>OX101755.1:156581196-157781196 GCA_944452675.1 Tachina lurida | reverse complement strand
CCGAAGCGGATGATATCGCTGAGTTAAATGTAGAAGTACTAGGCAATAATGTCAACGATTCACTATTTGGCATTGGACAAAGCGAAGTTGATCGCTGACGAAACTGTGGTTTTGAATAAATAAAATTTGTGCAGAAAAATTAACAACTCCGTGTTGCAACTACAATCTGCCAAACAACAATTCCTTGAGGTGAATTACGAGTAAAATAATCTTGGAACTTGTTTGTTGTTCAAAATTTCGCTTCTTCCACTCATAAAAACGGGGTGGTACCACAACAATTTTCCTTACACCCAGTTTGTTTGAAAGTTGAAACGTAAGTAAATATTTTGCAGCAAAATGACCTGTATGATATACTGAACATGTAGCAAAATTTCTCGATATCAAGTCGCCCAGGGCGGTCTTACCTTAAAGTTAAAAGTTGAGCGTTATAAGCTATGAAAAAGCAATAGCAATAGTGACAAAAGCACTAAGTTGGCATTGCTGTTGACAATGGACAATTACTGCATACTTCTATCATTTGTAAGTCTGTATGTATTTTGTGTGCTCGTATCTCTTTACTACTATGAGTATTTGTATCAAACTTTATTTTACTGGTACTCAGCGTTACCATATATATTTTTTTAAAAACTTCCTAAATCTGAAAAAAAACTTTTTTTCCAAAACAAAATCTTTTTTTCTACAAAAGTACCAAAATTTTAAAAGAAAACACCTGATCGATATTGTTATGTGAAAAGTAATGAAAATGGTTAGGCCCTTAGGCACTGTTGCAGTAATAAGGGATTGAGAAAATATTAGATCGTTTTATTGCATACAAACATCACTTAATATGTTCATTCAATATAGGTACTGCAAAATTTCAATTATGGACATATTTATAAAAAAAAAAACTTGAAAAAACTTTATGTTTTCAAAAAACTTGTTGGCATCTCAAAAACTTCCAAAAAAGGGAAAACTGGTACTATACATTTACGTACACATACATATGTATATGTATGTATATACATAAATATGTTCACTCGTACTACTGTACCAATATACATAACTGACGACAAGCTCACTGAACTCTGGCCACTACTTTATGAAAGTAAGAGTTTTTCTCCTTATTATATCATTGTTTATTTTAAAAATGTTTCTGTTTAACATTTACATGCTTATGTACATTAGTATGTATGTATGTATGTATGTATGTATGTATGTATGTATGTATGTATGTATGTATGAATGCACCCTGTCGGAGAATAGGTAGTTGACTGCAAAAATAACCAAGTTATAGTTAACTACACAAAAAGTTTCCATTAACCAAAATATGTATTCTATGCCGTAAATATTGTTTTTGGTTAATTTTGTTTAATATTTTTCCTAAGCATATCGAATGTGTAATCATATTTTTCTGATTTCTCTTTCAAAAATGTTTATTCAAAATATTGAAAGAACAAAACCGATTTTACTTGGGTATTCTTATACAATTTGTCAAATCCTTTTAAATGATATTTCGAAAATAGTTCCTTTTATTTTTCTGAAGATACATACATACGAGTACATACATATGTACCTTAAAACAATTAAAAGAATAATAATATAGAAGTTTGGTTTATATTTATGTAAATAGGTACATTATGGTCAAGTTTATAATAAAATTTTTATTTTGTAAAGTGAAATTAAAATAACAAAAATTAAAAATTTTAAAAACCCCCGACATATCTAGAAAAGATGTGATATCTTCTAAACGGCTGAACCGATTTTCTTCAAACATAGTTAAGAACCTTCTCGATCAAGTCACCTTTCAAACAGAAAAAATAAATTAATTAAATTAAAATCGGTCCAGCTGTTTGGGCTGTACGTGGACACGTACGGACACACAGATACACAGACACACACTACAAACTTATAACACCCCTTTTTTGGTCGGGGGTTAACAAAACATATTTAAAATTTTCAGTAAGTTATTTTATTTCGAAAAACAACACAAAACAAACAAAACACAAAATAGTTACAACCTTATGTATAAGAAAAAAAAAAAACAACTGGCATGAAGTTAGCATAAGTGGCAAAATTGAACATGATCTCAACGAGTTTTTCCATAAAGTTTCACATTAAGAATCACGCTAGGATTTAATAGTAAATTAAAACTACATTATGAGCCGATTTTTAATGTAAAATTGTATGGAGGAACTCGTTGCAATCATGTTCAATTTTGCCACTTATGCTAACATCATGCCAGTTTTTTCTTATACGAGTACACAAGGCTTTTAATTTTCAGCTAACGTGTAAGCAAGTAACTTTAAGTTGACTTAAATCTAACTAACTTACGCTAGTTAGTTAAAACCAAACCGTATACTTTATACTATTACTTTATAGCCAACGCAAAAGTTTTTAGGTTATAGCTGGTTGCAAAAAGTAAACTTTAAGCTGACATTTAGTTGATTAACTATAAGGTATGCTGAGTATAAACAATGGCAGTAGTGTATACTGGTTGTTGGCAACGTTTTTCATTTCCGATATTTTTCGTTATGTGGCATTGATTTTCATATAAAAAACATAATGGAAACGGCGTTGCGTACATTTTGTGATACTACGAAATGACAACAGAAGAAATGCCAGATGTGTACTCAGCATTAGTTGGAATGTCTAATGCAGAGTTGGACAATTGACTACTAACATCACAATATTAAAATAGTTAGTTTTTTCCATTAAAAATAATCCAAGTGTCAACCAGAACTAATTGCGAAATACTTAGCTTATAAAGCTAGTTTAGAGTCCCAACAGGGTATGTACGAGTATTTAAGCAGTTGTTTAAAACAGTGATGGAAAATAGGTTTTCATTTCTGCATCAGAAAATAAAACATGTTAGAGTAATACGAAATGTTATTTAATGTGAATGTTTTAATTCCTAAGAAAATTTCTCTAAGAAAAGTAAATCATATTCCGTTCAATTGGACATAAAGGTTTTTTTTTACAGTTTTCAAGAGCATAACAACACAATTACTATACGAGTAAAACCTCAAGTTATTTTTTATTTAAACTCTCGACTCCATTTTATTAAATGGTTCTAATTTTCGAGATACGCCGTTACTTACAAAGCAAATGGGTTGCGCATCATGCTTATGTTTTTTAGCAAAATTCTTAATAAATGCATACAAAGTATGTTGCACACAAATCGAAGCACAACTTTTGATTTCGTTCAGAATTAAGTGATGATACTTAATTTCATTTTAAAATATAAATAATAACCCCCATATTCATAAAATTTAAAATGAATTTGAAATGTATTTTATTCGAAATTTTTCATAAAAAATTTTCCTAAAATGGATTTCAAATTAATTTTATTTTTTTATGAATATGGCGGTAAAAGTTTCGAAATTTTATTGGATTTTATTTTTTAAGGTTGTTATTTACATCATATTACTCTATATATATTTCTTAATTGTATCTTAAATGTTGTATTCATCTGTTATGCAATAACGGCCTTATTTATAAAAAATAATTTAAAACAAATTTGCATACTACAAAAAGTTTCTTAAAAAGCCTTTGTATACATACATATGCATATGTTCCTTTCACTCCTTGAGGGAGCATAGGGCCATAACAAGGTGATTCCAATAATCACGATCTTCTGCTCGATGCTTGACTTCGTTCCACTTCATACGCAATCTCGAAAGTTCTAATGTCAGTTGCCGCTTCCAGGTATGCGCTGGTCTCCCGACTCGTCTGCTTCCCTGCGGATTCCAATCTAGGCATTTCTTAGCAATATCATGGTATGGTTTACGGAGGGTGTGACCTATCCAACTCCATTTCCGTTTACTTAATTCCATTTGTTGAGAAATACCTGAAGGCATGTCACGTGGTGCCATATTCCAAGTCTCGCATCCATATAACAGAGTGGATTTTATATTAGAATTAAATAATTTGATTTTGGTTTGTTTCGAAATATTGGAAGATTTCCAAACCGGGTTTAACTGTGCAAATGCACTCCGCGCCCTATTTATGCGATTAGATATATCTGCTGCTGAGCCACCAGTTGTGTCAATTGTGCTACCTAGGTACCAGAAGGACTTAACATGTTCAACATCTTGATCACATAAGAAGAAGTGGCGATCTGTGTTACTATTGATGCAGATTTTGTTTTGGGTATGTTTATCTTCAGCCGATCCAATCTTGCGATGTCACTGATGCTGGAAATTTTCGCCTGCATCTCTGAGAATGAGTGGCTAAGTAGACATATGTCATCGGCATAGTCTAGGTCCTCCAACCGTCCTTGTAAGCCTCACGTAATTCCTCTATTATAATGGCTTGTTACCTTCTGCATCACAGCATCGAGGACGCAGTTAAAGAGTAGAGGTGATAAGACACAACCTTGCCTAACTCCGTGATCCTATTGCTCAGTTGTTTTTCATGCAACACTCGGCAGGTGGCATTTTTGTACAGGGCTTTGATTAAACGTATTAGTTTTTCGGGTACACCCTTGCATACCAGGGAGTTTCATATAGCGTTATGGTTTAGTGTGTCAAATGCCTTCTCAAAGTCTATAAAAATTAGGTGTAATGGTGATATCCATTCCACTGATTGCTCAACGATAATCCTAAGACCATTTACTTGGTCAACGCAAGATTTTCCGGACCGAAAGCCAGCTTGCTCATTTCTGAGTGATGGGGAAATTGTTGTCGAGAGTCTTTTGTTAATAATATACAATTACCTTATTTACCATGCTTAACAAGGTTATGCCTCTCCAATTTTTCCTGTTGGTCAAATCACCTTTTTTGGGAAGATTTATAATGACTCCATCAGACAGCTCGTCAGGTAAGGATTCGTGGTTCAAAAACGCTCTAATAATGGGTTCCAGCAATCGTGCACTGGTTGATTGGTCGGCTGTAAGCAGTTCTGGAGAGATGTTATCCAAACCAGGCGATTTGTTTGCTTTCAAAGATCTTATCGACTCGCTAATTTCAATTATTTCAGGGCAACCAGTAGAGATGCCGGCATTTGATGTATGTGAGGCACATTCGCAAATGGGTTGACATTGAGCAGTGGATGTTGATAGCATGCCGGAGTAATAGCTTTCCTATAGTGTAACCTGTTGGGTTTTCGATGTTATGAGTTCTCCAGCATTGTTTTTTAAAGGCTTTCTGATCGACAATTTTCTGTTTGTCAGCTTGTTAACAGACATATACATGTCCCTCGCACGATGGGTTTCAGCTGCTGCTTGAAGTTCTTTCGCTATGTTGTTGATCCAATTGCGTTTATCTCTGCGGGCACTACTCTTTACTTCGGAATTAAGGCGGTTGTATAGTGGCTGTTGGCTGTCCTTATTCAATCGTGTTTTGCTGGTGTTAACTGCGCTCTTTGCGGCCTTCCTCCGCTGAATTAAGTTCCACGTAGCATCGCTAATCCATTCTTTCCTAGTACTAGTTTTAAGCCCCAGATGTTTTTCCGCTGCCTTAGTGAATATTTCCTTGACATGCGTCCATGTTCGGGTTTCACTGTTAATTGAGGCGTATTCTTCCAATTCATTAGTGTACAGGTTGGCGATTTCCGGATTTTTCAACTTTGCTACATTAAATCTTCTCTGTGATACTCTGTTGTTCGTCCTGATGGCGGAGATTTTAATTCGCAGAGTGGCACCCAATAAGTGGTGATCACTTGCAATATCGGCACCTCTGTTATTGCGCACATCCAATAACGAACCACGCCATTTTTTGCTGATAGTTATGTGGTCTATTTGGTTTTCCGTACGGCTATCATATGTAAAGCCTTAATAATTTTTATAAATAAGGATGTAAGCTTATTAATTTAATTGTTATTAAAATCAATTTAATCTTTCTAACAGACATGAATTTGAGATGCTCTAAGAGACTTTAAGTCTTAGGTAAGATTAGGTTAGGGTATCTTATTCTGGATGGTTACACACAAGGACCGCAAGGACCGGAAGTGGTCCCACGGTCATTAAAGTGCAGTTCATGATGCATGTTTTGAGCGATTTCTACACGGATTTTATAATAGAAGGTGTTGGCTTCAAAACAATTATCTCCAGAAATCTACTGTGGCACGAATAATGACAACAGTACAACAAATAGGTGCTATATTGCCTCATTTACCCCTGATACCTTTCTCCCAGATGCCTTCAAGCATTTGTAATCACCCTTATTCCATTTGTCAACATCGACGTCACGTCAATACAATATCAAAAAATTGGGGCTTGTTTATCCGCTCTCGAAAATAACTTTGTGCTATGGGCAGCCTACTTCTGTTCCCTAAGGTCTAGAAAAGAGCATGATGCTACTGTCTAAAGCAGTCCCCCTAGGGGAGTCTATTTTTGACTACGGGCTTGGCAACCCCGGGGCCCCAGCTGGGGTAATGTGGCTTTTTCCATTGACGTACCTTTGGTACATTACCCATAGAACTTATGTGTTACTACCCGATCTCTGGCAACAGAGCAAGGTTCCTGTTGATGTCAGTTAGGTGCATGATCACCTAGAACTGCCCCTGAGTTCAAAAGATAGTAGTGCTGAAGCCTTTATAGTGGAACTGCGAGGTCTGACCAGAGGCTACTTCTGGTGCCACGGGTGCCGGTTGCCCGACAGTCGAGCTGCTCTGAAAATTTGAGTGCATGTAGCGGTCGTCAGGATCCTTTGCTAAAAGGCCGAGTTCGTCCTACCCCACGGCGTTTAAGGGATGATTTTGGTGTGTGTGGAGTAGGCACTGGATTTTTGGCGACACAGGCATGGGTTCATCTCGGATGATTGGTTGAATTCTCTTGGGGACCTCGCTATTGGTGTATACACAACACCTTAGCGTGGAAGCCAGAGAATTATCGTGGTGGCTGTGGTTGCTACCAAAATCGCTGGGAGAATAGTCTTGGCTTCCCAGTGTTAAATCAATGCTAGGTGCTGTTGCCAATCAACAGAAGCTGATATGGGCACGGACATTGCAGCAGAGTTTAGATAGCAAGGTAATTAAATATAGTACAGGGATAACTATATATAAGGATTGCAACCTATGTGCCTTTGTGGAGTGAACATAGGTGCATTCTTAAGAGGGTGTATGGGGGCGTTGGTCTGGCGTCTAACCCACACCCGGTGCTTTGGCACCCGTGAGATAAGGACGTAAAGGCAGGTGCTCACGGAAAGCTATTGCACATCTGTCTAAAGCAGTCAGATGTTTTCGACAACGAGTAGACAAGCCCCAATTTTTATGTATTGTATTATGTATTGTAGTGAATATTTTGACTGCAATGAAGCTATTAAGCAGTGTCTAATTGGTAGCCCCACTAAAAATCTAAAAAGTCTTTTCTAGTTAGCTACGAGTATAAATGGGATTTAGACACTTTATAATCACGAGAACTCCACATGTTTTTAGAAGTGTTGCAATGTTTTTGTTTCACCCCAAACTTAAAATATCGGGAGCAAATAATAGCATTTAGTTTCCAATTGACACACTTACATACATACATAGTACATACATAAATATGTACATATGTACATATGTATGGATATAAATTAGCTGATGTACGAGTACTGCAATTAACAAAGACAAGTCGTCATCAATCCGATGTGGATTTGGAAATTACAATTTTGCATCTAAATTACATGTCATGTGCTAAATTTATTAAAAAGATTTTCTTTCTTGTGATTCCTACTTTTCGTGTTATGTGCTTGTAAGATTAAAATAAGCCCAGACTTCATTTTGCCAAGTAGTTCTCCTTGAAAACTATAACGTGTATTGGTCAGTCTGTAAGCAGATACACATGTGCGAGTACATATGTACATATATGTATATGTATGTATATACATACATATATATTCATACATATGTACAACTTCACGGTTTAGAACTGGCTGTCGGAATGACAAACGTATGTACATAAGAGAAGACTTTGGTTTTTTGGTTTTGTTTGGTTTTTTTTCTCATTTAATTTTCTGCGTTTTCATGCCAATTTTTAATAAAAATTGGTATGATGAAATTGAATGTTGAAAGTTCGACGTTATGACAGAGGCTGTAAAGTTGAGGTTGTTCTTGCTCGAATACCAATATTAACGTTTTCATTACATACATATGTATGTATGTATGTATGCACATATGTATATACATACATACATATGTATGTATGTACAATGCATTACAACTTTAGTTTAAATCCAACTAAACCAGAATTCAACTTTCATACAATATGTTAAGTTTGTACCTACATATATCGGTGTATGTAAATGCCTGAATACCGTGGTTTTTACTGACAAACAGAAATTTAATATGGACGGCCCAGATAGCTGCAATTGGGGGAGTTATGGTCCGGAAGGCAATAACGTACTCGTATTATGGCACATTCGATTTTGAATTTCAAAGTCCAATAAATTCAGTAAGGTTCGACTTTGAGTCGCGCACGAAGAGTTCCGTACATTCGGTTTTGAGTATTTTTTAATGATTCTTTTTTGATTTTTTGAAGTTTTTTTCAGTTTAAACGAGTTTTTTCAGTTTTGTCGTTTTTTGGGTTGTTTTTATTTTGGCGATTTTTTTCTGTTTTTTTTTTTTGTTTTTTTCCATTTTAGCCATTTTTTCCTGTTTTTGGGGTTTTTTTCATTTTGGAGATTTTTTTCCTTTTTGGGGTTATTTCGTTTTGGCGACTTTTTTTCATTTTGGTGATTTTTCCGGTTTTTCGTGATTTATTTTAGTCTTAGAAATTTTTTTTAATTTGGTGCTTTTTTTCTGTTTGGCGATTTTATAATTTTTTGATTTTTTAGTATTACCGTTTTTGAAAATTGCAAGAGTTTTGCTCTTACGGTTTCCAAGCTACAGCAAGTTGTCAAAATTGCATTAACTGATGGCACACCCTTAGTGTTAATTTTTGTAGTCTGTATAAGAATACACTAACCTTACAAATTTCAAGTGTACAATTGTATGTATATTACATGGGGTTTTAACATTTTTCCTTGCTCGTTTTGGAACACCATTTAATTTTTAACTCTCATGTATTTGTTGTTCTAGCGGCTAAAGGTCTATACACTGTGTCCAAATTTCATCGTCCTATTCCAAATTGTTTTCTTCTAAATTCGGATGCTAGAACACATACCAATAATTTGTATTTTCTAAATTTCCACTAAAGCAGGTGTAGCATTGGTTTAATTGTACTAAAAGATTTTTTCAGTACAAATTACATATTTTTATTAGATTTTATTAAAATAATCGACTTTGTTCTGGCTACCGAATCGTTTTCACAAAATTTGCTTGTAAGTTGGGATGTATGATATGGTTACATCTGTTTAAGTTGAAATTTAAAATATATAAATTAATAGCGTGTGCTCTAGCATCCGAATTTAGAAGAAAATTATTTGGAAATGGACGAGTTCCCATTTTTTGATTTTCTCGCTTTTTTGTTTTCACAAGATTGTTTGCAAGTGAGAAGAATATGATTTTCATTGTTCAAAAGTGAAAATTTTCATATGCAATCGTTTGAAAATAAATGCGAAGTGAAACTGAGGAAATTCCTTATATGTCATTGGTGTACTATGGTACTTCAGAGTTTGAATAGTACCAAAAAAAAAGTACAATTGTACCAATTGTACCAGAACATAGAAAATTAACTGTTGAAACAAACTTTATTTTTTGTTACATATATTTTTGTGATGTCGACAAACAATTTAAAAAGATATGGCATAGTACCCTTCAAATACTATTGGACTACGTGTCCAATCTAGATGAAACAGACTAGTTACATCATGGTCCCATGTAATGCAGGCATGGATCATGTCGTTTTCACACAAGCATTCACGATATGTGTTCGTGTTTAAACGATTATGATAGTTCTTCTTAGGCACTTATAAATTGTATGCAAATAGTCTATAACTATTCCAAATAGCCCATTTGGGGTGGTCCGATGTAATGCAAATTTGGACCATGTGGTCCATCCCTAGGACATCGCAATGTTAAATTGACCATATTTCATCCATACGTTTGGACTAGTTTTGTAATAGTCCTGGGGGCAAATTACGGCATCCGATACGACTCGTAATTTAAAAATATTTCAATAGAGTTTATATGGAAATATTTTTAAATTACGAGTCGTATCGAATGCCGTGATTTGCCCCCTGGTCTTTTATGGAGTAGTCCTTACATGCATGTATGGACTAGTCGCGTTGTTTGCAGGGTAAAAGGATAAAATTAAATTTAAGTGGTAGACACAAATGTATATGCATGCGTGTACATGTGTGTTTACACTATATCGTCATGTGAGAACTTAAGTGTCCAATATCCAATAGTTTATAATGGCGTATTGGACAATTAAGTTCTCACATGACGATATGTATTACACATTTACATACATGTATACTCTCATTCGGCAATTTTTAAAATTTTTAATCAAATTCAAGTCTTTCGTCTTCCCTGCGTTCGCTTTTGAGTCGAAAAATACTGTTTTTGCCGGTTGAAAATGGTACCCTAGTTGTGACTCGGTTTTCTGCGCGAGCCAAATAATTCTTAAAACAGCCATATTACGAACATTTTCACGATTATTTTATGATTCCATACATTTTACAAAATTTTGATTTTGTTCCTTAAATAAGCCGATTTTTAGGTATTCGAATGAGCCGTTTTACTTGTTTTCGCTAAAATGTCCGTCAGTCTCTCTGTCTGTTTCACGCTGTTTTCTGGAGAACCGTGAGAGCCACGGACCTGCATTAACAGAATATGTAAAACTAATGTAATATACAGACAATTAAATATAGATTCTTGACATTTTCAAGGTTAGTGTATTTTAATGCAAACTGCACCAATTAACACTGACATTTAAAAAATCAAAATAAAAGGGTATTCTATCAGTTAATGTAATCATGACGATGTAATGTTGACAACTTGCTGTATCTTGGAAACCGTAAGAAACAAACTCTTGAAATTATCAAACACGCTAAAACTAAAAATTACTGAATTAAAAAATTTTTAAAACAGACAAACAAAAAATCATTTAAATGAAAAAAATATCACCAAAAATAAAATAAATCATGAAAGTGCAAGAAAAAACAAGAAGTATAAAGGTCGACAAAATCTTTAAAAAATCGTCAAAAAGGAAGCAAAATCTAGAACACAAAAAAGCACCAGAACTAAAAAATCACTGAAACTAAAAAACAAACGCAAAAATTAGCCAAAACCCGAAAAAAAATCGCCAAAACGAAAAAAGCGCCAAAACTGAAAAAACCTAAAAAATCAGTTAATAATATTTTCACACTGAAAGTTAAAACCTGGGTTTAACGTTAAGACCATAAACAGCTGATTTTGCATTCACACTGCAAGGTTGTTAAATTCGGGTTTTAACTCACAGGCTGTCTATTAACTTTGCTCCAAATAAAATAAATCTCCTGCAGAAATGCGTGTATTTGTTGTTGTATTTTTTTTGTGCTTCTTAATAAAACTTTTTTGACAAACTGTACAACAACTGTTTTTGTTTGTATGAAAAACTCAGATATTTCACAATGCGCTCTAAAATATTTTGTAAATAAAATTTTTTAAATTATGGAACATCTTATACAAAGTGAAGAAGTGCTTTGAAACAAAGATATTATATTTAAAAATGCACAAATACATAATAAAATAATGTCAGTCATATCGTCTATTTTCACTTTCCAGAGATCAATGAAAATATTTTCGTTGTTTTCCTTCAAAAAAAAAAAAAAACTCTTTTTTTCCATAATTTTTTGATTATTGTTGCGGCTGCATCCATTTTTAAGTGGAAAATATTTCAATCGGTATCTATTCTTATTCACTGGGATAAACATTATCAGCTGCTTCCGTTCATTTTAAGTTGGAAGCACTGAATTTAGAACAGCGAAAACAAGGTTGCATTACATAAAGCCAACTTAAAACCAATTATAAAATGGTTTTAAGTAGGTTTTAACAAAAACAACGTGTATTGTAAAACTAGGTTTTAACAGTTGGTTTTAATGTTAAAACCAACTTAAGGTATGTAATCGTAAAAGACACATTTTGATTATATTTTCAAAACAAAAAATCTGCCAATTACTGACTGGACTGTATGTGCAGATAATACTTACATACAGTTACTCTCAGAAATATTTTGCCTACGTTCTTTACGCAAAAAAGTTAAATAAATTTATTAAAAATATAAAATTTAGGCAACATGTTAAATTTATTTCTTTTCTAACTGAGAAAGCAAAGTCTATAGAATGGAAAATACAAAAAAACAACAACTTTGAATTTAATTGTTATACTTTTTTTGTCTTTTCTTGTATCAACTACGCAATTTCAACATCACAAAAGTATTTTATTCTTTTAGCGTTCCCGTTATTTCTTAAATATTTGTGTTGTTAAATGTGTTTTTTTTTTTTGCTATTCGTTTGCAATAGTAATTGTTATGCTTTTTTTGTCGTAATTGGTTCCAATCTTTTTTTATTGAGTGCAACACGTGAAGTTTTTGTTTAAAAAAATGCCTAAAGTAAAGGAATTAAATTGATCTGCGAATAAGATCGTTCTATATCTGTATAATAGAACAAATCAATCCAATATGTTTGTGATATGTTTAGTCGATGTAGACAAACAAGAGAAAATACTTTTAAAGGTGCAAAAAAGCGCAGATATATTGAAAATATTCCACGAAAAACTCGAGGAAATTTGTTAACGGTGAGAAACACAAGAAAAACTATTAAAAAATAGGGAAAACCACCATTTATATGCTCCAAATCTTAAAACCAACGGGCATACTACGGACACACCTAAGTGGCAAGTCCAACCGTAAAGTTCTAAAAACCAACAATACTAACGGCAGCGTAGCTAGAAAAAACTTTGATTTCGGAAGTTAATAGACAGAAGCATTAGTTATATGCTGAACTACATAAATTTCAGACTTCTAATTTCGGGAACACGATAATATTTAGCAACGAAAGTAAATTTATAATTTTTGGGTCAGATAGACAGCTTATGGTGCGGCGCAAGCCAAATAAATCACTAACTATTAAGAATATAAGGCCAACAGTAAAACATGGTGGTGGTTCTCTCATGGTGTGGGGCTGTACGTCGGCACTAGGAGTAGGAAAGTTGGTGTTTATATAAAGCACAATGGTTAAACATCTATAGTTGTCCATTATTAGAGAAACCTACATGCCAGTGCTGAACAAATGGATCAATATATCAATGAGTATTACTTTCAACATGACAACGACCTAAAACATATATCCCTGAACATTAAATTATGGCTATTTTATTATACCAAACATCTGCCAATAAAACCACAAAGTCTCGACATGAGTCCTATTGAAAAACTTAGGGCTTATTTGGAAAAAAAATCCGGGAAAATAGCATTTTATCAAAAGTATGCTTAGGACGAGTATTGGAAGAAGAAATGTATAAAAAAAGTACTTAAAAATTTCCGAAATTTAATGGATTCTATGCTAGGACGACTGCAAGTGGTCATATCTAACAATGAATATCACACAAAACATTAAAACATAATACGCTGCTTTAATAAAGAAAAATCTGTGTAAAAAATTCAAAAAGCAAAATACTTTTGTGACATGATAAATAAGCGAATTTTTCATTATTTTTTAAAAATTTCCTAAAATAATTTTTTGTTTTTAAATTTTAATTAAAATATTTGTAGTTAAGACTTCTCCTATTTAATATGTAAAAAAATAAACATGAATTTATTCAAAGAAGACATTTTTATATACCTAGCATTCTTTTTGCAAATTTGTTGAGATTTACATAAGCAAAATATTTCTGTGAGTAACTGTATATATATGTACGTGCATGTACAATGTACAGATGTATGTACCTACATATGTACCTGCTACTCGTAGTTCTAATGCGGATGATAAAAAATAAAATCGAAATTCTCTTGGCTGTACTACTAAAAACCGTTCTTTGTTCTACTAACTTAAATCTAGAAGAAGTTTTATTGGGAAGGTTCATACATACATACATACACATGTGTGCTTACATACATAAATACAAATATACACATTTATGTACATATGTGTGTATGTACCTATCTACAAGATAAAGCAACTTTTGTCTTCAAAAAGGAGTTAAATGATTTGCTTTTGAGAAACGGCCTTCTTACACATTCACACACATCTAGTCTTTTTCTTTACTTCGTGCTCTTTGAATATACATTTTTAAGAAACCAGTTTTTTTTATTTTACTTTATTTTACGTCTGCACGTTTTGGTATTTCTTAGACATTTCATGATTTCTGTTCTTTGTTGTTTTCTTGTTAGCAAGAACTTCTTCAATTCTAGTTTATTAAAAGCTTGTTCGTTTTGTTCAGTAGTCATCAAATCGGTCGTAAGTAAATCAGAATTCTTAATTTGTTTCATACATTTCTCAACATTAAACTTCATTGTAACTACATACATACATACATGCATACATACATACATAAATATGTATCTGTACATACCCTGCAGAAAATTTGGTGACAATTAGAGGTTTTCTTTTCCCGGACTTTTTCATTTTTCAACCGAAAAATCTTTTCCGCTTTCCCGGGAAATCCCGGGAATTCCCGCTCAGTACAAAACAATACAAAATATTTTTAAATTTAATTTATTTCAACAACAACAAATTATAATTCATGAGATCGATTAAATAATAATGTTTTATACACACATTAGTCAAAAAATAATACCGTTTCCGTTCTTTATATAATAGTAATACATACTCGTAGATACCAATATTATAAAAAATAAATTATAAGAGTATTATTAAAAAAAATATTGCAAATATCCCCCTAATGAAAAAATCATTGTTAAACTTAAAGTTAGTTTAACAAACGAATTTTGTATAGAAAAACCAGTTTTAACGCATGCTTTAACTTTAACAATCGTTTTTGCATAAGGGCATATTTCTTTGGAAATAGGGCTGTTAATGCTGTTAACCGTACTATTTACCAAAAAGAATCTGAAATTATTTGTATTTTTTTATTTCCTTGCTCATTTCTATTTTTTACTTTTATGAATTGTTGTAGAATTAAATTTTGAACGTCGCGTTCTGCTTTTTTAAATAAAGTCATCTAAATCTCAGAACGCATGAGTGTCAGATGTAAACTCGGCCTTAGTTGTTGTAAAGCTTTAGCTATTGTGATATTGCCATCACCGTATTATTGCACCATCGCATACATAAAGTGAATAACGACACTCATCAAGGAATGTGTAAAAACAAATTAAGTTGCCATAACAAAATCAAAAAATCCCGGGAATTCCCGCACAAATTTCCCGGGATTTCTTTCCCGAAAAATGTGCGGGAAATCCCGTATGAAAAACACTAGTGACAATTGAACCAAGCGAACTCGTCGTAGGACTTGAGAATATGGGAGTGTTAAAAAAAGTAGGGCGTAGTGTATGGTGAAAAGAAGATATATCGTGTAAATGGTTCGATGTATCTAATATATTGAAAAATGCCAAAATCTCGATTTTTTCAAGAAATTCTGAGTATGCACATTTTTGGAGGACCACTTGGACATTGACTTCCAAAAGTGCGTATCCTTCAGAAAATGTCAAGTTTAAAACTTGGCAATTCGAGTATCTAGTTCAAATTCATGCTTTTCAGAAATAGATTCATGGACAATAATAAAGGAGGGTTGCCTCATTTACTGGAAAAGTCCTTTAGAATGCATTATAGCTTAACAGAGCTCTGTTAAGACACTAAGAAAGCTCTGTTAAAGCACGAGGTTCGTGTCAAGGCTTATAAATCTATACAAGCACAAACTTGAAATTACGCCGATTCCGACAGAAAATAACGCAGTGATAATTTTAAAACTCTGCATGACATGTTAATAAAGAGAATTTTGTTCTACAAATTAGCTGAACTACGAAGCACACAGGGATTTGGATAGTTAAGCAATAACTGCACTTAGAAAATATTTGGATTGAATTTGTATCAGTTACATTTTAATAAAAAACTAATAAGAGATTGAAAATTTCAATAGCGGGATGTATTTTCAGGTTACCCGTAACTGAATTCCGTAGCACCATAAAGGTTTCAAAAGTATATTAAAAGTTTGCTATCTAGACTGAACATTAAATTTCTACTACTTAATCACCCAATGTATCTGAGTTAATTTAAGCTTCATTTGTGTTCGCTAGAGTCAATGTGGTGTTTCCAAGAAGCAGTCGATCAAGGTGTATGTTGAGGAACAAGTTGGAAACCAGTATCTCTTTCTTCATAGGGTAAATGTTACCTGAACACATTTTTGTTAGTTTACTTTTATTCTCCATTAGTTCATCAATAGTTCAATAGGGCACTATTACGAATATTATATATTATATGTACTACGAATATTTTTTTTGCTTATTATGTCTATATAAGAAAGACTCCGCTAGGGCATGTATTATGTATTACGAATATTTTTTTTTTGGTTTAGTATATAAATAAGAAAGACTTGGCTGGGAAAGACACTGAATCGATATAAATGGACCGTCAAGTCACTCTGAATTAAGTCCCGTAACCATACTTAGATATTAACATAAGCCTTACAGGTGCTTATACTTTTGAAATATGAGTGCCTTTGTGGTCGAGTGGGTAGTGTGCAAGCCTGTCATGCACGAGGTTTTCCGTTCGAGTCCCAAAAAATATCTGCTCAAAAATAAATTATAATTGAATTTGTAACAATAAAAACAAAAATTATAAGTTTTCATTGTTACAGTTAAGTGTCGGAATGACATTTTTAAATAATTATATTATTATACACCGAATAGGTGACTGTGGGATAGTTCAGTGACAAGTCAAAAGACGTATGCAAAGTATCAATTAACACCATCCTAGGCCATCTCCATGTAAAAGTGACTGGTCCGCTTCATAGGAAGTGTTAGAACTCGGACTGGTCCCTATCACTTAAAGACCGACCACGTGACTAGTATTGTGTCAGTTCCATTTCCTGCAGGGTATGTACAGATACATATTAAAGTAGTAACACGAAAAATATGACTTCTTTGACCATCCCCTCAAAATTTACAATTATAAATATTGTACATATGTACTCAGCGTTAGCCGATTTTTATAATATATAGCTTATTTTATTCTTAACCTTTGCATTTACAGACAATGTCAAAGGTTGAATTTTTGCAGTTTAGAATTTTGTATAAGCTTTTAGAAGAAAACCAATTTTATGCCCCTATCACGGTTTTCAACTAAACTCAGTTTGGTCGCCTAAGAGTAGACCAAACTTACACACGACCAAACTGTTTTTTAGTATTATGAACCACAACTGTTTTTTAGTTGAAATTGTTATCGCGTTGCCAACTTAAAATATCAAGTTTGACAGAAAGCAATTAATTTGTGTGAAAATTTAAAATACAGTTTTAGAAAAAATATTGCTTTGTATGATTTAGTTCAAAGAAATCATACTAAATTGATACAAATATATGTAGATTTATTTTATGACGACGAAAATGAAGTCGCAAATATAGATGTACTACGTATCGAAAGAAAGAAAGAAATTCGTGATGATTCTAACCATCATGAACTACCCAATGCAAGGTAAGGAATAATCAAAATAGGGAACGAATTCTTTAAAAAATAATTTTGGAATGTTAAGAAAATTTTGCTATGAAGCATAATCAATATTTCCAGTTACGATTTTTCCATATTTTCTATTTTTTACCTGTAACTAGAAAAACCCAACCACCGACTCAACTACTTGAAAACAGTTGTGTATACTCAACGTTTTTCTCAACCAAACTTACGCATAGTTGTAAATGATAGTACCAAAACACAACTGAGAACTCAACTGTTAATTTAGTGGAGAATGGTAATGCAAATTTATCAATCACAACCAAACTATTTTAAAAGTTGAAAACCGTGATAGGGGCATTAAATTTTTATAAAAAAATAAATTTTTCAATTTTATTTTACGAATAACTAAGAAACCATTAATTTTTTTAGCTTACCACATACATACATTAAAATGATTTGAAGCAAATTTTGTTAGTTACCCGATGGTTGTGTGATATAAGTTGTGATGAATTATAAAAATTGTGACGTGAGCGAAAAAACCAATGATGTAGTTTGTTTTAATATATACTTAGACATAAAAAAATTATAAATTTTTGAAGCGGAAACAAGAAGTTGAATTTCGTGGGGTTGTGTAATATATATGTATCTTCAGAAAATTCAAGCAATTTATTATTATACGAGTAAGCACAGATTATCAGGGGTGTTCTGTAAACCACGCCTTTTGAAATCGTGCGATTTCCAAAATCGAAAACAGTGTTCTGCTGATCGGACGACTTAGTGCATTCAAAGTTAAGTTCGTATAAAATATATTAAACATGTAAAACACTAAAACCAATCAAAAAGCTGCAATAAGTCACCTTTTTAATTATGCTCTTTCCTGGAAATTAGGCGATATCAAAACGTGCGATTTACAGAACACCCCTGTATATGAATTATTTTTATATTTTGTGGCTTTATTTTATCATAAAAACAGTATTTTTTAGTCTTTAAATATGAAAAATATGATTTTTATTCTTGATGTTTTTAAAAATAAGCAGATTTGTTTTTATTTTTCATATTTTTAAGGTTGCCCCTTTTTCTCTTAAAATCCCTTTTATGTGCCACTTTTTGAAATTTTACAACGGTAACGCTGATTGTACTGATTTGTAATTTTGCATTAGCATCTAATAATTCTGCAGTTTCTAAGCGAGCCGTACGATTGTTATGATATTGTTTCATACAGCATTTAAGAAGGTGTCACCGAGCTTAAATCTGGAATTTGGACAATATACATATATCTCTAAAGGGGGCAGAGCCACAAAGCCCAAAGTGTCTAACCTCGGGTTAATGAAAAATTTAAACCGATACCAGGGCCAATTTCACCAACTCTAGTTAAATATCAATTCATATTTAAATGTCGATTTGCATTAATTTTTGTATGGAAAAACGACTTTTAAATATGAATGGATATTTAAATAAGTTGGAGAAATAGTTCAGAAGATACGGACTTACCATAGTCCAATCTTTTGCTGATATCCCAAACAAATCTTTTCCAATAATAAGAGAAATAGCAGCTTATAAACAAGTATACGCTTGAACAACGCTGGGAAATATTGCTTACAGAAGATGCCGATTTTGCCAAAAAAAAAATCATCTTTTCAGATGAAGCTCATTTTGATCTTGGCGGGTATGTAAACAAGCAAAATTGTCGCATTTGGGGCACAGGAAACCTGCACGCATACATTGAAATGCCGACGCACCCAAAACGAGTCACTGTTGGGCGCGGAATTTGGTCCAGAGGCATAATTGGGCCATTTTTCGAAAATGAGCAAGGAGTGGCCGTTACAGTCAATGGCGATCGTTATCGGGCCAAGTTGAACGAATTTTTGTCCACAAAAATTGAAGAGGAGGATATTGGCAACATTTGGTTTCAACAGGACGGCGCTACGTGCCACACAGCCGAAGCTACACTCGATGTTTTGCATAGCATTTTCAAAAAAAAAAAGTTATCTGGCGGACCCTTTACTTCTTTTGAATTGACTTTGGTTTTCGAGATTTACTGTTATATACAAAATTAGGGAAGCTGTACAACATAATTGATTATAACTCGAGAAAGAACTGTTCGATTTAAACACCAAAAAATTATATACTAAAATTATCTTCCAATTATATTCTTATCAATTATTTGCTAGTTTTGAATGTAGTTTTTGGAGTTATTGAGAAAGTTTTGGCAAGAAAAAGAAATTCCAAAATGGAAAAAAATCCATGAAATACCGAAGTATATTTATTAAATCGCCAAAATGAAAAAAAAATCGTCAAAATGAGAAAAATCGCCCAAATGAAAAAAATCGCCAAGATGAAAAAAAATCGCCAGAATGGAAAAAAACGCAAAAAACTTAAAAAAATCGCCAAAACGAGAAAAAAATCGAAAAAAAACAAAAAAATCATGTCAGCTAAAAAAACGTCAAAAACGCAACAAAAACAAACGCCATATTAAAAAAAAAATGCTCAAAGTCCAACGTACGGGACCCTTCGTGCGCGAGTTAAAGTCGCACTTCACTGAATTTATTTCTAATTCACTTATTATCATTCCAATCCTTTGGCGAATTCAAAGCAGTGTCATATCAATCTTACTTATCCTTAATTTAATAGAAATTTCGTATTGATTTCGTTTCGTTTACCTTTAAATTATGCAGCCGTTGGAACGGGCCTAAAGTGCATAGACCTAAAGTCCGCCACTGGTTTTAAAGTGTTTATTGTACTCGTACCATGAAGTTGTAATATATACAAAGATACACATTCACAAAGAGCACAACGAGTAAAATCGTAGCTTGAAAATTATAATTAACTTCAGCTTTTGTTTTTTAGTTCTTTTGTTGCAGTGAATAAACAAACTACGAGTACATACATACATACACACATACATACATACATACATATGTATGTATTTTCTAGCAGAGATTAGTTTGAAAATTGTGTTGGTAATTTAAACTACAGAATACAACAGCAAAAATGCAAATAAAATAAAAATGATAAAACGAATAATTTATGAAAACCGACTACCTATGTATGTAAGTAAAATATGTACATATGTACATACGTACATCCATCAAGTATAAAATTAAGTGTTTCCCAGCAAACAAAGTAAAAACCTTGTTACAAGCAATTAACAATTTTTATTTATTTATCCATTTATAATACATACATATAGCCATTTGCCCAATACTAAATACTGTATAACAATCATATAAAAATACAACATAATTAAAAATATTTAATATTATAGGTACCTACATAGATTTTTTTTTAATTTAAGAAAACTTTTTGAGAGTTGAGTCGTTGAATCCAATCGATTTTTTTCTATAGAGAAAAGTATCTTATCTATTTTCACAAAACACAACTTCTTTTATGTTTAAAGGAAGACTATCTGACTTGATGAATGAATTTCAAATGAATTTCGTACAAACGGTGTAAGTGGAAGATTAGTCCGTGAAATAGTTAGTTGACCGCTAATAGTAGTAACCACAACCACAAGACTATAGGATGCAAATTAAAACAAATCGGTTTACAAAATCGAATATTATTGAGTATCCAAATGAAAGCTTTGAGAAATATTTAGTCGTGAATAGTAGTAGAATTAGTCAGCATTTGATAGCATGCATACCAGGGATGGCAAAGTTGGTACAATTGTACCTTTTTTGGTAATATTCAAACTCGGAGAGTACAATAGTACACCAATGACTAATTTAGAACATTTAGGGAATCTCCCCAGTTCCACTCCGCATTTCTTTTCAAACGATTGCATATATCAATTTTCACTTTTGAACAATGAAAATCATATTCTTCTCACTTGCAAACAATCTTGTGAAAGCAAAACGCAGCGAGAAAACCAAAAAATGTGAACTCGTCCATTTTCCTATAATTTTTTTTTAAATTCGGATGTTATTAATTTGTACATTTCAAATTTCAACTTAAACAGTTGTAAGTTTAACATTTATTAACGCACTAATGATCCCAAATTATTATTTTACTTAATTAGTAAAATAATTTTTTTTTATTATTAAAAATACATTGAATTGATTATTGAGGGAGGGGCTTAGCTGGATCCTATACGCATTTCACTGTTGCTAATGCAGATCATCAGGGAACCGTTACCCAAAAATCTTAGAACAACTAGAGTTATTATGTTATAAACTTTCTTTTAAACAAATGAGAAGTTCAACAAACAACAAAGTTGAAACAAGAACTCAATAATCAACATATTTTTTATTTTCTTACTTTACTACATTGGCTGACTTTTTTCAGCTCTAGTTGTATAGTAAACAGTTGTAACCATATGCTTTAACATCCCAACTTACAAGAAAATTTGTGAAAACGATTCGGTAGCCAGAACAAAGTCGATTCTCTTAATAAAATCAAATAAAAATATGTAATTTGAACTAAAAAAATCTTTTAGTACAATTAAGGTCTAAAAAGTACAATTTTTGAAAGATGTACCAACACATTTTTAAAATTCTCAATGCCTTCCCTGATGCAATACGTAATACATAATTTAATCTCGAATAGAGAACTAGATTTTCGCAGTTATTAAAGGGCTGAGACCGCCAAGTCACTATGGAACCAGTCCCTTAACTATGTATATGTAAGTATGTACATATTTATACTTTTGAAAGATGTTGTCAGTTTGACTTAAAAAAAAGGACTCTGCTTAAAATTAAAATATAATTGAATTTTTTTTCTTACAATTAAATATCGGAATGTCGTTTATATATAATTTATACTATTCTTAACCGATTAGGTCCCTATAAGATGATTATGTCAGTCACGAGGTGCATGCAAAGTATCAATTAACCCACTAGTCCATGTCCATGTAAAAGTGACTCGTCCGCTTCATAAAAACTGTTACAACTAGGAATAGTTCCTACCACTTGGGGACCGGTCACCTGACTAGTCTAGTGTCAGTTTCATTTCCTGCAGGGTGTTTTATATCTGCAGCTGCTTGATGAATCAGTTTCATTGGCATGCATATACAATGTATGTACATGTCGCTCATTAACTCAAACAACGTCATAACTCAAAAAATCCACTGATGCAGAATTAATCCTCATATCGTTCTTCATATTGCGTAAATATTTCATACAAATATCTTGTTTACTCAACTCTTAACATCTTGTTTATGTTGACTTCTGCTTAAAGCTAATGGGCCTATTTACGAGTGTCGTATTTCGACTTCGACAACGATGATTTTGGGCTAGATTAAAAAGTATTGCAATAGTTTTTATTTGATCTAGTACAAGATCGTCGTATTCAAAGTCGAAATTTGTATGTATGTATGTATGTACGATAGTCGTAATTATGCCCAATTTTATATTTTCATCATACATTATGCAAATTGCTCATAATATGTACATATGTACGTATGTATATACTCGTATGTACATATGTATGTATTTTAGAGAACTTTAAATTGACGCCCATATCATTTTAAGCTAAAATTTTTAGGTTAAAAAGGGCTATTACCACATGGTTTTATTTTTATTTTCAAAAGTTGGTTTTCTTTATTTTGGAGACTTGGACCGACCGACGGGAATAAATACTGTTAAAGCAATGCAGTGCAAAACGAAAAAATTGTTTTGAAAACGCTTAATTGGATGTGAAAATTGCTGAAATGTTACTTATAACAAGTTACATACATACATACATATGTATGTATGTATAAACAATTCCATGTTGTCATGGTACTTACATTTTTTAAGTTTTTTAATTTTGTATAAACAATTTAAAATCCTAAAAGTAACAAGTAGTATGTAAAACTACTTATATTTCATACATACATATGTATGTATATATTATTTATTTTTATTTCTGTAGATACGTAATTATGAGTTGGTTATTTTTTTTTTCCTTTTTATATGAACGAACACGTACACAAAAGCGTTGGGATTTTTACTTTTTTATGTTAAATAATCATTTTTAATTACACTTCAATTAAATTTTTTTTACCACGTACGTCTCTCTCTTTTTTTTTTAATTCATAAAAAATGCATCCATCTAGTTAACATTTATTACACCTTTTGGAACGATTTGCGCAGTGATGATGTCACACATTGATCTCACGACCGGCGTAAAGCAACTGAAATAAATTTAACCAAAACACGAATGGGAAATAACATTTTTTAAAATTATCTGTGTCTCTCATTTCGATGGTGGTGCTTAAAGCTGCCAGATCTAAAAGCTTTTCATAACCAACGTTCGACTTTTCACTGATATTTAACGGTTACATTTCAATGTGAAAAACCAAGCTATCAAAAGTCGGGCAAATGTTTACAAATGATTGTCAAACGGACAATCGTAGAAATAAAGCACAATTACATGCAAATCTCGGTATAACGAATATCGCTTTAACCAAAATCCGATATAACGAACGTCCAAATATTTTACATTAACAACCTTATATAGTGAATAATATCCTAATTTTATACTGGGTATGACGAATGATAAAGAAAAATTCGCAAAATAAAAAACAAAAAATTGCTAGCATCATATTTCTAACATTTACGTCCTTTTTCTCAATATACGATTAAGAGTTAACGTGAACTTTAACTGACAATTCTTCATATAAAACTTGCCGTTAAAGTCTATGTTAGCTTTTAATTGTACATTGTGAAAAGGGCCGTTAGTTCTACTTTATATACCCCCCTGTTCTGAAAATCACGGTGATTTCAAATCACGTGATTTCAAAAGTAAACTATTAATAGCTGCCTTGGTAATGAGATTTTATTGCGTTTTAAGTTTTTTTCATTTATAATAGCATATTTTCTTCCAACTTCCAAAGCTATAAAACGTAAAATTTACAAAAGCAATGATTTAGCTTTTATTAATTTTTAGAAATCACCGTGATTTGGTATGTCGTGATTTGCAGAACAGGCCCGATAGCGAATGTTTTGATAAAGGTGTGCTCTGTATAACAAATGAAAAAAAAAAAATTCAAAAAAATCTACAGCAGCATTTTTGCACAAAAAAAAATTGTGGCACCGTTAGTTTATTTAAAAAAAAAATGCCCTCGTTCTTTTTGTTGTATTGTATCATGTCTACCGTAATAACAGTTAAAATAACACTTCAAAAAAACTTTGCGATATAATGAATTTTTCAGTATAACGAATGGGCCTGACATTATATCGTTCGTTATATCGTGATTTGCATGTATTTCAATTCTTAATAATAAGGTTTTGCTGTAAAATTATGCTGTCTTTTACAAATTGATCAGATAGGGAGAAGTGCTGCTTTAGAATTTATATTTAATATTGAAATAATTCTTAATAAATTAATGGATGTACTATTTTGTGGGAAAAATGTAAAGTTTATTTTATTAAAAGCTAAACTTAATTTTTGTTTTAATGGTGAATATTCATAGTCAAAACAAAGTATACTTTTAAAATTTAAAACCAGTATTACGAGTACCATACAAAATACTGGCTTTAAACTCTTAGGGCCTAATTCATAAAAAATATTTTGATTTTATAATCAAATTTCCATAGAAAATTTGTTTCATAAACCTCTTATTAAAAAGAATAATTTTTAATGAATAAGTCAGTTAAAGTATACTTAGTTTTGACTGTGAATGTGTGTGAAAAAAATAACCAAAATGTTGGATTTTTGCACGAAACAGTAATGCGTTTATAAAAATATTAACCAAATATTATCGAGTAAGGTATCAAAATAAAAGAAATTCAATTATACATATACATATAAGTATGTACATATGTATGTATGTTCAGATACATAGGAAAATGTCTCACTTCAGCTATAAAATTTCATGTTCATTGTGAATTTACACTCTAATTCATTAAGAAGATTAGGACGTTTGTGTTTGAAAAATTTTTGGAGTCTTTGGTCCATATCCATAGTCAAAAAATATATACTTTAAGAATATAAAACCAGTATTACCATACAAAATACTGATTCTAAACTCTTAAAATATACTTTGTTTTGACTTTGAATATGCGCCCTTGATTTTAAATCATTCTCTGAATCATTGTATTAAAAAATGGTTGTTGTCCTTGATAATGATAAATAAAAATATTGCCGCATATTCATAGCCAAAACATAGCATACTTTTAAAATATAAAATCATTGGCGCGTAGTCATAGTCAAAACAAAGTACACTTTAAGAATTTAAAAACAGTATTTTGTATGGTAATACTTAACTTCTTAAAGTGTACTTTGTTTTGACTATGACTACGCGCCAATATTACCATACAAAATACTGGTTTTTAACTCATAAAGTATTTTTTCTTTTGAAGATGAATATGCGCCATTTTTTTAACACAAAAATTAAATTAAAGAAGCATTATACGGTAGTTTGAAAAATCTCCACAGGCAAGACGACACAATTGTCAAACAGAATGAGGGCGATTATTTAGGGAAAAAAAATATTTTATAAGAAATTAATAACAATTTCTTAATATTTTTTATTTTTGTCATGTGTATGACATGTAATTAGATTCATGTATAATCTGTGTGTAGTTCTATTTTGGGTTCTATTTTTATTTATTTTTATTTTAATTTTAACCTACGCAAAAGATGTGTAGTGTAATTTTCTTCAATGGGTCAGTCACGTGTAATTTCATTGGCAACACTGTAATCATTTTATTCACAACACATACAATAACATTTTTGTAGCTTGTAAACAAAGTTTGACAACTTTTTGTGTTGTATACATTAACAAGCCCAGCCATGATACAATTATACTAGGTACATGCAGAACTACAATAAAATTCCAACACCAAAAAACACATGCATTTTGTTGGTATAAACAAACGAAAAATTGTCAGAAACAAATATCTTTTGTTTATAAAAATAACAATTACAGGGCAACTAAAGTACAATTGCAGACGCGGCATTCCTGCATGATTATAGTTATTCAGTGTTGCCAATCTGTGTGTAGTTAAATAGTGTGTAATTTTAACTCACATGTGTAGGCCATGGAATTAAATTCTTGTATAATCTGTGTGTAATTCTACTTTGGGTTCTATTTTTATTTATTTTTCTTTTAATTTTAACCTACACAAAAGATGTGTAGTGTAATTTTCTTCAATGTGTAATTGCAGACACAGCCTTGTGTAAATTCATTGGCAACTCTATAAACATTTTATTCACACACATACACTAACATTTTTGCTGCTTGTAAACAAAGTTTGACATTTATCTGCAATGTATACAGTAACAGGCTGGGCTTGTGCATATACCTGTTATAATTGTATCATGAGCCCAGCCTTGTGCATTTATCTACCTAGTATAATTGTACCATGGCAAGTTTATTTGAACTGCACAGATATAAAAGAAAACTATAAAAATGTTAAAAAATCATAGCATAGAAAGGTTAGCTTGAAAAATAGTAACTATTTAAGTTATAAAAAAACCAAAATTTTATATGACAACTTTTCGTACAACTTTATTATATTATTTATTATTTCTTGTTTGCTGGAGAAGCTAACAACAATGCTAGCGAAATAACGAAAATTACGAAAAATATTTTTTTGGGTCAAAAGTGTTGTTCACTACATTACAATTTGTAAAAGTTATCACAAAAATTAAAGTTCTATATTAAGTTACTGGAATTCAAACACACGCAATAAATTGGAGAAAAATTTGTTACATCTGTTACTTTCTTCCCTTTGATATTCGACATGATTTGTGGTTGAATATTCCTCTCTGGAGATTGAAGATGATGAAGAAAAAACACTTCTAAACAGTTTGTATTTAACTACAAGATTGCTACATTAAATTCAAAATAGTATTTTTATTAAAAATTATTGCATGTATCACTCATTTACGCAAACAAAGTCAAAAAAACTACTCGTAGTTTTCGTTTTCTGGAGTTTCAAGTTTTCAATTCACACACAACTTAATGGAAAAAGAAATATTTATTTTGCTTTCAAGAGTTGAGTAAACAAGATATCGAGCCATAACCGATAAAATAACTTAAGCGACACATTTTTTGGACTACGTTTTTTTGACGAAAATCGACTATTTACGATCGCAAATAATCAATTTGGTCAAAAAATTAAGTTTGAAAATGATGTCGCTTAAGCTATTTTGGCGGTTATGGCACGATATTTGAATGATATTTTTACACAATATGAAAAACGATTAATTCTGCATCATTAACTCAAAAATTCCATTTATTGATTTATGATGTTCATTGAGTAAATGAACGAAAGGTGTTTGTCCCTTATTGCGAATGACGTCGTCGACGTCACATAAAGACGACAGAGAAAATTTTCCCTTGTCTACTCTTTGTCGACAACATTTCACTACTATTAACATGCTAGATTAATTTACAAGGCCTTACAGATTAGTAAGAGATTGTCAATTGTTATCGATAATATTTACTGTCGTCTTGATGTGACGTCGACGACGCCATTCAGAATAAGGGGGAATATTATTTTATATTTTAGTGTTTTTTTTTTTTTTGAAGAAAATGTTCCAAAAAATATTCATTGTTCTGAAACAGTTAGGTGACGCGAGTACGAATATTCGTTACACTACTAGTATATGTGTAAAAAAATTATTTAAAAAAAATTTTAAAACATACATACATATGTATGTATGTATATACATTAGAGTGGCCGTTATTTTTTTTTATTTCTTATATTCTCACCCCCCAAATCGGTACAGTTGTATGTGAAAAAAATAAAAAAAATTTCATAGCGATAAGTTGTGTTTTAGCGGGTGCGTCCGCCCCCCAAAGTTGGCCTTCAAGACCATTTTTAATGTAATTTTTTGCATATGACTATCTTTTTCAAAAAATATTTTACAACAAGAATATGATATATGGCAATAGTTTAGCTCTTTTAGTCTACAACATTAGTCTCAAAGAAAGTTTTTTGCTAAAATTAATATTTTAGGATATAATGAAGAAAATAACCAACAAAATATCAAAAATTATGTATACCAAAATTGCACTTATATGGAAATTATTTTACTAAGCCTTTACAATAACAGTTTGTATCTATTAAATTATTTTATACATATATTAAGTATAATCATAAGAAAACTAAACAAAAAAAAAAACAAACAAAAATACATTGAATATATGAGCTTAAGGGCAAACTTTGAGGGCCGGACGCACCCCCTAGAACACAACTTATCGCTATGATAATTAAAGAAATCAACAAAAAAAAAAACTCTCCACACAACTAACGGCCACTCTAATATACATATCGCACTTAATCAACAAGAGGGTATTAACTCAAAAATTTAAAATATTGATAAAATTTCTTTTACTTTATGATTTTAATTCGAAATGCTAATGTAATGTACTGAAAATACGTACCCTGCTGCTAACGCAACTCTTGACGCTCTAATTTAGGTTGAACTCACAGATATTCCTACCCAACTATTGCCAGATTTTAAAATAAAACAATGGCGCATAGTCATAGTCAAAACAAAGTGTACTATAAAAATTTAAAACCAGTATTACCACACAAAATACTGGTTCTAAACTCTTAAAGTACAATTTGTTTTGTCTTTGAATATGCCCCAATGTAAATATATTTTTAAATCGAATTTGCTACTATGATGTATTCGGATTTTCAAATTATCTTAAAATGTAACTAAAAACAGTTTTTCATCTCTACTAAATAATATGCAGGGCACTGTCGAAGAACAACTAAATGTAATAATTTTTACTTAAGTAATTTAAAATATTAAGTTATAGATAATTTTAAATTTTCTTTTGTGATCGTAAGCGTGCTTTTTTCTAATTGATATCTTCTTCGTGGATTACGCATAATAAATATGCATACATACGATACGTAGTAAAGTGCTGCACAAGAATTGTTCAAACGAGTTCCACTTGTCCGTCTTTGCATGCATTGTGAATGCGCTTCAATATATTAGGCGAATTCGTCGCGTTTGATCGAAATAAAATGTTAGTTGCCGAGTCAGTTGACCAAAACCCAACCCATGACTCCTACAATAATCACATTCGTTTTATTACAGCAACTGATCGTATTATTCAATACCATATTTGGAAATCGTATTCAAACTAATTGAAGCTGAGTACTGCTATTCTACAATACCACAACAATAAGCTATTAATGCATATTAAAATAATATGAATAGAATAAAACATTTTTATTTTCAATTCATTACTTACATATCGTTGGTCACACATAACTCAAATACATAATTGTAACTTTAGAGGAGAAGGTAAAAACATAAAAATAAACAGTGCAACTGCTTGTACATCAGCTTTGTACAACTGCTTGTAAATAACCCTTTTATTTTATTTTTTTTTATTACTATTATTTTTATTATTACTATTGCAATAATTTTTTGTAACGTATTTCAGACGTATTTGTGTGAAATGTATTGGAATCACTGAAAAATTAAATTTCGTGAAAATACGAGTTAGGGACTTTCTACTTGTGACCATCGCATAGAGAAGTATTTGAGCCAAAAGATGGAGAAAAAGTCAAACATTAATTTAATGAAATCTGCATAATTAAGTACACTGCTCGATACACAACAAAATTTTACATCATACATATTGTAAATTTTGAAGGCTTTAAGTTGTGATTTGTAGCTCTGCGATACTGCTAAAGTCAGGAAGGCGATGAAAATTACATGAGTTTTTAATGTAATTTTTGGTTTCAACATGTTTTTATGATATGTTTTGTGGCTTAACAAATGAAGGTATCACGCTGTTTTTTTTACACAGTTTTTGTAAACAAAAAAAAAGAAGAAGGTTTTTAAAAGTGAAGGTAGCTAATTTAGAGTTATGTTTTATACCACAATAAAATTTAAAATCTCTAATTTTAGAAAAAAAAATTGCGCCATTTTTTGTTGATTTTTTGAAAAGATCACCTTTTTTCTGTTTTTGCTCATCTTTCATAGGTAAATATGAGTATTAAACCTTTTGCTGAGAGGGATACTTCTCGCTGCCAATAAAAGCTCAAAATTTTAATTTTTATAATATTAAGGGATTAGTAGAATTTTTTTTTAATATTTGCAGTGCTTTTGCAAATAATATTTTTGTCACCGCTCACAAAAGGAAGCGGGACGAAAATGGCATCTTACGGTCTCCTGGGTCCAAGTTTAGGGGTTTGAACTTTCTCCGACTTTAAAAGTTGCATTTACTACACAAAAGTATGGGAAAACTTAAGAAAAAAAATTCTATTTTTCGGAGGTAGGATTAGTTCTACTGAGGGGAACTTTTTCCCCTTTGTCCGATTTTTCCTATTTTCAAGGATTTTTCTCTTTTACAGTCTAGGACTATAAGACATATTTCTGCCAAAATTAATTGATCTAGGGGCGGGCACTCAATAATTTTTCACAAGCAATATCAACTAAAAAAAAGTAATGTCCAGCTTGTTGGCTCAAATACTACTCTGTGCATCGATATGTAAGTAATGAATTGAAAATAAAAATGTGAATTTAAATTTAACTCCAGGAAGCCCTCCTGCTTATTATCCTCGCCCTATTTATTTTCCCCAATTCAAATTATAATAGATTAGCTTAGAAGTCTTAATTCTATTTTCAAATGTAGTTTTTATCTCTCTTTTTCCTTGGTTTTTCATTTCCCAGTAATCAAAAACATTTTATTCAAAATTTTACTTGTATTTTCTATTAATCATTATAGTTGTATATCTACTCAAATACTTTCAAGATGATTAAAAAGTTTATTAATTTCCTTTTCAAGTAACTCCTTGCGAATTTTATGCTTATAAGAAACTTGTCCGAACAATAATTGCCTTAGAAAATTTTAATTCGAAACTTTTCAAAAAAAATAAATCGAAAAAAAATTTGTTTGAAGCTACCCGAAATGAAAATTTTTTATGGATGAATTATTAAATTTGCCAAAAAAAAACCTAAAGCTATGTCACAGAAGCTATAAATTGTATAATTTATATTGAGAAACACAGAAGCACACTTGCTTGAATGTAGACGAACTTGTGCAACTCTTTAAATCATTTACATACATGTTTAGGTACATACATACATACATAAATGCGTAAGTATGTGCTACTCAAGACAACAACCAGGTAATAAAATAAAAGACAAATAACATACTTTATTAGACAACCTATGTAAGTATGTATGTAAAAATACTACGTGCCCAGTATTAGGTACGATTATAATGAAGGAATATATTACAGCAAAAATTTTCTCACGCTGAAGTGTCATATTTCCTAAAATTCTTAATACATCAGACATATTGTTGAGTTACAACAAGTTTATATTTAAAAAGAAATAAATAAAAAACAACAACAGCCACTAACTTTAATAAATAGTTTGTGGCATTATCAGTTTCATTGTAATGTCTTTTAATTTGATCGTTATTATTGGATGGTTTTGAAGTTTTCTCTTTGAGTTGTTAAAATTATTTCATTAGTTTCCACCACAAGCAGACAAATGTTTGCCGAGCAAATTATTTCAGGCAATATAGTTGCGGATGAACTAGCAAAGAGAGGAACCCTACTCGGGGAAGTCGATATTGACAATCTCTGTGGGCTCCCTCTGTCGTCTTGCTGGAGACGCTTCGATACTGCCTTTCTTAATTTAGCTCAGGAAAGATGGCGCAATGAGCCTACCTGCGTTATATCGAGAACCCTTTGGCCTCGTCTAGATACTAAGAACCAGAAACCTCATTAGCTTTACCAGAAAGCATCTGAGGAATCTCCTGGCCACACTTACAGGCCATTGCACTTTCGAAACCCACGCTAAACGTATGGGTCTCCCGTATAATGACTACTGTTACAGCTGCAATGATGAGGAAGAGGAGGAAAGCATTTCGCGTCTTCTCTGCTTCTGTCCTGCTTTGGGGGATCTCCGTCTGCACTTCCTTGGCAGAATATCCTTCAATAGCTTGTCCGAGTTATCGGAAATAGGACTTAGAAACCTAAGTCTATACATTAGGAGCAGCGGCTGGTATGGCCGCTAGCCTTCACGGCATGTGTATGTGCTAGACCCTCTCCTTGTCCCACTTCTTCGCCTCTTCTCTACTCTACTCTCTCTTATTGTACAAAAACTCTCCATCTATATCCTCTCCATCTATATTCTCCCTATACTCCCGGTCTCCCCCCTTATTCTTTCAACTTACAGGCAGCACAAAGTGAGCTAGACTCCTATATTTTCATTCTTCACTAGCAGCCTGCTAACCTAACCTAACCTAACCTAAATTATGACATTAATTTTGCCACACCTTGTACCTACTTATTTGTTTGGCCATTGTTTCTATTACTAACGGAAGTGGAAGAATGGACATTATTTCCCGGAACTTTATTGCATTCCGCCATATTGCACCTGTGGTGAAGGACATATTTACATATGTACATACATATGTATGTATACAGATACATACATACATCCATCCATACATACATATGAATTATATGTACATGTGTATGTATGTAGTGAATGTTAAAAATAACGTCTGTAGTATGCAATGAGTTCACATCAGTGGATTAAATATTTCATTATTTCATTGAAATATTTTTAATTGTTTTGTTAAAAGCGATTTGTAATAAAAAATTAACCATTTTGATTTAGTTGCGTGCTGTTTATGCCAGCTGTACTCAAAGCTTATTAAGACAATCGAATACAATGGAAATCTCGAAAAGGCAAAAAAAAAATGCAAATAAATATGTAGTTAGTATGAATTAATTATTTATGGATTACATACATACATACGTACATATGAATGTAATATAACAATAAAGTAATTGGTAGGTGGTGGTAAAGTGCAGAAAAATAGATTGTTGCAATTAATTGACCGTAAATATTAAACTAACAAATAAAAAAATGAAAGTACAATATTTAGAAATTTATGAAAATATATATACATAGATATGTACATGTTTACATACGGACATATGTTTAATTAAACTATTTTTTTGAGCTTTAGGTCTGTTTGTATTTGTGCTTTATTCGTTCAATATTTCGTTAACCTTCGGTTAAATTCTTCAGGATATATGTATGTATCTATATTGTTTTGGTTTTTATGATATTTCAATTTTTTCTTTTTCTTTTTTTCCTTTCAAAACTTATTTAAAGCACAAATACAAGCAGACCTAAAGCTCAAAAAAATAAGGTTTGATCCCGTACTTTTTGGGCAAAGTTCGGTAAAATGAGAACAAGCTATAATTTCTCTCAATAATACAAAAAATTTACAAAAGTACGGGAACAAGAAAAACCAAAAATGTTTACCAAAAGCCAAAGTACAAGTAAATATGTACATACTTACACACATACACATGCATGCGTTTACTTACATGTTGTGGCATATCTAGAACGTTTTGTTTCTTAATTTTACATAAAAACTGATAAAACTTAGTTCACCACTTGTTTATAAACCTTTTTGATACAACTTTTCAATGTTTATAGTGTTTAGGACAATTTAATTTTACTTTGTTATTGGTTATTTTTCAAACAGCTGACTGTTTTTCGGCTTGCCCAAACTAGCCCAAAGAAAAATTACGGGCTGTTTCGTGCAAGAAGAAGAAGAACATTACTCTCTCAAAAGCTCCCTTACTTGCCCAAACTTTGAGTACGGGAACAGTTTTCGGTAAAATTGGGATCCCGCGGGCTCCCAATGTGGAGTACGGGATCAAACCTATAGTTTAATTAAATATATAAAAAAGGTAGAAAAATTAGATAAAAGAATTTGATACGTACTAGTGATACTAGTGAATACGAATATTTGAAACGATATTCGCAAATACTAATACGAATATTGTATGTGAAATTTATAGACATTAAATTTATTTAATTTGTTTGGAAAAATATTCGTATTCGTATTCGCCTGAAATTGGTGAATACAAATACGAATACGAACATCTAAAAATGGCCGAATATTAGACAATTGGAATACGAATACAAATATTCGTGCGTGCATCACTAATACGTAAATATTGTTACGTTTTTATTCTCTGTTAAAAACGCTTTTCCGTAGATTCGTAGATTTGCAATAAATAAAAGACCCCAGTGTACTAATTAGGGTTAAGAATGATACACTCTTTATTAATCAATAAATACACTAATCTAAATTCAATTCAAGAGCTTAAATACAAATACAAAGATTACTTCAATTTACCACAACTGGTTACCACTACGCCTTCCACGCTGTTGTATATACACGTCTTAGACCACTGGCTGCGCTAGTGTTGACACAATTCTGCTTTCTCTGCTGCTCGTCACATACAAGACTCACTCTGCCGTCACTTCCTGTTGATACACCAATAACAACTCTATGGCAGACTCTCACAGTTGATACACTCTAGATCAAGACTCGCTGGCTTCACTTACACACCTTTATCAGCTTCCACTGCTCCCTTACTCTTCAGTCAAGGGTCTCCACAATAACCTCAAATCACGACAGATTCCAACTGTCACTATAGACTGTACTATAGTCTCTTCAATTTCCAACTCACGTATTGTAAAGCACAGACTCAAATATCAACTCACGTTGTATCACAAATCACGGACTGCGCACAACTTAATTGTCAACTCACTTGATTAACAACAGAATTCTTATTAGCAACTGAGCTTCTTCGCAACTGACTTATTCCCAACTAACTTTTGATCGCGACTGAACTGCTGTTGGATGCGTCAACCCCTTTTTATACTTCGCACAACAACCACTAGAATTTTCTTGCAAAGTCTAGACCGAATCTTCATTATCTTCAATGTTGTTTACAAAGCGCGTAATTAAGTTCATGTGGTAACTATGTACATATATGTGTATATGCATACATCATTAAGTGGTTGTTTACTTTTATTTCTGCCTTTAGTTGGAATTGTCAGGCATGTATGTATGTATGCATGTAGCTATGTATACCTTCTTAATAAGCAGATGCTTGTAGTTGTTGTTGGTTGTTTACGTTTAATCACGTATGTACAGTGGCTCAAACGGAAAATCGGACAAACTTTTATTTATTTTGTTTTTAGTAAAAATTCGCAAATAATATAGTATTTTCATTTCAGTATTTTACTCTGCTTTTTATTTAAGACTTAAATATTTATATAACATTCATTAATTTGCTAAAAATCAACTCACTCATAAGAAATAGTTCATAATAAAGAAAAATATTAGATAGGTACTCAAGGTCAAACAATAAATCGGACAAGCAAAGTAGGCTGACAATTTTCTGCAATTTAGTGTATGAAAGGGGAAAAATTTATTTACTTTTAATCTACGTATATGTATAATACAAAAATAAAACTAAATGGCTCCGCGAGGAAAGCAAACAACAATTGAAACAAGGCATCTTATTATCAGAATGTATGGAGAAGGGAAATCAGTCAGATCCATTGCTGAAATCGTAGGTAGAAGTCCATCTACTGTCCATGATGTTATTAAAAGATACAGAAATGAATATAGAGTGGAAAATAAGAGCAAAGAAGGCCAAGGAAAAATTTTAAATGAACATGACGAGAGACGCATTCTAAATGAAATAAAAAAAAATCCACTTAAATCCGCCGTTGAACTACAAAAGTATGTAGAAACTCACATTGGTAAATTGGTTTCTGTTGAAACTGTGAGAAATATTTTAAGAAAACACGATTATCATGGATTTGCCAAGGAGTATATTTGTAAGAATCAAGAATTTTGGAATACGGTAAAGTTTATCTCAGTGTAAAATTCTCCCAGAAAAATTACATAATAATATTCTCAACAGGTTCTTTATACCGATGAGAGCAAGTTCAATCTGCACGGCTCAGATGGAAGGAAGTTTGTATGGCGTAAACCAAACACTGAACTTGAGGTGAAAAATACAAGGGCTACAATAAAGCATGGGGGAGGTTCTGTGATGGTTTGGGGCTGTATGTCTAGTGCTGGGGTAGGAAAACTACAATTTATTGATGGAAAAATGGATAGGTTTGTTTACCTTGACATTTTGAAAGACAATGTTAAGCAAAGCGCGGAAAAGTTGGGCATAAAAGATAACTTTGCATTTTACCAAGATAATGACCCAAAGCATACATCTGAAGTTTGCAGGCTATGGCTCATCCATCACTGCCCCAAGCTGCTTAAACCTCCTCCACAATCACCTGATTTGAATGTTATTGAGCATATGTGGGATGAACTTGCGCGCAGAGTGTATAAAAACACTTTTAATAACATAAACCAACTAAAAACTGCTTTACAAACTGAGTGGAACAAAATACCACCAGAAGTGTGCGAAAATTTAGTCAATTCGATGCAAAGAAGGCTGCAAAAAGTCATAGAATCTAAAGGAAATGCTACTAAATATTAATTAATTATTACCTTGTCTATTTTTTAAGAAAGATGCTAATTTGTTTAGGAACTTCCACTTTTGTCCGATTTATCGTTTGACCTTGAAATTTAATTAATTTTCGTTATTTTGAAATATCTCTTATGAGTGAGTTAATTTTTTTCAAACTTATGTGTATAACTAAGTGACCTAGTCTTAAATAAAAGGGGAAATGAAGAACCAAAACGAAAAAACAAAATTTAATTGCAATTTTTACTCAAAATAAACAAATTAAAAATAATTAAAACCTTGTCCGATTTTCCGTTTGAGCCACTGTATGTGCTACGCATGTGTATATAGTTGTTTGCTATAGTGCTTGTATGTGAATACGAGTGTACGTTTAGTTATCTATTTAAATACTTCTGGATGTTTCTTTATATTAGCCCTGTTCGAATATTCTTGCGTAACACTTATATTAACCCGACGGCCATTTCCGTAACAATATGTATGAACTTAAATATTTATAAATGTGTATACACATTAGACCTGGCATTAAAAACTTCTTTTTGAATTTTGAATGTGCGTAGCAATGAAAATATGCGATTTGATACCAAAATTGATGTAGCAAATTTTCAGGCTGATCGGATGGTGCCAACCCATGCCAAAAGTTTTTTTTATTTAACTTGATAAGGTGAAAAGGTGAAAAGGAACCCCGTCCGTCCGTCTGTCACAGGGTGTTTTCTCGAGAACCGTAAGAACTACGGACCTGAAATTTGGACACAGTGTAACAACAAATACATGAGAGTTAAAAATTAAAGAGTGCTCCAAAACGAGCAACGAAAAATGTTAAAATCCCATGTAATATACATACACACAATTGTATGTATGTATATACATATGTACACTTGAAATTTGTAAGGTTAGTGTATTTTTATACAGACTACAACAATTAACACTAAAATTTAAAAAAAATTTAAATTAAAGTGTAATTTTGACAACTTGCTGTATCTTGGAAACCGTAAGAGCAAAACTCTTGAAATTTTCAAAAACGGTAAAACCAAAAAATCAAAAAATTATAAAATCGCCAAAAACAAAAAAAAATCGCCAAAATGAAAAATACCACAAAATTACAAAAATAAAGATCTAAGACTAAAACAAATCGCGGAAAACCGGAAAAATCGCCAAATGAAAAAAATCGCCAAAATGAAAAAGATTTGCCAAAATTAAAAAAAATCGCCAACATGAAAAAAAAATCCCAAAAACAGAAAAAAAATTGCAAAAAACGAGAAAAAAGCGACAAAACTGCAAAAAAATCGTTTAAACTGGAAAAAAACTTCAAAAAAGCAAAAAAGCCACATTAAAAAATGCTCAAAACCGAATGTACGGAACCCTTCATGCGCGAGTCAAAGTCGCACTTTACTGAATTTATTTAATTGTGCTATGAATAATAATATACATACATTTGTAGTTTAATGTTGTATTTCTCAATATTTTTTTATTTTTTTTACAAAAAGTTTAACGAATAAAACTTAAACCACAGACCGCAAATTGTACTGAAAAGCTTTAAGGGACTGACTTGTTAAATTATTAATCAGAAAATAAATAAAAAAGTTTGCAACTTGAAATGATCAAGATTTTACTATTTGTTTTATATACGAGTAAATAATGTATTCAAGTTGTTGCTACATACAAGTATTTGTATTTATTTACTATTTGCATTGTTTCATTACAAAGTAATGCCTCAGTATTTGCAACTTCAAAAGAGTTTTCATGTTTCGTATCGTGTGTATGTGCAAAAATAAAGTTTTGTAACTATGTATAAGAGTTTTAGTAGGTAAATGCCATAAATCACTTGGTAAGTTGCAATAAATTACAAAACTGGCATTTCGATTTATTTGCTGAAAATAATTTTGTTATGTGTTTGAATTAAGTGTTGATATTTCTTTTTCAACAGTGGCAAATACAAATATTTTTATAACAAATTGTAGGTATTTGAACTAGGGATGAGCAAAAAATATCGATATATCGAAATATCGATATTTCAGAAAATAAATATCGATATATATCGCCGATATTCGAAAAACCGATATGTATATCGATACATCGATTCTTATTTACGAGTATCGGGTTTTGATACTTTTAAGAGCTATATCCGTTTTTTAACTGTACGATATTGGCATCACTGCTATTGATGCGAAGAAAAACAAGAGAAATTTCATAATAACAGCCCAGGTGGATTTATAACGTGACCCAACTAAAGCTTAAATTAGACGTGACATAGCCATAACGCCATAACCATAACCAAACCAAAATTCAATTGGTTTTAAGGCGTTATGGCGAGTCTCTCTCACTCTCACCATAGAAACCAATTGAATTTTGGTTTGGTTTTGGTTATGGCGTTATTGCTATGTCACGTCTAATTTATACTACGTTAATTCGGAGCATATATACATTTTAAATATACATATCGAGCCTTATTTTCGATTTAATCGTAAGCGACAAACAGTAAAGTTTTTTGTTTTAAATACGCAAATTGTAGCTTACGATTTTACAGCCTGGATTTTAAAAATTATCAACAATTTTGGTGTTGTGTTCAAAAATGCATACATACATACATAAATAGACATATATAAAGGCCCTAACTAATTATTTTTTTGTAATTGGGGTTTTTGCATTTTTCGATACATTAGATGTTCTTCAATCGAAATATACAAAAATCTCGATTTCAAAAAATAATGAGTTGGGTCCTTTCTATATTATGGTAACGATAACGATAACGGTAGTACATTAAACCAGAGTTTTTCTTTTATATCTTGAAATTAGTTAATTCAAGTTGTGCGTAAATAAATTCGTTTTTTATTTGGTTTTTCTCCAATTAATTTTTAAAGCAGGAAATATGCCATTACAGTTTTTCTATGCTTTTCACTACATTAAATAAACACCAGTTTGGCATACAAACAATTATAAATGGCAGTTGTTACGTACACTACGAATCACTTAAATAGGGAATTTAATTTTAACAATTTTGAACGAATATTTTTTTGACAACGAATTAAGAAAGGAAGAAATGTTTTTGCAACTAAGACAGCAGGGAGGGAGACATTGTGGTATGGCATGCCATATTCTACTATGGCACTGTCTATTTGGTATTTGAAACGGAAAAAATACTGTAGCATCGAACAGAATGATATTAAAAGGCACATTTGTGCATTTTAAAAACTTACTGGTACTAAAGTCCTACACAAAACCATTTATAAGAACATTCAAGACATGAGGGATTCTTCAAATGATTTACTACAGCGAAATATTTTAAAACAAACGCTAAACAACACTGTTGGCAATACAAACAACTGAAACAAATGTCTTTGTCATCAGTGTTGTTTAGCGTTTGTTTTAGAATATTTCGCTGTAGTAAAGCATTTGAAAAATCTCTCATGTCTTGAATGTTCTTATAAATGGTTTTGTGCAGGACTTTAACTGGTACCCACACCATAAACCTGCTACACGAGAGATTCAATTAATTATAGAAGTAGTACTGTACTTGTTCTGCAAATATGATTAGAAATCACTTAAAATGCGTTCTGCACCCAAAATATTTGAAATCTAGCGATTTGAAACTGGTCAGTCAACTGCCTTATGATATAAAATCACTATATGTGATAGCGCATAGAGAAATTGACCTAAGGGTAAAGAAAATCAATTTTCACTTTTTTTTTTTTTGATGTGGACAACATCTGAGCATCGAATGAGACCGATCCCATGCCCCAAAAGTGTTCCCTCCCAGAGATGTGCGCGTTTTATGAAATTGAAGTCGACGATTCTAAGGTTATGTGAAAAAATTTTCGTACTAACAGAGTGATATTCACGATTTAAAAGAATTATAAATGGGTATTTATTATAATTCACAATTAATAATTTCAGAAAATAAACCCGGATTCGAAAAAACGCGAGCAAAATTGATATCAAACTCATGGAAACAGCGCGCTAGGTAGAAAACAGTAAAAACCAACTACACAAAACAAGAGGTAGGAACGACCTACCCGCGTTTTCAAGGTTGACGTTGCTTTCAAATGAGACCAATACCAACACGCTCAGTGATGGTACACCAAAGATACACGTATTTAAATCTTTAAAATGGCTCTCCCGAACAAAACCGCTTTTTACCCTTAGGTCCCTTTCTATTTTGCGCGTCACATATACAGACATGTTCTGAAAATAATATTTCATCAAAGTGATTTGTGTAATTTTGTGATTTGTGATTTTGTGTGCATATACATATGAAATTTTGTGATTTCAAAACGTTCATCTAAGTCTTTATTATTTTCAAATCACTTTGTTGTTTTTTCTTCTATTATATGGCGAACGTTGGAGTAAATTACTTTAATAATTTACTCAATTTGTTATTTTTGTTTTTAATTATCTTGAACAATCATTTGTTTTATTAAAAAGGAAACATTTAAAAATTAAGAAAAGTCTAAGACACCTTTTCTGCTGTTAAAAATATTATTTGCTTTTGCAATTTCTTTTTAAAGTAGCACGGTTAAAATTAAGAAATCAGCTGTTTTATTGTGTTTTCGGCAAGTTAAAATCACACCGAAAAATACAAACCCAGTGTAATATACAGAACGGCACAAAATCACACGCATGATTTGAAATGACGCGATGTTCAAAACAGGCCTGATAAACGCTATATTTTTATTTGACACTTTCACATTAATCGTGATTTGTTTTCCTTTTTAAATGTCGGCTGATATTGTTTATCAAGAAGACGTCTGCGGTTGCCAAAACAACCAAGTTTAAAAGTCGTGTAATATGTATATGTATGACTAATTGATACAACTAAATTAAACTTTAGTAAGACTTTATTAAATTTGTTAAAAAGTAACTATATACAGTACTGTGCAGAACAAAAGCAACAAAAACCCTATTTGACTTAAGATTTAAATATTTTAGACATTTGATTATTTCAAACAGCTCTTTTCACAAACTTTTGTAGGCATTCATACTAGAAAACGAATTCGTATTTTAATTTTTTAATATTTATATTTCCTGAAAAATAAAATAACTAATATTCTCAAACCCATGTATCGAGATTGTGCAGAACAATAGCAACAAAATGGAAAATGTCATAATTACCAAAAAACTCTTTGATATATCCCTATAATTCCAAAGTCCAACAGGCTTAAGGGTACTTATTAGTCCTTATATTAAATATTAAAATGCATTTCTCAATGTTATTGGTGCTGCTTGATTTAGCAAGAATGGGGAAGAGTAGGTATTGCTGAACTTTCTAATATTTAAAAAATTAATCTAAGAACATTAGATAAGCGGCTGTTACTTATTTAAAAGTGTAATAAAAATATATTTCTAGTTTGCTGATGGATAGGTCGGCATAATAATTACGTATTGAGCAGTTTTCGGTACCACCACGAAAAACGTCCGCAGGTTATCATATAAAAATGCATTTAAAATAATCCAAAAGCTCGTTTGCTGTTTCTAGTGAGGTTATAATATCTCGAAATTAGAGTGTGCATTATTGTACAACTCGAAACCGTGCCAGGGAAGGCAATTGAAAAAGTTACATACTAAGAAAATACTATAGTTGACCAAGAGATAGATACTTAAAAAAAATCCAGGTAAATCTTGTATTTAGTTCATACAATTTTATTGTTTTTTTGCTTAAAACGGAGTTCAGTAGTACACACCGTAATTGAATCCTAATAAAATGGGAAACCGATGTTTTTATTGAAGAATTCAAGTTCCATATATGGAATTGGTATATCATCTCTTCAATGCGGCGCTTGCCTAGCAAACCGTTTTCGCCACGAAATGTTAAAATGAGTTTTAAGCATAAAAGCGGTTAGGAGATTTTGATGTCTTATTTTCCGACGTATAAAGTTAGACCATTCCCAAAAATTTGTAAAAAAAAATATCCTTGAAATAAAAATTATTTGGCATTTCGAGTGGAATATGACTCTTTTATGGGTGTTTCAATGCGGTAGTATTCCATAACATACTTGGAGGTTGGAAAAAAAGTCAGGAACATTAATTTAATTCCAATCCTCGCTTTACCGACAAACGCAGCTTTCTCGATCGCCATTGCAAACCTCTTTGGAAGAATCCGAAGGAGTGTTTTCGGAAAATGGATCCTAAATTGCAACGAACACTTCAAAATTCCATTAACTTAGCCAAAATGTATTCCTTAATGCATAATAAATAATATTTGAGAATTTATCCACGTTGATATCCACGTATTATGAAAAAACTAAAGATTATACAAAAAGGATTAATTTGTTGCTTTTGTTATGCACAGCTTCATATCAAAGTCTGGACTATTTTCTATAACTTTCGAAACCCCAGTTTTTTTAAGAAAGATTTTATTCAATACGATACATAGGGCATATAAATACAAATAAATTATGCTCAGAGTTTTTGTTGCATATGATGTATATTCTGAAATAATCGTCTCCATTTATTTTTGCGGAGTTTGTTGCTTTTGTTTTGCACAGTACTGTACATATTCAATAAATATGAAGTTCGATTGGTTAATTTTTAATGTATAAAGCCAAAAAATAATAATTAATGCCAACAATCTGTACTTAAGGACTGTGGCAGCATTATAAAATAATTTTAGCTCGTGATTTAGAAAAAAGAAAATTACTACTAAAAATTAAAAATCTCCCGATATTCAGAACACCAAAAATCACTCATCGTGACTTCAGATCATGCGTGATACTGTCGCTCAGACCATTATTTTGAAATTCAATATATAAATGGGTTAAAACATATAAAATCAACTGACGCTTTGGACTTAGAAATTTATTTTTATTTGCGGATCTTCTTAAGCAATATTTTTCGTTTGAGACGAAATCAAAAGGAGAAAAAAAAGCTTTTAACCTTTTTTAGATTTGAAATTCAAAGTTCAAAGGCCAAAGTTTGATCACGTATTTTTGTTGGTTATTTTTTTCTAGAAAAAATATATTTTAAAGAACAACGCCTTATCTACAAATACTGCAATTTTTATTTTGGGATACGGAATTGCTTATGAGATATTAAAAACACATCATGCAAAGTTTAAAAAATAAATTAAAAATACTGTATTATCAAATATAATAAAATCCATAAAAGGAATTTAATTAATTAATTTTAAATTTTCAAAGCGAATTCGATGAAAAAAAATTTGAATAAAAAGTGAGTTGAAAAAAAATCTCTTTGTACAATATTTATCTCATAAACCATTTCGTATACGAAAATTAAACTTTCGGGAATTGTTGACAAAACTTTGTTCTTTAAAATATATTTTTTTAGATACCGTATTTCAAAAAAAAAGTTACTGTAAAAACAAATTCACTAAAATTTAGGGCCAATCGAGCGATGTGCGACAAGTCGAACGTTATCGACATCGTGGGATTGGCCCTTAACCTTTAACCTTTAGAAATAAAATCCTAAACTAAAGTCATCTTAAAGTAATTGGCTTTAATTTGATACTTCAATTAAAAACATATGTTGAAAGATTATAGAACGATATTAGAAATTTTATAAGACCATTGTGGCATATTTTTTATCGAATTTCCAAGTTTTAAATTTGCTTTATTTCGCTATTGAGCCGCGATAATTAGCCTAAGTTAACATGCATGATAACTAGGCTGATCGATTATACGGCTTTTTCCAGAAAACGGTTTTCGAATAGTTCGAATGATTGAAATTATGAAAAACCCGGTTTCGGTTTTTACAATTCAGGCAAAACCGGTCAACCGGAACAGAAACGTTTCTTTTCCCCTCGTCTTTCTCTCCTAACAAACTAATCAGCTTAGCAATGCCCCTGTGGCTGAGTGGCAGCGATGCTAGCCTCTCAGTCCAGAGGTCGTGTGTTCGATTCCCACCATAGACCCTGGGTGTTTTCCGCAGACAAGCTAATAGCTTTGCGGGTTGTGTTTAAAAAAAAAAAAAAAAAAAAAAATAAGACTTGCATAGTGTAAACTAGGAATTAATGATTTTTTTCATTTGAATTGTAACAATATAAGTTTAACATTTATTAAACGTACTAATAATCCCAAATTATTATTTTACTTATTCAGTAAAATATTTTTTTATTAAAAATACATTGAAATTGATTATTGAAGGATTTAGCTGGATCGTATGCGCATTTCACTGTTGCTAATGCAGATCATCAGGGAACATTTACCCAAAAATATCTCAGAACAACTAGAATTATTATGTTAAACTTTTATTTAAACAAATGAGAAGCTCAACAAATAACAAAGTTGAAACAAGAACTCAATAATCAACATGTTTTTATTTTCTTACTTTACCAGCTCCGATACCGTCTGCTCGATTTTGCTGATTTTCAATAGCAATCTATTTCGAAACATTTTAAACACAGCAATCCAAGACCGAAGTCTCTAGCTTTTTTGAGAGCTTCGTAAAACCGATTTGACGTACAGAAAGATGGACTGACGGACATCTCTTATTCGTCTTCCCTATTCATAAGGAACCAGAATATACATATATACATATATACTTTAAGGGTCGCATAGAATACTGTGGAAATTACACTCGGAAAAACAAACCTACATACATATATATCGTTACCTTAGTCGGAAAAAGTGCTGAGTCCACTTTTCATCGAAATTGAGATTTTGATGTAACTTGCTAGTATAATTTAAAATATGTACACCATTTACAAGCAAAAATAAGACCATTATTTGGTTTTTTGTTGCTGGAATGCAGTGGTAGGCAAATATGCTACGTCCAAAAAAAATTTTAAAAAGTAAGAAAATATGGGAAGTCCAGTTGAAAGGAACAAATTTATTTTTTTTTTTTTTTTTGATAAAGTCTTTACTTTTTAAGTTGGATTATAAAGAATTACAGCAATTTGGCAATAGCTAAAATATTAAATATCTGCTTTGCATTTCATATAATTCGTTAAATCTGGCTTTGTTTTCTCCTAAAAAAATACCTATGCCAAATATGTGAACAATTTTCTGTCGGACATATATCACAAGAAGAATACAATCTTCACTAGAAAAAAATAGGAAGAAGCCAGAAATGAAAACATTAAAGAACGTGATGAAGAAACACATCTTTTCGCAGTGGACCTTCAAGCCGTATTGATGGCTCCAAAATCCCAGGTAAGCAGCATGTATGTAGTAGCGCACGAAGCTGAAAGTGCACAACCTGCTTTTTTCCAACCTTAAAAACAATAAAGCTTATTGCTTTGTATGGAATGAAGTGGAAGGTGGATTAGGTGCTGAAGAATTTTCGAGCATCTGGATGTACTTCATCGAACAAAAGGTCCTTTGTGAAAACGATAAGCCGAAAAAAATTATTTTTTATAGTAACGGCTGTACTTACCAAAATCGAAACACCATAATGGCATAATGAGCAATGTCTTGCTGAATTCAGCAGTTCAATATAACATAACGATTGAACAAAAAATCTTAAAAATTGGCCACACACAAATGGAAGCTGATAGTGTACACTTTATCATTGAATGTGCAATTAAAAATAGAAATATTGCTGTCCCTGCTGAATATATTGATATACATATGCAGCCCGGAAAAAGCCTGAACCATACGACGTTACATATTTGGACTTTTCGTTTTTTAAACATGTCAACACCTTGCACTCTTTTAAAAGCATTCGGCATGGACGAGGTAATGGAGATCACAAGGTAACGGATATTCGTGCAATTAAATATACACCAAATTGTGAAATAAAGTATAAACTTCGTTTCACCGAAGAGTGGAAAAATTAACCACAGAAAATAAATATATCTTATATAGTTCATATATAAGACAGGATGTGTGTTTGTATGTAACATATGGACTCCAAAACGGCTTTGCCGATTTTGATGAAATTTTCAGAGAATCTTCAGAATATTCAGGCGGGTGACACTGTGAAGTCTGATTTTTGATTTTCGGTATGCGGGCGGAGGGGCGTGGCAAAGTCCAACTTTCATATTGCACCACCAATTCCATATACATACATAGGTATATATATATTCATTTTTTTTGCGGGATAGGGTAGCGCAGCACACCGGGTTAAGCTAGTAAAAATATAAAACCTATTCATTTTTCGAGTTTGGAACCACTCTACAACGAAAGAAGGAAAATAACGCAAAAAATATGAAGCAATTTTATTATTATCTATTTCTTTTTCTTTAAACTAATAATAATTCTTATTCTTATTTATTGTTAACCAATTAATATTTTGTTTATCAACACCAATAAAGACCAAATACATTGGCGGTATTCGATGTTTGATGCAAATTGTCTGGCGTAAGTCCAAATGCAAAATATCGTAGCTTTTATTTCAAATCCAACAACAAAATACACACACACACACACTATCCAGAGAAAAGCTACGATATTTTGCATTTGGACTTACGCCAGACAATTTGCATCAAACATCGAATTAGTACGTCATTTACTTTTTTAATAGTTTTATTGAGCTTTTTTGGTTACAGCGAACACCGCTATAACGAATTATGCTTCATAAGGAACAATTCCTTAAATTAAATTCCAGAAATAAAAGAAAACATGCTAAGTCCCTACTAAAATAATGAAATTTCAAAGAACAAATGTGCTAAGTTCAAAAAAGCCTATAAGTCCGCAAATGATTTATTTTAAAATCCGACGACTACTGGTAATTTAGGAGGATGAACTAAAGAAAAAAACTGCATTTACATATTTTCAAAAAGTCTACTAAAAAAAACTTAAGGCAGTTTTTTGTCTCTCCTGAATAATTTGAAAAAATGGACTTAGCACTTTCTCCGACTAAGGTAACGATATACCCTTTACCATTTTCGGTGAAGGGTATAAAAATAGCTCGAAACACAATAGAAACTTAAAAATGGAATATCTCTTGATTTTGACCTAATCTTTTAAATCGGAATATACCAATGTGTTTTGCTGCACAAAATTAATTTATGAGAGAATGTTATATAAAAAGGATGTAGAATGAATCTCTGAAGTTGTAGGAGTTTTTTTTTAAGAATAATTTCTTAAAAGCTGAAAAATCTTGATCAGTTGGAACCACCCAATGCGAATCCATTTTAGGTGGTCTCAACTGCTCAGGTGACTGACTAATGGTTCCAACAATACAAATGGCTTGTGAATTTAATATGTAAATAAGTGGAACATATAAGTACATATTAAAAATATACGTATGTACATATGTACATATATGAAGCATTCTTCAGTTAATCAATCACCTTTGCTGGATTTTTTTTAACTAAATATTTTATGAAGTAATCTCCTATTTTTTACATAACAAAAAGCCAAAACATACGCCTTTTATATATGTATAAACATATGCATACATATGTGTGTAATACATTAATTAAGTCATAGATATACATACATATGTATCTATATAAAGGGTCCGCCAGATAACTTTTTTTTTGGAAAATGCTATAAAAAAAACTACTGAATATTTTCTCAAATTTCTTTTTTTATTTGAAAGTACAATCCTTCCGGTTATGCAGTAGCCTACACGATCGGTCCAATTTTTAAGCACATTATCGATTGTGAGCAGCTGTATTTCACCAATGGCTTCACGAATATTGTCCTTTAAAGCGTCAATTGTCTCTGGCTTGTCGGCGTAACACTTATCTTTGACGGCACCCCACAAATAATAGTCCAACGATGTCAAATCGCAGCTCCGAGGTGGCCAAACGACATCAGCTCTTCGGCTGATAATGCGATCTTCACACATTCTGCAACATTACCATGATTTTCAAAGTAATGTCGCAATATTTCCCAGCGTTGTTCAAGCGTATACACAACCATATTCGTTCAGCGGAAGGATAAAACTAATTATCTGTCAAATCAAACATTAGCTAAGTGCTACCATTCACGAAATAAGCACTAGTTGAAAAAAAAACGTTAAATGGCGGACCCTTTACATAAATGTGCAATGTGTGTATATATGTATGTATGCAGGCATATGCACATAAATAAGAAAACTGTTTAAGGTTTCATTAATAATGAAGGATTGATAAACATTAGGGTTCGCACGTCGATTATAATCGTAATCGAAATCGCTATTAATCGCACCTTTTAATCGTAATCGTAGTCGAAGCCATTAATCGCTCGATTACCATTAAAAGTTGTACCCTTTTTCAAGCAAGGAATTTATGTCAAAAGCCTTCGCCAATGAACTTTTTTCTAATCTAAGATTCATTTAAACTGTTTCAATTTTCATACAGGACAAGTTTAGCTCATAAAAATGTTAAATTTAAAGTTTAACAGCCTTATTCATAAAAAATATTTCTCTTTAATAAGAGGTTTATTATAGGGCATTTACATCAGCACAAAATCTAGCATATTTTGATTAAAATCTTTATGAAAATCTATACCGTTTACACTTACTTTTTTGACATTTATCAATTTTTTTTTTTATCCAAAACAAAACCAATTGACTGAATTGTTTCCAAAACAACAACCAAACAACTGAATTGTAGCCAATTCACACACTTTTTTAAGCAGACCGTAGCTAGTTCACTAACTTTTTGATGTACAGGGTAGTATAGAATAAATAAAAACATTAGATTTTTATTAGATTTCCTACAAATCTACTGAAAAATTAGATTTCGTTTTGTATGGGAAATCTGGAAAAAAGCAGCTTGATTTAGCTGGAAATCTCGAAAGTACTAGATTTTGAGACAGTGTAAATGCACTATTATGAAACAAATTTTCTATGGAAATTTGATTAATAAACATTTTATAAAATCAAAATATTTTTTATGAATTAGGCCCTAAATGTATAAGGCCTTATTCATAAAAAATATTTTTAATTTATGTATGTATGTATATGAGGTTGTTCAAACAAAAATTTTCTTATGAACCTTTTATAAAACGAATTTATTTTGTATGAATAAGACAGTAAATACCTATGCATATGAAATACGTCCAGAACATATTGCAATCAAATCAAACTGCTTATAGTATAAGATCCCACGTAAGACAAAGTTTTACCGTCTGCAAACCGCGTACAATATCTTTTGTAGCACTTGGAAAATACAATAAGATTCTGCCTATCCTTAAAGGCCGTTCGTTTCACACTATAATACAAGTATTAATACTTTGGACGAAAATGCATCCCTAATCTAATTTCTGTTTCAAAAATTTCAAAAGACAATAACAACTCAACATGTCAGAGATGCATTTTCCACAAAAGTATTAATACTTGTATTATAGTGTGAAACGGCCTTAACTAAAGGTTTTGTGGACAACTTCTTCTTAACTTTTCACTCAATTTGATAGCCAAACAAAATCTGACCACTGAAATGAAATTAACGTTGGTTTGCCAATTTTTTCCGTTTACATCTAAAGCGTTTCCGTATTTTAAGTACATATATATGTAGGTGGGTTGATACTACAAATTTTCTTACGAGATACCTATAGGCACATAGCGCTCATTTCCTGCAACGTCGTACTATTTCAAAAATTGCATTAGAATTGATAAACATATTTTTCACTCGGTTAGCAGATAGGTGCGGTTTGTCTTATCTTGGGATCTCGCATTACAAAAATTATAGTAAATATTAAAAAAAATTATTTTTATTAATAAATATTAAAAAAAATTATGTAATCGTAATCGCGATTATGAAAATTTGCGTTTATTTGCAAACCCTAATAGACATATTTTAAAGAAACCTTATTACGGTTGCAGGTAAGATGCATACTCGTATTCTTATCTATATTTCTTCTTTCATTTCAATTAACCACAATTCTGTTGCATTTGTTTAAGCAAAACAAAAAATTTTCCAACATGGTTATTATTGTTCTTGGCAAAAATTATTTATTTTCTAGTTAATTTCAGGTGTAATATTCTCTTCCAGTCATCACCAAGTTCAATTAGTTATTTTTTATGTTATCTTCTTAAAAATTCTTCAAGTGCATACATGCATACATTTGTTTGATTCCACACACAATCCATGTCCATATATCCTACTAATCGTACTAACATTATAAATATGAAAGTTTGTATGTTTGGGAGTTCGTATGATTGAATGTATGTGTGTTTCACTTTAACGCGAAAACGGATTAATGGATTTGGATATGGTCCAAATTAAAATATAAGTGTAAAATGGGTAAAAGTTTAACCTTTGGTACTTTTTCTGTGTTGGTTAAACTTGGTATACAGTTTATTTATAGCCTACTCTGTTTCTTTGTGGATGTGAACGAAACCGTGTAAAGATGCTAATATTATACATAAAAAAGAGATTTATTTGTATGTTTGTTTGCCACTTTTTTTACGGCATCACGCCCGAATGACTGGACCGATTGTGATGAAATGTGCTTTACATATAGATATTAAGATCACAATATTATAGGCTACTTCGTTTTTTAAATTTCGCACGAATTAAAATTACCGCAATAAAGTTAGCAGCGAAAATTATCACATTACTCATACGCTTTTTGGCAAAAATTAAACTCCTAGGAACATACTTCAGAAATTATTGAGAAAAGTGACATGACATGTGTATGCACGGATTAGATATGGGCGCGTGATGAATTTTTGCAACACGACACGACACAAACACGAATACAAAGACGCTCAACACGTACAAACACGCACGCGAAAAATTTTGTCAACACGATATTGCACAACACGCACGAAATATTATTGGTATGGTATTTGAAAATCAGAAAATTTAATTGAATTTTTTCAAGAGTCGCTTTTTAAAATATGGCAACAAGTTGGCACTGCCAGCTTATACTATCTGCCATTACAGCTAATACTATCGGTTTACGTATAGAGCTTACGTACAAGCTTCAGATGCCCATACAATATCAACAAATATGCTGGTGTTGTGTTTTTGACGATACAAAATATTAAATCTTTTCTCTACTGGAAATTCATTCATTCTCCTAACTAATAACGTTTTCCTGCACTGCCGTCCTTTGGCCGGGCTTAAGGATTTTCTCCGCCATGGTGTTTCCTGACACGGCCAGCGTAATAAAGATTTTCTGCCTTGCAAAGTTTTCTTGCCTAATAACGTTTTCCTTCACTGCCGGCCTTCGGCAGGGCTTAAGGATTTTATCACCCATGATAAAATTTTCTTGCATTTCATGAAAGGTATTGTCAAGAGCTTTAAGATGATACCAATATTGGTAATTTTCGTTGGAAAAAACGGTATAATCACAATATTGTACTAGAATTTCAGAGGCCCATAACTCGGAAACTAAGCCTCGCCGCCAATTTTTTTGTTTAATTTTTTTCAATTTTCTATAGGATAGGATACATTTTTTTAATTTTTTAGAGGTGCCCCTAAACTTGATTTAAGCCGATTTTACAATTTGTTTGTTGTTTTTTCTTTGCGGTTTTTTTTGTTTTTGCTATTTCTAACTAGGAATCTAAAAAATATTAGCAAAGCAAATAAAGCTTATTTATCAAAGTCAATATGTATTACGAACAATATGTACTACGAATATATTATGTATGACGCTAAGACGTCTGTTGACTATGAAATAATATTGGACTACGTGGTCCAATCTACATGACACAGACTACTTACAACATGGTCCCATATAATGCAGCCAAGGACCATATCGTTTACGCACAAGCATTCAATGCTGTACGATATGTGTTCGTGTTTAAACGATTATGATCGTCCTTCTTAGGCACTTACAAATTGTATGCAAATAGTCTATAACTATTCCATATGGGGTAGTTTTGGGCGTGGCCCGATGTAGTGCAAATTTGGACCATCTGGTCCATCCCTAGGTCATCGCAATGTTAAATCGACCATGTTTTATCCACACATTTGGAGTAGTTTTGTAATAGTCGTGGTCTTTTATGGAGTAGTCCTTACATGCATGTATGGAATAGTCGCGTTATTTGCAGGGTTATAACACCCGCTATACACTTATAACAGAAAATCTTAAATGTAGTTCATGCAACATTTCAATGTAAAGGAAATTAAAATTGGGAACAAAAGTCCTAATTTACACTAAGCAAGTCTTATTGCTAAGATGATTGGTTTGTCGGAGAGAGACGAGGGGAACATAAACTTTTCTTTTCCCCTCGTCTCTCTCTCTCTCTCCTAAAAAACTAATCAGCTTAGCAATAAGACTCAGTGATGCCAACAATTCAGAGGCAAAACGAGCCAACCGAGTAGTCAAAAAGAGCTAAAAAGAGCTAAATTCAAAAATTTGATATTTTTCCGTTTTAAATCTATGAATGTAATTATTATTCAATTTGTACTTCAAGATTTTTTAACATTAATAAAAATAATAGTAAGAAAAAATAAAAGATCCATTGCTAAAAACGGTGTATGTACTGCAGCATATAATGCAAGATTTGCTTGCGCAATTTGCGTTTGTGTTGGAACTTCTGATATATCTGGCTACGATAGCACAATATCGTTAAATGGAGCCATACATTTTTTATGCTTTCGAGTCTCCGAACGGCGTACTAAATCGAAATATTTCGCTCATATAATTAATTTGCAATATTTGCACAAGGCTTTACATGGATCTTTGTTGGTTAAGTCCATTTTTTAAACGAGGAATTCGATTCCCAAGCTTTCCTATATTTTTGGCAGTAAGAATCCATTTCAATAATTTGTCAAAATTTTTTTTAATTATTCAGAAATGAACACACTAAATACCATGATATAAATATAGAAGGTACTTCCATTCTCTCATTTTTTCTTGACATTCACCTTCTGACAAGGATAGGTATTCTGAAGTTTCCGGTAAAATCGTGCTACCGTATTAATTTAATATTTCCCCTCTGTTTCCTGTTTGTTTGAAAATTTTATTGAAAAATTATTTCAGAAGTTTTTTTATAAATTCAAACAATTAAAAAAAAAATTGTGATGATAAATGTTTTATTATCTTGAAAAGCAATGAAATGCATTGTAAATGTATTGTTGTATTAAAGAAAGCGGAAATGAGCTGCATTTTACAAACTGTGGACGTACAAAATATCATTGTAAAAATATGAATGTATCATTCTTTGAGATCTCTACACTATCTGGTGTTCGCCAACAGTGTCTAAGAGCCTGCAAAATCTGTGAAATATACTTGCCAAAATTATCTGATCGGGTATTTAAGTAATTTTTTTAGAAAAAACATGTTAAAATCAACAAGAAGCGAATTATATAGATTAAACAAGATATAATATCAATCAATATTTGTTAAACTTAATGAAAATTCATTGTCAATTAAATCAAAATCATCAATCAATTTGGATGAAAATATAGTTAAAATACTTATTTTAGGCAGAAAATTTAAAAAAGATGCGCCAAGTTATTACAAAACCACTTTTTAAACATCACAGATGTGTAGTCATGTATATCACTTTATTTATTCGCAACTTTTGTTAAGATAATTACACATTTCTGTAAAAATTTTTAAGGGGAAGACTTATATTTTTTACGATATGGGAACATTTTTTTTATTTATCTCAAAAAACAAACTTCAAAAATACTTATTTTTTAAAAACAAAGAGAGAATGGAAGTACCTTCTATATTTATATCATGCTAAATACATATGTACATAAATATATCTTACATAGTTTCAAAAAAAAGTATCTGCATTTGCAACAAAACATATTTACCAAAAATGTAAATGCCTCAAAGACGAAACAATAGAGTAAAAACGAGAAAATTTACTATAAGATGCGAAAAGTGCTAAACGTGCCGTTTTTAAAATTGAAAAGAGCAGTGTTAGCTCTTTTAAAAAAAAAAGAGCTAAGGGGAAAAATTTAGAGTTATGAGCAATCAAAAAGAGCTAAATCTAGCTCCAAAATAGCTAAGTTGGCATCGCTGATAAGACTTGCTGAGCAGTGTTGGTATCTCTACGAAGAGCAAACGCACATTAAGCTGTTGCGAAAAGGGTAAAAAGCGCAAAAAAATACGAAAAAGAGGGTAAAAAGCACCAACATTTTTTTTTTAATTTTAATACATTAAGCCACTTAAAAAAGGAGAGTTTAGAGTGTAAACATCATAATATAATTTCAAGTTTTTGCCTCAAAATATTTAATATATGAAATTAAAAACTGCTTGAAATTTTCTTGTTATTTTTATTAAATTAATTTTTCTTGACATTTCATTCAAATTGCCTTAAAAAGTCAAAGGGGCTTCTGAAACATGTCTCGCATATTTCCCCAATTGCACAAATGACAATTTTAAGAGTTCTCATGAAAACCCTTATTAATTTTTCAAAATGTTAGTAGTTATATGATCGGTGTTAGTTATTTGGTAAGTGAAGCTTAGGCTTAGATTAAGATACATATGTTACTGAAAAATATTTTAAATATACAAAAGCATCACATTTTTCCTTAAGTAACTTAAAAGTTTTTGTTTTTGCGATATTCACACTTATTCCAGTTGCCAACATTGACAGCACGTCACTACGATACCAAAAAATTGGGATTTGGCTACCTGTTGTCTAAAACAACTGACAACCTCATGCTGTCAATTATTCTAGGATGATTAAATATTTGTGTAAACTTTAATAAATGCTTATTGCGTACTATTATCAATAAATTATTATTCAGAGAATTATGTGGTACCTTCCAGTTACTTCCGATTTCTATTTTGCAAGAAGTATTTTAATTTTTTAATCCCAATTATGAAATGTTTTCTAAATTGTTTTTAACATAGTTTCCGTTATTGTTATTAAAAATAATTTAAGAAGGCTCAGTCAAAAGATGCTGCTATTAGCTCTTAAAAGTACATTAGGTTTGTAAATTAAAAATATTTTTATTTTACAAAAAAGCACCAAAAGCACTGTGAGAAATTGTTAAAAAGCACTGTAAATACCCGCTTTTATAAAAAGGGTATTAACCAAAATTTCGCGTTTATGAAGAGGCAAAAAGCACCAAAAAAAATATCAGAAACGCACCAAAATACCACCACTGTTGCTGAGTGTAAATTAGGACAAAGAAATTTTCTCAATACTGTTTGCGGGATTCGTAAAGCAGCTCTGGGCGAGTCAACATCACGCGTCGTTGGCAATTATTTCTTAAATGCAACCAGGCCACTGTTGTTTATTGGCCTTCGAGAGTTTTGCGTCTCACCGCATGTGATTAATGGTTGGCGTCGGTTAACGGTATCACCGCGATATCCCGTTGGTTTCCATTAACCACATGCAAAAACAAAAACAACAATAATAAAACAACCACCACAAGGGAGTGGATCTTGGAAACTCCTACTTCCTATATGAAGGTATAGGTCGTTCGCAGCAACCGAAGGAAGCTCCTACACAACAAAAAATTATCACCACAAAGGTGGCACCATGGATTAAGTGTCCGAAGCCACCTTTTTTGACATACATAATATGTCAGCACAGGAAGAAGAAGAAGAAGAATACTGTTTGCGTCATTTGTTCCTTTTTATTCTGCTGCACGGGAAAAAAAGAGTACAATAAAGTACTTCCGGTTCTGCCCCAAAGCCATGACCCAGCGATTGATGAGTCGCTTTCAGCTCGGCAATATAATAGTGTACATAATAGGTATTGTTACGGAAATGGCCGTCGACAAGATTAATGCATCATTATGCAAATAAATTCCAACAGGGTTAATAGTGCGAAAATATTCCTACAGGGCAATTAAAGAAGTATCTGGAATAATAACAAAGAAACATCCAGAAGAAGTAAACGTACACACGTACATACATACATGCAAGCACTATAACAAATAACTATATACGCATGCCTAGTACATACATACGTGATTAAACGTAAACAACCAACAACAACTACAAGCTTCTGCTTGTTGTGAAGATAGACATAGCTACATGCATACATACATACATGCCTGGCAATTCCAACGAAAGGTAGAAATAAGTAAACAACCACTTAATGATGTATGCATATACACACGTATGTACATAGTTACCACAAGAACTTAATTACGCGCTTTATAAACAACATTGAAGATAATGATGATTAGGTCTAGACTTTGCATGAAAATTCTAGTGGTTGTTGTGCGAAGTATAAAAAGGGGTTGACGCATCCAACAGCAGTTCAGTTGTGATTAAGAGTTCAGTCGCGATCAAAAGTTAGTTGGGAATAAATCAGTTGCGAAGAAGCTCAGTTGCTAATAAGAATTCTGTTGTTAATCAAGTGAGTTGACAATTAAGTTGTGCGCAGTCCGTGATTTGTGATATAACAGTGAGTTGATATTTGAGTCTGTGCTTTACAATACGTGAGTTGGAAATTGAAGAGACTATAGTACAGTCTATAGTGACAGTTAGAGTCTGTCGTGATTTGAGATTATTGTGGAATCCCTTGAGTAAAGAGTAAGGGAGCAGTGGAAGCTGATAAAGACGTGTAAGTGAAGCCAGCGAGTCTTGATTAGTGTATCAACTGTGAGTCTGCCATAGAGTTGTTATTGGTGTATCAACTGGAAGTGTCGGCAGAGTGAGTCTTGCGAGTGACGAGCAACAGAGAAAGCAGAATTGTGTCAACACTAGCGCAGCCAGTGGTCTAAGACGTACGTATACAACAGCGAAGAAGGCATAGTGGTAACCAGTTGTGAATATTGAAGTAAACCTATGTGTTTGTATTTAAGCTCTTGAATTAGATTTGGATTAGTGTTATTTATTAGTAAATAAAGATTGTATCATTCTTAACCCTAATTAGTACACTGGGGTCTTTTATTTATTGCAAATCTTCGAATCTACGGAAAAGCGTTTTTAACAGAGAATAAAAACGTAACATTTGGTGTCAGAAGTGGGATTTGCAAATAAAAGCGGCACGTTTAAAAAAAAAAGGTTAAACGTAAAGTAAGAGTGATACGAAAAGGAGAACCTCACACGTTTGAAAAGGTTAAACGTGAATAAAACCACATACGTTTGAAAAGGTTAAACGTAGGAGCAATTGGTTTTGAGGAAAATGAAATATCAAGAGCTTAATGTGGAGCAACTCAAGGAAGAGTTGAGTAAGCGGAAACTGTCGACAACTGGTGACAAGGTACAGCTACAGGAGCGACTACTGCAAGATTTCCAGCGACGCAACATCGACATAGAGAGTTATGAGTTCGATGAAAAAGAAAAATATGAGATGGAAGCATCCACTCCTTCTATTAGCACTCCAATCAGTACAGATATCAGCGAAATGCTAGCCAACATGATGGAGAAAATTCTAGGGCAAATGAATGAGAAGTTTCAAGAGTCTTCTAGGGCTAATGCCGAGTTGAAAGCTGAAATGAAGGCTGATTTTCAAGAAACTTCTAAAGCCAACAACGAGAGAGTTCTAGCTGAAGTTAAGGCCACAAATGACACACTTGACAAATGGAAGGCGAAGATTATGGTGAACGTTCAAGAATCGTCTGAAGCAATCTATGTGAAACCCCAGGAAATTGCTGAAGCCGTAAACAGACGGACAGATGGTGCAGAAATGCAAGTCAGTAAATCAGACGAAGAGATTTTTGACTTGGGAAACAGTGTCAACGAACACATTTCTGGCACAGAAGAAGGCGCTGACGAAAAACAGAAAGCTGAAGATGAAATCAACAGTGGTCAGTGTCAACAAGTTGAACGTGACCGAAGTTTTCCAGAAGTTTCCAGCAAAGTAGAGGACGTTGGTTACTTAGATGATAGTCAAGCTGTTTGTGACACGGCAGAATTAGCTATTGAAGAAATGAACTCATTTGCTCAGGGTAATGAAACTGCTACAGTATACGAAGCACGCAGCAGAAAAGCAGTAAGGAGGAAAAATACAACTTTTATACAGAGCCTCAAGCGTGTGGTAAGGCCAACTCTAGTCAAGGGACAGTCTAGAGTCGGAGCCAAGGGCCATAAATGTGGAATGGTAAGGCAAGCTCTAGTCAAGGGACAAGGTAGAGTCAGAGCCAACGGCCACAAATGGGAAAGGAGTAGTCATCTCCAGAGTATGGCAAGGCAAGCTCTAGTTGAGGGACAAAATAGAGTCAGAGCCAAATACCACAAATGTGGAAGAAGTTGTCACCTAAAGCGTAAACCAAGGCAAGCTGTAGAGGAAATACGAAGCAGATTCAGTACCAAGGGTGGCAAGTGTCAAGGAAGGTTTCAGCTCCAGCATACGGCAAGGCAAGCAGTAGAGAAAATGCTAAGCAGAGTCAGTGCCACCAAGGGCCGCAAATATCGAAGAACTAATCTCCAGCGCATACTAATACAAGTCCCAGTTGAAAGCCGAGGCAGAGCCAGAACTAAAGCCAACAAATATGGAAGAGGTAGTCGTCTCCAACGTAACTACAAGGCGTATAGAAAACGAAGAAAAAGAAAGGCGATGATGTGCCTATTCGGGACGAATAGGCTTAAGTGGGCGGCAGTGTTACGGAAATGGCCGTCGACAAGATTAATGCATCATTATGCAAATAAATTCCAACAGGGTTAATAGTGCGAAAATATTCCTACAGGGCAATTAAAGAAGTATCTGGAATAATAACAAAGAAACATCCAGAAGAAGTAAACGTACACACGTACATACATACATGCAAGCACTATAACAAATAACTATATACGCATGCCTAGTACATACATACGTGATTAAACGTAAACAACCAACAACAACTACAAGCTTCTGCTTGTTGTGAAGATAGACATAGCTACATGCATACATACATACATGCCTGGCAATTCCAACGAAAGGTAGAAATAAGTAAACAACCACTTAATGATGTATGCATATACACACGTATGTACATAGTTACCACAAGAACTTAATTACGCGCTTTATAAACAACATTGAAGATAATGATGATTAGGTCTAGACTTTGCATGAAAATTCTAGTGGTTGTTGTGCGAAGTATAAAAAGGGGTTGACGCATCCAACAGCAGTTCAGTTGTGATTAAGAGTTCAGTCGCGATCAAAAGTTAGTTGGGAATAAATCAGTTGCGAAGAAGCTCAGTTGCTAATAAGAATTCTGTTGTTAATCAAGTGAGTTGACAATTAAGTTGTGCGCAGTCCGTGATTTGTGATATAACAGTGAGTTGATATTTGAGTCTGTGCTTTACAATACGTGAGTTGGAAATTGAAGAGACTATAGTACAGTCTATAGTGACAGTTAGAGTCTGTCGTGATTTGAGATTATTGTGGAATCCCTTGAGTAAAGAGTAAGGGAGCAGTGGAAGCTGATAAAGACGTGTAAGTGAAGCCAGCGAGTCTTGATTAGTGTATCAACTGTGAGAGTCTGCCATAGAGTTGTTATTGGTGTATCAACTGGAAGTGTCGGCAGAGTGAGTCTTGCGAGTGACGAGCAACAGAGAAAGCAGAATTGTGTCAACACTAGCGCAGCCAGTGGTCTAAGACGTACGTATACAACAGCGAAGAAGGCATAGTGGTAACCAGTTGTGAATATTGAAGTAAACCTATGTGTTTGTATTTAAGCTCTTGAATTAGATTTGGATTAGTGTTATTTATTAGTAAATAAAGATTGTATCATTCTTAACCCTAATTAGTACACTGGGGTCTTTTATTTATTGCAAATCTTCGAATCTACGGAAAAGCGTTTTTAACAGAGAATAAAAACGTAACAGTATATATGTATTTATGTACAATATAATAAACTGATTATACTTTAAATCACAATTTTATCAAAAACAGAAAAAATACCAACAGCAAAAAATTTTCCCGTTTTACCCACTTTTCCCAACTTTCTGCACTTTTTTTATTTATTTATTTATTTATATATTTATTAAACATACTATACAAAGTAAATATGCATAGTATGGGCGGAGTAACTAGACCAAATGCCCAAGATGTTATTAACAGTATTTCCAAAAAAGTTCCGTGACTGACTGTACGACCTATGCCTTCACATAGGAAGTAGCAACGTGGTTGTTAAAGAAATTCCACAAAAAACCGCAAGATAATACGGTTATCCGTGGCAGATCAGTCAACCAGTGCGAGCGAGACGAAAACTCGACGGCCTAACAACAGACAAAAGCCTGACCGCACTTAAGAAATAATTACGATGACGCGAAATGATGTTCTTCGACCCAGAGCTGCTTAACGACTGAGAATTTTTTTTCTTTAATATTCTTGTTCTCCAGACAATAACAAACAAAACAGAAAAGGAATGTGATACCGTGACAAAAAAAGGATAAACTTTTATATATGTACATATACATATGTATATAGATTGCCATATATGTATATGTACATATCTATATAATATATGTATATTCATTGCTATCATGAATAAAATTCCACGTGAAATTTTTCCCAGGGAAAAATTCCAACTAATAGCAAATAATAGGGAAAACAAAAAATTCTAATTGGAAAAGGGAGAAACTTCACGCGAAATTTTATTCATAATTGCCCTGATATATGTACTAGCTGAGCCCGGCAAACGTTGTCGTACCTTCAACAATTTATTTTTTTAACTCCAAATTACTCCACCCTGTGGTAACTTTTTGGGGTAGAAGCAAAACGAAAACCTACCCGGTGTTGACTCGAAACGGTGTTGAAAATTTCAGCTCCACAGCTCTTATACAGGGCAATTACGAATAAAATACGGCGGAAAATTTCTCCCTTTTCCAATTAGAATTTTTTGTTTTCCCTATTATTTGCTATTAGTTGGAATTGTTCCCTGGGAAAAAGTTCTAGCGGAATTTTATTCAGAATTGCCCTCATAGTTCCCGAAATCATGCGTTAGTAACAAACACACACTACGATTTTATATATATAGAAGAATATACATATATTATATAAAATCGTAGTGTGTGCTTGTTCATAACGCATGAGATCTGGAACTATAAGAGCTGTTGAACTGAAATTTTCAACACGGTAGGTTTTCGTATTGTTTTTGACCCAACAAAGGACCAGAGTGGAGTAATTTGTAGTTTAAAAAAAAATATTGAGGGTAAGCCGTTTACCGGGCTCAGCTAGTGTACATAATATACATATGTATATATTATATAAATATCTATTACGGAAAGATCCACTTTCAGCACAATATAACAACTGCAGGCATTGCTCTTGAAACTTTTAACAGTGTTCTATTCCATAGGCTGATCTACATACATACATAAGTATGAAATTCTAATATTGGGTGTAATACGCAAGTGTATGTATTGTATATTTAGCAACTGATACTTACTGATCCACTTTAACTTCCCTATAAAAGGTTCCACATTCGGCATAAGCGACGCTGTGTCCACAGAATAATGGGCCTTATTACGGTTCTCGAATTTTTAGATTCGACTTCAACTTGGTGTACTAGATTAAAGAAACATGCAAAATTTTTCTTTAATCTGATACAAACTCTCGAAGTCGAATAGAAAAATTCGAGAACCGTAATAAGGCCCAATAATTCCTATACGAATGTATTCGATGGCTGCATCCCACGTGAATTATATTGCAAGGTGAAAAATTTAACTACACTTCTAAAATACATTTTTACGCACAGCACATACATATGTATGTATGTTTATATTAATATATTTTAATATTGTTTGTGCCTTTTGCATTTTTTTCCAAAATAATACATTTCCGCATTTCAGTTTTATTTTCACAAGAACACTTGGTAAATTGAATGGCGCCAAACAAGGCAAATTTAGGGCTGCCAGATAAATGTATCGAAAAATCGTCGAAATGCGGATAAAAAAATAATCGTCATTTCATACTCAAAAAATCGTTAGAAAAATCGGTCAAATCTAAATGTATTTATTTTAAACATGTATACATATCGTCGGTTGGTTTCTGGCTTGCTGCAACTTAATGTATTTCGAATATACTGTGCCGCAAACCAGAGCCCAACCGACGATATGTTTAGCAAACAAAGACATAACAATTCATGTTCATACGTGGATTTTACAAGAAGCTATTGGCATTGTTTTCACTGCCTCATAAATTTGCTCACTTCAGTGGGAAAATTATGAAAAATATTACCATATTAGCAAATCGAAGTTTTGGTTTCAACTTTTGATGGCCGAAATGTTTGATATGAACTTCTTGGCCTTGTTTCACATTTATGTTTCTTAAGGCCGTTTCACACTATAATACAAGTATTAATACTTTTGTGGAAAATGCAACTCTGACATGTTGAGTTGTTATTGTCTTTTGAAAATTTTGAAACAGAAATTAGATTAGGGAAGCATTTTCGGCAAAAGTATTAATACTTGTATTATAGTGTGAAACGGCCTTTAAGGATATCAATTTACACAGATATTAACCCATATAAATACTTGCATACAAAATTTCAAAATTGGTAGGGTAAATTTAAATAATAAATGCCAATATTATATTTTTATTAACCGCTAGGCCATCAACAAATAATTTTTTTTTAAATTATATATTAAATTATTAAGAAAGAATCTGCAAAACTACACCAAAATCCTTAATTGAGAAACTCCCCTATCTGGACTACTGAAAAATCGTCGATTTAAGGGGGAAAATCGTCTATTCGTTGGTGGGTTATTGGCTTGCGGCACAGTATATTCAAAGTACATTATGTTTGCAGCAAACCAATAAATAACCGACGATTTTGCTATTTCCAGCACAAGAACCGTCAAAATGACGATAAATCGTCACATCTGGCAGAATTGTTAAAATTCGTGTTTGTTTTTTTTTAATTGAAATGTTATTTTTTTGTTCACAAAAAATTTGACCCTATTTTACTTTAAAATACCCTTGTTTCTTAAATCCCCGTTTTATGATGCTTTTTCGAAATTTCAATGGCAGCCCTGGTTTCGTTGTACTCATCAAGGCGAATTCGCCTTGCTACTCATAAAATTTTTATTAAATTTTTTGTTAAAATCATATTAATAAAATCATCATATTCTGTGGATAATTAAAATGACTGAATTGGAGGAACAAATGTTCAACGTTTTCCTCAACGATATCCAAAGGCAATTCTTTTGCTGTTATCCTATAAAGTGTATATTATGGGAAGTATGTGTGGATTACTGCTATACAGATGTACATATGTATGTATGTGATCTACGTTAATTATTGCTTTTTAATTTAGGACTTTCCAAAAGATTTGAGTTGGGAACAACAGAAAGCCTTAATGGATAACACTTTCAATTCTTCATTAAATAAAGAATTTCCGATAAAATTAAGCTATCAACTAAATTTCCTTAAGAAGCTAATATTGTTATTGGAAAATAAATGTGTTGAAGTTCATGATGTAATGTATGAAACATTTTGTCGAATGCAGCAAGATCCAGACAACGATTGCTCAAGCAAATTTGCTTTCAAGCATTATATTATTAATCCCGGAATACATTTGACGCTACGAGAATCTAAAAGCTTTGTAGATGGAGGGACTACAGGTCTTTGTAGCTGGCAAGCTTCTCTGGCACTTGCAGATTTTTTGATCGAAAATCCAGATCTGGTGAAAGATAAGTGTGTTTTAGAATTAGGTGCAGGGACAGGATTGTGCGGCCTTATTATGTTGAAAATTTGTCATCCTAGACACTTGTTACTCACTGATGGTAGTAATTTATGCGTAGAGCTTATGCGCGAAGGCTTAAAAAGAAATTTTCCCGAAGCGATTCAATACGACACCAGATTTAAAATTAATTCCCAAATAATAGAATGCTTAGTACTTCCTTGGGAACATATAGAAGACACAGTTGAAATTTCTCTGCTTCGTCCCGATGTTATAATAGCGGCTGACGTTGTTTATGATGAATCTAGCTTCAAAGCTTTATCATCCGCAATCAACTACGTCTTTAAGTTAAGAAAAGATAAAGTTCAAATGTATTTAGCTGCCACAGTGCGTAATGATGTTACGCTGAACAGATTTCTCGATATAATGGGTGAGTATTGAATATTTTTAATGTTACATCAGAAATTATGTAAAGTTATTTATTCTAGAGTCTTTATGTTACCAAATTGACGAATGTGATACAGTTGCATTGAGAAATGGTCATTTATTTTGGGACCGATCAACTACTGTTAAAATCTTCAGATTAAGTAGATAATAATCGAATTGAAAACGTAAGAAAATAATTACATACTTTATTATTATTATTAACTTGATTAAAAAAAACCTTTTTTTTTAGTGTAAAGGACATTAGTTTTATAAGTAAATAAAGAATTATACATATGTACATATTTATATGTATGTGTATGTACATCTGGATATCTACATATAAATATAATATGCAAAAGTTACGGTTTACTTATGGTTGGAATGGTTCCATCATTTAAATATCTTACATTCAATTGCTCTATTTGATGTTTCTGGAATATTATGCCAAGTAGTCCATATTGAATTTCAAATAAAGATGTTTTGTGTGTTCGAGGAACTTTCATTCCTACCACTAAGGCTAATAGCGAACCAATAATGATATAAACAAATCCTTGGGACATTAAAGTACTTTTGTCGGTAGAATAAAAATAAGAATTATTCGAATACGATACAAAATAATAATAGACGATTGATGTCGAAATCATTTTGCATGCATACGATGCATAAAGAAAAAGTTCCATATAAAGCAGATGTGAAACCTCGACTATAAGTATTTGCAAATTTGAAAAAATCAAACCTAAAAAAAGCAGAATTATCCAAAAAGGCACGGTCGTATTTACTGAATTGCAAATTATCATGCTTAATATAGTTAGCAAAACCAAGCTTAGTTGATTCGTAACAAATAGAACCTTCGCGGAAAAGAATATTAAGCATAAAGTGCTGATTAGTGTTCCAGAGTAAACTACCCAAAACATTGAATCCATTGTGGCAACATCTGTTAGTCTCACGCCGGAATTGAGAGAAAACCAAAATGTAAAATAAATAAACAAAGAGTATTGTATGGTCTCTATGAATATGAGAAGCAACGATACATTCCACTGTTGGTTTTTGGTAACGTAAAAAAATTCTATTTTCTTGATAATCATGTCTCTATTATCAAATATATTACCACTGGAGTTCGCAATACGAAAATCATTGTCCATACTATTTTCACAATCGACTGTGCCTAAATAGCAGAGAATCTTTAAGCCAATCAAGAGAGCCAATGTTATAACTGCGATAGAAATATATAACGCTGCGAAGTCAACATAAATGCCTTTAGTATTTTTGCCAACTATTCCTGAGGTCCCAATTACGCAAATTGCCAAAGCCATGCCCAATATGTAAAAACTAAAGCATAACGACAAAAGTATTGCCCGGCTGCATTTTCCGCATATTGAATGGAGAAAGCTTATACCAGACATAAAGGTTAGGCTGTGAGCCAAATATGCAATATAAGCTCCAACATTATCTGAAAGTAAAAATGGTTTCAAAAAGTAAGTACATAATTATATAAGTATTGTATATTATTATGTATGAGTGAAATTTATTTGCTGGTGGTTAAGCATTGCTGCTTTAACACTTTTTGAACAGTCACAACACAAACCTCGTAGAATTCACAATTAATGACATTTTTTTGTCGTACATTTTTAAGTATCTTATCGTTTACCAATATTGGTGAAACATACATATATGGTGTAAGAGGTATTTTTGTGTACATATACTATGTGTACATATGTATGCATAAAAAATTTTTTTTTTAATTTCTTGGCTCAAAAGTAGTAAAAGGCGACTTAAATTTGCTTCCAAAAAAAAAAAGACGTATTTCTTTTATGTTTTTCTTTTGTACACATTTGCTTATAATAAATAAAGAGATATTAGGTGTCAAGTGGTCTAATTTAGACCACCGGGAGATCCTAGTTTATTTAAATTCCCAGATATCCTAAACATAACAAAAATTTACTTCGTCACAATATTTTGTCGAAATCTACTTTAACTCTAGTAGAACTTAGTGATGAAACCATAGTTTTTTTTTTTAATTGTATAAAAATAAGCCGCTATATTTAAAAATTTGTGTGATTTAGGTGTATTGCAGTTGTTTGATTGTGAATGATTAAGAAAAAGTTCAGTCAATGGTTTTCGTTTCTGATACGATATTCTGATGAGGGCCTTAGTTTGTAAAACGCAATGCCTTTGACAAATTTTAACCACCTTGTGTATAGCATAAGTGTCAAAAATTTAACATGATCCATGCTAGGAGTTAATAGTGGGTTAAAACTACATTATGCGCTGCTTTTTACTGTCAATTTGAATGGAGGAACTCGTTAAGACCATGTTCAATTTTGCCACTTATGCTTACTGGCGCGAAGTTTTACTTATACATAAGGCAGTAATTGTCTTAAAGTATCACAAATGCGACTTTTTCTGTCCATAGACAAGACGACACAATTGCCGAACAGAATTAGGCCATAAGGATTACAAAGTGTACAAGTCATAACTTAAAACAAATATTTTTAATAAAACATATAACTGCTTTGTTTACTTACCGAATTTTTCAACAAAATAAAAACAACTCGCTATTAAATGAAGTATTGCTGCCATTAGCAGAATATTTGTGTGCCAAAACACTATCCTTGAACGGAGCAATTTTACAATAAACATTGCAATGGCAGTTAGAAAGCCCGCACATGTCCCCAAAATTGTTGGCCCATAAACGATCAAACCGTTATCAGTATTTCTTTTAGCTACAAATGATGAAATGGTGTAACCAAATACTAAACCAGATGGTAAAAAACTGAGGCAGACTTCAATTATATATAAAAAATTATATCATTGTAATAAATTTGAAAAAATAAATCAATTAAACTCACCAACTACACTAGGCGCATATTGAAATATTTTATATACTATTTCTTCCCAAGCTAATACCATTTCAAAAATTATTTATTTTCGTTAAAACATCACCACAAATAATATTACGAGAAGTTGAACACGTTACTTCTTTACATTATAATACAATATTTATATTTAATACATATGAACATATCGCTCACTTGCTTCAATAGTGTCACAACTCAAAAAAAACAGTTTTGCAGAAAACGCGTTTTAAGTTTTCCATTTTGCATACAACTCAATGAAGACATGAAAAAATATTCTTCTCTCATGAGGTAAATGGTACAAGCTATTTATGTATGTATATGAGTTATGCCACTATTGAAGCAATTGAGCGATATATGTATATATACATATATTGTACGTATGTACATATATACATATACAAAATATTTTTAAATTGCCTTGCGATTGTTTTCTTTATTTCATTTAGTTTGTTTGTCGTTTTGTTATTCACCTTACTAACTGATTTTTTGTATTGTAAAATCAATTGTTTAAAAATTACTGTTCTTTTTTTTCGATAAATATTTTTTTTCTGTTACAATTGATAAGATAAAAACCTACATACATACATACATACATACATTGGAGCTTATTCATAAGAAATATTTTGTTTAGAATTTGTGCTCGTCAGTAGACTTCCACTCAAAATAGTCTTACTTTTCGTAACTTATTTGAAAACAAATTGTTGCCGTTCTTTTTATTGTATTTTATCATGTCTAAAATAATAAAAACAACACTTAAGAAAGCTTTGCGATATAACGAATTTTTCGGTATGACGAATTAGGTTTTTGAGTTAATAATGCAGCATTAATCCTCATATCGTTATTCACATTGTGCACAAATTTCATAGAAATATCGAGTCCTAACCGCTAAAATAACGCAACCCGCAAAAAGCAAATTTTACAGTAGAATGTTATTTTTACTTTTTTTGTCAAGTTGTTCAAAATTTTTTTTATGAAATTTTAAATTTTAAATGATCTTATGCAAGTTATAGGTAAGTTTTACGTTAATACTCCGTATAGAATTTTTTTTGAGTTAGTTACGCTAATTTGGTTTTCTGCATTTCTAATAGGACATAATAAATTGTAACCGTAAAAATAACGTAACGTGCAGAAAACGAAAATTACAGGTGAATTTTTTTTAATGTTTTTCTAATTGCTTCAGAATTTGTTAATCAAAAACTTAATTGTACCCTACAAATGAGCTAATGCAACTAATATATTAGTTTTACATTAGTTTCGTTAAAAACTTGTTTTTAACAACAAAAAAGATCCTTAAATTAACACTAAATTCCATATTTAAACTAAAAAAAGTCATTAAAACGAAGTTAATTTATTCCATTCAATTGTAACTAATATTTTACATAAATATTAACCGCCATATTCACAAAAAATATTTTAGGTTTATTACAGGTTTATTTGACAAATTTCCCATAGAAATACGTCAAATAAGCGTTTAATAAACCTAAAATATATTTTATTAATATGCCAGCAAAAAATTATTCACTTGCTGTATGTTAATAATTTCGCATTTTTAAATTCTAAAACATAAGTTCAGGCTAATTGAAAACTAGAAAACTTTCTAAGAAGGCCTGTCCTACGATGTCACCATCAAACGTTCGATCGATAATTTGTATTGCAAACAACAATAGCATTGCCAGACAACGTGTTGCAGGTCGTAAAACAATTGTGTATAAAAAAGTCAATTTCGATAAATATGCCAGTTACGTTATTTTCGCGGTTAGGGCTCGATATGTTGTATAACCAAGTCTTGAGAAAAAAATAAAATTTCTCTTTCCATTAAGGGGATATTCACATATTACGTAACGCTATTTTCCCTTAGTAAGTCCGAGTTTACATCCCGCACACAAACAGTTTCCAATCATGTTGGATTAAAAAATAAATACCCATGCTCGTCAATGGCACGCCTTTGTTAAAATCATGTGTTGTGCCCCTAAAATGAACCAATTTATTTTCAGTAGAACCCATGCATTAACTATTTCTTTTGCATGTCGTTTTTTGCTGGGTAGTTACAAGTATGTACGAAACTGTTTGACTTAATAAATACGTGTCTGAATCAAACAGTTTTTAATTAGTGGTTACACTTTTTTGGGCACATGATGGTCAGATGTAAACTCGCTTAACACTTTTTACAAAATTTTGCCCGCATTTGGTGCGTTACGTAATATGTCAACAGCCACTAAGTTGTATGTAAATTGAAAACTTTGAACTCGTTTCCTGTCAAACTAGTTTTATTTTTAGTTGTGACGTTGTTGAAGTAAATGAACGAAAATTATAGTATGCACGCTTTTATTTATTTTGTATAAAACGGTATATCGAGAAAACTATAACCAGATCCCTTACTTATTCTGTAATTCGATAAAGCTAAAGCCAAATTCGATCGCTAAAATGCTAAAATTATAAGTTTTTGGCGTTGACATAGAACGCTAATATTTCGGCGGATTAAATATTTAAGCCACTGCCTGATTTAGCAATACATGTTTGAAAATTGTATTCGTAGCAGAAAATTGATAAATCGACTTGATAGATTTTTAGCCATAGAGATTTGACTTTACGAGTTAAAGAATAAGTGGGCAGGTTTGAAATACTCGTAACAAAATTACTTAATAAAACTTGTATACTTGTGTTGTTCTGTTGAAGAACACAAGGAGAAAGCTTACATACATATGTATGTATGTATATGTCATTTCTTCGAAAAATTACACTTTTTTTGTCGCGTGCGACAGCAAGCAATTAACCCTGTATTTCTAAACAACGTGACTCGATTTTTCTTAAAATTTTACCTAACGCAGAGTTGCTTATGGCCTACACAAATATATAAAGAAGTAAAAGAAATTAGTTTTCTTTAAAAAACAACAAGCATATTTGATTGGTGTTGCACGCTACAAAAAGTTGACATTCCTGTGGAAATATCGATTTACACGCAATGATTTTGTTTTACATATACATATGTATATATTCTATCGTTTCTTACTTAAATTTTCTTAGAATTTTCCGTTGATTTAATTTTGACAAAAACAAAAAATTTACTAAACTTAATTTATACTCGTATGTATGCATGTATGTATACATATGTACATATCGTCACCTTAAATACAAACTGACGTAACTACACTTTTATATTTTTTACAGGAGAAACAAAAAACGTTTCAAAATCAATAATAATAAAGTGTTCTAGAAAGTTTTTTTTCGAAATTTACTTGTAGTATGGATATTTATATGTTTTTAACCATTTATTTCCTTTTTATATGTGTATATTTAAACTTTTATGTTAGTTACGTTCTTTGCAATGAAAAATAGATTCATTCGTATCGCAGAGGTCCAAATATTTGCGTGAACATTATTCAATAAAAAAACTCGATTTCGAATTTTTTTGTAGTTACGTCCGTTTGCATTTAAGGTGACGATATGTATCTTATTTAATCTACATAAATAAAAATTCAATTGTTATGGAATCAAAGATCGAAAATATCTTAAAAGCAATATTGAATAGGAAGCTGGTAAGAAAATGAAATGATTCAATTTGTTTATGCTCAATGGTATGTACTCGCATGTATTTTTATCTGAAATTATAGTGAATCAGTATCGTGTTCATGGCTTTAATTGCATTGTTGTTGGAACAAAAATAGAAAAGAAAAAGTCGGTAATTAAATATGAGAATAAAATTATTTTAATAGTATAGTATCAAACTTTGAAGAAGTGGCAGCAAGTGCTTGGAAATGTATTTTTTCTGTGATTTTTTAAGTAAGATTTCGTTTTCCGTTTGATTTTATTGTAGATAGGTACATACATATGTATGTATGTATATGTATATCTCATTCTAAATTTAGAGTCTAAATCATAAACAGTCACAACTCAAAAAATTTCAGATATTCAGTAGCGGCAAAAAACTATCAATAATGTACAAATAACGCAAGTATGTAAGGCTGAGTTTACATCTAGCATTTCATGTGTACCATGCGTAACCACTAATTACTAATTAAAAACTGTTTGATTCAGACACGTATTTATTAAGTTAAACAGTTTCATACGTAACTAATAGAAAATTTTATAGAATCCAACATGATTGTAAACTGTTTAAATCAATAAATACATGTGTGAATCAAACAGTTTTTAATTAGTAATTAGTGGTTACGCTTTCTTTAACTCATCTTACACAGATGTAAACTCGGCCTAACATAAAAACAGCATAATGGTATTTTATACTGTTCAAGAAGGTTTGCAAAATAAATTTTTGCGGTCGTTTACTGTAACTCGCTTAAGCTAACGGCCTGTCCCACGATGTCACCAGAAATCGTTCGATCGACAACTTGTATTGCAAACAACAATAACATTAGAAAATTTGTGGTTGTTTGCAATACAAGTTGTCGATCGAACGAATTCTGGTGACTTCGTGGGACAGGCCGTAAATCTCTATCTCTAAAAATATACTACATATAAAGTCAATTTATCTATTTTCGGCTACGGAATTTTACCGTTTTATGCCATCGCCAAAAATTTTTAATTTTGTATTTGCTCAGCATTTTAGCGATCGAATTTAGCGCGAATTATAGAATATGAGGGCTGATTTATGAAAAATCAAAAACAATCATTTTGAATTGTGATTGTTTATGATTTAATGTACGATATGTACGACTGCATACATACTACATATCGTCGGCTGGTTAATGGTTTACCGCAGTAATAATGTATTATTCATGTACTGTGCGGCAAACCAGTAACCACCCGACGATATGTGTGCATTTGTGTATATGTATGTGCATATCGTCACCTTAAATGTAAACGGACGTAACTACACAAAATTTCGAAATCGAGTTTTTGATTGATTATGGTTCATTTTATGAAACTACATGTTCACGCAAATATTTAGTCCTCTGCGGTCAAAAATTTCGACTTTGTTAAAGAAATTCAAACGGACGTAATGTACCCAGTCTATGAAAAGGTAACTTATGACTCAAAAAATTATTTTTCCCTTTTTTTTTGGTTCGGATAGTTTTTGAGACGCTCTTTAACATGGTGAAAAGCAGAAGTGTACTACAACCGTGCACAGTTTTTTTTTCCTCAAAACTTCACTAGTTTATAACGGAAAAGACCAACAGAAACAGAACGAAGGAGAACAACTACCGAGAAACTGACGAAATGCATTGTTTATCTCTAACAGCTGATTTCTCGAAATTTTGTTTTTGAGTCATAAGCCACCTTTTCATAGATCGGGTCACAGGAACCTTTTTGTTTCTCCTGTAAAAAAATATAAAAGTGTAGTTACGTCCGTTTTCATTTAAGGTGACGATATATTTTTAAAATTTCTAATATTTGTATAGTTTATGGCTGTCTTTTCGTAAGTGGCTTTCACCATGGCTACTATTGCAAATACACTCACGTCTATCGAAATTTATGGATTAATTGGTATGTTATATTTGGGGTCGCGTTGTGCATTCTTTTGGGCATAGGTTGGACGTTGCGAAAATATAAAAAGAAAAGATATCTCTATGAGAATTTTTATATTGTATTTTACGGGCTCATATGCAGCATTGTAAGCGCAGTTTTTCTAATCACTGAAAACACAGGTAATATTAACTTACTTAATCGCATGAATATTATTTCTTGTAATGATCTCGCATTTTATGTTTTCAGATCTTTCATTTTATTTTATATTCATGGCAATGATCATTATATATTTACCCTGCTATAACTACATTTCTTTGCGGTGTGATTGCTACGGTTCACGGCCTGTCCGAATATCTCTTGGTAATACCATATACTTTTCGGGCCTTACTGCCGGTTTTACAATCTTCAATGACTTGGAACCGAAACGTTGTGCTTGGATACTATTTGCAATATCTCTATTTACTGTAGCCTGTATAATCGTCAATGAAGTTCTGCAACAATATGAAATCCATGATTATAAAAGTTCTTTTGATCTTGTCTTCAATTTGCTGAATGAAGAGAAATTAATATTTGCTCCCAGAAAATCTATAATTAATCTTTTTGCGGGACGAGATGATTACTGCTTTAAGCGCAATATTCAATGGTTGGTGGTGGGTTTGGCGTTTGTTGTTGCAATAGATCGTTGTTCATTTTATTCTTTAACATATATGTCTCTTATGTATCGTGCAACCAATGGATTCACACACACCAGTTATTTGTATTTACCATATCTCGTGTATGTCGCTGGATCTGCATTAGGCACAATATTGATACTACGCTATAAACCCAAATTAATTTATCTAATGTTTGGTTTGATTAAAATAACAATTATGGCAGCCGTGTTGGGAGTATATAATGATGATTTTCCAGAGCATTGCTTCATTTTGTTATGTTTCTATTACATGAGTATAGGAGTTTATTCCAGTATCGGCATACAAATGTTAATAGAATGTGCACCATTTTTATATACAGAGCTCTTTCTAGCTATGTCATACTCCTTGGAGCTAGCTTTAATGGAAATATCAAAACTTGAGATTGCGAATGAGAATGAAAATGACTGGATGCATTTGTTAATTTTGAGTGCAATTCAAATTTGTGTAACAATATGCAGTATTTTTTTGATACAGTTTTTCTTAGTGGATTCAGTAGGCCTGGTAGAAATGCGAAATCGGCTGCTAGGCATTCATAGATTACCGGTTAAATCATATGAAAACAAATTATGTAAAACAAATTTTTTCCTACAAATGGAGATACCGGCAAATGTTTCAAGCGTTGTACTGGAAAATAAAAGATCGTTTCAGCAATATCCGGCTGAAATTGAGAGAAAAATGAAATTTTAGACAAAAAATTAAATATACAAATATAAGACAACGCCAACACGGTTTTATAATAATAACGGTCTTTTTCAAAAATACAAATAAATCTTTATTATTAATTGCGTTCGCGTACCCAAAAGTTTTTAAAAATTTTTACTGAACTTTACTGCATTTTACTAAATTGCGTTCGTTTACCCAAAATCCAGTAAATAGGTCCGTTTGTTTACTCCAAAATTTGTGCAATTTTGTGCAAATTTGCACTGGATTTTACTGAAATGCGTTCGTTTACACATAAATTTGCAAAAGAGAGTGCCAATTGAGAGAGTAAATTGACAGTTGTTGACTGAGAGTCTGCAAATTTTTACTGGACAAATTTTTGCCAGTAAAATCCAGTAGATAAGAAAAACATATTGATTCAATAAAATAAACAAACAAGTATACATTTTTTAATAAAAAAATTTAAAAGAAGAAAAGTTGAAATAAAAGTTTAACAAAAAAAAAAATAAAAAACTATTATTTTCAAGGTGAAACAAATTAAAGATTATTAATCATTAAATTTATCAGTTTTTAAATTAAATTTAATTGTGTTATTTACTTTAATTTTTTAGAGATGTAAGGTTTATGTATATCGGCGGTTGGTTTCTGGTTTGCGGCACAGTATATTCAAAATACATTATGTCTGCAGCAAATCAGAAACCAACCGACGATATGTGAATACTTATTTCTGCATACTATTCATGGTAACGACTATCAGAAATCAAATATTGATGTACATATTTTCGTATGCCATTTACCCAGAATAAAAACAAAATACAAGCTAAATTCAAGACAAGAATTGAATAATCAGCTGTTTTTTGTTTACATATAAAACTGAAATATTAATCAGAAAATTTGCAAAAAAAAATAAAGTTTTTACACACAGATTTATTAAAAAGCAAAATGGAGGTTTTTGAAATAAAGCTTAAGTTGTAAGTACATTTGTGCTTATTTTTGCATTTCTTTAATATAAAAAAAATGATTTTTATGATTTTTTAAATATTTCACGTAACTTCAACTTTTTTGGAGATTTTTTCATTTACTTTTTACAGCTGTTGCCAATGATGCAAATTTTATGTTTTTATAATGTTCTGCGTTTTAAGCGACTAAAATCACTAAAATAAAATTTAATTTAACGAGTAAGCAGCACTAGTATTTCAAGATGGTCAATTATGGTTTTTTGCGTGCCAGCAATTTTGGATAACTTTTGCACATTCAGAGAGTAATTTTCTTTTTACTCTCATTAGTCCGAACTTTAGCAAAATCTTGTGGAACACACCTATATTATACAACACTATGATCAGCTGTTTTGATTAATCTGCAAATTTTGGAAATTTTTCCGTTCGCGTACTTTTTTGTGCAAGAGACATTCTTGAAAATAAAATGTTCAAATTACCCAAAATTTACTCAGCTACTGGATTTTACTAGAAAAGTAAACAAACGGACCTATTATTTAAATAATATAAAAATTTCAGTTTTTTTAGAAAATTAAGTTTTTATGTATTCCGAAACACAAAATATTTATTTTATGAACATACTTATAATAGCTATAAAACAATTATATTTAAGAAATACATAATAATGAAAATTAAATAGATTAAATTAAATAGATCTTCAAGGTAAAACAATAACGAAAGATATCAGTATTCTGGGGGACAAAAGTATAGGCACAATCTTGTTATCAAATGAAAATCCAGGTAGAAACTTGGCTTAATATTTAGTAGGCAATCCTTTTTTGCTTAATAACTGCTTTAAGTCACATCTGCTTGAAATGGTGCGTTTTCGGACTTTTCGGTCCAATTCCAACCACAAAGCTTAATAGGATTTAGGTCTTGGGACTGATGAGGATGTGGCAAGATGTGTACGGTGTTATAAGCAAACATGAACTGAATTGTTGGGATTATTATAGTGATGGAGTGTGAATTAAACAGGTATATTAAATTTCTTGGCGCTTTTCTTGAAATTTTCCTTCAAAATGTCAAGGTAAACAGTTTTATATATTATTCCATTAATAAATACGAGTTCACCAACGCCTAAAGCTTAAATTAGACGTGACATACACATAACGCCATAGCCATAACCAAACCAAAATTCAATTGATTTCTATGGTGAGAGTGAGAGAGACTCGCCATAACTCTCACCATAGAAACCAATTGAATTTTGGTTTGTTTATGGCTATCGCGTTATGGCTATGTCACGTCTAATTTAAGCTTAAAGCAGATATACAGCCCAGTGATGCCAACTTATTTGGCTCTAAAAGCACACAAAAAAAGCACTAAAAGGCATCATTTTGAGACCTAAAAAGCACTAAAGTGAAAAACGAATGAAGATTCAAACGAGTGAAGTTTAATAATGTTCAGATTTTCTAACCTAGTCTCTATTTCAGCAATAAAATCATCTCTAATGAAGTATATCAGACGAAGAAGGTATGCTTTATACTGAAAAAATAGATACACCAAGTTTTTATTAAAGTAATTGTAAGAAATACACAAATTTCTTAAAAGCACTACTAAAGGCCGTTTCACACTATAATACAAGTATTAATACTTTTGACGAAAATGCATCCCTAATCTAATTTCTGTTTCAAAAATTTCAAAAGACAATAACAACTCAACATGTCAGAGTTACATTTTCCACAAAAGTATTAATACTTGTATTATAGTGTGAAACAGCCTTTAGTGCTTTTCCTTAGTTTGGCACTAACGCTAAAAATTTGGCATTTTGAGTATTCAAAAATCACTAAAAATAGTGCCAAAAGCACCAAGTTGGCATCGCTGATACAGCCCCAGACCATAACTCCCGCACCAGCATACTTTATTAGGTGTGTTCCACAAGATTTTGTTAAAGTTTGGACTAATGAGAGTAAAAAGAAAATTACTCTCTGAATGTGCAAAAGTTATCCAAAATTGCTGGAACGCAAAAAACCATAATTGACCATCTTGAAATACTAGTGCTGCTTACTTTTTAAATTAAATTTTATTTTAGTGATTTTAGTCGCTTAAAACGCGTAACATTATAAAAACATAAAATTTGCACCATTGGTAACAGCTGTAAAAAGTAAATGAAAAAAATCTCCAAAAAAGTAGAAGTTACGTGAATTATTTAAAAAATCGTAAAAATATATTTTTTTATATTAAAGAAATGGAAAAATAAGTACAACTGTACTTACAACTTAAGCTTTATTTCAAAAACCTTCCATTTAGCTTTTTAATAAATCTGTGTGTATAAACTTTTTTTTTCTATATTTGCAAATTTTCTGATTAATCATGATACAATTATACAGGTAACCGCAAATCGACAACAAATTTACAGCAAATAAAACAACAGAGCTTTTTGTTGCTAGTTTCTGGTGCCAACTGTCATAGAGCAATGAAAGATAAACAGCGTGTGTGTGTGTTTGTAAAACATAAACAACATTTGGCAGAGTGCACCACGAAACAAGCAACACAGCTGGCGCTTCGCGGTTACCTGTATAATTGTATCATGTGATTAATATTTCAGTTTCATATGTAAACAAAAAACAGCTGATTATTCAATTCTTGTCCGAACTTACCCAGAAGAAAAAGTTCGTACTAGTTTGTACAGGAAATGAAAAAAATTACTCTCTCATTCGCTCTCAAAATTGCACAAAAATTGCTATCTGGAACGCTTTTGGATTACTAGGTTTGATCCCGTACTTTTTGGGCAAAGTTCGGTAAAATGAGAACAAGCTATAATTTCTCTCAATAATACAAAAAATTTACAAAAGTACGGGAACAAGAAAAACCAAAAATGTTTACCAAAAGCCAAAGCACAAGTAAATACATACTTACACACATACACATGCATGCGTTTACTTACATGTTGTGGCATATCTAGAACGTTTTGTTTCTTAATTTTACATAAAAACTGATAAAACTTAGTTCACCACTTGTTTATAAACCTTTTTGATAAAAATTTTCAATGTTTTTAGTGTTTAGGACAATTTAATTTTACTTTGTAATTGGTTATTTTTCAAACAGCTGATCGTTTATCGGCTTGCCCAAACTAGCCCAAAGAAAAATTACGGGCTGTTTCGGTCAAGAAGAAGAAGAACATTACTCTCTCAAAAGCTCCCTTACTTGCCCAAACTTTGAGTACGGGAACAGTTTTTGGTAAAATTGGGATCCCGCGGGCGCCCAATGTGGAGTACGGGATCAAACCTACTTTGTACAAGTTCGGACTGTTTTGTTATGCATCTGGAACAGACCTATTGTTGGTGTAAGATTAGGTGTGTTCATTTACTTTACTAGTAAAAATTAGTAACGAGAGAGTAACAAGAAATTTTTCAAAACTACTAAGTTAAAGTGGTATTGTAATGTATAGGTATATATGAGTACTCAATAACTACCCCTATGTTTTCTGGACATATTATACATATGTCTATGTATATTATTATAAAAATGATGTGATTATGGTCATTTATATTCACCATTGTCGTGACTAATAAATTATGTGTTAATTCAAATTATTTGCAAATATATATCTGAACTAATTGAATTATTTGCCTGCTTGGAACTGCAACTACTGGCTTCCAAAGCCATCGGCTAAGTTTGGTATAGATACTGTTCTAAATGCTGATTTTTACTTGAAATTAAATTAATAACAAAAATTAAAAATTTAAAAAACCACCGATATGTCTAGAAAAGATGTCATATCTTCTAAACGGCTGGACCGATTTGCTTCAAACAGAAGCCAATGACTATTAATTTTAGATAATTTAATTATTATTTTTCGAACTGTATTTGTTTATATATTCTTATGAATAGAATAGGCTAAACCTGGCCTTCGAAAACGGCTGGCTGTTCCGTTCAACTGTGTATTGTTGTCAGAATATTTACAACTAACTTTGATGTTATTTGTTCATAAATAATTATCACATGTAATATGGCTTAAAAAGCGTTACGAACAGTAGCCTATTCTATTCATAAGAATATAGAAATAATTAAATTAACTAACAATTTTTTTAATTTTAAAAGTTTTGGCGATTTCTAATTAATTGTATGGCTTGTTCCCGGTTTTGGGAATTCTCGCGAATTTGTCTAATATTCTCGATGAAAGCGAATTTTGCAGGTATTCTGAATCTTAACAGTTTTTTTGATTGTTTACTTCAAATTGTGCATTTTGATTTTTGTTTACTTTGATTTTTTATCAAAATGCATTTCAATTTTGTTTACTTCTTTTAATACATTCTTGCAGAAATTTAATATCTTATTTATGCAAGTGCCGCTTGGCTTTGGATCACCAAAGGAGAATCATTCACGCTGTTATCAGCAACTTTATATATAACTCGTGTGGACCGAAAAAACATACATACTTATGTTGAACATAAGGTGTAAAATTTCATAAACATTTGTTTTTTGTTTTAATTAAACATAAGAAATTGCTTATTTACAAAAAATATTCAAACAATGAATAACCACAGCATGTATCTTAAATTACAAAACTGTTTTCTTCAAGTGTAAATATATTTTACTCTCATTTTTCTCACCACCACAAACATATTTTATTTTGCGGGACACTGTCATAGAACCAATTCGCCATGTTTGTTTTGCTTCTGCCATTTTGTTTACTAATGTATGTATGTATGAATACGATTATACGCCTGTATGTATCAGTATGGAAATCTAACGGTATTTGTAGATACATATTTCCTGTTTTTATCATTTGCTTTTTAAACTGCTTTTGTTTCGTAGGTACTCAGTTGTTTTTCGTATGAAAACCCAAAGAATAAAACAAAGAGTTAAGTTCAGTTTTCTTTTATGTTTTTAATTTATTTATTTTGCCTTAATTTATTTCAGAAAAAAGGGAATGTAAAAAGGATAAGCGTATGTATGTATGCAGTACCACATACATAGTTTTCATTTGATTGAATTGTTGTAAAATTAGTTCCAAAATGATTTTTAAGTGAAAGAAAGTTTGTTAAGTGATAATTTAATATCAGTTCAATCGAGTTGAATTAAGTATACGGAAAATGTTCGTTAATTGGTTTAACAACCTAAGTAATCGCAGTCTAGTGATTGCAATATTAATTTGCGTTTCGTTAATATATGTGACGTACACATTTAACTCTTGCCTAATAGCGAACCTGGGGCGCACCTTGAAGAATGTAATTGAATAGAAAAAAGAATTTTAATTAATAAATATTTATATATTTCACATACATATACATATGTATGTATGTATGTAACTCGTTTACTTAGAATCCCCTTAGGAGTCTTTTTGCGACATCATTGACATTGACACTTCCCAAAAACGATAGTATAAGGAACACAACTTTGAGACATAACACAGCATCAACAAGCACACAGTCAGCATTATTTGGAGCTCAATTAGATACAATAATTAATAAATCATCAGCGCACATTTCAGATAGTTCACCCAAGTATCGCCTTATACACCAGCAGGGCTCTAGACCATTGCGCCATTTACCCGATACTTTAATTATAGGCGTAAAAAAATCTGGAACACGAGCTCTTTTAGAGTTTATACGACTGCATCCTGATGTTCGTGCTGCCGGCTGTGAGGTACATTTTTTTGATCGGCATTATCAAAAAGGCTTGCATTGGTATCGCCACCACATGCCGTACACAATTGAAGGTCAAATAACAATGGAAAAAACACCAAGTTACTTTGTTACCAAGGAAGTGCCTTTAAGAGTCCATCATATGAATCCAAACACGAAGTAAGTAAATACTCATCATACTTACATACAAACAAACATACATACGCACATATCGTCATCACAAAGACCAAATAACCTATCTGCAAAAATTTCAAAATTGAGTTTTTTATGGATTATTATTCCCTATTTCATAACGCAAATTTTTAACATCTAATATTGCAAATGTCCAAGTTATTATCAAATTACCCAATAACCAATCAGCAAGTGTTCAATTTTCTGAAACCAAATAACCTAAGTAACTCTTCACTTTTACTGGTTTAAGCAAAAAAAAAGTACTTAATGTTTGTTAAAATTACACTATGCAACAAAATTAAACTTTTATCGTGATATAAAAACACTTACAACTGTTTTTAAAAATCTTTATCCATAGAATTTAAATTTCAACGAGTTTTGTACCTAGAGGACCGTTACGCATTAAAAAAAGAGAAAAATAAATAATCAAAAATCACGATAAAAGTTTAAAGTTGCATTATTGCTAATTAGTACTGCTGATGGGTTATTTGATTTCAGATTTTTACAATTCCAAATAAGCTAAGTGACATATCATAAGCTGTGTTTAGAAAAAAAAATTTCTCAACCGATATACATATATTTCTGGTTTCATTTTAATCAAAATATGTCATTTTTGTTTCAATATTGCAAATAGTTCCAATTTCATAACGTTTTTTCCCTCTCCTGTAAAGTTTTGAAAACTGCAGATAATTTATTTCGTCTTTAAGGTGAAGATACATATGTACATATGTATGTATGTATGTTAAAACGTAAATAAGGGATGTCAATTGTATGTACATAGTTTAAACAAACTTGTAATGGTAGTTATAGGCAGGTAATTGCTTTTTTCACAAAAATTTACTATTGAATAGTAATAGTTGAAAGTACTGATTACAGTATTCAAAAATTTAGCTGTAATATTAAGAACTTACAGCGATAATTGTGCAGTTATGATGCCGTCTATAGATGATGTTCCTTTCAGGTTCAAGCAGATTTATAAGACAAATAAACCATAATTTCTGTAGAATCTCCAGTCGACGTGAATACTTTACTAAATTTACTTTATTATTTATTTATTACCCAGCAAAAAAATAATCGAGATTTAGAAGCAATAAAAGTCTCTATTGCATTTTTATAGCTTCTTTTTCTATTGTGATTTCTTATATCCCTTTCATAATAACATCTCGGAAAGTGTAATTTAATATAACACAAAAATAAACGCTTCGGAAGAGCGGAAAAGCACACAGTGCATCCCCTCTGCCTTACGAGGATACAATAACGTAAGCGAATGACGAAATTTAACACAAACACTACGAAGTCAGTCGGCTGTTTATACTCAAACTCTCGAAGTTTTTTATAGATCATCCTCTCTCGCTTACCTGCATACAAATTTGGATGCGAATGAAATTTTTACTTCGAGTTTTGATTTTTTATTTCTTAATTGAATTGTGTACAAAAATAAATATGTGCCTCGGCAGTTCAGTGGGTAGTGTTCTAGCCTACGGAAATCGTGGGATCGACTCCTGATTCAACGCGCGAACAAAAAGTATTTGATTTGATATTGTATTTAATACATAATAAATATAAAAAAAGTTAGTCTAAGATTAGATATAAAATTCTGATTTAAAGTGAAAATTTTTTAATTATATACATATGTACATATGAAAAAGACATGCTTCCAGGTAGACGAATATTTTTGCTGGGGGTTATTATGTAATTCGATTCGAAACGAAAACTGTTCGAATTTGTATGTTATTAATATTGCAATTCTAGCACATTTCTGTTCGATTCGGATTATATAATAACCCCCTGAATTCAGGTCACTCCGGCAGGCATGAAAGAATCACATTTTAGATCGACGTGGCAGAGCTTCTACGCGAGGAATCCCATATAAAAATCATACAAAATTTCATGCATCGGGTAAGCGTATTCCTACCAAAAGAACACTTACATACATATATACACTTTTTTTGCTGGGTAATAGGCAAGAGGTAAGTTTTTTGGGGCCATTATTACAACTTCAAGTTAGTTAAAAGTAGGATTTTATCGGACGTATAAAAAGCAGGGACCGAAAATAATTATTATTTTTTTATTTGAAATGAAAAGGTTACTGTAAAATGTGTTTTATTTCGATTGGGTTATTTTTAACCATTATCGTAAGAGATATTTTATTTTGGTTATTGTAACCAATTTAAGTGAGAAATATTTTTTTTAGTTACAAATAACTATTATAGCAACCAAAAAAATTTTTTGGTTGCCAATAACAATTATCTAAAGAATTTTAATTTTTTAGTTACTTAAGTAGAAATTATTGCTACCTTAAATATGGTTTTTTAAATGTATAAGATGCAAAACAAGAAATTTAAATATCTTCTATAAGAAATATTTATCAATTTTATAATAAAATAGTTCAGGTATTTAAACTAATTATTTTGCTTTTTAATTTTCTTTTTCGACAAAATGTCCAATTATGTTTAAGTATGGGGTATTTTTCTTTTGCAAATTTCTACTAAAAACATTACATATTGCAAAAAATATACTAATTCACAAGGGATTAAAATAATCGAATAAATCTTCCAATACTGATTATATAGACCGCCAAAATCGGCAAGAACTTGCGAAAATTTGCTAAAAAATGCGAATATGTTAAAAAAACTTCCAAAACCGCAAGAACTGTAAGCAAAAAAACTCAGTAGATTTTAAGAAACAAAGCAATCTCATTTGCAAAAAACTGCGAAAATTCGAGAATAGTTTCATAATTGAAAAAATGCGATAGAATTTATTAAAAACCCTCTTAAAATTGTAAGGAATGCCAAAAACTTGGAAAAATTTGCGACAATGACGAAAATTCGCAAAAACTTGGTAACATCAAAAAGATATCAAAGTTTGATACTTATTAAAAATAGTTAAAACTGAAAATAAAAATAAAGAATTGAGAAGAACCACTTTTATTGTGAAATTTCTTTGCAAAAATTGTGCACAAGAGCAATAAGATTTATTAAAAATAACTTGATTCGCAAAACTTACTAAAATTTGCAAATAAATATCTACTAAAGGCCTAAATTTTGAAAGGATAAATGCCCGAAAAAATTTCGTTTCACATATTGCAAGAAATACAAAAATTCGCAAATAGTTTTCGGATACAGATAGAAGCCGTTGAATAATTTTCTCATATTTTTCATTTTCGTAAAAAAATATTATTTTGCATATTTGCACCTAAAGTACTGTAATTTTAGGTAGCAATAACCAAAAAATTAAAATTCTTTAAATAATAGTTATTGGTAACCAAAAAAAAAATATTTCTCACTTTAATTGGTTACAATAACCAAAATGAAATATATCTTACAATAATCGTTGATTATAACCAATATTTGAATTCATCAATTTTAATTGTTAAATATAACCTTTTTGTCATTTCTCTTATAACTGTTATGTCCCTGATAAAAAGTTTTTCATCAGTACTATTTTAGCTTAACCTAAAGTGAGCGCTAAGTTAAAGGCAAATGTATATACTTTCTGGTAAGTTAAATTAAATTTATAATAATGAATAGCGTTTTATACGTCCAACAAAATCCTACTTTTAACTATGTAACTTTAAGTTGTAATAATGTCCCTTCATGGATTACAATGTAATGATATGTACACTCAGAAAATTTGATATTAACTACATGTATGTATGTATGTATGTATGTCATTTACTTTAGTTTTCCGTTAAGTTAAAAATTTATGATAATTTAGTTATTTTACCAAGAAATTTGTTTTTTAACTTTTTATGTACATATGTTCTTATAAGAAAAACCAAAACACGAAAATATTTGGAAGGGAAACATTTAGGTGGGAAGGGGGAATAATTTTTGTGTTCGGTACTCGGCAACACAATTTGTTTTCATATTCCTTGCTACATACATATATGTACATACTATGTACGTGGCTGGTATTATCCAATAATATTGGAATGTCGCCGGCAACATTTTCGTCTGTGTGAACGCGAAGGAAACAACAATAGAGAATTCCAGTTGTTTTCCTTCCAAACTCAGACTAGTATAGTGTATTTTGTGATTAGTTTTTGGCTGCCGGCGAGATTATCTATACACAAGGGGTCTACTAGTTCTCAGTTTTATTAAAAATAATTTTATTAGTTTTATAAATTTATAAATTAATTTAAATAACAGTATTGTTTTGTGTTTTTCTTACAGACTTTTGGTTGTCGTTCGAGATCCTGTTACTCGAGCCATATCTGATTACACACAAGCAGCAAGCAAAAAAAATGACATGAAGCGATTTGAAAAACTGGCCTTCATAAATGGTAGTTACGCAGTGGTTGATACTAACTGGGGACCTGTCAAAATTGGAGTGTATTCTCGATACCTTGAGAAATGGTTGAAGTTTTTTCAGCTGTCACAATTGCTCTTCATAAGTGGCGAACGCTTAATTATGGATCCCGCTTACGAAATAGGAAGAGTGCAAGACTTCTTGGGATTAAAAAGGATAGTCACTGAAAAACATTTTTATTTTAATGCCACAAAAGGATTTCCTTGCCTATTTAAATCAGAAGCACGCTCAACGCCACATTGTTTAGGTAAAACCAAAGGACGAAATCATCCCCACATAGAAATAGACGCAATTGAAAGACTGCGTGATTTTTATAGGCCTTTTAATAATAAATTTTACGAAATGACTGGAATAAACTTTGGTTGGCCATAATTGATTTAAAGCGCAACAGAAAAGACTTACGGTTGTAAAAGATTAGTTTTTAATTTCATCCTTTAAATAATAATCAAATATTAAAAATTTGTTTTGTATGAGTGATAAAATAACCAGTCAGCATTGTACGAAATTATTGATCACATTCGAATCTTTTTCGACTGCTGTGCGCAATTAAAATAATCATTTATTCGACTGATTTTGTGGTAGTACAGTTACAGTTAGCCCCGGTTAATTACCTCATCAAAAATATCATGATTTTTGGGGTAATTATCCGGGCAAGGTATTAAAGCGAAGACGTTTAATTACCTCATACAGGTAATTATCAGAATATGCTTAAATACCTTTAGAAATGCATTTATCCGAACTCACTGTGGTATGTACATAGTATTCAAAATATGTCAACTCAAACTATATAAACTAGCATCGCCCGGTGGTCTAAATTAGACCACAAAAAAGAAATTCGTATTTTTTTTTCAAGCAAATTTAAATCGCTCTTTACTACTTTTGAGCCAAGAAATTTGAAAAACATTTATATTGTGCATATCTACACAAAACTACCTTTTAAACCATATGTATATGTTTCACCAAAATTGGTGGACGATAAGATACTTAAAAGTGTACGACAAAAAAATGTGTGCCGTATTTATATATAAGATTTTTTTTTATTCTGCTATCTCAAAGTATAATTTTTTTGTGAAAATAAATTCTAACTCCCAGGTAAATTTCCAAAATGTTTAACAAATAAGTAAAATTTACTAAAAATCTACCTCATACTCGTACCTTATTACATTTGGCATGCTTAACACTTCAGTTTAAGCATTTTTATAACCTATAGCTAGTTTTTGATATATGATCACTTTTAACATACATATACATATATTAGTATAAAGGTTCTGATAAAAAAAATTGGTAATACGTAGTGTTATTAATTATTCGTCTTTTATATTTGTTCGAATAATATTTCACGATTTTTTCCTTGTTCGAACAGACGAATAATTTTGAACTTTTGTTCGAATATTCGAACGAACAAAGAATCAAAAATTTATTAGAATAATTTTAATAACGTTTGCAAAAAACCACACGCATGTTTATTAATTTAATTTGTTTTATTAACAAACGAAAAAATAAGTCATTACACAGAAAAAGTAATAATTTTAATAACAAACTTAGAAACATAATAATAAATAAAAACATTAATAACGAATAATAAGTTAAGAATTTTATGTTCGAATAATATCATTTAAAAATAATATTTAGAAAATTTATGATAATTTTCAATCGACTAGACCGGTTTTATTCAAGTGTAGACTAGAAGATATACGATCACGTCACCTTTCAAACCAAATAAAAATCGGGCAAGCCGTTTGGGAGCTTCGTCGTCAAAGGCACACAGATTCAACAGATTATATATAAAAAAGATGTGATATCTTCTAAATCGCTGGACCGATTTTCGTCAAACATAACTAAGAAGAACACTCTCGACTAAGTCGCCTTTCAAACAGAAAAAATCGGTCCAGCCGTTTGGTCTGTATGTGGACTCGTACATAGAAACATATACACAGGCACAAACTACATGCTTATAAATTAATTACAAATTATAGGTATTTATACACATTTACAAATATTTTTTAATATGCCATTGATATCTTTTAAAAAATCATTTACTCGTATCTTGCAGACGATTCTTTTTTTACTTTTAATAAAAGAACAAGTAGAAAAGTTTCTTTAGCAAATTGTTAATGTTTCCAAATAATTTAAATTAATTTCTTTCTTTATTCATGCAACTTTTTATATTAGTTAATAAAATATTATCAGTTACTTCAGAAATGTCATCTAATACTTCATCGTACTTGAGATTATTTGCGATATTTTTATTACAAAATAACTCTTTTTTTCGCTTTTTGCAGCGTATTTTAAAAAGTTACGAGTCCAACCTAAATTACAGCGCCAAGCGTTGAGTTAGGAGCAGGGTACGTATTTTCAATACATTCAAATAATATTTCTAATTTAGGTTGGGCTCTTAATATTGGATAGGAAAGCTGAGGAATAATATCAAAGCATTTAATGATTTTTTACGTCGTTGAATGATTCGATTTTTAAGGCTTTTGATTAGATCTGCAGAAAAGCAGTTATTTTTTTTTTAAACTTAGAAACTAACAAAACCCAACAAATGTTTATATTCGATATGAATCTATTTTAAAAATTATTTGCTGGGTTTTGTTAAAGTTTCTAAGCCTACTACGCTTATTTTTCTTTTGTGATTTTCAAAAATATTATTATTTGTGAATTCTTAAATAGTTTTTGAAAGTCTTTGCATAAGATAAGAGGTTTGCAAAGTCTACAGTTGATTTGACTAAGCACCAATGAAATAGATAAATAATGCTTAACCACCAGCAAATAAACTTCAATTAGAATAAACTTATGACAATATATCAATAATTTGATTACTGAATTAAAAAATTTAAAAGTTATAAAATGTAAAATTCTCTTCATACAATGTAGTCAAGGAAATTGTTCGAATGTTCGACAAAAATTATTCGAATATTTTTTTATTCCAAATTGAAAATGTTTGTTCGTTCGAACAAAAATGATAAAAAGTTGTTCGAATGCGTATTACTGATAGTCTAGACAGAGCAATAGGATATTATTTTTAATGCCTAAAGTTTGCATGGCGCTTCCCTCAAAAAAGCAACATTTATTTCAAGATATCTTGAAAGCAATAACGGGAATAGTATTATAAAAAGGAGTCAACAATTGAGCCAAAAGAGTGTCACCTCCCAAGAAAATTAAATATTAACAGCCTTATTTATAAAAATTATTAAGGCTTTTTAAGGAAAATTTTGTATGAAAATTTGTTTTAAAAACACTTTATAATGCCTTAGTAAGTTTTATAAAAAAGGCTTTAATTTTTTAATATCTTGGTATTGTATTTTACAAAATAGTGAAGGTTGTACCGCAACTGTGGCACTTGTAATACAAAATTGTTTTATTTTCATATGAAAACGTATATGGGGTCTAGCGAAGGACACAAAGTTTTGGCTAGTTAAACCCGATACTTAAAAAAATATTTGGAATTAATTTTTATCAGTCAGATTTTAATAAAAATCGAAGAAAACATTGAAAATTTCAAAACTCTAAAAAGCGGGATAGACATTCGAGGCGGGATCGACCTATGAAAAGCGAGTAATTTTTCAATCATATAAATAGCCATTTGCTCGTTTTTTTTCGAATCGTGTTTTCGTTGATTGTTTGCCCATATTCAATATCACTTAGAAAATTTTCTTGGCAATGCACTCTTTTCATTTTCAAAATATAGTTCCACTTGTCGACATAGACGTTACTTTAACACTATACTAAAACATTGGGGCTTGTGTCCTCGTTGTCGAAAACAACTGACTCCTGTTGGCAGGTTTATGATATTTTGTAGACTTTAGGGAACGGAAATAAGTAGATTGTCTGTCGTAGCACAGAATTGTTCTCGAGAGCGAGTTTGTTTACTCCACTTTTTTGGAATTGTGTTAAAGTGGCGCCAATGTCGACAACTGGAATAAGGGTGATTTATAACAAATTTAATACACTTTCATATATTCTCTTTACTGCACGACTTTAATGACAGAAATAAAAGTAAATTTACAAAACTAACTTGCTTCCAAATGTGTACAATGCTGTTCTAAGGACTCCAAAACAATGCTTAGTCAAAGAGTCAAATTTCGAACATCTGCTTGGTCAATTTATGATTGCGCACATTCTTTAAAATTTGTTTTAGTTTTTTTAACAAATCACTTTCTAAGCACTTGTGGGAATCATTTTCGAGTCTTATTTTAAGTGCGGAACTGATTAATCAATTTCTAAGGTAGTCGAAAAAGATTCAGTTTGGTGAAACAATCTTCCACATGCTGACTGGGTATGAACATATCGAGCCTTATTTTCCATTTAATCGTAAGCGACAAAAATTAAATTTTTCAGGAGAAGGTCAACGTTGCTGTAAAGGATTGAAAAACTTTTAATTAATTTTATATAGCACACACACTCATGTCTACATACATACGTACACACGTGCATCCATACATACCCTGCAAATAATGTTGGACTACGTGGTCCAATCTATATGAAACAGACTAGTTACATCATGGTCCCATGTAATGCAGTCATGGATTATGTTGTTTTAACACAAGCATTCAATGCTGCACGATAAGTGCTCGTGTTTGCAGGGTAATAAATATATACATATGTATGTAGATATGTATGTACTTAAATACTAACTGCCATATTCATAAAAAAATATTTCAGGTTTATTAAACGCTTATTTGACATATTTCCATGGGAAATTTGTCAAATAAACCTGTAATAAACCTAAAATACTTTTTATGAATTAGACCGCAAAGCTTAAACTCGATTAGTAAATTCATTATTTTTTTTTTTTTAAATATCAAATAATTGTAGCTTTATCTTAAAAATTAAACAGTTCCTTAAGAAGCATTAAATTTTTGTTAGAGTATTATATATAAACAGTATAATCAAGACAAATTCACATAAGGTATATTCCGCTCAATTCACTTTGAAAAATTTATACTTTTCATCATAGGTGGTCACCTGAGCAGTTGAATTCGCCTTGAGTATAATTACAAAAAAATATTTACAGCCGTATGCATAACGAAAAACTGGCATCCACATCCACCATTAAGGTGGATGTGGGTGCCTGATGTAAATTTAATGTAAAATTGTAGGGCAAGACTCGTTCAGACCATGTTCAATTTTGACCTTTTATTACAACTTTATGACAGTTTTTCGTTATGCATAAGGCTATTAGAATGTAATAAGTAGCCATTTAAAAACTTTTTATATAAATTTATGAAAAACACTATTAATAATTGTTACGTACTACATACTTAATTAGAAGTTTCAGAAAGACTAAAATAAAAAGCATGCATAGTATGTGTGTATGTACATACATACATACCGAGTTTATTCGTATAAATATGTGCATGTTCATACATATATACATACTAGCATATCGAGAACCAACTCAAAAAAGCTAAACTATCTTTTTAGAGTTAGCATATTTTATCGGAAAACAAAAGCATAATTTTTTAAATATGTATGTATGTATGTATATTTATTTTTTAATAAATTTGTAAGAATTGAAAAGCTATAAGATAAAACTTAAAATACCATAAAAAATAACTTAAGCCTGACTGAAAGCCTCTTCCATCTCGAGGTGGTCAGCTTTGGCACTCTCTAACTCAATCTCTTTTGTAACATGGTCATTCCAAAATTTTCAATTTCGAAAGCTTATATCATTGACAATAATCGGTCCATACATAATGATTCTACTCGATTAACAGTTTAAAAGATATATTACCAATTTTTTTATCCGAACCCTTATGTACTAATATGGTAAAAGTGACAATATCTCAAAAACTAGCTATACGAGGATATTAAAATCCTTAAGGTGAAGTAACATAACATGCGTTAGTGCGCGTGGGAACTGTAGGCATCTGTCAAAAAAAGTTGAAACAGTGTTTTTGCATACGACAAGTTACATACCAAACTCTTTGACGCGTTTGCCGCAGAAAGTTTGTTAACTTTCAACTTTTTAACGCGTTGTGTTGTTTTGACAACTAATCAGCCGACAATAAAAAAGAAAAAATTTAAAAAAATTAGAATCATGAAGGAAAATCTTAATAAATAGTTTGAAAACTATACAGTATTGCACAAAAAAGGAATTGAAAATGTTCCAAGATCATTTTTCAATGTAAAAATAAATAAAAAAGCTGAAAGAAAATGCGTTTGTAACGCATGTTGTGTAACTTGCCATTTTTCATGCGGTAAAGTTTTCAAGCGCACGATATTCGTCGACGAACAAACGATTGATTGTTATGTATTTCTACTTGTCGCACAGTTACATTGGAAACAACAACAAAATTTTTAAATTTGTTTTTGTTTTGAATGTAAGCGTGCGACAAGTCAAACGCTGTCGACATCGTGGGACAGGCCAAGGCTCCTTCAACAGGTAGCTGAGTTATTTTTATTTTTTCAGGTTAAAGTTCATCCGAAACTTCAAAAATTCTTTACGAAAGAGAAACTCTACGTCTCCACCTGACATGAAATTTTGCTGTAACTTGAAGTTATAACTGAGTTGTTAAAACAAATGCACTAACAATAACGTTATAACTTGAAAAAAAGTATTAACTTGAGCAGTCTACACTTAACATTAACTTGAAGTTAATGTTAAAGTTAGTTATATTATTTCCAAATAAGTAGAATTTGTATGAAAACCCGAAACGAAAATATATATTTAGTTAAATATCTCAATTAGTAGGTCACAAGTGGTCAAGTTTTATATACCATTGGATGCTGCTTCAAAAACTCTTTTCGATGATACCAAATTTTATTTATGTCGTCTTGGAGCAAAGTACAAAAAAGTTCGAAAAACTGAAAAAAATACCTTTTTTAGAAATGGTCCAGCTCACGGATGGTCAACGCTAGAACCAAAATATTTTGGGAATCATCATAAAACATATCAAGTTTTATTTTCAGAGGGGTAACAAAATCACTTTTTTTTTTTGAGTCGCTCTAATGTACATATATACATATTTATATTAAAGTTATATACATACATCGAATACTCATATCAAAAAGATATAAAGGTTACTTGTTTCATATTAATGATATTCCTAGTGGTGTCAAAATATCTGTCGCTATCGATGTTTTTTTTTCATTGCACTATGGAAATCAAAAAAATGCGTTTTTCGAGAATAATTTACTATATATGTACATATATACTACCACCTCCTGAAAGAAGAATATTTTTGAGTTGAATGTAAATTGAAAACTTTAAACTCGTTTTCTAAAAAAACTAGTTTTTTGAGTTGTCACACTATTGAAATAAATGAGCGATATGGTTTCGTTTTACTGGATTTTATTGGTACAAATTTGTCCAGTAAATATTTGCATTTACTTAATCAGTGAACTATCAGTTTTCTCTCTCAATTCGCCTCCTAATTTACTGGATTATGTGTACGCGAACACAATCCAGCAAAAAATTTTGAAAACTTTTGGGTTCTCGAACGCAGCAATTTTGTTTTCTCCAAAATTATTGAAAATCAACAACTTTAAGAAAAATGTTTTTACAAATGATGTATTTGGGCATTATTTGTCTTTTTTCGAAATACAAAATATTTAAATAAAATCTGTTTTAATGGAGTAATAATTATATTTTTATGCAAACTCCCTTCTGCAAGGGAAAGATTTTTCTCCGGGAAAAATTTAAAAAAACTCGCGCGAAATTTTTATTTATGATTGGGATGATTGAGTAATATATTTAAGGAATTTATTATAATGTTCGCCACATAGTAGTCGCAAAAATAAGGAAGTGATTTAAAAACATTAGAGACTTAGCTGAACGTTTTGAAATCGCAAAATTATATACACAGAACACCTTTTTTGCGGTTTCAAATTACTTTGATGAAATGTAATTTTTATAATTCAATTATAATTTTTTTCCACATTTTCGAAAAAATATTCATAGGACCACGAAATAAATTTTTCCCAATAAAAATGGAGAGTTATTCGAAATTTCGAAATCAGGGGCAAATTACGCCATTAGATATTGAAAAAATTTGCATATAATTTTAATTGTGTATGTATGGAAATTTCGATCTGAACATTTTCAAATAATCTTCTAAAATGGAATAATAGGGAAAATTCCAGAAGAATTGTTTTTTAGAATCATACTGAATACATATAAAATTTTAATGCAAAATTATAACGGACGCATAACACCGGATTACACGCAGTCACATACATATATGCATATACATATATCATCACCTTAAATGCAAACGGACGTAACTACACTTTTATATTTTTTACAGGATAAAAAAAAAGGTTTCAAAATCAATAATAATAAAGTGTTCTGGAAAACTTTCTTCAAAATTTAATTGTAGTATGGATAGTTATATGTTTTTAACCATTTATTTCCTTTATATATGTTTATTTAAACTTTTATGTTAGTTACGTTAGTTAAGTCATCAGCCCCGGGTTAGTGGTAAAGAACTTGGTGTTCCTGAGGATGTTGGTCCATCCACTAGTAAGGCTGCCGCAGTGAATGCTAGTAAAAGACGCCAAAGCCAGATGTGATCCAGCAGTCCTTTAGCGTGGCTTCGAAGCTGGCCAAAACCGACGGAAAGAAACTTGGTGTTTCTGGGGATGTTGGTCCATCCACCGGCAAGGATGCAGCTTTGTAAGCCGTTAAAACTGCTAGTAGGTCAAGTGAACCTAGCCAAAATAATACTCCGATCAGAGCAAATAAAGGGCCAAGAGCGCAGCTATAAAGGGTAGCTGATGCATCCTCTAATGACACTGAGGACGTGTGAGCACCATACAGGTGCTACAGGCGAACTTGCACCAAGCTAAAGGAGCGTCGGCCACCTTATGTAAGGTTTTCGCCGAAAAACGGATAGACATGGTTCTTGTGCAAGAACCATGGGCTATCGAAGGTAAAATTTTAGGCCTTCAACAAGAACGAGGTAGGTTAATATTTCATAAACCTAGAGCGGCAATGCTAATAAATAAGTATATTAATTACATTCCCATTCCAGAGATCATCCGAAGGTACTTGATGGCGGCCATTTTGGAGATCCCAACGGAACAAGGGACTAGACAAGTATTCTGTGCGTCAGCATATTTTGCAGGTGACTTACCTATACAACCCATTGGGGTTAGGGAACTGGAAAGTTATTGTCATGAGAATAATTTTCAGTTCATAATTGGTTGTGATGCTAATGCTCATCACACAGTATGGGGTAGTAGTGACGTTAATGGAAAGGGTGAGGCTCTGTTAGAATTTCTAGGCTCAGAGCCAACTTTTGTTAATGCCATCATGGAAGAGGTATTATACCTCACCTTATCTGGCTCATTCATTTCTAACTACGTATCCAATTGGAGGGTCTCTGACGATGTCTCCCTGTCGGATCATCGATACATAAGGTTTGATTTTCCAGGAGACATGTCCGTTACCCAACAATTAACGAGTCGCAAACATATTAACTGGACTGCGTTTAAAGAAATGGTAGACTCGAGAGACAATCTGCTAACTTCCAATATTTCTTCTGTGGAAGAACTAGAGGTAGCAGCAGATCAGCTTAATTAGTTCGTTATTTCCTCATATTATGATAGTTGCAGTCTGAGAAACCGAAAAACTTTACGAAATGTACCATGGTGGAGTGACCTTCTTGATGATATGCGCAAAGAAGTTAGAGGACTATTTAATTGCGCTAAGCGTTCAGGTAATTGGGAAGTGTACACAAGGTACCTAACCAATTACAATAAAGAAATTAGGAAATCCAAAACGGAGTCCTGGAGAAAATTCTGCGAGGATATCGAGAATACCCCAACAGCAGCGAGGTTGCATAAGGCTCTCTCCCGCTCAGACAAATCAGCCTTCTAACCCTCATACCTAAACAAGAGCGGCAAGCGTCGCGTTAGCAGAAGGGTACGTATTTTCAGTACATTTAAATGTGAAAATATTACTTGATTGTACTGAAAATACGTACCCTGCTGCTAACGCGACGCTTGCCACTCTTATTTAGGTATGATCTGATGGTAATTACACCAAGAATCAAAGAGAAACGCTGGAACATTTACTTAGTGTTCATTTTCCTGAGTCGATTCTCAAGGTTTAAAGTGGTGATTACCTGGCGATTTGATCTCCTGTTTCATACAGAACAGCTCTCATATTGTCTAAAGTCATCTTTAATCCGGATAGGATAAAATGGGCTATTGCCTCTTTTCAGCCTTTTAAGGCTCCTGGCGGGGATGGTATATTTCCAGCGCTTTTGCAAAGGTGCAATGATACACTGCTTTCTGCCCTCGCCATCCTATTTAGAGCCAGTTTTATCTTCGGACACATTCCCCTGCTGTGGAGGAAGGTTGACATTGTGTTTATACCTATAATGGGCAATAGGCCAGAATATTTGGCAAAATCATGCAAACCAATTAGCCTAACATCGTTTTTTGTTGAAAACTATGGAGAGACTAATTGATTTGCACATTAGATCGACGGTTTTGAATACCGCCCCCTTGCATGCAAATCAATATACATACGCTAAGGGTAAATCGACTGAGCATGCTCTGCATCATCTTGTTACAAAGATCGAGAGGGCTCATGGGTCGGGAAAAATTGCGTTGTGTGCTTTTTTAGACATTAATGGCGCATTTGATAATACAGAATATGACTCAATAGAGTGCTCTCTTAGACAAAAAGGTCTTGATCACGCGTCCGTGAAATGGATTAGGTCTATGTTCGATAGCAGGGACATAACTGATTCTATGGATAATGATATGGTTACTATTAAGGCATTCAAAGGGTGTCCCCAAGGTGGTGTTTTATCACCACTCCTTTGTTCAGTGGTGATTGATGAACTTCTCATTCTTAGTGAACAAGGACACGAAGTTATAGGGTATGCTGATGACCTGGTTGTGATGGTAACTGGAAAATTCGGCAACATTCTCTCAGACGTCATGAACAATGATTGGTGCACTGTAACGACATAGTGTGGGACACATGGCCTGGCGGTCAACTCTGATAAGACTGTTCTGGTACCTTCTCTTAGAAGAAAACTTGGTCTAGGGACAGTATCGTTGAATGGATGCAATATTCCTTATTCGACCGAGGCCAAGGAATTACCCTTGATAGAAAGCTAACTTGGAACCGACATGTTGAATGCGTAACACAGAAAGCCACTAGGGCGATCTGGGCGGTGAAAAGTTGTGCTGGGTGAACCTGAGGCATTAGCCCGAAAATGGTTATGTGGATCTACACAATGATTGTTAGGCCAATCTTAACGTACGGCGCGATATTTTGATGGCAAAAGACTCGCCAGGTTGTGGCGACAACTAAACTCTATAAAGTTAGGAGATTGGCGTGTCTTCTTGCAACAGGCGCAATGAGGTCATGTCCAACCTTAGCCATTGAGGCCTTGATTGGGCTACCACCCATACAAGTCTTTATTAGATCATCTGCGGCAATGGCCGCTCATAGGATAGGTCTCGGGACATCTGCTCGTTGTGTTGGCAACGGGCACTCGTCGGTTCTGAGCACAATCCCCAACTTACCCTCATACCTAAATAAGAGCGGCAAGCGTCGCGTTAGCAGCAGGGTACGTATTTTCAGTACAATCAAGTAATATTTTCACATTTAAATGTACTGAAAATGCGTAACCTGCTGCTAACGCGACGCGTGCTGCTCTTATTTAGGTATGAGGGTTAGGATTGCTAGGAATGCCTAGTGACAGGATAAACTATGAACTGAGGTTCGACAGGAGATTCAATGTCATAATTCCACCCAGGGCAGTGTGGGACGAAAACGGTCCCGGTGCGGATTCCAGAAGTTTATGTTGGTATACGGAGGATGGAGTTGGTGCTGGCATTTTTGGGCCCAACGTAAAAACCTTTTTGCCTGTGGGCAAATGGCCTACGGTATTTCAGGCAGAAATACAGGCAATCGCCAAATGTGTTGACATTAATTTAAATAGGGGCATTAAAGGTGCGCATATAGCTATCTTTTCCGATAGTCAGGCAGGTCTTAAGTCTCTCCTTTCATGGGAATTCCGTTATAGGCTAGTTTTAGAGTGCTTTGGCTCATTACAAAAGCTTTCCATACTGAACAAAGTTTCCATTTATTGGATGCCTGGCCACACCGGTCATCCAGGAAATGAAGAAGCGGATGAACTGGGCAAGAGGGCATCTGCTGCTCCTTTTATGGGCCCTTTTTTGTTCCGTAAGTCGGTCGACTGTAACATCTCTAATCAAAGAAGATGACACTTCGATCGCTAAGGAAATATGGCTGCCTTCTCCTGGTTTAAGGCAGGCCAAAGCTTTGATCTAGCCATTTACATATAATGACATCCTGAAGCTCAACAGGAATAATTTACGGCTTGTTACTGGCTTTCTTTCTGGTCACTTTGGACTGAATTATCCTCTGTGGAAAAGTAACCAAGTTCGTTCACCTTTGTGTCGTTTATGCTTGGAAGATGACGAGACGACGACACACATTCTTTGTGAGTGTATCGTATTATGTGACAGTAGAAGGCATGTTTTTCATTCTATGTTTCTGTGTTCAGATGATATTCATTCAGTATCTGTACTGAATTTCATAAAGAGAGTCATACAGATATTGATTTAATTTAATTCACAGATCTATGGTACTATATTCTAATTACGTTCTTTGCAATAAAAAAATATATGCATTCGTAATTACGTCCGATTGAATTTCTTTAATAAAGTCGTGACTTGATCGGAGAGGTATAATATTTGCGAGAACATGTAGTTTGCATTTAAGGTGATATATATATATATATATATATATATATGTATATATATATCAGTACCACTAGTATATTTTTTAAAAATTTTCTACTGCATTCTTAAAACAGTTTAAAATAAAATTTTATGCGTCATAGCAAGTCTGTTTATTGTTTTTAATAAATTATTTTTGGAATAAGTTTTGTATCCCTAAAAATAAAGGTAAATAATATTTTTAAAACGTGTATTTTAATAACTGCGTTATTTTTCTCTTAATTTTTATGGCAAAAAGTAAAGGCCTGTCCAACGATGTCACCAGCAAATGTTCGATCGACAACTTGTATCGCAAACAACAATAACATTTGAAAATTTGTTGTTTTCAATATACTTAAGAATTCGATCGAACGAATTCTGTGCCTCGTTTCTGTAAGGAATGTGAGAAATTTTCGAGTCGAAAAAATTGTTATCATCCTGTGAAACACAGGGTGAGTAAGAAGAAAACTGTATGTGTTGACATTTTTTGTAAGTTTATATAAGTTTTTATGTGAGTAACCCTGTGTAAAATAGGACAACCAATATAGTTATTTAATTTTTTTTCGATGCGAGAACTTCTCACAAGTTACAGAAATCGGGTACTGGTGACATCGTGGACAGGGCGTAAATAATTTTGAAGAATACAATGAAAGTAAGTTAAATAATATTAATTTACTGTATATTGAATGTTAAAATATATTTTTTCCGATAATTTTTGGCTTTCGTGGGTCACACTAAACATTACACTACTGAGCAATAAATGCCGCTGAAATGGGTCTACCAGCAGGACAACGACCCAAAACATACTAGTCGCAATGATAGGGAGTGGTTTCGCGTCAACAATATTGAGGATATGCAGTGGCCAGCGTAATTTTCTGACCTTAAACAAATGGAACATATTTGGGATTTATATTATAAAACTGTACACCACTTCAAACCATCTACCAGCTTTGGGAAGTTGTTTTTAAAAGCCTGGAAAAGCCTTAATCTTGACCCGATGTCAAGATTAAGTCAACTCAATGGCATGTCACTGTGTTGCAGTTGTAAAAAATAAAGAATTTGCGACTAGGTACTGGGCAATAAATATTAAATCTAAATTTAAAATGTTTTTTTGTATATTTTGGAAAGAACGCGACATACATGCAGCCACTGCTAATTTTATGTTAAGTACGAATATCATTTTTTAAGCTTAAATGTAATTTTTACCAACCAGATTTTAATTTTTATACATTTTATTTTCTGTTTTAACATATAGTTTCTATTGCAGTATAAATTATAAATAGAAACTTTGTTCTCAGAAAATTTTTTTAAAATGTGATAGTACTGCTATTTCAATGTTCGCAACTGTATATAATAATGTATAAAAATATGTATTTATAATATATGTATGCATAAGTAATCGGGAGTTTTCTAATTGTTCCACTTATTTAGGCATTAGAAAAATAAGGTAGATAGAAATGAGGAGTTTTCATAAAAAGCACGGAATATTGTAAATTTAAAATAGTTGATATTAAAGGCGCTTACCTTCAGATCCTAATAGAGGTTGGTTTTTATATAATTTCTTATAAATTTCATTAAAATTACGTGGAAATCTCTTTGCAAGGATGAAATATTTCTATACTTTAAATCAGTCATAACCACCATAGCCTCGCGAGGCAGTCAATAATCGTATTTTTCACACAGACACGGTCGGCAATTCACATGTATACAACAACTTTGTTCGTTTCAAAACATCAGTCTCTGCTCAAGCTTTGTGAAAGCAACACCACGCTGGCTTGTTTGGCTTTGTTTTTGTTTTTTTTTTCGTAATCAACACACAGAGCAACAATCTTTAATAATTGTGCTTCTGTTTGCGACCGCACACAAGCACATAATGAGATAATCCTGCATGTTCTATAAATCGAGTCGATTTAGAAACGCTCGATTTATAAAAATTAAATCCACTAATAGCGATTTTTTCCAATTTTTTTGTAATTTTCTATTTTAGAGCTTGATATATCATATCTGAAATTAATTTAGTATTTATGATTTAAAACACATCAATGGGGACCATTGTATAATTTTGGAAAACGAGAAATTTACTCAGATTCGTTTTACAGAAAATGACCGACTATCTTTGTGTGCGTGCGTTCGGGGCTTGGTTATCACTGCTTTAAATATAAGATCTTATCTTGTTGTATAGGAAATGGAAATAAATAAATTAAATTAATTAAATTAAAAATATTAAACAATTAGCCATTTTATCGCAATTATATTTTTTCTTTTGTTATAATCTTTATAAATTTACAAATATTTTATGTGTTGCTTAAATTTTAATACATAGTTTAAATTCTTAACGTATCCTTTATTTTTCATTCACTTCTAAATTAATGTTTTTAATTTAAATATAAATAGTACAAGAATGCTAGAGTTTAATAGGTAACATAACTTTAATATTATTTCATGTGGTGAAGTTAATAGGAATTAAAAAATTGCTATGATGAAACAATTTATGATACATTGTTGTATAGTATATAACAGAAAACTTTACATATCACCAATCCATTTTCATTTTGCTGAAAAAAGAAATAATTGTTCTTGCTTGGATCGAACTTGAAATACTTATTACAGTCCAGATAAATATTTATTCACTCTAGATGGGTAATGTGATGTATGTTTCGGTATTTTTGCTCTATAGCACTGGCCATAACATTTAAAGTTTTTCAAAATAAACCCATTACTTTTCTTTTTAACATAAGAAGTGCACTTATTTATAGTATTATTATATATGTATAATGAAAAACGTCATGCGAGTTAGCATATGTGGCAAAATTGAACATGGTTCATTCATACAATTTTACATTACAAATCACTACAGGATTATTTAATAGTAGATAGGTTAAAAAAATTATGCGCCGATTTTTAATGCCAAATTGTATGGAGGAACTCGTTAATATCATGTTCAATTTTCCCACTTACATGAGTATGTACATATTTAAATGGGATGAAGTTTTTTGTTATACATAGGGCTGTTAGTGTACAACAAATCTAAAGTTTTGCTGATTTTCTTGGCGTTTTTGTCATATTTAAGATTATATGAACTGCACACTTGCTCAGCAGAGGGCAATATAATATGCATTTTCATAGACTATCATAAACCCTGCTAGAAGTGTTCACATATTTTTAACTGCACTGACAACATCATGCACATATTTATCCCAATAAAATACATTGCACATCCATACATATGTAAATAAATTGTTTTCAAGTTTATGTAAATGTAATGCTGCAGTAAGACAATAATAGTACATAAATACATATGTGCCCTTAATTATGAAAGTGGTCTAAGTCACATGCATTTTTGCTTCGAAATATTAAATTAATCTTGAAAAAAAAAATTCAGTAAATATTTAATAAATGTTAAATAAAATTATATTAATCCAGACAAGAATTAATGAATTAAAATGTGTGCATAATATAAAAATATATTTCGATTTGTTCAAATGTAATTTACTAAATATTTCGACTAAAAGAATATATGACTAAGACCACTTTCATAATTAAGGGCACATATGTATGTATTAAATAATTTGAGTCGCTGATGAAAACCAATATTAGATGAGTTGTTACAGCAATGTTAAAGTGTTTTATTGTGAAGTAAAATACATACATACATACATATAAAGCAAACATAAAGTAGAATAACGGTAAATCATAGCAATCATAAGGAGGAACAGATAGATAGATATTAATTTCAGTTGTAATTAAAATTAGAAAAAAAACGTTAACTGTTGGCGTTTAAGACTCAGTTACCCGACTGTAATGGAAAGTAACCGCAACAGTAGGAAACAGCTGATCGATATTGTTATGTGAAAAGTAATGAAAATGATTATAGAGATGTAAGGTGTCGTAAAGCAGCTCTGGGCGAGTCAACATCACGCGTCGTTGGCAATTATTCTTTAAATGCAACCAGGCCACTGTTGTTTATTGGCCTTCGAGAGTTTTGCGTCTCACTCACACTTGTTAATGGTTACCGCAACTAACTGTATCGCTTACAGTTGGTTCTTTGTGGAATTTTCCATTATCAAGTGCAAACGTTTTTAATAAGGTTTAACTGGTGGAGACCATAAAAAACTCTAGGAGTGGATCTTGGAAACTCTTACTTTCGTTCGCAGCAACCGAAGGAAGCTTCCACACGTGGGATACCCTGGCTTTTTGGCTACGTGCTTATGCCATTTTTGTTCCATTTGGAACACAAAACACAACCAAATATAGAGATGTAATGTAACGTAACCTACTTTTCGCGTAACTGAGCATTAAGTTAATTTACTGGAGTTTTTTTTTACTTCAGTTATGTTTTACTCCAATTTTGTTCTAGCTCTGTTTTGTTTTATTTGGTTTGTGTTTTTATATCCTACAGGTTACTCGTTCAGAGCTTGATATACATATCGCACACTAAATCGTAAACAGTCACAACTAAAAAAATTTCAGATAATTAGTTGCAGACAACTGCAGTAACTTTACAAATGACGCAAGTATGTGACATAAAAACAGGCATAACCATGATATAAATATAGAAGGTACTTCCATTCTCTCATTTTTTCTTGATATTCACCTTCTGACAAGGATAGGTATTTTGATGTTTCCAGTAAAATCGTGCTACCGTATTAATTTAATATTTCCCCTCTGTTTCCTGTTTGTTTGAAAATTTTATTGAAAAATTATTTCAGAAGTTTTTTTTATAAATTCAAACAATTAAAAAAATGTGATGATAAATGTTTTATTACCTTGAAAAGCAATGAAATGCATTGTAAATGTATTGTGGTGTTAAAAAAAAAGCGAAAATGAGCTACATATTACAAACTGTAGATGTACAAAATATCATTGTAAAAATATAGATGTAGCATATTTTAGTCCTCGAAATTATCTGGTGGTCGCCAACAGTGTCTAAGAGCCTGCAAAATTTGTGAAATAGACTTGCCAAAATTATCTGATCGGGTATTTAAGTAATTTTTTAGAAAAACATGTTACAATCAACAAGAAGAGAATTATATATATTAAACAAGATGTAATATTAACCAATATTTGTTAAAGTTAATGAAAATTCATTGTCAACTAATCAAAATCATCAATCAATTTTGATGAAAATATAGGCAGACAATTTAAAAAGATGCGCCAAGTTATTACATAACCACTTTTTAAACATCACATATGTGTAGTCATGTATATCATTTTATTTATTCGTAACTTTTGTCAAGATAATTACACATTATTGTAAAAATTTTATGGGGGAAGACTACTTATATTTTTTACGATATGGGAACCGTTTTTTTTTTATTTCTCTCAAAAAAACAAACTTCAAAAATACTTATTTTTTAAAAACAAAGAGAGAATGGAAGTACCTTCTATATTTATATCATGGGCATAACAGTATTTTATATTCTTCAAGAAGACTGTATTGCAAAAGAAATTGTTGAGGTCGGTAAAAAAGCAAAACCGCTTTGATAATTTTGAGTTGTGAGTCTTTATGATTTAGTGTGCGATATGTATGTATGTATGTATGTATGTACACAGATACATTTATTTTTATAATGAAGTGCTTATATTTTTACTGCGATAATTATTAAAATAGTTCAAAAGAATAACAAGAATTCGTTTAGAACGTCATATGTGAAATCACTGGTAGTTTATTAGTTTTTATTTATTTTCTTTTCACTCAACCCTATGTAACTCCTTCAAGAAGCTACAGAAGTAATAGAAAGTAAGTATTTTCGTAGTTGAATGGTCATAATTCTTTTAAGTATCAAATAATATATCACATATAAAATTTATAATTTTCAATAATTTCCACTGTACATACATGTCTATGTATGTATGTATGTACATATGTAATATTTGTTACGAAAAAGAGTTAGTTATTGCAAATTTATATTTATTCGTTATTTTTCAATTCGAATTTTTAGCCAAAATAAAAGTTGCAACTAAAAGGTTGTTAAAACCATAAATATTTGAGCATGAATAATTCAAGAGATATAATACTGGAAAGCGTAATGAGTAACAAAACGTGTGTTTAAAACAGAAAAATCAAAGAGAGCTTCACTTTAGGTAGTCTATTGAGATATTTCTTTGCGTATTTGGAAATTGATTTACCAAATGCATTTCTTTCTGCATAGGGATTTCCAGTTGGCAAGTGTGACATCCGATAAAAAACTTTGTAATTTGTACGTTTTATAAAATTGTGTCGGTAAAGAGTTCATACTGATTCTTTTACATACATACATATGTACATACATATGTGGCATGTATGTATGTATGTATATATGTATGGACGCATATTTCCAAGCTTAAATATACACGTGTTATTATTAATAAAATGATTTACATTTCGGTAATTATTTTTTGGGTTAATAAATAGAGAATGATATTCAATTATGATTGCTTTTCATAACTGAATAAAGAACATGAATTCGTATTAATTTTACCAGCTGCTGCACATGAAAAAGCATCATTAGAACCAATATTGCTATCTACTGTGCCAGCTTTAGACGATGGTGGTAGTGATCCAGAAGTAACGGTGATAAGGGAATTATTTTGGATCAATACAGCTTCAGATTTGGACGATTGTAAGCGTTTTTCACAGTATAACGTTCCAAAAGGCTGCGCTAAGGATGCTGCTAAGCTTTTGGTTATTAAATACTTTGGATTAATAGGGTCATTTGATGTGCAAATGGTATTCATAGTTGTTGATGTTGATGGCAATGGGTTTATTTCGTGAGCATACGAGAAACGAGAAACAGGAAGTTTGTAGTTCGAAGAGCACTCAGAACCTAAGGAATGCTGTCTCAGTAGCGAGGTGCTTGCTGTTATTGTCTTAGTGGGCGATGTAATGGATAACGAACATGATGGAGACAGTACTGTTAAATTTTTTTCGAAGGTAGTCTTCGGAACAAAACCAGAATAAATATTTGCCTTTGTTCTATCAGTTATAGGAAACTTATTCTTAGTACAGCTCAAGTCTAGTTCTAGAGTATAAAACCGACCTCTGCGAAATTTGGTATTTTCATTTTCTATTGGTTTTAAGAGAGGAGGTGATGTAAGAGGAGTTGAATTATACATATAACTATTGTTGCTATTTAAAGGCTGATGACTTATAGTGCATATACTGCTACGGTTACTGCAGTTGCTGCTGCTGTTTGGGGTGCTAACAGTACCTCCACTCGGCAGGTAGTTGTTTTTAGAAGGAAAGGCAGTAGTTGAATGTATTGAATGCAATGCATTTGAAGAAGAGGCGGGAGGGTGATTGGACACTGAAGATGAAGGTCGTGCAAAAACGCCATCAATTTCATCATTAGACGGTTGATTTTGCAGTTGAGCAGACAGGAAATTGGTATTGGCATTGTCTTCGGTAACGTTGTCATTTTCATATTCATCATCATCCTCATCATCCGATGTTATCCTAAGTTCAGTGTTGTATTCGTTCAAATTCGGTGGTGCAGCTGTTGGCAGCACAATAGCTACATTTTTGTAATTTGATTTTGAGGTTATTACTTTTCCTGGAATTGATGACTTTTTAAGGCGAGGTGATGGATCTAAAACTAAATTTTCACAACTTGCTTCATAAACACTAGCTAAAGGCTGCGACTTTTTATGGATTTTTAACGTTTGAGATCCAATCACTATCACATTATTACTTTCTGTAATTGCTGTTTGAATTGTTTCTGCCCGACAGTCTGTAGAATTGTTATCAACTCGGTTGCTGGAAGAATTTAAGTCTCTTTTCATTCGTTCTTTTAGAAAAGATAATTTATCTGTACCAACAAGCCTTTCTTTATTTTCAAAGTTTTTCAAAGAATCTCTCTCCTTTCTGCTTATTATGTCAAATGGTTCATTATAAAACGAATTGAAGTCCAAATCTAAAAATAACTCTTGCAAGAAGCGCCTCGCATTCATTCGGTAACTACTGCGCCCCAATGTTCTGCATACCTCGGAGTATAGACATATGTCTTGAAAAGAAGTTGGATGCTTTTGTTTAAGCTCCAATAGCGCCATTTTGGATTGTTTAGCACTAACAGGGTTTGCTAAACGTTGAACATTATAAAGAATGTTTGCGGTTAGCTTATCTGGTAAGCTTTCTTCGCTTAAAATGCTTTCAGGCGAATGGAATTGCAAATCAGAACGCAGTATTGAAGAAGTATTGCTCATCTGCTGTTGCTGTTGTTGATTGTGATGTAATTGTGATTGTAAGGATTGCTTATTCGTATTGACTCCTGCACCTGCGGCTGAGCTTGATCCTCCACCTTTTCGAGCTAATGCAACTGTAGCCTGTATGCCCGCTGCTACTAATGCCGCAGAAGCATTTGTGTACATTTCACATAGCGACGTCGTAGATGATGCTCCGCCATCTGTACGAATTTGATTCTGAAATCGCTGCAGCCTGCGCAGACGACAGCAAAGCAAACAATTACTGCGTCCGTGTTTGGGTCCAGTCCACTTAGAACGCTTGCTTACTGAAGAAACATCAGAGAGAGATGATATAACAGAAGATTCATCACCACCTTCATTGTAAACGGAATCGTTAAGGTATTGTTGTTTAGACGAAAACAAATTAATATCCACTAAATCTTGATCGCGAATATCCTGTGAAACGTAAGTTCGTGAAAGATTGCGAGAAGGAAACATATCTAAAAGGTTTTTTGGCAAGCTTATTCCTGATAAATTCAAAATTTATTAATTACAACGCACTTATTTACTGCTTTAATAAAAACTTACCTGCATAACAAGGTCCTTTCAAGTCGTTTTGCGAAAAAAATTTTGGCACATTTAATGATGGCAATGGTACTTGCATTTCTTCGCTATCTAAATGTCTAAAGTAGTAAAGTAAACGAAAATCATACTTTCAATAATTCAAGTACATATGTATGTACATACATACATACATATCTATGTAATCTGAAAACCAAACTTACGCAAACATTCTCCAAGAGGTCTGTCGATCCAAGCTTCGAACTTTGATTTTTCGCTGAGAATCTCCAAATGATGATTTTCGAGGGCGAAATGAAGCAAACGATAGCAGTTCCATGCGATCAACTATATCATAAAGTTCTGCTGCTGATTCAGATAAAACCGGTCGGCAATGTCGCCGTAAGCAGCGCAATTGAGCATATCCTTTAATATCAACTGGACTGATGGCATTACCTACTAATGAAGTACGGCGAAGTATAGATGATTGGCCCAACGGAATTTCCAAAAGATTTGACATACTGGGTATGGGACTGAGAGGAAATTGTTGAAATTCTCTATTAGAAGAAATAATTTATGACATTTAAATTGTTGCACTTAGATTAAGTTGTTAGTATATCAATGTTGTGTTGCTTACCCTACTGCTGCTGCTCTACCTGTAACAGATTCACAACTACTTACACCAGATGTGTTTGAATCAGTACAAGAATTGTAACGAGTCCGATGAGAATGATGAAAGCCGGCATTCAATGTCTGTACAACTCCTGTACCAGAGCTCAAAAGACTTATGGCGTCAGTAGTTTTAGACTCAGAAAGAGAGCGTTGATGTTTGCTGTGACGTAAATAGGAACCTTCTGGCAAAGTTTTTGATTTGGTGGAAGGCTGTAAAACGTTTCCACTGCTGCCGCCAGTACAACTTATGCTCATGCCACCAGGACCAATACTTGTAGGTGCAACCTGCTTAGAAGATGCCATCTCAATTTTAGTTCGCGGCGAACTAAATTTAATTGGTTGTGAGATATTGCATCCACTAACCTCTTCTCCCGATGTCTTCATACTACCTGTGGTAGTATTAGCATCTTGAGCCTCTGAACTGGCACTAGCCGCTCCAGCGGCATCACGGTTAGTGCTAGTGCTACTTAACAGCAGATTCCAGTAGCTGCCAGTATAATAGGAACCATCAATTTGATCTTCTAAACCGCTATAATTGTAAGGAGGCATATCTTCATAATGATGTCTCAATGGTGTGAAATTACCTAACACCCAGTCTTCTGGATGGTGAACAGGCCACACAGTATTTCGGTCATGTCGAACACTTAACCAATCTAAACCAAAGAAATGAACGATACTTTTTAAATGAGGTTTATTAATATATCTTCCGTTTTTGAATATTTACTCAATTTAAGTAAAATGTTAGCGCCATCAGTAGTGCTACCTATGAGACCCAGTGAGTTAAAACACGTCGCACGTATCGAATATACCTCACATTTTGTCGTCAAGTAAACAAACTTTTCATATATTCTGAAAAAAATTAAATCGAAATGTAGACAAAAGGCACAGTACAAATATTTTTCCCCAATATACATAAGTATGTATGTCCGAGGTTAGACGGGCGAACATTTGGAAGGAAAACATCTGGAATTCTGTTTGTTTCCTTCGCATTCACACAGACGAGAATGTTGCCGGCGGCTTACAATATTATTGGATAATACCAATCATATTTGTATTGTAGCAAAGAATATGAAAACAGAGCGCGTCGCCGAATACCGAACACAAAAAAATTCTCTCTTCCGCTACCGTAAATTGCACTGAACTAAATGTTTCCCTTCCAAATGTTTTCATGTTTAAACGCAGGCTGTGTATATGAAGATACCTCGTTCCAGACTCTAAAAGGAATTCAATTCCATTCAAATGTGTAGAAGCATGAGCAATAGCCCATAAAGCTGCCTTTAGTTCCAGACACTCTGATTCATCTGAACATTTTCCACGACTTACAACTTCCATCAAATGTGGTAAATCACCAAACTTCTTCAATGCAGTTGTTCCCTGCGCTGTTTGCACCATCTGCCCATACAAATGAGCCGGTATATTTGGAGGTATAATTAATGGACGCGTATTGCAATTTCTTCGACTGTAGTAACCGTCTTCATTACGATTGTGTAATGTCAAGCTAGAATGTGTGTCAGCTTCAACCAGCATTACGTATCTGTTTGTTTTTATAAATGAAAAATGAAAAAAAGAACAACAATAGGAATGTTATTGAAGCAGCTCTTTTCTTTTTCAGTCGTACAAAAAGACAGATAAACTAGATAACCTAGAAAAACTTATCTAGAATGTTTAGCCTCTTCGTATAACTTGTTTGAAAGGATTTTGCGCTCGCCTTTTATTGTAACCATTTTTCCAGTAATCGATTTCTTCTTTTATACGAGCTTTTGGCTGGTTCAGACCTCTAGGTAGTGAATAATATCGTGCCATTAACACTCGCCCCATATCGCCTAAAAATTTAATATTTGGCCACAAACTAACAACTTCTTCAAGATAATACTGAAATCAAAATAAGAAAAGTTATGAATATTTCAAGCAGGCATGTATAAAAATAAACCTTTTCATGACAAGCTTCCTCCAGAACATCCATGGCAGCCAGCACAACACTGCGATCAGGATCTTTCATTTGTTGTATAATCAACGGTATACCCCAAACTTCGAAGTTTGGTATTCGAGAACGTAATAAAACCACTAAAAATTGAGTAGAATAAAGGCGGCCACTTCGGGTCTTTGCAGACGTCAAAGCACTTTCTAATACCTTGCGTGTGATGGATTCCAATGTGTAATCTAAAGCTGAAACAGTTAGCTTAACGTAACACACATGGACTGTATTTTCTACCAAATTTACAAGACTGAAACAATGAAACATATATAAAATACTGAAGCATTAATAAACAAATATCAATGGAAAAAGGATTACTTTTCAAATACAGCTGTATTTGTTAAAATACTGATGCCCTTCGGTGAACGGCACATGCGTCCAATGAGTAAAAAATATTGCTGGCACATGGTGTTGGTCATATGTTGGGGACTGAAAAGGCAATCGTGAGCACGGTTTGATGTCGTTACAGCCAACAATTGGGTGGCCACATCCGTAAAAAAGTCGGTCAATAATCGAATACTTTCGAAAGGGCTAATGGCCAATAACCAATCAATCAAGTCTAAGCCAACATTTACATAAATGGGCAATGATTTCCCATGCACTAGTTCTTGATGTGAAAAATGATTGTGGGTGGGTTTGAAATAACCAATAAGATTTTTCAGGAACTGTAAATTCGGCTCTTCCAATTTTCGTATAAGATTACACTATAGGAATTTTTTACACAATGTAACTAACACTGGGAAGAAGAGAAAGTTATATACTTACTCGTATTATAGTTGATATAACCTCCCAATCCCAACCCGTACCATCTTTAGTATTTAAAACATTCGAGTCTTTAATTAGGCGATTTGCTTTGATATTTTCTAGAAATGGTAGAAATTTACATTTTAAGCGAAAGCTTGATCTTCTCGTTGATGATGATTGGGAGTTTGACTCGTCACTAGAAGATACAGAATCCACGCGTTTGGATTCTGTCTCTTTATCTATTCTACTGCCTTCCGGTTGTAATTGCACTACGCTAGTATTAGGCTGTGTTGCAGTTGCAGTTACAGTTGCAGTTGCAGTTCCAGTTACAGTTGCAGTTACAGTTGTAGCTTCAGTTGCATTCGCAGTTGGGTTTGCAGCTGGATTTACAGTTATATTTGCAGTTGGCGATTGCAATCCAGTGGAAATAGGCAAACCATTTATTTCACGTCTAAACAGTCTTGTATGTATAAGAGCTGCAATAAACAAGATAAATCAAATGATTTTTCGTTTAATCTATTTTGATGTGTAGAAATTAAAACCTACAGCCTTCTTGTATAATACTATCTAAGAACAAACTGCTCGAAGCCGGTCGATTTCTAAGCATCTTCTGATAGCATTGCAAAGCCGATATAGCCGCATTGGCTCGTTGATTTCCTTGCGTTGCGTGCGCTATTAGGGTCGGCAAGGCGGGGCTAGTACTGCATATATCGGCTGGAAGATGTGTATGCATTAAATGCAGTATTTTTCCAATTAGTACAGTGCCAGCAACAGACACTGCAGTTTCACTCGAAACAACGACCTCCACAAGGCCATTGACGAGTCCAGTCTCAAGAAAGCAGTATAACTGCAAAGCCAAATGTTGTTCACATATATTTGGCGCGCTAGAAGCCAAACTGGGTAAAATGCTGCGACCCTCGGCTGCAACAAATCCATTACTCAAAAGCCAGTTATCTTGAAAATCTGATGGATCAACCGCCTGTAAAGCCACAATATAGTCCTCTGTCCATATTGGTTGTGGAAGACCCAAGAGTTCATAAAGCAATTCCAATATTGCTTTCTGTAATCGGAAAAATATATTCATTTAATTTACATATGTCCAATGTTCGTCATCTCTCTAATAGCGTGCGCATACCCTAACTTCTATTTGATTCAAATATAAAGCTTCAACTATTGCTTTTAAGCCAGAAGGTTTATTGGGATCACAGAATTCAATGGTTCCAGTCCAGCTGCGTAAGACGGACAATAATGCTAGTCGACAACTTGTATAACGTAACTCACGGGCATCTCTGTAAATCGATTGGATATAAATACAGTGCCGGACTTAATTAAGTATAGGCACAAACTGCACATTGAAACCAAATGTAATTTTTTATGTACTATTCCGAAACACAAAATATTTACATATTTTATGAACATGTAATGGCTATAAAACAATTATATTTAAGAAATAATAATAAAAATTCAATAGATTTTCTTCACAGTTAAGACAATAACGAAAAATATTAAAAAATCTCAGTTTTCAGCGGGACAAAAGTATAGGAACAGTTATTTGGTCCTTTACTTTTTTCACAGTCTGGAATTTTCCGTTACAAATTTTAAATTGTTCAGGAAGCAAAAAGTTAAAAGAACAAACTCAACAAAATTTTTTTCTTCTCCATTTGTCTAATAAATTAAGTGAAACTACAGAATCTCAGCGAAATATTATTATACACTTACAAAATCAAGGTAAATATTTTGCCGATATTGGCGAGTTAATGGATCGTAGCTGTTTTACCATTCTGAAAATATTTATTTATTTATTTATTAATATTGATATTATAGATAAATACAATAACAATATAAGAGGGGTAGAAGCACTACCTACTAAGGCCATCGGCTAAATTCTGAAAATAATAAATCGCTTTAAAAGCAAATCTAATATTGAAAGTGCCAAGTGGTCGTCCGTGCATATTAACCGAAAGGGAACGTGCCCAAACAGTACGAGATTTTTAAGTTGATAAAAAAAAAACGTCTACACAGCTTACAGAAAATATAAAGTGATCTTTTGGAAAATACGTTCATCCTAAAACTGTTCGGAGATTGTTGTATGAAGCTGGTTACAACTGAAAAATAGTTTGAAAACAAGCGGAGTAGCTTCTGAGATCAGGCGATGTTGTCAGGCGAGAGCAAGTTAAATATTTTTCAACCTAATGGGCATTCCAGAACATATCGAAAGCCAAACAGTGCATATGAAGAAAATAATCTTACACCAACAATAAAGTACGGCGATGCGGGAGTTATGGTCTGGGTCTGTATGTTTGCTTCGGGCCTTGGGGAAGTCGTATTTATTGATGGAATAATAGATAAAACTGTTTACCTTGACATTTTGAAGGAAAGTTTCAAGAAAAGTGCAAAGAAATTTAATGTACCTGGTTCATTCACACTCCATCACTATAATAACCCCAACAATTCAACCCCAGAACTAAATCTTATGAAGCATTTGTGGGAGGAATTGGACCGAAAAGGCACCATTTCAAACAAATGTGACCTTAAAGCAGCGCTGTTTGAAGAATGGTCTACAGTAAGCAATAACATAGCAAAAAAATTAGTGCAGTATACTTCAAATATACTTAAGGCAGTTATTAAGCCAGAAAGGATTGCCTACTAAATATTAAGCCAAGTTTCTACCTGGTTTTACATTTGATAAAAATGATTGTGCCTATACTTTTGCCCCCCAGAATACGAGGTTCTAATCTTCGCTTTCGATAACGAGCTGATTCGATCACGTTTTTTCAGTTTGAGATTATAGCATTAGATATCGAACCATATTATAACATTGTTCGATAGCGAATGCCATAATCTCAAACTGAAAAAACGTGATCGAATCAGCTCGTTATCGAAAGCGACGATTGAAACTCAGAGTTTTTTAATATTTTTCGTTATTGTTTTGCCTGTGAAGAAAATCTGTTTTCATTATTATTTCTTAAATATAATTGTTTTATTGGTATTATATGATTATAAAATAAATATTTTGTGTTTTCGGTTTCAATGTGCAGTTTGTGCGTATACTTAAGTCCATGACTGTATGTAAAGGGTGTTTTTTTTAGAGTGCCACAAATTTAAGTTGGCATCACTGCTTTAGTTGAGCACCCATTTAACAGCTGATAGTTGCTTTTTGTTTAGTTTGCTTTGAAATTGCATTATGAATTTAAATTTTGAAAAAATTTTAAAATTTTATTTTCCGACTGAGCCCATTTCTGGTTGACGGGGTACGTAAATAAGTAGAATTGTCGCATTTGGAGTGAGGAGAATTCACAAGCTTTTGTCGAAACACCATTACATTCAGAGAAAATTACTGTTTGGTGCGCTTTATGGGCTGGCGGAGTCATTGCCCCATATGTCTTCAAAAACGATGTTACTGTTAATGGTGAACGGTATAGGAACATGATTCGAAATTTTTTCGTACCTCAATTACGTGGCATTAATCTTGCTGATATGTGGTTCCAACAGGACGGAGCTATAATTGATGTAATCAAAGAAACTTCTGATGAAAAAATAATTTCACCTAATGGCCCAAGATCGTGTGATTTAACCCCATTGCATTATTTTCTTTGGGGTATGTTAAGTCATTTGTCTACGTCGATAAACCACAAATAATTGAACATGACTTATCGGCGAAATACGGCCACAAATGCTGCGAAAAGTCGTAGAAAATTGGTATTCCAGATTGCGCCTCTTACGCGCCAGCCGTGGCGGCCACATGGCAGAAATCATATTTAAACATTAATTTCATACAATTTTCTTTCCAATAAAACCCGTTTCATTGATATTAAAATATATATTTCCTTGTTTTATCATGATTTAAACTTGTGTCACTCTATAAAAAACACCCTTTACATATGTATGTATATTGGTAAATATTTAATTTACTTACTTATTTTTATCCATAATCCCTAGGCGATATGTAAAGTCGCAATAGGGGGCAGCCAAACAATCCAAACGTACACCTGATATACTACGAGTGTAAGGCCATTCCAGCAAATACAATAATACACCACTTAAACTTTCTGCTATGCGTGGATTGTGACATTCCAACACATTACGTGTTAAAGAAGTAACTCCGCCGCAACATATAAGTAGAGTTGGGTTTAAAACAGCAAACTCACAAAGTGTTGCTAAACAGGCTCGTAATAAATTATCACTTTCTTCAATTCCCGTATCCGCCAGGGACACAAGACAACGTACCAAAACAGGGCTTATGCTTTCTGCTGATATCGCAAGCATTTTTCTTATCTAATAGATAAAAGAATAAATAAATAAATACATTTTAAATATGTACGTAAGACTATCCGAATTGCCGAAAGTATTTATTTTATTCGCTCCACCAGCAGTTTCTGATCGACTGGCCATAAAAAAACACCAAAATAAAAATTTTTCCCTCTTATGAATTGAATTAGGCTACTGTTCGTAACGCTTTTTAAGCCAAATTACATGTGATAATTATTAATGAACAAATAAAATTTTTTTTTTTTAAATAAATAGCACTTCATCTTTTTATGTACATAATTTTGCCCTAACTATGGCCTATCATGGTCCTTTAATGGGTTGAAACTAGGTATTACCGTTCGGTTTTAACCGAAACCGCGGTTTTTAGCCCATAACCGAAACCGAAAACCGACAAAAAAGCGTCGGTTTTTATTTTAACATTCTTTTTTACTTTGAAATTTATTTGCTGGTGGTTCAGCGTTGTCTATCTGCATTTTATTGTTGCTGTAACAAATAATCAGTAGACTTCAACCACACATTTTGAATAGTCACAAACCTATTATCTTATGCACAGACTTTCAAAAACTATTTGAGAATTCACAAACAATACTATTTTTGAAAATCACAAAAGAAAAATAAGCGTAGTAGGCTTAAGATAAGAAGTTAAACACGCCTCATTCGTGTTTAAGAGCTTAAACACGACGATTTTGAGATGTTTTACCATACATTGACTTGTTTTGTTAAACATCTCAAAAACGGTGTTTTAAATTTAAACACTTCCTTAAACACGTAAATGGAGTATGTTCAGTCCGTTTTTTGATAACTCCGGCAAATTTGTGTTGTTATTAAATGGCGTCTCGTGAAAAATTATTTGGTAAACAAGTAATTAGTTAAAAAATACTCAATTATTTACAAAAACATTTGTTGTTTGAAAATAATAAACCAATAAAAAAGCTCAATTGTTCGTAATTTTTTACAAATACAATAATTTACTCAGGAAACGTCAACCTTAAACATCTCAAATGTAATGTGAACGGTTGTGTTTAGTTCTTTAAAACACTTGCCTTAAACACGTTTAAACCAGACCATAAGTGTGAACATGGTAATGCAACAATTGTGCTAACTAAAATCACACACATTCTTATTCTCTTTCATTTAGTCGTCAATAAGACCACAGAAGACACAAAGACATACTGGGTGTCAAGTGGTCTAATTTAGACTACCGGGCGATTCTAGTGTACATAAATACGATAACAACATATAGATCAGTGCAAGGCCTATTTATCAGGTCAATGCAACTCTACAAAAACACAGCAATACAAAAAACAACTTTATGTTTAAGTTGTCAGAAACACACACAAACATGAACTAAAGTATATGGTGCAAACAACTTTTGACAGCTTAAACAAGAAAACAAAGAATATCATCAGGACGATTGCATTGACCTGATAAATAGGCCTTGGATCAGTGGTGTCAAAAATAAAACTATATTTGTATGTGTGAGAAAAAATGTCTCATTTGTCTCTGAAGTACATAGGAAAAAATAAATATTTGGAACAAATGCAGTTTAGTAAAGCAGCTAAAAATAAATAAAAAGGAGCCTATGTGATAGAAAATTAAAAAATAAGATAAAAACATTAAATAAGAAAGTTGGTGGCGACCCATATTTTTCAAGTTATCGGGCTCTGAACTTTTTATAGGAAACTCTGAAAAATCTCAAAAAAAAAGGAATTTTTAAATAGCTTATCAGATAGTAATGTGAAATATAAGAAAAAAAAACTTAATCAAAAAAATTTGCTGCAGTTTAGTGAAAATGCTCCAAAAAAAGTCAAAATGTCTTTTAAATACATATTAATTTCTTTCCTTAAACGTTTTACAACATCAAACACATTAAATATCGCGAAAAGCATTGGTGATCGTAGAATATTTTTCGCATACCACTTCTTTTCTTTCACTCTATCTATAAACAAATTAATACACCCGCTACGCATGTGTTCTCGTCGCCTAAATGAAAGGGAATAAGAATGTGTGTGATTTTACCTACCACAATTGTGCTATGAAACTGACATCAATGATATAGATATGTATATCTCAAACTCACCAATTTCAAAGCTTGTACACGCTCATCATCATTTTTTAGCATTAAGTCGATAGATCGGCATACTAGATGTGGTAACTGCATAGAATTAAAAACTTTAACATCCTTTATAGTATTCAAGACATAACGGATGGTACGCAAAGCTGCCGCTCGAACTTGCGTAAATGTGTGAACGAGGGATGCACTCAAGCTGAAATTTACAAAAAGTAATACATAATGTATTTCAAAATTTTAAAGTATATATATGTATGTACATATGTATATATATATATGTATACACTAGAGCTGTGCTGTTAATAAACGAACTAGTTCAATTGAACTATTCTGCTAAGTGAACTAGTTCAGTCTTGTTGTTCATTTTTAATATTTTGTTCTTTTTTACTCTTTTGTTCTTTTTTGTTCTCTTGTTAGTTTTTGTTATTTAGTTCTGTTTGATCATTTTATTCTCTGTTCCTGACCAATATGAATGCAAAACATTTCAATTAAATGATTTTAGTTTCCATATTTATTTAATTCTTATATTGGTTATGTTAAGCATGTCTTTAATAAACTGATTTTATCGTGATTCATTTTCTTACACATTATCTAAATATTTATATGAAGATAACGAAATAATACGCACGAATAATAACGCACGAATGATATTTAAAGTTTTCACGCGCGCTCACGAATAAAATATTTTTAATCACGCACGAGTGGTTCACAACTTATCACGAGCACACACGCTCACGAAAAAATATATAATTCAATTTGCATGTTTTTTGGGTTGAAAAATAGGTTCTTATGTATGTATGTGACGTTCTCCGAGATAAGGGACCTAGTGTGTCAAAAACGTGTTTGGACTTAAGAGTGGATTCTGGTACCTAAAAGGGTGTAGAATAAGATGAAATGAGTTATATTTCACCCAATCATAACTAACCATACCAAATTGCATCTCCCAACTTTAAATGCGTTTTTCTCAAAACTTCAGTTTCACACAACACTAGGTCCCTTTTCTCGGAGAAGGTCACATATGTATGCTCGTTTTTTTTTTCTTTTAATATTTACATTGTAAATTAAAATAAAGTAAAGTTAGTTTTTACATTAAGCAATCATTATTGCATCATGGTTTTTGTTTAAAAAAATTTTATTTTGTCTTTCGAATGTTCTTGTCTGGTCATAGTAAAATAAACAATTATTGTTAATTTTTTTTTAACTAGATACATAAATACATAAAGCCGAAGGTAAACACCATCCGTTCTTTGCATATGCGTGGTATGCGTTTCTGTACATTCTCTCCGATTGTAAATTCAAGTTACACGCAATGCGTCTTATGCGCAAGTATTTTTGTTGTTTTAATGCAAAAAGAGAAAAAATTTAAATTCACCACACGAACATTTGGCTATAAAAGAGAGCATGATGCATGCGACGGATACAAAATGGAAAGTAAACCTACTTTATCAGTCCTATGCGTCTATACGTTCTTTGCGTTTTGTTCTGTAACTTGCCACATACAATTAGCTTGATTCTACTTTTTGACACATGCATAAAACGCAACTACGCATTGAACGGATAGTATGGACCTTCGGCTTAAGTATGTACATTAGAGTGGGTAAATTTTTTTCAATCTACATCAAATTCTAAGAAGGCTTGCCCAAGAAACAATGGGTCTAAAATCAAAATCGAGCTTCCCATTTTTAACGAGAAACTTTTGTTTCCGTATCTGAATTTTTTTTTTAATTTGCCTAAATTGTATTGAATATTAAATACTTAAAGAAAAACTTCTCGTTAAAAATGGGAAGCCCGATTTTGATTTTAGACAAACCTTCTTAGAATTCATCGTATATTACGATTTTGACAACAGCATCGTGAATTTTTTTTTAGTCCATACAAATTGATCCACTCTAATGTACATACATACATATTTATAAATTAAAATGTTTTTATATGAAATTTTTTTGACATTTAATGAAAACTTTGTTATTAAATTTTAAATACAAAAATGATATTTTTAAATAAAAATTTATTGCAGTGTATAAGAACAACTGTTGAACCAATATTAATTTCAAGGATGCAACATTGATCTACGAGTAATGGAGCATATGAAAATTTTCAAAAGACATTTTCTGAAAACATTTTCTGTATTTTATATATTATATGCCTATTAATAGAAAATATTAGGTCTTTAGCGATTATATATATATATATATATAGTAAGTACCAGCCTTCAGCGTTAGCCGACCAGTGCTGCAAAAATGAGATCATTAACCCTAGAATGGTAAACATCGCCTGTGAGGCGAAGCAATATTATTTTTTAACGATATTTTCTAATCGATTACATCTAGTTAAACATGCGCTCGTGCCAACACAGTTGAGTGTTGTACGAGTGTGTGAGCGAGGCTGTGAGGCGAAGTTTATCAATAAAGGTAAATTTTTGCATACAATAGTTTGTTCGTTTCTTTTCCTAAAAATTAGAGTTTGCATATAATCCTTTTAGTTTTTTATGATGACTGCTTCTGAAGAGCAGATACTAAGCTGGCAAGGACGTAAGTACCGACTAGTGCGCTAATCGTTTGGAAGAAAGGCCGCGTATGCAAAAAAAAGTTCGTGCAGCAATACATGACAATATTGGTCTTAGCACTCACGATTATGCAGACGAACCAGGCATAAAAAAGGGAAAAAGATCAAAATGTCATTTCTGTCCTCCGAAATGAAAACGTATGAGCGTATATGTCTGAGTAAAATGCAAGAAAACATACTGTTTAGAGCACAGATCACCAAACTGCTGGCAATGTGACACCAAAAAATAGTTTGAAAAACTACAAAATTTATTTTGGTGTGCACAGTTTTTTTCCACTTATGGAATGGAACTTTTTTATTTTTTTTACTTTATTTTTAAACGATCTCTTACAATTAATGATTAAAATATGCGATAAAAAAAGTCTGGCATATGCTCAAGATATTTATAAAATGAAGTGGATTTTGTTTAGTTTTGTTACTAAACATTGAACAAATATGTTTTATTTTTGGTTTATTAACATTTTGTTTTTTTTAATCATATAAGGGTTTTTATAAAAGTTGTCTCACAAGCGAAGTTTACTATTAAGGAGCTAAAAAGTATGTTTACCATTCTAGGGTTAAGATCGTAGTGAAAACTATGCATATAGAAAATATAAAGAGTATATCAAAACTTTTAAATCTTTTTTGCGTCTTTCATGCAGTCAATTCTTCAATGAAATTCGAAAGTTTTCGATAGTGACACCATCGATAGTTTTCCACCTCTAATATATAGATAAATAAAATAAATAAGCAAATAAAACTTTATCGATAGAAGAAATTTTCCCGTCATTCAGTTATTTTTGTTTATGAAAAGCAACATACAGTTAGTGTCACTAATATTCGGTTTGCAGATTAAGAATCAATAAAAAGTCTACCAAACAATGTTAACCATTTAAACTGAAAAATTTCTTTCATTATTTTCTTTGCTGGGGGTCTCCATGCGCAATAAACTTGGAAATAATTATGTTTTCAATTGTCAAATTCTATTTCCAACACGATATGTTCACGTGTGGACCGCAAAACATTTATTTGTACATATGTACAGTGAACAAAGAAAAAACTTGTACAGCAAACGCTCCGCTCTTCTAATCAAAATATCTCTGTTGCTTTGTAAGATTTTAAGATAAAACCAAAAGCAGTTTCAAGACAAATTAATAAGCTTTCTATAGAAATCTTTAATTTTATTAAGAAATTTATTTTAATACTAAAAAAATAACTTAACATAAAATAACACTATTTTCAAGAGCCAAAAAAAAACTTGTACACTAACTCTTCTTTCAGGAAGGAGCTATGAAATAAGGAATACACTAAAAATTAGTACTAAATGTGGCCACGTCTAGCATCTAATAGATTATTTTCATAGAATGAACTGGGGTTTTGGTAATTTTGGGAGCTATATGGTCCAATATGCCCTGGAGAGCACTTTTGAGTTAATTCTTACACATAATCTACAGCTCGCGTAATTTTTTGTTCACATACGCCCACAGAATTTCATTTGTACTAAAGCCAAGGATCTAGAAAGGATGTCCCTGCAATTTTTTTTCCATTGAATGGAAGCCATTCTCTTATTATTGAAGACGAATGTTTCGGGTATTTAAGGCTGGAGCTTTTCTTTGCCACGCAAAGAAAGATTATATTAATCACTATGATGACTTTTGGGACACTGCTGAATCCAAATTTAATATATTTGGATGTTATCGTTGTAGATTTTTGTGGCGAAGAGGAATTCCAGCATTAGTGATAAAAACCTGAATAACACGGTGAAGCATGGGGGGTGTAATATGATGGTATGGGGCCCAATGGGATCGAGTGGTGTATGAAATCCGCTTTTTATAGAACGTACAATAAATAAAATGAATTATTTAAAAATACTAAGAGATAATTTAGCACAGTTAGCTGCCAAATTAAATGTAAGTGGAGACTAGTGATTAGTTAGAGTTAAATACCCGAAACATTCGTCTTCAATAATAAGAGAATGGCTTCCATTCAATGGAAAAAAAATTGCAGGCACATCCTTTCTAGATCCTTGGCTTTAGTACAAATGAAATTCTGTGGGCGTATGTGAACAAAAAATTACGCGAGCTGTAGATTATGTGTAAGAATTAACTCAAAAGTGCTCTCCAGGGCATATTGGACCATATAGCTCCCAAAATTACCAAAAACCCAGTTCATTCTATGAAAATAATCTATTAGATGCTAGACGTGGCCACATTTAGTACTAATTTTTAGTGTATTCCTTATTTCATAGCTCCTTCCTGAAAGAAGAGTTAGTGTACAAGTTTTTTTTGGCTCTTGAAAATAGTGTTATTTTATGTTAAGTTATTTTTTTAGTATTAAAATAAATTTCTTAATAAAATTAAAGATTTCTATAGAAAGCTTATTAATTTGTCTTGAAACTGCTTTTGGTTTTATCTTAAAATCTTACAAAGCAACAGAGATATTTTGATTAGAAGAGCGGAGCGTTTGCTGTACAAGTTTTTTCTTTGTTCACTGTATGTATATTGAGAAATAATTGTTCAAAGTTATTTTCAAGCAATTATGTTGGAAATAAACTGTCAAATTTGGCTGTGTTTGCTAGTTAAATAAAAAAAATTTAACTTTTTTTCTTAAAATCAACAAAAAAAATATGTATGTATGCATATATTTGCCTAAACTTATTAGCATTTGGCAAATTTTAAATAAAAATAAATGAAACAAGCACAATAACGCTAAAATTAATATATTTATGCACAGTGAAATTTTTAGATTTATGTTCAATATGCAGTAAATGTTCTCCAACTAAAAACATAAGCTTGTACATGAACATATTTGTGACGTCACGCTGCCGACGCAATTTACACTGTGCCTTTTCTGCTTGCATGTGTAGACAGGCTTTTTGAGTTCGTAGGTGAGAGGTGTTGAGAAGCATGCGGAGTAAAACAAAAGGCACGAAATGAAAATTCGAGGGGATTTTTGACATTTCTCTTTGTTTTTTCGTACTCTCAGCACTAAGAGTGTATACAAACGTCAAAAAGTCATGAAGAAAAAAGTCTTAATGTAAATGTGCTTGACTTTTCGTAGGGGTTTAAAAGAAAATTGTCGAAATAAGGCAGGCTAAAAAGGCATAATGTGAATAGGCACTTATGTTCGGAAATAAATATTGCGTGTCGAGACGTGGTGTTAGCAATTGAGTACGAATATGAATTCGTATTTGGTGATTCTGATTCTGTATTAAATTATTTTTGAAATTTAGGATATAATTTCGAAGAAGCAATATTGCAAAATCTGAAAAAGAGTTGCGCGTAGGAAAATAGCGCGTTTTGGCTCTAAATAGTTGACAATGCTATAACTCAGCGCGTTTTGAGAAGGGGAACAGCGCGTTTGGGTTATAAATAGTTGGCATCACTGCGTGTCGCACCTAGGACACCCTTCATCTAAACGGCCTTATACGAACATTAAAGTTCTCATTATGAGGTTATGTGTTTCTCTGTTCCTTTTTTATTTTTTAGTTTTTTTGCAGGAATTGAAAAACATCCCTATTTATTACTATTTTATAATACTTGCAAACTGTTTAATGACTAACCCCCATATGCAAAAAATTAACGTGTGCTTGAAGTGTACGTTAAAACAAAATTTCCATTCAAAGACCGGGTTCAACGTGCACTTGAAGCGCACGTTAATTTTTTTTGCATATGGGTGTAAACTTTTAAATAAACATACATGCTTAAGTTGAGTTAGCTGAATCAATGTGAGTAGTATAAGTATTTTCCTGAAATTAGAAATCAAACTGAGGTTTTTATATTTATTTATTTCAACCTATACTAATAAATCAATGTCATCGTGAGTATGCGTAAGTCAGAGTAGTTAGTTTAAATTATATCTACTCACTTAGCGAAAAAAGGATTCATTGCAGATCACTGGTACACATGCACATTTGCGTGTGCACAAATATAGTATTTTGCAAATACTAACTCTGCTAATAACACTGTACAGGAAGGGTGCCCAAGCCCTATGCGCTTGGTGCTCATTTGTCTTTGTAAAAGCGCTTAGCTATAGGCTGTGCGTTTCAATACTCAGAGCACACACTCAGCACTAGCAATACAAAATACTCAAACAGCTTTGTCTTATTAGTATTTTTGTCGTTCTTCACCGTATACACGCAAGTGCAAGGCAACAACACCTTTTCTTTGTATGCATTGGTTTTTACAACAAGAAATATTGAATAAAAAAAATTAGTTTTCTTTAAATGTATTGCTGTTTACTCTTCCATAAGTCCCAGTTCACACTAGTGAAGTCTTATTGCTAAGCTTATCACTTTTTCTTCTTTGAAGTTTCATCGGCCGCGGCGTCCACACAATTCAAGTCTTATTTTTGAGCTCATATTTGTTATGCATATTTTTGTGTACGCATGTGTGCATTTTTAACATTACGAATGGGAAAGCAAAACGTATTGACAGTACATGAATCTGAGTACCCGTTTCTTTTCCTCTCGTCTCTCTCTCCTACAAACTAATCACCTTAGCAATAAGACTTGCATTCTGTAAACTAAGGCTAAGGAATTTTTGGCCGCCCCTGCTGTACAGCATAAAAATCAAATAGTGTCCACACCTGATGAATTTATAATATAAATATAAATATAATAATATATAAATTTTATATCATGATGAATGTCAAATTGATATCATGTTGAAAATTCATCACGTATAGACCCAGTTTATTAATATTATGGCAGCGTTATGATATTATAATCATCAGAGCTCACGGCCTGATAAATTCATCTTGTTATCAAGTGTCATTTTATGTGTTACAGTACATTTAACGTTTATTTATTAAACAATTTTTGTTTAAAAAAGGCGGTACAACAATTATTTGTGACAAAAAAGTAAACAACACGGAAATTACTATATTTTTAGCATTTTGCAAATATTTGTTTGATTCATCGTGATATAAAATCATCGACATCTACCCTTTTGTGTTGATATTAAGTCATAATTTAAGTCATAATTTACACTATGCAAGTCTTATGCATTAAACACATTCACCACAGCAGGCTACGGGCTACAATCTGTCAAAAATGGTAACAATTATTTTAACGACAGCAGGCTACACGACTGCACGACCACCGTTGTAGCTGTCGCCAACTTTAAACTAATTTCTATTTCTCTGGCTACAATGAGCAAATGCAGTGTTACCAGTATAATACAAAATGGTGAATGAATGATATCGTACAATTATTTCATACTATTTACTAGAAACAATATCCAAAAATTGATGTAAAGAATAAATTGATTCATTATTGTACTTTTATGTGAAATAAGTACATTTTAAAAGAAAAATTAATTTTTATAAATGCAAAATATATGAAAGTGGCAATACTGAACTATGTATTTGTACTTGAATATCAGCTGCAGATGGTGCTGCTGCCGTCTCCAAAATAATTAAGTAGCTGGCTACGAGGCGACAAATGCTGCTAGCGGCATTTGAAGTCGTGTGTTCGTGTAGCCTGCTGTGGTGAATGTGTTTAATACATTATTGTTAAGATGATTAGTTTGTTAGGAGAGAGAGAGACGAGGGAAAAAGAAACGTTTCTGTTCCCCTCGTGTATCTCTCTCCTAACAAACTAATCAGCTTAGCAATAAGAATTGCATAGTTTAAACTAGGACTAATGAAAAAATTACAGTTGCTCTGCCGGCGTGATATGTTACGAGTTATAATAAGAAGATTCTGAAGATTGATTCTAGCGACCGAGAAAAAATAAGTTTATGTCTGAATATATTTAAAAAAGAAAAGCTGCATGTAGTTCCTCCTTTTTCCACATTGTTATTTAGAATCGTTATAGGAAATCCATTATTTTAAGAATAGTATGTGTTTTTGTTCTATGTATGTGAATTGGTAAAGTAGCTTCCCTACAAACATTTGTAAGATATATTGCCCAGAAGATATAAATACAATATCTTATTTTTATCATTTAGAAGAAAATCAAACCTTTTGACTATCACTACTTATGTATTATATATAACTATTACTAAGCTTATGTCCGACACTGGTCGGGCCTAATTATATTTTTAGATTTAAGATTTGAATACTTATTGTTAGTTCATATATGAAGATACAATAAATAAAAATCATGCATTAAAAAAAAAAAAAAAAAAAGAAGAAAATCATCAAAGCAATACTTTTTTGATACTAAAATATTTTAATTTTAGTGAAACTTTTTGAATGAACAGTTCAAAATGTATTGACTATTTATTTTTTCCTTTAACAAGGTATTTTGTGTTATTAAAATGTTGCTTTTTGTTCAGCCTGGTGTTTTATCACATGCGCAATAAATTTATAATATCAATATGTTTTTAACTAGAAGATAAAAAAAATATTTAATTTAAAATAAAAACAATCAGAAAATTTTCAAAACATTAGCTCAAGAAATTCTTTTTTATGCTAAACTTATGATGACTCCTATGATGATAAATTGAATTTAGTTGACCATAAAAAATTGCTTTAAATTTAAATTAATGGTAGTTTTATGTACATATACATAGATATATACATATGTATATATTTTTCTTCTTCTGTAGTGCGATTTAGTAACTTTTAACGATCCGACAATCGTAATTTCTGTCTAAACATTTTGTCGCTTGCAATAACTATTGTGTGATTCTGTAACTTCTTTTTAACGCAGCTGATTTTTCTGTTGGTTTTTGTAGATAAAAATAACAGCACATAAATTATTGTCGCTTAGAGTATGTTCACACGGACAGCAATTATCGAGGTTCGCTCTCCCATTCACGGTTCGCGGTCGAATATTGATTGAATCAACATCTTGATTGAATCAACATGGTTCGCCATAAAAATTTTTGAGAGCGAACCACCTTGGTTCATTTTGAACCTAGCTGCGAACCATGAAGAAATTGCTATCATCGCTAGTTTTGATAACAAATTATCGCTAATTTATCTGAACTAGCTATCAAAACAAAATGATTACATACATACACATACACATTTTTAAACAAAAAACACACAAAAGATGATTGCGAGTATGAATTAATAATATTAGAACACATTTTATTAATTATTTTTGCTTAATTTGTTTATCTACTGTAAAAAAGCAAAAAACACAGAATAGATGTGTTCCACAAGATTTTGTTAAAGTTCGGACTAATGAGAGTAAAAAGAAAATTACTCTCTGAATGTGCAAAAGTTATCCAAAATTGCTGGAACGCAAAAAACCATAATTGACCATCTTGAATTACTAGTGCTGCTTACTTTTTAAATTAAATTTTATTTTAGTGATTTTAGTCGCTTAAAACGCAGAACATTATAAAAACATAAAATTTGCATCATTGGCAACAGCTGTAAAAAGTAAATGAAAAAAATCTCCAAAAAAGTAGAAGTTACGTGAAATATTTAAAAAATCATAAAAATCATTTTTTATATTAAAGATATGGAAAAATAAGCACAAATGTACTTACAACTTAAGCTTTATTTCAAAAACCTCCATTTTACTTTTTAATAAATCTGTATATTTGCAAATTTTCTGATTAATATTTCAGTTTCATATGTAAACAAAAAACAGCTGATTATTCAATTCTTGTCCGAACTTACCAAGAAGAAGAAGTTCGTACTAGTTTGTACAGGAAATGAAAAAAATTACTCTCTCATTCGCTCTCAAAATTGCACAAAAATTGCTATCTGGAACGCTTTTGGATTACTTTGTACAAGTTCGGACTGTTTTGTTATGCATCTGGAACAGACCTAATATAAAACGCATGTATGCATGTATGTATGTATATACATGAAAACAGTAATGCCAACTTTTGATACTCAAAGTGCGTAAAATTTTTTTGAAAAAGCGCTAAATTGAAAAAATATACATTTAGCGCAAAATAAAGTAAAATTTTTTGAATAAGCGCTAAAAGGAGCTAGTTTTAAAATGTTTCTGTTTCAAATCAAAACATCAAAAAATTTTGTTAAGTAATTTATTAAAAATTAATATGTACCTATCATAAGATCAATACATACATAAGTACATTAGCTCGAGATATTACATTTCATATTACATTTTAATAAGGTAGATATAAATAGTGTACCTACATATATACATAATAGAAGTATATGTATGTATCCATATTTACATAAGTACATACGTACAAAATTTCAATATTTTGCTCTTTCAAAAACATACATTATCCTGTTTTTAGGCTATACAGAATATCTTTCAAATCACAAAAAATTCGAAGAAATAGAAGATTATTCTATATTATTCTTCTTGTTTAAATTGGTAAACTAACAAAATAAAATGAGTTAAAAGTCAATATTGCTAAATTAAAGGAAGACAAAGTTCACAAAGACTAAAATCTAGCCATATTGAACAAAAAGTAAAAAGGGGCTAAAGGGCTGAAACCAAATTCGATCGAAATAATTTCATTTCCGTAATTAGGTTCTGCAGAAAACGAAAAACGAAGAATTTGCTCGATGAATAATACTCGGAATTGTAATTTTCTCTATGTGAAAGTACAAAAATCTGTTTGAAACAACTTTATTTCAACAAAGAAAAATTTTTTTCAACCATTTATTTAAAATATGTTTGTTTTATTTAATTTTTTTTACATATTTAAGATATTTTCTCAAGTCTTAAGGAAAAAATGCATCATCATAAAAACTGAAATATTCTATTCCTTCAAATAAAATTAAATAAAACTTTAACACATACACTACGTTTGGATATAAAAGTGGATCTGAAGCAATTTTTCGGCAAAATCTTGACCGCTCTGGGCATCCAAAATTGCAGTTATTGCAATTGCAGACAATGAATGTATAATTTTTTTAATTTGGTTCACTTCAATAAAAAAAATTTATCCTTTGGTATTTTGTTGATCTTCTAATACGAGCAACAATGTGTTTTTTGTTGCCCAATATTGCCACATTTAAATTGAAAACAATCGAATTGACGTTTTTTCGGAATGAACAAATCGATCGAAATCTGAAGAAGGTAAAACAAAATGTATCGAAATGAAAATTCGTAATCAAAACAATTTCGATGGATTTCTGTGACAGGCCTGATAAATATAAAAATTGCAAGATTTTCGTGTTTTTCCGCGTTTTGAGTGACTGAAAACGGATTAAATCCAGCACGAAAAGTTTTAAGTTGTCATCACTGCATCAAAAATATTTGTCAAAATGATCCACGAATGTGTCGTCTGAACACGAGGGTTCGCAAACGTGGTTCAGAGAGCGAACCAAGTGGTTCATGTTGCCGTCTGAACATAGCATTAAATAACGACACAGCTGACATTAACCTACAGCGAATATCGTTAAAAATGTTAATGAATAGAAAATTCGATAAATTTTCGTTAAAATAATTTTATCGATGCGATTATCGTTAAAATAATTTTATCGATGCGATTATCGTTAAAACAAAGTTATTGAATCGCACTACTGCGATTGTACTTTGGGAGATAATCTATCGTTATAAATAATTTATCTTCCTAAAGATAATCTGGCAATATCATAAATAGTTGAATTAGATGATTATCTAGCAATATCATAGTTTTATCTTCTAGAAGTATTGCATTCGTATTTCTTCGAAGTATCGCCCTGGCCACACAACCTCTCCCGAAGGGGGAAACTTCCGCAATACGAATATGATTGTTGCCGCAATAATCGAAGCAATACGATTTCGAATCATTTTCGTATTACTTTGCTTGTAGGGTTATTGCACCTGAATTTAAATTTATGAAAAGTGTTAAAAATAAAATCATACCAATAGAGCAACTCCTCTGTGGAGAAACCAAAGTTACTTTTGGATACTGTGACGTTGGAAATCGCTGTTGAAGTTGTTTCAGAAATCGTACCACTGCATCCTGAATGTGCTGCTCTTGTTGAAGATATTTGTTTTTTATTTTGCTGTTCTTTCTGCTGACATAATGTGACCAGTCCATTGAGTAAAAACAGGCGTTTTGTATCACGCGTCTCGCGGCAGCAAAGCGCAGTGTAAATATCAAAGCAATTCTCTGCAGACGATTTCTTGGGGTCCAAACGGTAATAATCTTCAGAATCTTGCGAAACTAAAAATATAAAAGTAAGAAAATGTGTTACAAACGCTTGCATAGTATATATTTTTTATTAAGCTAATGTTTCAAATACAATTAAATTATGTATGTATATACAATTAATCGGGTATGTGGTGGAAAACGATCGTTTTGAAAACGATTTGGAAATCATTTTTAAAACAATCTTAAACAACTGACTTTTAAAAGCACATTAGAAGATAATATATGTATGTACATATGCATGTATGTATCGGGTTTTCAAATAGGTACTTGAGAACTTTGAATTTAATTTGTGAACGCGCTATTTCGCTGAGCATCTAACTGTTACTTTCCTTTTTTTCAGTAAACTCAACATTTTGATCATGGTAAAGTACACGAACGAACAACGAATGCAAATTATAAAAATGTAATACCGAAGTTCGTGACCGCCACTTTAAGAGCGTTAACTCCAATTTTCGTTCGTTAGTCTCGCCCTAGTAGAAAGCAATGACAACTTTAGTGCAAAAATTTGAGTCTACATATTCATTGTGTGATGCTGCCGTGCCAGTGAGACAAGAACTGGGCATCGCCAATACCACTTTATGGTGAATTTTGCTTAAAGATCTTGGTTTTTTTCTCCGAAAAAAAAAAAAAGTTGTCAAGTCCTTATTGGAAACCCTATATAACCAATAGTTTTGCTTCTTTACGTTTTGTGTAAAGTTCGGTAAAATGGCAGCAAATAAAAATTTTTTTAGCTTTATCCGCCTCACACATAAAATATTATGTGTATATTACGAGTAAACTGGCATTCCACATGACAAATACCATGGTGTAATTATACAGGTGACTGCCTAAGGATTTGTTATACAAAAAAAAAAGGCAACCATAGCTGTGTAAAGAACCGAAGAATGTAACCACTTCCCTCCAATGACACGTCAATGTAAAATTCATTGGTTTCTTACCTGAATTAGAAGTGGTTTGATTCAGTAGATGTGGTACATGTATACATATAATAAATGTTCGAATTTTTTAAATTTTATTTTAATTTGAAATTGATTTGCTGGTGGTTCAGCATTGTCTATATGCATTTCATTGTTGAAAATAAATTTCAAATTACAGCTAAGTAATTTTTGTTATGCTTGTGCATCTCTGTAATTCAAATACACTTTCCCAATTAAATAATAGTACAATAAGTTTTATTTCTAATACCACAAAAATATAAATGACTTACCTTTGGCACGTAATTTACTGCGCTTCCCGTATCGCCAACTTGAAGCCATTGCTGCATTAGAGTATATCTATTTACATAGGTGTGTATGTCGGAAAGAGTTTGCAACGAAACAAGTTTCAATGTGCTATAGATGTATATGAGTATTATTAAGGAACGCTTATTTTTGAGGAACAAAACACCAAAATATTACATAATTTTTATGTTCTTAACTGTAGAATGTAAGATTAATGTGTAGTTTCCACAATGCAATTTGAAAATTTGTAGAGGAATCGCTCAAAAATTATACGGCCTGTCCCACGATGTCACCAGAAATTGTTCGATCGACAACTTGTATTGCAAACAACAATAACATTAGAAAATTTGTGGTTGTTTTCAATATATGTATTCGATCGAACCATTTCTGGTGACATCGTGGGACAGGCCGTTAGTGTTTTCATTTTCATTTCATTTATTTATTCATTATGTATACCTAGCCTATGGGCCATAGTCGATCACATCATACTACTCGAAAACTATCTACATACAATTTTAATATAATAAATAGTAATGAATTTTTAAACAAAATATATAATAATTACAATATTTAACAAATTATATAAGTTATACGTGTACATTTGATATTGTGCAAAATAAAAAAAAATATATAATATAAAGTAATAACTATATTGCACTATGATATAGCTTTAACAAAACCCAATAAAAACACATTTACCATAATACCATATACCTAACCAGAATAACAATTTATTCATTACCAGCAGACTATATTGACGAAAGCACTTCTAAAAGTTTCCTCTTATAACTATCAGTAGAAAAGTTAAATGTTCTTAGAGACGGTGGCAATTTATTAAAATCTCTAGCTATCCTCACATTAAACGACCGCTCCAAGATAGGTGTTAGCTTTGGAATTTTCAACTGTCTATTTCTAATAGATCTTCCAAATTCAAATAAGTCAACTAAGTAATCAGGCACCTGTAACTTAAATGACTTATAGAACAGTAACAAGTTTCTCAATTTTATAAAATCGGCAAAAGATAACCCTAAAAATTTTACTGCTGCCTTAATCCAAGAGAATAAAGGTATCTTACTACTCTATTGAAAGCAAGTCTTATTTTTTTGAGAACGTAACCCAAGGTGCCACAGCACACCTCTAGACCATATAAAAATATTGGCATAATCAACCCATAAACAACCCTCTTCTTGACATGTAAGGGTAAAAGTAAATCTAAGCTATATAGCTTCCTCAAAGTATAACAAACCTTTGAAACAACTGAATCAATATGACTTTCAAAATTCAATTTTGAATCGATGATAAGACCAAGACACTTAATTTTTTCCACAAAATCAATAAATTTGTCATTCAAAACAACAGTGAATTTGTCAATGCTACTGCCACCAAAACACATTGCTTTAGTCTTACTAGCATTAATCCTAAGACCATTGTCTGACATCCAGCTACATAATAAACCAACAGTGTATCAATCATATTTTGTAAAACATCCTGAAAATCGGAACAACCTTTAAATAGTAACTGCACATCATCAGCAAATGCGAATGGTTGACACATGCTGCTTGCTACGGTTTGAAAGAGATCATTAATAAACATTATGAAAATATCGGTAATCGGTAAAATCGGTATTAATAACTTAATAAAATTAAGCTCAAACCCATCGTGTCCAACAGCCTTAGATTTAATCATATTAAAAGCAGCAATCATCTCACTAAGGTCAGCAGTACGAAATAAAAAACCATTCCAGCTTGTACCAGCAATACCAACATCAACGTCAGGACCATTCACACATTGATTCAAGGCGAATGCATTATTCAATTCATCAGGGCCAAAATCTTGTAAAACATCAACATTACAACCTATCCCACTCTTATTCAGCATGGACCAAATTTGCCTACTGTCCTTATTCTGATAAATCGAACTATGTGCTTTTCTTTTATATTTCCTAAGCATATTTTTTACTTTATTTCTATGTTGACAGAAAACCTTCCAATTTTCATTAGTCCTATTGTATAAATACGCCCTATATGCCAGATCTCTAAGCGAAATGTGATATTTAATCTCAGGGGCATTCATCCAGTCCTCTCTATGCCTCCTACTAATCCGTCTTTTTATAGGCACAGCCGAATGCAAAAACTCCAGATTATCATTTTAAATTTTCAACTGCTCATCAACATTACTTGTTGAATATACATACATATATTATCAAGACTACACTGAGACAACATAGTTTCGAAAATATCAACTCCAACCGCATTGTAATCGTAGTACTCAAAAATCTGCCTAGCAGTCAACATTGGGAATTTAAGCGATATAAAAATTAGTGAGTGACGCGTTACACCCGGACACTGAAATTGATTAGACTTCACCAAGTCAGGCAACGAAACTAGAAAGTAATCTAATAAAGAAGATGAATTATACTGAATGTCAAAATGAGTAGGTAGAGAATTATGAACAATTAAGAGACCCATTCTATCACAAGTACTACGTACCAACAAAGACTTAGCAGGTTCAAACAAATTGTTATTGAAGTCACCCACAATAACAATGTTAGAGTACATAACCAGAAAATCACAAACCTCACTCTCAAGGGAGACAAAGTTCCCGTGCGGAAGGTAAACAACTCCAACCAGAACTTTAACACTCTCAAAACAAAGCTCAGCAAACAGACACTCAACAACACCATAGTTAAGGCCTCTATGAACTATCCTATGCTTGATGTCGTTTGAAATGTAAAGAGCCCCTCCACCACTTCTCATCCCAGGTCGATCATTCCTATGACAAACATAGCCCGGTATATCCACAACACCATCAGATGCAGTATCCTTCAACCAAGTTTCACTCACTCCAAAAACATTTAAAAATCCACCTTCCAGTAAATGCTTAATCTCACAAAACTTCGAAGAACTAGGCTTAAGGTTAAAACTAGTGCAATTTAAATGGCCTACATTAAGGTTATGGTTCAAATGCCCTAATTGGGTTTTGAATAAACTGTTATCACTTAACACAGGACCAAGATTCTGTCTGACATCCATGTTTTAAATAGAGAGAAAAAAAATAAAATAATTGACAAATATCAGCGAGCAATAACAAAAAAAAAATAATCAAATAATCAAATAAAATTAACTTTAACTCACTACTCAGAAACATTAATAAATATATGTACATAAGCATGAATACAACATATTTATATACAGACAGTGGATCTTAATTACCATTAAAAATTTTCGACAGGATTTCAACCTCCAATTCAATTAAAAAAAAAACAAAAAAAAATTTTAAAAAATTATAAGGGTAATTAAAGCCCACTGCTTACATTCACTCATATATTTTTTTTTAGAAAAGTCGCTTGCTTGCATTGTGGAAATTAAACGTGAATGAAATCGAAACAATAAGATATTTGATATATTTTAAGAGTTCCGTTTTGACTTGGTTTCTATGGGCTTTATGTATAAGAAAAAACTGGCATGAAGTTAGCATATGTGGCAAAATTTAACATGATCATAAATAATTTTGCCATAATTATTGCTTCTCAATAAAAATCACGCTAGAACTTAGTAGTGGGTTAAAAATACGTAATGCGCCCATTTTTAATATCGATGCCAATTTTTTCTTATACATAAGGCCGTATATTTTTGTTTGCATTATATATAATTCGAATATGCCAAGAAGACAAACGGCTAAATTTCTATGGCAACAGTTGACCTTAGTTACGAATATTATGCGCATATTTCTTAAATTCAGATATTGCGGTAAATAATTGTACCTACATACAATTATTTTGAAAGATCCCTAAAAAAATGCAATACGCTCACACTTCTTTACTATGCCACGAAAACATTTGGAAGGGAAACATATAGTTTGGTAGCAATTTTACGGGTGGGGAAGAGAATTATTTTTGTGTTCGATACGCGGCGACACGCTTTGTTTTCATATACTTTTTTTTGTTTATTTGTTTATTTGAGGTTACTCAGTGCCCGCTTGTTCTTACAAGGGATGGGAGATTTACTTGGCCGAATACAAAGGTTATACCGCCATCAAAAATTTCTGTGTTAAGGAGCCTCCTCCGAGAAAATTCCAAACGACATATACCGTCGCATACGAAGCTGGAACTTCCAAATTCCTCTCCTTATTTATTTTCTCCAAAAATGAGTTTTTGTTTGGTTCTCCAACCAATAAATTTTTTTTTATAATTGTTTTTGCATGTGGTTAATGGAAACCAACGGGATATCGCGCTGGATACCGTTAACCGACGCCAACCACTAATCACATGCGGTGAGACGCAAAACTCTCGAAGGCCAATAAACAACAGTGGCCTGGTTGAACTTAAGAAATAATTGCCAACGACGCGTGATGTTAACTCGCCCAGAGCTGCTTTACGACTCTTTCATATACTTTGCTCCATGTACATACATAAATGTACAAATATGCTCTATTTTATCCAATAATATTGGAATGTTGCCGGCAACATTTTCGTCTGTGTGGCCGCGAAGGAAGGTTAGGTTAGTCTGGGCAGTCAAGGACCTCGCATAGACCAGGATTGATCCTTAGCGATACCAGAAGATGACAAGAAACCTATAAGTATGGCAGCCTAGTTCGTGGTGCCTGCCTCGAATGACTCCCACACAAATTTAGCATACCTTAGTAGCCTACACATTTCCATTCCCGATAATAGATCAAGACTACGAAAAGTGATTCCACCAAGCCATTAATATCTAGTGCGGCTTAGAGCCGGACAGTGTCACAGTAGATGTTTTACTGTCTCAATTACCCCGAAATTTTTACATTTCCTGCAGGTACCGTCAAGTATTTGTCCTATTTTGACGGCATACGAAGCCGTCCAGCAGTGTCCAGTTAATACCCCCACTAGAAGTCTACAGTTGCTTCTGGTCAGTGATAAAAGAAATTTGGTCAATTTAGGATCATCAGAGCTCCACATGATTTTAGAAGTTTTGCAAGTTTTCGTCGCACGCTAACTTTTCTCCGCTTCTTCCTTCTTCCTAGAGCCTATAATCCATTTCAGGTGTTGAATTGGTTTTTGGACATATAAAGATTCTTCCACCGGTAATTGGATTCCCCTTTTGGCCAGTTTATCAAAGGAATAAACAACAAAAGAGAATTCTTGATGTTTTCCTTCCAAATGTTCGCCCGTCTAAACTAGGACATAGCAGTTCAATACACAATCATTGCAACACAGCCCAAAACAATAAGAATGCTGAATGCAAGAAATTGAGCGACATACTTTTGAATCACAATATAAATTACTGATTACCAAATTCCCTTTTTTTATTTACTGCCTAAAATAATATTTACCATTGTAATAGTAAAGAAAAGAGCAAAAGATAATTGTAATTATGTAAGCCTAGGTTAGAAGGGCTAATTAAGATTTGTAAAACTAGTATATAAGTAGAGTAAAATATGGCTCCATGAAAAATCGCCCAAAACCAAATCGCCCAAAAATAGAAATGAAAAATCGCCCAAAATTCCAAAATGAAAAATCACCAAAAAAAAAATGAAAAATCGCCCAAAAATTCAAAATGAAAAATCTCACAAAAAAAAATTAAAATCTCACAAAAAAAAATAAAATATCGCCCAAAATGAAAAAACACCAAACAAAATTCAAAATTATAGTAACTTCAATTTATTAATTTATATTAAAAAAAAGAAAAGTTATAAAGAAGCATAAATAATATTCGTTCCTTACTCAATTGCAATAAAAGTAAGAATAAAAGGCAATTTCCTCCATCGGCCAAGAATTATGGTATGACTCTCCAAGGGCAACTTAGATGATTATCATAGATGCAACAAAAAATTTATAAACATATAATACAGTAATTAGGCTGTACGAATTATCGCCCAAGTGCAAATGGCCGAAACAGCTAAACGAAGGAACGCCAAAAATGTTTTTGGTGATTAGTCAATGTGAAGAAATACCAAAAGACAATGTCCGATCTCCAAAAAAAAAAGTGAAGTTTAACCTAAAAGTGTAAAATCAATAATTGCCAGAAGTTTTTGGGTGTTTGTACATTACGTACAATCATCAGAATTAGGAATAAATAATCGGCCGTTTGCAATATTGAATATGAGCAATATTAGTATCATTTTAAAGCTTTTGAGAACATCTTTCATGAAATGGTAAAATGCAGACTTGGTCGGCTATGTAGGAAAGCGTTATTAAGCAGGAAAATATTACAAGATAGAAAATCCTTATTAGGCCAAAGGCCGGCAGTGCTGGAGACCGTTATTAAGCAGGAAAACTGCAAGGCAGAAAATCCTTATTAGGATACGCCGTGTAGGGAAACACCATGGTGGATAAAATCGTTAAGCCCGGATTTAAGGATTTTCTACACCATAGTGTTTTCCGAAACGGCGCAGCCTAACAAAGATTTTATGACTTGCAAAGTTTTTCTGCTTAATAACCAGAGTAGGGAAAAATTCTGCTCGCGAGCACAATTTTTATTAACTCGCTTGTTTCAAATTTGTGCTCGTGATTTAAAAATCAGAACTCGCGAGCACAAATTTTATAAGACTCGTACTCCTTTTGTGCTCGACTCGTAAGCATTAAATGACTCGCCGTAAAATTTGTACTCGCGCATTATATTTTAAAACTTGTAAGCACAAATTTTAAAAGAGTGCAAAACGAGCATAAACGAATTCAACACGAGTAGTTATTACAAAAATTTTTTTTGTTTATTTGAAAAAGTGTATGTATTTATATTCGAATTTGAAAAGTATAGTACTTACAAATGCATATACATATGTATGTATATAAAAATATATGTTCTTACTTTCATGTCATGAGGTATTTTTCAAATGTTTTAAGGCTTCTGTTTCATGAAAAGTAATGCAAATGCTTACCTGTCAGTAATAAAATATAATTTCAACATTGCGACTTATAGAAAACAGAATTTGAGCAGACAAAATTAATAAAACTCGAGTCGAGTTTTATTTTTGACTCTTAAAATTTTAATTCTTCTCGCGAGTCCTATTTTCGATTCTCAAAAATTAAATGCGTTCGCGAGTTTTATTTTTTTAACTCGCGAGCAGGCAAGAGTAGCTCTTTTCAATACAAAAAATAAAACTCGCTCGAATGAATTCGTTTGTGAGCGAGTTTTATTCGAGCACTCTCCGCACTCTGTTAATAACATCTTTTTACACTGCCGGTCTTTGGCCGGTCTTAAGCATTTTCACCACAATGGTGTTTCCCAACACGGCGCAGGCTAATAAAGATTTTCTGCATTGCAAAGTTTTAATGCCTAGTAACATTTTGCTGCGCTAAAGGCCTTCGGCCGGTAGGCTTCGCTTACGACAATTTGGTGAACCACTTTTACTGCTATAGAAGACAAATAATGGTGGGAATAGAATACATTGAAGAAGCTTTCAAATATTTCCTACAATAAACATATACACATGTATTTTAATTGTGTATTCGATTTTGATGACTTCCAAATTCTTTGGGTGTAATTTATCCCTTTCATTTTTAAATGTTTAAACAATTTTGGGCGATTTTTCATTTCATTTTCATTTATTTTTTCATTATGTATACCTAGCCTATGGGCCATAGTCGGTCACATCATACTACTCAAAAATTTTTTTCATTTTTGGTTTTGGGCAATTTTTATGGAGCCGTAAAATATTAAATAAATCAGACTTTAATTTTTGAACGCAATCCTGTAATAAAAAGTATGTCACTCAATTTCTTGCATTCAGCATTGTTATTGTTTTGGGCTGTGTTGCAATGCTTGTGCATTGAACTGCTATTAAAGCAATGCAAGTAATTTCTGTTACAGTGCACTACTATAAGTGTGGTACAATACGTTACATTATGCCGACATTTATGCTACTTGTCTCCAGTCGCATATTCATATGTATGCGGTTATATAGAATAATTGCTTAGGTCGACTTAAGCAAGGCGGTGTGTTTCGGACATTTTCCTCTTTACTATTAAATTAAACAGCCCTAATGCATGATCCTTTCTTTGCATATGACTCATTGTAACCACTGCATCTTTCAACTGAGATATAATGCAGCAAAATTTCCTACGTGTGCAAAGACAAATTTCGAAATTTAAAATCCAAGACACAAAAGCCGAATGCATTAACAGAGGTGTGAAACGAAATGCAATCTATTTATCTATCTATTTATTTATTAGTGGATAATCTACAAAATAAATTTTCTGAATAAAATACGCTGAGTAAGTAGCTAATGATTTAATGATTATTTTAAAAAAGTTTTTCTGACTAACTATACACGAGCTATGCCTTCACATAGGAACTATCAACGTGGTTGTAAAGAAAATTCTACAAAAGAACCGCAAGACTATAACTTTATCCTTTGCAAATCAGTCTACCAATGCCAGAGAGTCGAAAAACTCTTGAAGGGCAACAACACACACAACCCTGATCGCACTTAAGAAATAATTACGTTGAAGCGAGAGCTGTACTTCAGCCCAAAGGTGCTTAACGGCTATGCAGTTTATTATATTCTTATATGTAAAAGGGAGAAAATTTAAAGAAACTATGTATAATTTTTTAATTTAACAACAAAACATTAAAGTATATATTTTTTGTGAGTTTTTCTCAATAGAAAGAATTTTTGCATGTATTGATAAGAAATAGCTTAAGAGACCGTCTTTGATTGGAAACAACAATAGCTCTAGTAAAATTCTATCAGCATTTAAAACCTGAAGTACCCGACTGATAACTACATCCATTAATACATCCTTGATTGACCTCAAACTACATTAAAAAAATTTGTTTGTCTATTAACCGGCAAGCAATGATTGAGAGGTCTTGTTTCTTTCGCAAAAAAAAATAAGACAAAAAAACAGCATAAAATAAAAAATACAGCTTCAGTTTGATTGTGTCTTTCAAGGAGTGTAGACATGCTTCGACAAGGTTAGTGTTTTTCTAAAATAGTTTTGATGTAAGCTCCCAAAATTATTGGTGCTAACTGTAAAATGAGATTTTGCAACAATTCAGTGCATTACTAGTGATATTGTGGCTACTTGCCAGCGTTCAAGGAAATTCAGATAGCACAATTGTGTTGATCAGCCACAAGATGACATTCTGTTTCATGCTCACGTTTGTGTTATCTTATGTTGACTTCAGCGACGATGATAATGCTGAAACTTTGATGAATTTGGATGCAAATGCAGAAGAAAGTAATGAAAGTATTGAAAATATTTACATGTTTGAGTCTACCAAAACGAGCCAGATAGACCGACTGAACAACCAAACACCTCAGATATAAAAGAATGATTTATTCCCGAGTATTGACCTTCCGAAATCATCGGGTTATCATCATATTCAACAAAACTTGGCTAGAATATCTAAATAAATATTTTCTACAAACCCATTATGAAGACGTTACTAAGTATAATTAAATGTGTATAATGAGTAGGGTGGTCATGACATTAAACCGTTCTACGGATGTACGATTGTAGTGGGGTGGCAATCACAAATATACAGTTCATACCATGATATAAATATAGAAGGTACTTCCATTCCAAGGCAAATTCATTTCCAGGTAATATCAGGATTACAAAAACAATGAAAAAATACAACAATGAAAAAAACAACATGGGTTTTAGTTCATCCAAAACTTCAAAAATAGAATTTGTTTAACACAATAATAATAAAATTGATTCACATAAATTTGAAAATATTTCTCCACGGCAGCTACCACTAACAAAATTTGCAACGTTTAGCACTTTTCACAATTTTTTAATAGTTTTTTCATATTTTTAGATTTGTTTTCACAGAATTTTTTTTTTTTTTAACTTTAGAAGGGTTGGCAGAATACTAGTATATTCACAAAATGCCAGGTTAGTCCTAAATACTTAACAAGATGTCCAGTTAGTTAAGTTGAATATTAAAGTTCAATCTTAGCGTCCTTGATGAAATCAATTAGAGATTTATACACAGAAAGTCTCCCTTTTGAAAAATTTGCTTTAAAGTGTTGTAAGTGGAAAAAAAGGGGTATTTATTTCTCTGCTGCTGATATCTACTACATTTAAAAATCACATGATCCGCCGTTTCCGAAACTGAGCACTGCGTACATGTGTTCGATTGAATAACTTGAATTTTGAATAGATAGGCTGTTCCAAAGGTATGACCCGTCATTAGACGGTTTAAGATTTTGATCCCCTCAGCTCCAAGCGAATTTGCAATGACGCAAAACTCTTAAAGAGATTTAGAGAAACTTTGGGATGTATACCCCCTTTTAGTGTGGTCAGACATTTGAATAAGTTTGTACTATTCTTAGTCTCCTATAAAATGCGTTTGTAGTGTTCTCCCGAGGATTTTCAAGGTAGTAGCTTGTTCGATGATAGCGTTATTAATTCTTAAATCAATAGTTTTCCTGCTACCTTTAGCAAGATATATTGATTTAGTCTTTTCCATATTACAAGAGAGATTTAAATTTCCACATCTGTTGATAAAATCTATAACTGTGTTCTTCATTTTTTGGACAGCAATGTCAAAATCTTTATCAAAGGTGAAGATAAAGAAGTCATCAGCAAATTGAAATACTTTCGCATAATCATTCTGTATTTCATGTAAGGAGGAAGTGTAAATATTGAAAAGTAAGGGTGATAAGCAGCTGCCCTGAGGAAGCCCGTCTTCTACAACTATTGATTCTGATCCCAATTTGAGTGTTCTTTTCGATAGAAAGCTGTCAATCCATCTAATGTATGGAAGAGGAATTTCACACTGAAGAAGCACATTCTTTAAGATGCTGTTACTAACGCAATTGTATGCATTATCCATGTCCAGAGAAACTAGAATAACCTTGAAACCTTCCTTTTTAAGTGCAGCAATAGTGTGGAGAAGTTCATTAAGACAAGTGGAAGCCGATTTGGATTTCCTATAGGCAAAGGAATTATTAGGTAGTACATTCTCTTTGTTGAGGATTTCATTCAGACGATATTTAACCATAAGATTCACAAGCTTGAGAAAAACTGAAATGAGCGAGATTGGTCTAAAATTTTTATAGTCATCAAGATCCTTGTCTTTTTTTGGAATCGGTATTATCTTAATTGTCCTCCAAGACTCCCTTAAATCACAGTCAATAAAGGCATCACTTAGTGCCGTAAGTAGATACCTTCTAGATAAGCCAGATAGGGCACGAACCATCTCATAGCTCACACCATCATCGCCTCCAGCAGACGATTTCGATTTTCTATTCAGTACATTTTCAAACTCATCGAAGTTAAAGGCCAATTCACCAGCTGTTGGTGTTCTGTCAAGGTCACGTTCATCCAACCTTGATGTTGAAGTATGTGGAGGTACTTGATTTTTTAAAAATTTTAAATAATCATTGTTATAGTCATCATTCCATTTGTTGCTATTCGCATACTTGGAGTTGCCTTTGACATTCCTTACAAACTTCCAAGCTTCTCTAGAGTTTGGTTGACTATTTAATTCCTGAATTTTGTCTTCAAAACATTTTTCTTTAGCACTTTTGACAGCATGTTTCCAATCCTCTTTAGCAGATAAGGCTAAATTGCAATTCTGTGGTGTCGGATACTTATTACACTTTTTAAGGGCTGCTGTGTACAGTCCGAATTGTTTTTGCAATTCATTATTCCACCATGCCTTCGGGATTCTTTCCTTTGTAATTGTGTAAGTGGCTGCTTTTATTTCCTGAGCAAAAGTGTTCTCAATCTGGTCTAAATCCGGTTCAAAATTCACTGAGCACAGAGAAGCCAAAAGTTTATTCTTTGCAAGAAAACGAGACGGTTTAACCAGGACAGAATTGAGTTCGATACTGATGGGATAATGGTGACTATCCCAAGAAAAAATTCCATAGACAACCATTTGTACTGAATACTAGAGTTCAAAAAAGTCAAATCGGGAACTGTTCCCCTAGAAGACAGGTTCACTTTGTATGTAGGTTGACCATTATTCAGACACAAGAAGTTGGAATTTGATATAAGATCATTTAATTTTCTACCCCTGGGCAAATCTTCATAATTTCCCCATTCCTTAGATCGAGCATTGACATCAACACATACCAACACATTTGAGAAGGAATCCAAAAAATCAAATAGTTTCCTCATCTCTGCTTCAAAGTCACCAATATGCATATTTGGTTGAATATATACTGAGCAAATAACAAAATTAGTTGACAGGTTAATTGTGCGCACTACTACAATGTCCAAGGACGTAGTACATATACACAATCCTATTAAATCTAATAGACTTCTTGAGTGCTATGGCTACACCACCATAGTCATCATTCCTTGTTTTTTTAATAATATTATAATTGAAAAGTTTGTGCGGACGAACGTGATCGTTGTGTGAAAAAATTTCACTAAAAGCAGCAATATCGTAATTTTTGTTGTTTAAAAAGAATTCAATATTTTTACAGTTCCGTTGTAATGATTGACAATTATATTGTAGAATTTTCATTTTCAAAAGTATTTATAGAAGATCTGATTATGTCAAAGTCCAGATCCTGAAAAATTTTCTTGAGTCTGTTATCAAAATGGGATATAGCATCAAGTCCCATTTGATTTCCTTGCATATTAAAAGTATCCTTCATAAATTTCATTAATTCCGCCATTGTTTTTTCCAAAAGCGAAACTTTATTAACATTTGGTCTTTCAAGTACTTTTCCCGTCATTTTTCCTTCCCAGGTATAATCCTTAGGGTTATACTTAATAACCGGTCGTTTATCCACCCTAGGTTTAGGTCTTGCCGCCACTTTATTATATGGAAAAGGAGTCAGCATACGATTTACAAGATCACGATTTCTCTCCAATGGTTTTGTTTTACCCAAATCAAGTGCAGGAAATTGTCCGCCATCGTCCTCCAAAATACTGAATTGATTTTCCCTTCCATAGCCATAACTCTCCATGACTTCCCTTCTAGCCATCTTTTTAATAGTCATTATCTTTTTGATGTCAATCTCCTTTTGCCAGGCAGAGCATCTAAATTTTTGATTTGCATTATGGTCCGAGCCATTACAAAGAATACACTTCAAAATATCACAGGGGGGATCACAAATGCCCCGTTTGCCACATTTAAAACACCTCCTCACCGATTTGCAGCCACCCTCAGTATGACCAAATCTGCCGCAGTTCCTACACAATCTAACAGCAGGATAAAAGTGTTCGACTTTAAGTCTGGTATAATCAATAAAAACTTCCTCGGGTAGCTCATTCCCTAAGAAACCAATCTTGACCGAGTAGGTAGGTTGAGAAACACTGCCTTCACCTTCGACAGCCTTCCTAAAAAAAACGCTTGACAGACGAAACCTTTTGCGACGAAATCTGATTCCTCTTTATGTACTCATCACTCAAAAACGTAGGCACATCCTTAACAACACCAAAGGTCTCTAAAAATGACCTGGGTACAAAAGCACTTATGCCCTTGTCTTTTATCGCCTTATTTTTCATACAGTTATTCGCATCTTCTACATTATCAAAGTATATTTTATACAAAGTGACACCAACTGCCTTAATCAGCTTAATGCCAGAAACACCACAATCTCTAATTTTCTCCCACAAAAATAAACTATTCCTTACTCTCTTGTTCGTTATTATGTCGGACTTCGATGTATCAAAAAGTACCACGATATCACCGACATGGTCTGCCGAATAGCTTATTACTTCGGACTCACCACCATCTTTACAAACACGATTAGCAACAGTTTCAGTCGCCATTTTCTTTCCAGCATTTTCCTCACAATTGAGGTTAAGTCCAAAAATATCTACATTCTCTGAGCTAACAATTGTAAATTTATTACTTACAGTTTTTTCTCCTTTCAGTTCTTCCCCACGCAGATGTTGCTTACCAACGCTTCCAATATCCACGAGATTACCTTCATCCTCCACAAAGCCAAAATCCATCTCACCACCAAAATCTTCACCTCCACCCATTTTACCATTCCCACATCGACCAGATATCTTTATCCTTTTCCCCGATTTACCATCAACCTCCATACTGGCAGAATTCCCTCCAGAAAAAGCTTCACAGAAGCCTTCAAAGTCATCCCTCTGCACTGTTACCGGTTGTGACGTCATATTGACGCCACATTTCCTTTTGCCACTGGCAAGCGTGCCAAAATTTTCACTCCCTTCAAAACTTTCCCCAACAATTTAACAAAAAATCTTTCTCCAATCCAGCCTTTTCAAATTCAATTATCCTGCAGCCAAATATTCCTCCCCAGTCACAAAAAAGTTTTTCACACTACTTTTCCTTATATACTCAAACCCGACAGTAGACGCTAAAACGAACCGTCCAGTACGAAACTCAAAAACGAAGTGTCCTTGATGTATATGTCGTATATTGTTATGATATTTTAGAATTTGTCTTAAATAAATTAATACTTTAGTAAATTCTCTACCACTTCAATGAAGAATTTTTTTTTTTTTGAAAAAAAAATAGCTCAGCTGCATTTCCGCTACTACCTTGTGAATGTGCCTTGGTTCATACCACCTTGTGAATGTGCCTTGGTTCATACCAAGGCACATACCAAGGCACATTCACAAGGTTCATACCAAGGCACATTCACAAGGTAGTAGCGGAAATGCAGCTGAGCTATTTTTTTTTTCAAATTAAAGTTCATTCGAAACTTCAAAATTTTTTTACGAAAGAGAAATTAAAAGAAAATGTAAAAAAAAATTCAATATGAAAAATATTTTATTAAAAAAATTCTGTGAAAACAAATCTAAAAATATGAAAAAACTATTAAAAAATTGTGAAAAGTTCTAAACGTTGCAAATTTTGTTAGTGGTAGCTGCCGTGGAGAAATATTTTCAAATTTATGTAAATAATTTTTATTATTACTATGTTAAAGAAATTATATGTTTGAAGTTTTGGATGAACTACAGCCCATGTTGTTGTTTTTTTCATTGTTGTATTTTTTCATTGTTTTTGTAATCCTGATATTACCTGGAAATGAATTTGCCTTGGTTCATACCTTATTTAATTAACTCCATGTCCAATGATAAATTCTTTTAATTTCGACCGAACATGCGTTTTCAGACTAAAAAAATAAACGATGTACATATCGTTACCTTAGTCGGAAAAAGTGCTAAGTCCTATTTTTCAAATTATTCAGGAGAGACAAGAAACTGTCGTAAGTTTTTCTTTAGTAGACTTTTTGAAAATCTATAAATGCAGTTTTTTCTTTAGTCCATCCTCTTAAATTACCAGTAGTCGTAAGATTTTAAAATAAATCATTTGCGGACTTATAGGATTTTTTGGACTTAGCACATTTGCTCTATGAAATTTCATTATTTTAGTAGGGACTTAGCATATTTCCTTAAATATGTTTTTTATTTTGCTCAGCAGAGTCCATGGCAAATATGTATCTAACAAAATTTATAATTAACAATGGGTTCCCAGATGCAATAAATAGTTACCTTCGGCGTCAAAAATTGTATAATTGTGCTATTTTGCAATATTTTATATATCTTAAAATTAACAAAATCGTATATAATTCGACTGAAAACAGTAAATACTTAAGATTTCATTTAGATGTATGGTTATAACAAGGACAAAAAAAATATTGAAAATGACCAAAATTCTCAATGAGTGGAAAAGCATTTAAAACTGTAATCACTTTGATACAGGGTGAGCCAAAAGTTACCATGGGGTTTAAAAATTTAATAAATTTTTCATTTATATATTTTTTTTATTTATTTTTTTCAAGGTTGGCAAACGGTATCGTAAAAATACCGATACCCATTCAAATACCGCTAAAATTAGATATCGGTATCGGTAGAAAATACCGGTATCCAGACTACCGTTTACGTCTATACCGGACCGTACAGGTATACCGATTCCGGCCGAAAAAATAAATGATAGTTGAGTTGTAGTTGCCAAATTTTTATTATGTATACCATTACCTGTGTTCTGTTACTTGCGAGAAGTTTTCGCGTCGAGAAAAATTAAATAATTATATTGGTTGTCCAGTTTTCCACAGGCTGATTCGTATAAAACCTGAAATAAGTTTACAAGAAACATGAGCAAGTACTAAGGTTTTTGTTAAAATTCTCGCCTGGAAAAGTTCTCACTAAAGTTACAGAACATAGGCACATGAGACAACTGATTTTTATCAGTTGTATTTTGGGTTATAAAAAATATGGGTACAGTACAAAAATATTGCCTAAGAACGTGTCCAAAGTAGAAAAGTGTCGAAAAAAACCTAAAAAATTATATTTAACAAATAGAGACATATATTTGAAATTTACTGAAACAACCCAGCGAAAAACTTTGCCTACTCGAATGCAAAAAAATGTATGTACTCCTCAGTCGTAAGTACTTACAATTTGAATGAATAACTCATTATTTTTGTTTGAGAAGTTCAAAAAGTATGCGGTACCCTATACTTTTTGCCTACAAACATGCAAAAGTTAATATATTACTGATTGCCTAAAAGTACTCAAAATTTAATGGGTTATTTTTTGCTTACAAATATGCAAAATTTTATAGATTAATTTTTGGTTAAACTTATTCTAAATTAATTTGCTAGTTTTTCTAATTAAAATAATTTTCACGATCAATAAATTTTTCTCTTGATATATTTCCTTATTAACTGGAAAGCACTACAATAAGTACTTTCACGTAATGATATAAATAAGTTCTTATTTTATTCATTACAGGGCAGTCATTATTATGCACATCAAATAAATGCATAAATAAGTATCAGTCATTACTTTGTAAGCCATTAAAATTTTGCTGGTCTTAGTTTCTTCTTTCTGTATCCGTTTATAATAAATTCAAAATCGGTTGATATCGGTTGAATCAAACAGTTTTTCATTCGTAATTAGCGGTTACGCTTTCTTTGGCACATGGCACACAAGAAATGCCAGATGTAAACTCAGCCTTACACGTCCCATGTATTTCGATTTCATCAACTATTTTAACGCAAAGAGCATAACGTCGACATTTGAATGGCTTTGTTAATAAGCAGAACTGTTCTGGGGTTCTGAAAATCTAAGAGTCATTCATCAACGCCAATTGCACCCCATTAGGTGTACAATATGGTATGGGATCACATCTGAAAATATCAATGGGCCTTACTTCTTCGAGAAAATTTTTTACGTGCTACTCTTGAAAACAAACCTGGTATGTGGTTTCAGCAGGACGGAGCCACTGCCCACATTGCCCGATACACAATGGTACTTTTAAGTCAAATTTTTGGAGAGCGAATAATTTCCAGAAATTCGGAAATTATTTGGCTAGCGCGATCTAGCACCCGACTATTTTCTTTGGGGTTATTTGAAGGAGCGAGTGTATGTGAACAAACCAGAGACAATCCTTGAACTCAATGCAAATATTGTTGCTGAAATTCGAACGCTACAGCTACAAATTTTGAAAGATGTTATGGAAAATGCTCTAAAACGAGCCCATCAGTGTGAAGCTGAAAACGGTGGTCATTTAAGATATATTTCTTTTCATACTTAGTGTAAAAAATTTCCATTTTGTATATTATATAATTTGAGAAAAAAAATATAAAAAAATTAATAAACGAAAAATTTATTAAACTTTTAAACCCAATGGTAACTTTTGGTCCACCCTGCATAACGAATTATATGAAATGCAAAGTATATTGCTTATCATATAATTCGTTATTATTATTTCTATTGCCAAATTGCTGTAATTCTTTATAATCCAATTTGAATAGAAAAGACTTTATTAAAAAAAAATTTGTTACTTTCAACTGGACTTGGCATATTTTCTTACTTTTTAATTTTTTTTTTTTTTGGACTTAGCATATTTGCCTACCATTGCATTCCAGCAAGAAAAAATAAAATAATGGTATTAGTTTTGCTTGTAAATGATGTATTTTGAATTATACTACCAAGCTACATCAAAATCTCAATTTCGACGAAAAGTGGACTTAGCACTTTTTCCGACTAAGGTAACGATATGTAGAGTTCAATTAGTCATCGAAATTGATAGAAAATGGTGAAACGAGTTGTCAACTGAGATCAAAAATTATTCATTCCCTTTAATGGGAGGTGTACTGCGCGAAAAGTTATTAGATCAAAGACATGACCAGTTGGATTGAAAATCTAGTATGCGCAACTTTTGATGGTATCTGACTTTCAAGTTTTTCTGGGAGCTGGGACAAATTGTGTATCAAAGGACAGGCATATATATTTCGATAGATTTTTGACAATAATTCCATTTTTAAACTAAAACATATGGGTTATCTAGCAATAGGTAAAATCATGGTCCACATAACACCAAAAAAAGTTAAATTTCATTTAGACAGAGATGTGAACCGGTGTGATATTTGCCAACTATTTAACTAGCTCAAATAATATAATGGTCGGTGATTTTAATATTGATTTAAATAGAAATTCAGTACACTGTAAAGATTTAGAAAATGTGTTCAATTGTGCAGCCATGCAACAAAAAATCAATTTTAATACAAGAGTGACTAATATATCTAACACAAAAATAGACCATCTATACACAGATATAAACAATATTAAATGTATGCACCTCGATAAGGAACAAATATCTGATCATGAAACAATTTTATTTATTGTTCCAGTGGCAGAAAAAATTAAAATGAGAACAAGATATAAACAATATTAAATGTATGCACCTCGATAAGGAACAAATATCTGATCATGAAACAATTTTATTTATTGTTCCAGTGGCAGAAAAAATTAAAATGAGAACAACAAAAACAATTGTATGTGGGAAGAATTATAGCTGTGATAAACTTTTAGAAATGTTACATATGATAAATTTCTGTGATATGATAAACTGTGATATAGATTATAAGCTGTATGTGATAAACTATTTATTAAACTACATAATGCCATTTTTAACGGAAGAAAAACAATTAGCATTAAAATCAAGAACAAATGGTACGATTGGGAGCTAACGGAGCTTCATAGATTAAAATACGTTGAATACCAAAGGGCTAAAATAACTAATAACTGGGAGACTATCAAACAATTAAAAAATTATATAAGAAAATGATTAAACAAAAAAAGTGCAATATGTTCAGAATAAAATCGAAAGCAATCAGAGTAATAGCAAAGATATGTGGAGGGTTTTGAAAGAAGAAATAGGAATAGCGGAAAGTGGAAACGAAATAAATAGAATTTTCATAAATGGCAAAATAGTAGAAAATGACGTTGAAATAGCTGAACTTTTAAATAAATTTTTTGTGCAAAGTATAATTGACATTAAAAATGGTATAGAAGTTATCCAGAGTACTACAACAGATATAGATACATGTGATCGGCAATTTAAGTTTCAAACTGTGACTAGTAATGAAATAATTGAAATAGTGAAAGGTTTCTAAAATAAATTTGGCGGGAAAAATATGTTATCTGAAGGTGTAATAAAAGACTCAATAACATACACAGCGTTCTTTTATGCAAATATTATTAATAACAGCATGAGCCATGGAAAAATTCCCATTTCATGGAAAACTACTAAAATTGTACCTATAGAAAAAATAAAAAATACTATAAAACCTGACGAGCTTCGACCAATAAATACTCTTCCAAGTGACGAAAAAATCCTTGAAACAGTAGTAAAAAATCAGCTACTAAAATACTTAAATGACAACAACATTTTTATACAAGAACAATCGGGCTTCAGAAGCAAACACTCATGTGAAACAGCAATAAACTATGTAATAAGTGAATGGCGTGAAGATTTAACAAATAAGAAATATATTATATCAACGTTTATTGATTTAAAGAGAGCATTTGAAACAATTGATAGAAGAATGTTGCTACGAAAACTAAATAAAATCGGAGTGAGGGGTGGTGAATTAAGGTGGTTTGAAGATTATCTATCGAATAGAATGCAACAAACGTTAATCGGAAACACGATATCTACAGCAATATCTGTGAACATAGGTCTGACTCAAGGATCTGTCCTTGCGCCCATAATGTTTCTCATTTACATCAACGACATTAAATCCGTATTAAAATACTGTAATGTAAGACTCTTTGCAGATGATGCCCTGATTACAATAAGCGATGCCAGTTTAGATGTTGCGATGAATAAAATGCAGAATGATTTAAATAGTATATATAAATGGATGTGTATAAACATGCTAAAACTAAATACAGGAAAAACAAAATATATGATAATATCAAATTGTAACTATATAAACTGTCATAAATTGCAAATAAATAATCAAGAAATAGATGAAGTAAAAGAAATTAAGTATTTAGGTATTATAATAGATTGCAGACTTAAATTCAACACACATTTTGAAAACTTAGTAAAGAAAATTAACCAAAAACTTTATCTGATGTATAGAACTTGTCATAGCATAAGTAAATTTCACAAGATATTAATTTATAGAAGTATAATTGAGCCACACTTTATATACTGTCCCTCAATTACATTTCTCGCTAAAGATACCCAAATAGAGCAGTTGCAAAAACTACAAAACAAGGCGATGAGATTTGTACTTCACAAGCCAAGAGACACAAATATAAAATACATGTTGGACAGCTTAAATTGGCTAAGTGTAAAACAAAGCTTATTTTATTTCGCTATGAAGTTTATATTTAACATTAAAATAGGAAATTGTCCCACATATTTATCTGAAAAAATCACATACGGAAATGACTTCCGGGTAGTAGAAATCACAAGTGAAGCAGACCGTGCAAATCTTTATTATAAAGGACTGAAACACTTTAATGAATTACCAAATGAAATTAAAAATTGTGATAATATAAATTTAAGAAATTGTTATACCAACATTGTAAGAACATACCTATTAGATAGCTTTAAATTAGGTTCATAATGAACTGTAATAATAAATAAATAAATAATTTGCAAATGAATACTTGGTTTTTGATAGCTGGAAGGGCGCAAAAACGGTAATAGTTGACTTAAATCTCGTATGCCTGACAAATATTATGTTGGTACATTCGAAACTTGGAAAAGCTAAATCATCGTTGCCCGGACCAAGTATGAGCACTTATTAAAAACTAAAACACTTTTATGGGTACAGTTGATTTGTGTACCAAATGCTAGAACATTACAGGATGAAAATGAAAACTAAGGAATGTACTGTCAAAGTATTTTTCCACTTTCCTGATCTAGCGATCTATAACTATTAAATGGAATACAAAAAATAATGCAAGCTTCTTGGAGTACCTAATGGTAAAGTATAGTATTTTTTAACTTTTAAAATGGAGATCGGTATAGTGTTATAGTTTTCTTTTGAGGGGTTGAGGATATTGAAAAATTTCTAAGCATTTTTATGGTACGAAATATCGTCCACACAATGCAACTGATGATCCACCAAGAGTATGTCGCAATAGTTGTGGATGTCGATTTAGAGGACAATGCAAATTATATAAAGTACCACTTCGCTTGACAAAAAACAAAGACATCTTCGAGAAATATTTTTCAAAATTTAAAATTATCTAATAACTTATCTATATATTTCTATCTTCTATGTTTGTATCGTTCGGCTATTAGGTCATATATTTTATAAAAATTAATAAAAAATAGACGATTTTTTGGCCTTTAAATTTATTAAATTTTATTTTATTTAACTCCCAATATTTCGAATAGCTTCGCTATTCATCTTCAGGGGAAACCACTGTTAAATACACAATAAAAACAATAAAAAAGAATTATTTATATTACACAAAAAACAAATTTCTATAGTTTAAAAATACATTACATGTAATAAGTTTAATAAAAATTACGTATTCAACTATCGTTCAGATATTGACCGTCGTTAGCAGCAGGACTCGGTTTACTAATTTTATTTTTTGTGTCTATTAATAATACTTCTATAAATTTGAGCGCATTTTTCTGTATCTTGTTTATAATTTAATATTTTATCTGGAGGGACGTCAAGTATGTGTAACATTTCTAAAGTAAATCTCCTGGAATAGTTTTTTTCTTCCTGTAATACTTTTACATCATCAAAGTTAGGAACATGATTTTCCCTTGCACAATGTGCCGCGAGCGCAGTTTTTTGCTCTAAAGGTTTGTCGGTTGCTCTTAAATCCGACTTATGAGAAGCTAGTCTTGTTTTTAGTTTTGTTTTTGTTGTTCCGACGTATCTTTTGTCGCATGTTCCAGAACCGTCGCCGGTGCAGTTAATGCTGTATATAACATTGCACTTCTCTTCTTTTTTCAGTTTTGTCTTTGTGTTGCTGTATAGCTTTTGTAAAGTGTTGTTTGATTTAAAGGCTAATTGGAATTTGTCAGTGTCATACAGGTCAGAGTTTTTTAATCTTTCAGAAAATCCAGCTATGTATGTTAGTCCTTTGTAAAATTGTGACTTTTCTTCCTTTTCTTCTCTTCGAACAGTTCGTTGTAATAAATGTTTTATTGTTGTTTTTGGAAAATCATTCCTCACTAAAATCTTTTCTATTCTACATTTATTTTCTTCGTGAAAAGTTTCATCGCTGATGTTGAGTACTCGTCTAATGAAATTATTGGCTGTGTTTATTATAATTCTTCTAGGGTGTTTTGAATGGAAATTTATTAAACGGCCAGATGCAGTAGGTTTTTTGGTACCAATTGACTTTCAATTTATTATTGCATTTGATGACAATTGCATCCAAATATGATAAATTATTTTCATTTTCTGTTTCCACGGTAAATTGAATTTGTTTGTTGAATGAATTTAAAACGTTTAGAACTTCTGATAGTGTATCCTTGTGTATAATTGCGAAAATGAAACAAATCTAGTTTAGGGGCACCTCCCCAAAATTAAAAAAAAGTATCCCATCCTATAGTAAATTGAAAAATAAGAAAAAAAATTAAATAAAAATACTGGCGGCGAGGCTTAGTTTTCGAGTTATGGGCCTAGTACAATATTTTGATTATACGGTGTTTTTCAACGAATATGACCAATATTTCAAAAATTAAAAAAAAATTGCTATCCTATAATGCAAAGTTTTCATGCCTAATAGCTTATTTCTGCGCTGCCGGCCTTAGGCCGGGCTTAAGGATTTTCTCCACCATGGTGTTTCCCGAGACGGCGCAATGTAGTAATGATTTTCTGCCTTGCAAAGTTTTCTTGCTTAATAAGGTCTTCCTGCACTGCCGGCCTTTGGCCGGGCTTAACGATTTTCTCCACCATGGTGTTTCCCGAGACGACTCAGCCTAGTAATGATTTTCTGGATTGCAAAGTTTTTTTTTAATTTTCTGTAGGATAGCATACCTTTGTTTAATTGTTGAAATACCAATATTGGTCATATTCGTTGAAAAACATCGTATAATCACAATATTGTACTAGAATTTCAGAGGCCTATAACTCGGAAACTAAGCCTCGCCGCCAATATTTTTATTTAATTTGTTTTCTTATTTTTCAATTTACTATAGGATGGGATACTTTTTTTTAATTTTGGGGAGGTGCCCCTAAACTAGATTTAAGCCGAAAAATTCGCTCAAATTTATAGAAGTATTATTAATAGACACAAAAAATAAAATTACTAAACCGAGTCCTGCTGTTAACGACGGTCAATATCTGAACGATAGTTGAATACGTAATTTTTATTAAACTTATTACATGTAATGTATTTTTAAACTATAGAAATTTGTTTTTTGTGTAATATAAATAATTCTTTTTTATTGTTTTTATTGTGTATTTAACAGTGGTTTCCCCTGAAGATGAATAGCGAAGCTATTCGAAATATTGGGAGTTAAATAAAATAAAATTTAATAAATTTAAAGGCCAAAAAATCGTCTATTTTTTATTAATTTTTATAAAATATATGACCTAATAGCCGAACGATACAAACACAGAAGATAGAAATAACAAAAAGGTCAACTATTCAACATATAGGTAGTTACATTTATCTATATATTTTCATTGATTTAAGACCGTATTAAATTGATTATCGGCCAGGTTCTGAAAACCATTTCGGTTTGAAACCGACAAATTCCAGGAAAAAATCTACATGAACTTTAATACGAAATTTAACTTACTGAACCTTTCGCTCAGTATTCAGGACTAACTTGCAAGTTTGTGAATATACTAACATTATGCCAACCCTTTGAGAGTTAAAAAAAATATACCTACCTAAATATAAATATTTTTTTATGATTATTGTATTTACTCACTACATATTAAAAATTTTTAATATGAAATATACATACATACATATGTAACCTTTTGGTCAATAAAATTTATATTGAAGAATATCTTTGTTAAGTAAGAGTTAAGAATAACAAAATGTAAATATACATACATAGATATGTATGTATGTATCAATTATTCAATAAACAATAAATAAGATAATAATTCTTTAGGTTATTTACTAATTTGCATTTAAGCCTAATTTTTTTCTCTTTTTTCAATTTTCTATCACATAGGCTTTTTTTCTTTTAGAGGTGCTTCCCTGCATTTGTTCATATTTTTCTGATGCATCATGAGATAACTGTTAGCTACACGTACCATTACTCGTCTTAAAATTGGGATATACCTACTATTGCCAACTTGTCACAATTTTCAACCACCAATGATGATGCATTTGCAATGCTTTTGAAAATATACATGTATGCAATTTGATATATTAGAAAACTTTGGGAAATAGTTTTTATTAATTTTGTTTGCTTTTTTCGAAGTAAATTAATATTTTAGACAAATAATAGAATATACACATGTATGTATTTACATGTGTATGTTAAAACATGTTCATATGTAAATATGCTTAAGCCGATGCCAAAATCAAAACTGTGAAGAGGATAGTCATGTAACTGGAAATTTGTTGTTGTTGTTTAAGGATGGAAATTGCAAACGTTATTTCAATATTTTATATTATTTTATATTTTCGGTATTTTAGAAAGTAGAAACAGTACTTTATTTTTTCACGTTTTAATGAAACTATTATTTTCAAATGCTATTTGTTCAATTTTATTGATTCACATTCTATTTTTGATGCATTTTTCATTATTTTTGATATGGCAGCTCTCACTAGCCGCTGTTATTGGATTTTTATTTTCATCTTTATTCGTAGTAGTATTTGGATTCCTTTTTGATATTTTTATATGCATTTCTTTTATATCCCATCTTTAAAATGTGTTTTTTATCATTGTCATCTTAACAACTTCATATTTTTGTTGTTGCTTTGGAAGCTTTTTATTTTTCAACAATAAACACTATTTTTTTTAATTTCTATGCATGTATTTCACATTATAATTTTTAAATACAAGCTACCTTTTATAATTTTGTAGAGAATCTATACTATATAATAGACCTTTTTCTACATATGTATGCACCGATATGTATGTATGATGTGTGTACGCATATACATATGTGCATACCTATGTACTAATATGTACGTACGTAGGCAATGCCTAGTCCTAATTTATTTCACATTAAAATTTTATAACAATTTAATCGTTAACCACACATTAACATTTTGTAAACATTTTAATTTTCATTATTTGCTTTTATTCACTTATCAAATACCCCGACACAAGTTTATGCCAAGGTGCAAGTTAATGTTCGGAATACTTCACGGCTTCAGGAATACGCTACAAGCTTTATACATACAAATACTTCAATAAACGTATTTTAAATAAGAATTCAATCTACTTTTTTATCAAGCGTATCGTATTAAAATATATAAATATATTTCTTTTCCTTCTATAAATTTCTTCAGCAAAATATTTTTTGTCGACTTAGCTAAAGATTTGCGCGTGTAGAGTTTTTCCTTCTTTTTGATATGACATTTATCACCTATGATTGAATTCCATTGAAATTCATGCATAGTTGTGTTTTTGTATTGTTTGAGGTTCCAGGGTTTTTTGCTGGTGCAGTTCCTTTTACTAAAGTAAATAATAATTATGTGGTTTTCATGAACAACAACGTAAGTCGAAAAATAAAGTTTTTAAGAACATCACAAATACTTTGTATTAAAACCGAGAGGGGCAGCAAGGTATATTAAATACATATATTTAGAAGGAAAGTATAAAAATTTAGTCCTAGTTTACACAATGTAAGTCTTATTGCTAAGCTGATTAGTCCTAGTTTACACTATGCAAGTCTTATTGCTAAGCTCCGAATTTATTTTCAAATTTCCGAATTTATTTTTCAACATTTTTATCTAATTTATCTTTCGTAAACAGTTTTTGAAGTTTCGGATGAACTTTAATTTGAAAAATAAAATAGCTCAGCTGCATTTCCGCTACTACCTTGTGAATGTGCCTTGGGAAAGAGGAATCGAATGGGTACACACAGTGTTGTCAGATTTATTTTCAGCTACCTCTCCAAACAACTTGTCGAATAGCTCGAATATAATAAAACATTAAATTTTAGTTAGTCCTAATTTACACTAAGCAAGTCTTATTGCTAAGCTGATTAGTTTGGAGAACATAAACGTTTCTTTTCCCCTCGTCTCTTTCTACTAAGAAACTAATCAGATTAGCAATAAGACTTGCTTAGTGTAAATTAGGACTTACAAAAAATATTTTTATATTGTAATTTTCAAAAATATTATTTGTGAATTCTCAAATAGTTTTTGAAAAAAATTTCATCGCCAAAAACAAGTTTTTGTCGCCACGTTTGACGAGATATCGCTATATCTGACACACACTTTAATGAACTTGGAAACAGCGATGCCAATTTAACGCGTTTCGCGATATACATATATAGCGCGATGTAACTATGCCAAACGCGTTTTTTTGTATAAATTTAACAATTTTTAGTATCAAAATCCCTGATAAAATTTGTTAAGTTTGCTTATGATTCTGCTGTCGCAAATAAAATTTCCTTGACTGTGGTTAGAAATAAAAATACATTTTAATACTGTAAATGGCAAATATCGTAAAATTTCACAACTTAAAATATGTACTCGTACTCGTGACCCTTAAAATTTATATTTTTACAAACCGGTGGTTGGTTATTGGTTTGCGGCACAGTATATTCAAATACATTATGTCTGCAATAACCAACCGACGAAATGTGAAATCCCTTAAGAACTCCGTACCGGGCAAAGCACATCAATCAGGTAACCTCATTACTACAACATATATTACAACAGCAATAACCACCAGAGAACGAAGCCGAAGGAAAAAAGTCGGCGGCGGCGGCTGACCACAAAATGAACCGGCGGCGGCTTAAAATCGGCTTTAAACGGCTTGTCACATTGTATCAGATATGTATGTCTGATGAACTATTTTATTTAAAATATTAGAAAAATAGTTTTTTATATTCTATTTTGTATTAGCCGAAAGCAGCCGCCAGAACCGGCGGCGGCTGAGACACCTGAAAATAAACCGGCGGCGGCTTAGCTGCGGCTGAAAATCGGTCGGCTTCGTTCTCTGATAACCACATGTACTTTGTTGATAAATTACCATCTTACGATTTCAGTATCAGGTGAACTCTTCCCTACAACAATTTTACAACACAAAAAACAACACGTAGTTTGCTATGCTACAAAACCAATCTGTCAGAAGATTTCTAAGCAAATTTTGACATTTTGGTTAAAAATGCTCAATTTGGCATCAACAGCTGATAATCAGCCGGGCTGATAAGGTCACCTGATACTGAATTCGCCTTGCATCTTACTTTCCAAAACAGGGTAGCATCGTCAGTGTATGTTTCTTATAGGAAATGACAAACAGCATACATAACTGAATATTCGTTAGGTGTTTGATGATAACCCAAATAAAAGCGTTTTTAGGCTTATACCTACACATTCAAATTTGACATTTGGCTTGGTATGACTGGTGTTGTGCTGCCACCTAATAAATGCGCCTTGGTACCGGGCTTAATGCTGTTAATCGTCTATTTCGACCTAAAATTGTGGCATCTCTGCTGTTGTGTATATTTATCACTGCGCTGATTTACACGGGATTAATTGTGCTGGCATAACATGCCGCCAGTTTGTGGGTGAGAGAGGCAAAGAGAGGGGTTTTGTGTTTGGCATAATTTTTCAACCAGCTACAACCCCGCATTAGCAGCACAAAACCAATACACACACAACTTAGAAAACTGCAAATGTTAAATGAATACGAAAAACACTAACACACACAAAGCTGTGTATACGTATACATTTTTATGCAGGATAAATTAGTCTCGTGTATTCTTAAAAAAACAAAAATTGTGCTGCATAAAAATTAGTCTCGTGTAAACTACCTCACTGGCAAAAACACACAAAAATATTTACGAATACTTCATTGATATTCTTATTCTTATTTTTTCGCTTTTTGTATAGTTTTAAACACAGATCAAATATCCATATAAGGTTTTAAAGATATGTATGGAAATGGTTACGAATAGAGAAATTTGTTTATATAGAAAATTTCGGAATTGCACCATATTTTAAAAAGTAAGTGTCAATACAGAAGTGGGCTAACTAAACTAAGTATCTATGTATGTATGTACTTTGTGGTATCTATTCACAGATTTATATATGCATTTGTTCAAATATGTATGTAGATATACGTATGTATGCATGTAAACAAGGTTCATTTATATATCGTCACTTTAAATGCAAACGTACGTAACTACACATAAACTCGAAATCGAGTTTTTGATTGATTATGGTTAATTTTATCAAACTACATGTTCACGCAAATATTTAGACCCCTGCGATAAAAAATTACGACTTTACTAAAGAAATTCAAACGGAGGATATTACGAATGTCATCTATTTTTCATTGGAAAGATCGTAACTAACATAAAAGCTCAAACATACTTACATATGTATATAAAAAGGAAATAAATGGTTAAAAGCATCCATACTACAACTAAATTTCAAAGAAAACTTTCTAGAACACTTTATTATTATTGATTTTTAAACGTTTTTTGTTTCTCCTGTAAAAAATATAAAAATGTAGTTACGTCCATTTGCATTGAAGGTGACGATATGTATGTGGATTATTTATACTAAATACATGTAAGAATGTAATATGAACGTAATATGAACATTTACTAGACTTGGGTCGAACTCATTCAGTCGGTAATTTTTGACACAACCCAATGATCAAACCCATGTAACTTAAATGGGTTTGATCACAGGTTTGTGTCAAAAACGACCGACTGAAAGTGTTCGACCCAAGTCTAACATGTACATATCGATGGTCACAAGTATAAAGGCCCTAACTCAAATAACTAACTTTACAGGAGAAGGTGAAAACATAATAATAAACAGTACAAGTGCTAGTAGAACTGCTTTGTAAAACTGCTTGTAAAAGCTTTATTTTTTATCCTATTACAACAAATTTTTGTGACGAGGGTGAAATTTATTGGAATCACTGAAAAACTAAATTTCGTAAAAATACGAGTTGGGACCTTTCTACTTGTGACCATCATTGCAGCATATAAATATTGATAACATGTACAGAAATTCCCAAATATCATATCTGAAAGAAAATGACCGTGTATGATTTTAAATACGTCTGCAGGACCATTATTAATTTTTTGAAAACGCGAAATTTACTCGGATTCGGTTAACAGAACAGGGCCGAATATGCATACATATAAGTATATGTATGTATGTATGTACAAACATGCGTAGGTAGATACAAATATACACATAGTATTCTAATAAAGTTTAGTTATTAAACATTGCAGAAAATAAGCACTTTTAAGATGGAGAATATTGACGTTAGCTTTGGGCCGCATATTAAGAACAGGAATCAAGTGTTGTCTAAATATACCAATGCACTGAAACAACTTCGTTCTAAAGCGGAAAGATGGTGTGATCTACGCCCAGTTGCCTTTGACAATTTTGTGTTGTTTCAGTATTTTCAGAATGGCAGAACTAATTTGACAGAACTCTCGCTAGCCACATCGTCATCGTCTGAAACCTCTCAATTAATAAATTTTCCTCCTGTGACTTTCTTAAGATTAGAGTTGCGTAGTCACATATTGGATCGAAGACGGCAAATATTATATTGGTTGTTTTACTTATTGCTCGCAGTACTTTGCATATTCGCGTACCGTCATGAAATTTCATCATCCGTATCAGAAAGAATAGTAAGATCAATGGTATATCCCGGAATGCGTATGTGGCGGCGCATGACTTTACCATTGATTAAACGCTTCCCTCGACTCACCGAACTATATGACGAATCTTGTTTAATGGGAAATCCATTTTTTCAAGTCGATGATATTAACTGTTCACCGTGTTCGCATGTAAACTCTGTAACGGATTTAACAACAGCATTTGAAAATACCGATGAAAGTAGTAAAACCTCGGACGAAAATGATGGAGTAAAAAGTTTAATGAAAGTAATACCCGTGGAGTATGTCCCTTTTATATTCAAGGTGAGCTCAAACAATCTGAAAAAAGTGTAAAATAACTAATTTTGCATGTTTTTAAATATAGATTAGTCATGATCCTATTGAACTTAAGGATGTCTACAATATGTATTTGAGCAATCAAAATATTTTTGAACGCGATGCGTACCGTGTTCGCTCAAGTAATCGCAAAGTTACCAATCTTGAAGAGCTTTTTAATCAATTTAATCAATCTGTTAAGAAAGAACAACATAATTTGTGGCGTTGCAATCGTATGCTACCAGCGCGTCTTCTGCGCAAAATTATAGCACGACCTCCAAACTTGCCCAGCAGTTTGGCTTTGGAACGATATATGACTATAGATACCTCACAAGCGCAATCATACGCCCTTCCAGATACTGAATGCCCAAATGTATACATTCAGCAATCGCTGGGTACTCGTTTTATCATTATGAGACCAACTAGTGAGTGTCGACATCGTTGTCGCACATTATCCATGCGATTACCGCAATCATTTGTGCGTAAGTACATTTAAGACTAGTGATTTATTTCAATAAAAAGTTTGTTTGTGTTTTTTTAACATGCCAACGGCAGTAAGTTACAACTCGTGGTATTGGAAACCCGTTTCTGCCCCAGATCCAGCATCAAACTCAATATCAATAAGTTTTATTGGATCTTATTGTTAGGACATAAAATTAAGCTATAAATATATATACAAATTTTTAGTCTAGAATTTTTATTTTTAACCCCCGAACAAAAAGAGGGGCGTTATACGTCTGTAGTGTGTGTCTGTGTATCGGTGACTTGGTCGATAGGGTTCTCAGCGATGTTTTAATAAATTCGGTCCAGCCGTTTAGAATATATCAGCTCTTCTCTAGATATATTCGGGGGTTTTTAAAAATTTGAATTTTTGTTATTATTTTTAGCATACGTATTAATCGATTATGTTATATAGTAAGTATACTTACATATGTAAGTACTACGTATAAATTTCCCATAAAGTTCTTACTCTGTTTGGAAAAAATAAAAGGGTAATCATTATTATTATTCAATAAAATTTATTCAACTGAAAAAAAAATACCTCAATATCTGCCGTAGTGAATAAGATGTTTGCGAAATCAACTCAAATGTCATTCAGTACCTGCATAAACAATTTTCATTTCGGTCGTAATTTGAACTTGAAATTACTTAATTTCGTGTCACCCTGTATGGGCTATAAGGCTTTGAATTAATTTTCGAAGTCATGTTTTCAAAATCTTTCACACATTTTTGAATTTGATTACCTTTAGCATCCGCAAATACATCCCTGGCATACTTTCCCAAGTAAATTTCTTCAATGTCTAAATAATTATTTTCATCTTTATAATTCACCAAGATTTGCAAGCAAATCGGTTTTAAAAAATTATTCGTAACGTTTTCAAGAAGTATTTACATTTGACCATACAAATTTTGAATATCTGTTGTTTTAATTGATAAAATATGTACAAGAATTTGTTTAAAAACCATTTATATAGTTCTAAAATTATTAATATAAAAATTAAGATTGATTTCCTTTTACTCCTTATTTTGATTGCATATTCTAGGAAAATCTGTCAAGCTCTTGGTCAAAATAGTTTTATAGTTCTGAAAAAGGTGTTATTTACAATTATTTAAAATCGTCAAATTGAAGGCGAAAATCGTCCAGTTGTCAAAATGATATTTTTGCACCCAAAATCGTCAAAATGATGGTAAATCGTCAAATCTGGCAACCGCCATGTGTAATTTCCGAATTCTCACTGTAATGATATTCACAATAGATACACCAAGGCACATTCACCTGGTAGTATCGAAGACACAGCTGAGCTATTTTTTTTCTTTCAATATAAAGACAATTTTTTTGTAAAACAATATAATCAAATTCAAATATATGAAAAACAAGTTGAAAACTTTATAAAAGTTCTTAACGTTGCAAACTTTGTTAAGGACTATTACACAAAGTCGTGCGATTTTTGAGAAAATACAATCCTGAAAAATTTTAAAAGACAATAACAATTCATCACATCAGAGTTGTATGTTTTGTTAGATCGTATGACATTGAATGATAGCGAATCATGGCCTTAAATGAATATTCCTCGAGATACTCCAACGTACATTTAATACTGATATGCTTTGAGATATACTAGCGTTATTTTATATTGTAGAAAAAGTTTGACACATGTATTGTACTCATTAACCAGGTGGGATCGTGGTGGTACCTGGTCACAAGGGTTTTGTGACAAGGTTGTATAACATTGTGTCGGAAACCACAATAATATTTTAGTCTATGTTAAAAACTATTTGCGTTTATTTTTAAAAAAGGAAAGAAATTATTTTCTGTTCATAAATCGATGTTGGTTTAAATCTAGTTTAAGGAAGCACTTCTAAGCAAGAAAATTAATTTTATGTGAAAACATTGTTTATCTTTATTTACAGTTTATTACGATTGTCACAAAGTGTTGAAGTCCACTGCTGTGGTCACAAGCGATAACAGCGTAAGTCAAAAATATAGTTTCGAGAAAAAACAATGTTAACATAACTTTTTGTTTTGAAAAAACAAAAATGGGAAATTAAAAATTAAATTGGGCTTTTTCAAGACTTAGGTTAATATTGTTTTGTTTATGTCCTTATAACAAACTTCTTTAGAGACGTAAATAGAAGCTTCGTTTGTAGAATTTTGTAGCAAATGCGTATAACTCGGTTTTATGTTAAGTCGACTTATGCTGTTATCGCTTGATTCCTTCATACAGAAGTAACAGTGGGTTGATGTGTTGTTAGAAAATTTAATTATACGAAAAAATATAATATACTGAAATCTCGGAATTCCATGAATTCTATGCGATTGTGAAATAACTTTCAGGTCAGGTCAGTATTGGTACATATTTAAAATCTTTTGGAAATGTCTTTCAACGAGTGGTAAAACTTTTTAACGCATCTTGTTTCCATAATTTTAATGAAGGCAATCTTTAGTACAGATCGCAGTGGTGCAAAACACCGAAGAAGATAGAATTTTTTCACCCTTATGTGCAGAGAATTCTTACTGGGAGAATTCGGTGTTGGCTTAAATCTAGTTTAGGGGCACCTCCCAAAAATGAAAAAAAGGTATCCTATCCTATAGTAAATTGAAAAATAAGAAAACAAATTAAATAAAAATATTGGCGGCGAGGCTTAGTTTCCGAGTTATAGGCCTCTGAAATTCTAGTACAATATTGTGATTATACGGTGTTTTTCAACGAATATGACCAATATTGGTATTTCAAAAATTAAAAAAAGGTATGCTATTCTACAGAAAATTAAAAAAAAACTGCAATCCAGAAAATCATTACTAGGCTGAGCCTTCTCGGGAAACACCATGGTGGAGAAAATCGTTAAGCCCGGCCAAAGGCCGGCACTGCAAGAAGACCTTATTAAGCAAGAAAACTTTGCAAGGCAGAAAATCATTACTAGACTGCGCCGTCTCGGGAAACACCATGGTGGAGAAAATCCTTAAGCCCGGCCGAAGGCCGGCAATGCAGAAAAAGGTTATTAAGCAAGAAAACTTTGCAATCCAGAAAATCATTACTAGGCTGCGCCGTCTCGGAAACCCCATGGTGGAGAAAATCGGTAAGCCCGGCCGAAGGCCGACAGTGCAAGAACACATTATTGGCAAGAAAACTTTGCAAGGCAGAAAATCATTACTAGGCTACGCCGTCTCGGGAAACACCATGGTGGAGAAAATCCTTAAGCCCGGCCGAAGGAAGGCAATGCAGAAAAATATTATTAAGCACGAAAACTTTGCAATCCAGAAAATCATTACTAGGCTGCGCCGTCTCGGGAAACACCATGGTGGAGAAAATCCTTAAGCCCGGCCGAAGGCCGGCAATGCAGAAAGATGTTATTAAGCTAGAAAACTTTGCAATCCAGAAAACCATTACTAGGCTGCGCCGTCTCGGGAAACACCATGGTGGAGAAAATCGTTAAGCCCGGCCGAAGGCCGCCAGCGCAGGAACACATTATTGGCAAGAAAACTTTGCAAGGCAGAAAATCATTACTAGGCTGCGCCGTCTCGGGAAACACCATGGTGGAGAAAGTCCTTAAGCCCGGCCGAAGGCTGGCAGCGCAGAAATAAACTATTAGGCATGAAAACTTTGCATTATAGGATAGCAATTTTTTTTTAATTTTTGAAATACCAATATTGGTCATATTCGTTGAATAACACCGTATAATCAAAATATTGTACTAGAATTTCAGAGGCCCATAACTCGGAAACTAAGCCTCGCCGCCAATATTTTTATTTAATTTTTCAATTTACTATAGGATGGGATACTTTTTTTTTTTAATTTTGGGGAGCTGCCCCTAAACTAGATTTGTTCCTCGGTGTTTATCATACCATAAAAAATGTGTCGGCTCGACAAAAAAGTTCATATGATGCACATACATATGGGGTGGCGTTGGCTGAAGTAGTTAGCACTTTGTTGTGGGAAAAGCTCTAGAGCATAACGTACTGGTCACTTAACTACACCGGCTCCTTCGTCGGTATTGTGTAGCAGTATCATCGGCGAAGTAAAATATCCAATAAAATAAAATGGCTAATTAGTTTCAAAATTTAATACGCCTCATTGACACCAGAGGCGTCACACTCTTATTCAACACTGCATTATTAAAAACGTGCAAAAAAAAAGTTGTAAAAGAAGAATGAAGCTTTCCTCTATCTCTTCCTTCAACACCTTTTCTCTATCGCTATCCCTTCCCTATCACACTCTTATACTATCTTCTCTTCAACTCACAGGCAGCACAAAGGGATCATTGTATTGGACCCAACAGAGCTGGACTCTAAATTTCATATTTCCTTGTCATCAGCCTGCTAACCTAACCTACACATACATACATATTGATAAATCAAACATTTATCCCGAAAATGCCAACTACTATGTATTCTTATTATTTTGAATCAGTAGGGCAATCATGAATAAAATTCCGCGAGAAATTTCTCCCTTTTCCAATTAGGATTTTTTGTTTTCCCTATTGCTATTGTTCAAAACTGTTCATGATTCATTCATGTTCCTCATTGTCATAATTCCATTATAAGTGAAATTTATTTGCTAGTGGTTAAGGATTTAATTGTTGGTTTAACAAATAGTAGACTTCAACCACACATTTTGAACAGACACAAAACTCTTAGCTTATGCGCACATACTTTCAAAAACCATTTGAGAATTCACAAATAATAGTATTTTTAAAAATCACGAAAGAAAAATAAGCGTAGTAAGTGGAAACATACAAAACCCAGCAAATAATTTTTATACGATATGAATCTATTTTATTTTTCTACGCCTTTATACAATTATAAATATATGGGATAACAATAAAAGTATTTATAAGGCAAAATGAAAAATAAAATCTTAATTTAACACTCAAGAAATTATTATTATAGTTAAAATGATGTTCTTTTATTTGGATGTGCTTCTGCAAACTAGATTTCTGTTTTATATAATTTTCCTTATACAATTTCAGATATGAGATTATATAATTCCGGAATTAAGCGAATATTGGAAATAATACCAGGAAAAAAACGATTCGGTCTTTATCGTTTTCTTCCAATCTTTTTCTGCTTAGGTGCTGTCTTAGAATACTCTATGATTAACTGGACAGTTGGAGAAACTAATTTTTGTAAAAATAATTTGAATCTTACATTAAAAATTTCGTACATATTTACTTATTTCGAAACTTTCTAGACCGTACCTTTAAAAAACGCCAGGCCAAAAACTACGTTGACGAGAAGATACGCCATAAACTCGCTGAGAAAACGGTTTAATTTGGTCATTGATAAAGAAAGATTAAATATTTCAACATGCCCGCCGGTGCATCGTGGGGTCAATACCTTAAGTTTATGTCGTGTGCATTAGTTTCAATGATGGCTGGTTCGCAATTGGTACATTATTATTATAAGCCGCTTCAAGATTTGGATTTATATATTGACAAAGAAATGGAAAAAGCTAAATTAACGCGGCCTTCGGAATTGGAAGCAAATTTCAAGAGTCCGTCGCCAGGGTGATGTTTATTGTTTGCTCACATACAGATATTCTTGTACATAAATTCTTCCATTCTTTGATTTTCTACATACAATATACATATGTTTTTACCATTATGCTCTATACATACATATGTATATTTACCCGTTTAATCGCTTCGCGAAGTTCATGTTAGTTTAAGTTCAATTAAAGTATGTATATTTTTCGGAATAGAGACCATCTCTGCAACTGCTAACATTTTAAATCATATATGCTTATAGTTATGTTTTGTTGATAATAAATATTGTATTAAATTATATTCAAGAATATTCTTTATTATGAAATATGTTTTTTTACTGGCATCCATAGTCCTTTTTATATTACATGAATTAAAATAAATTGATTTCTAACAAAAAAATATATATCAGGAAACTGATCGACTTCAAAACAATCGTTTTGAATTGCGAAAGATATATGGTTGAAAAAATTTTACTAAACCAGATATTGCGGTCTTACTTTGCGTCACCCATGCCCATCCGCAAAAATAACATGCCCCCAAAAGCTTGAGTCTTTGGTAATGTAATATTTAGTGAATTTTAGGCACCCACATGATTTTTATTCTTAATAGAAGGATTTTTCCCCGATACTCCACCATTAAAACTATAGTTTGGAGCTACACGGCGAATAATTTCTGCACTACATGTTTTGTTAAGCTAATTTTTAGCTTCTATAGCCTATTTTTGGCGCCCTATGCTCCAGTGGGAGTTAAAGGAACATATATATATGGCCTATTTTTGAGCGGAGAGCTCCAAGTTTTCCCTTATCTTTCTGGCACTGTAGCACTCATCAGTTTCATTAAAAATTTTGTTAGTAGCTTTTCTGCGTTTCTCAAGTATCCTCTTTTCATTGATGCGCACGAATCAAGATATTATTAGTGCGCCGCCCCATTTTAAAAGAAATGAGCCTTTGGTTCACTGAACTTATGAAATCACAATAAATGCTTATTCAAAAAATTGCATTTATTTTTTTAAGAGAGGCTGGTTGAAATAAGCCGTCAGCCACTGTATGTTTGTATAAAGTTTAAGTTTTATTAATGTTTGAAATAATTTATTCTTAAGGTTTAAATATGTATGTTAATTTGTCAATTTATTTCTTTAATACTATGTTTTTCTCATTTTGTAATTCATTATTACTGTTTAGAACAAAATTACTATTAAAACTTCGATTAACAACTGCAGTTAAGTTATTTACACTATGTTTACTATGAATCTTGCGATGATTTTTCAAACAGGTTGGCTGACGATAGGCCTGCCCACAAATATCGCATACGTATGGTTTTTCGCCAGTGTGTATATATATGTGATGTCGTAATGTTTTTCGTGAAGCAAAGCTTTCACTACAATGTGAGCACTGAAAAGGTTTTAGCTTTTGATGTACCGCTCTAATATGAGCTTCCACCTGATATTTTCGTACAAACTCCCGACCACAAAATTTACAGGCCATTTTCTGGTCAGAATGCACTAGCATATGGGAGTCCAACATAAATTGTTTTGCTACACGGCGTCCACAAATTTTGCACTCGAATTTTTTTTCATCAGCATGCACTCGCAGTTTGTGATACTTGAGTGTATATTGAGAATGAAATGATTTTTTGCATTCTTCACATTCCAATCGATCTTTTGGCAGAAGTTCTTTCCGCTTCAAATCCTCTTCGGTTGGATGTCGGGTTTTCATGTGATAACGCAAATTTGAGCTTTGTTTAAATGTGGCTCCGCACTGTTCACATACATATTGATGAGGAGTTTCCGTATTCAAATGTTTGAAACGCACATGGCGTTGCAGTGTTATAAAGTTACTATACTTTTTCTCACAACCCGGTACAGTACAATCATACGAGTCTTGTTTTCGCTCATGTACGTCTCTTATGTGTGTAGATAACCCACCTATAAACGAATAAGCCTTATCGCAAAGTTGGCATTGAAAAGCCTTTTTTTTACCTTCGTGCACTTTACGAACGTGTGCCTCGAGCGTAAGTTTATGTCCAAATTTGTGCTGACATTGGTCACACTTATATCTATTGGCTAATCCTTTTTTGCGGCCACTGTTTAAAATGTAATGCCGTTTTTTCTTTTCAACTTTTATTGCCTTTGGCAAAATGTTTGTATTCACATTAAAATCGCTATCGCTTGAATCGTCACATTCAGAAGTAAGTTCAGTTTTTACAATTTCTAAAGAATATTTTTCAAATTCAAAGCTTTTCTCAGTTATTGTACCAGACTCTCTACCTTCTTTGAAATCTTTTTTAACATCTATTGGTTCTTGAATATAATCGTTATTTGAGGTGCAATCATCTTTCAAATTGGCATTGCTTTGTTTTTCTCTTGTTCCCACAACTTCTCTTTTGGAATGTATAAGTTTCTTACTTAATACTTCATTATCAGACGAGGTATCATCCGGATCTTGAAATTTACTATCCTGCCAATGAACGGTTTCATCTAAACTTTCACTTTCGGTTTGTTCAAATTTATGTTGGTTCTGCAATGTCGTTTCAAACTTACTTTTTACCGACTCATTTTCTTTAAAACTGCTGGATTTTGACTTTCGAATATTTGTTTTGCTATTGGAGGTATGCATTCTTTTAGATTTAGCTCTTCGAGCTCTCGGTTTGCATATCTTATCTTGCTTTTGTGTAATTTGAAATGGATCTGGATCAATATTACTATTATCATTATTGGCATCAGTTTCTCCTAGAATAATTGCCTCCGTCTCCATCAATGAGTCCTTGAGCTAAAATTTAAATTTTATTTTATTCGAACTTTATATAAATATTTAGAACATATTAAAGTGTGTATAAACTTATTAAGTAGCTATATCTATAGCTGCTTGAAAATTAAGTAGGTATATGCTTCGAATAAAACATACCTAATATATGTTTTATAACTATTTATTTGTCCTTTTTATAATTATAATTTACTAAATATTTAACCAAGCGTAAGGTCTTTTAATAAACCCCTATTCATAAAAAATAATTTCATTTTATTAAGGTCTTATAAAACAAATTGTGTAAGGAAAACTGGAGGTATACTCCGCAATTCGAAACGAAAGAGAATGCTTTCGAATTTACATGTTATAAGCATACAAATAGAATGCAGTTTCTTTCGTTTCGAACAGGCTTGCCATTTTAGCACTTTTAGTGCTAGATTTAGCACTTTTTTCTTCGTTTAGCACTAAAGATTTTGAAAATAATGCTAAGTGCTAGTTTAGCACTTTCTGAAAACTATTTGGCATTTTTTGCACTTTTTTATTTCATTAAATTTATAAATTTTCCACCGATAATTCCTTAAGACAAATTGCGAGCCAATTAATATTATATGTTTATTAAAATTATTTTCTTCATTAAGTGTTTAGTATGACAGGAATCATATAACTGAACCGCTCTGAGATACACATATGTGTACAAATATATTAAAGTACACCATTTGAAATACTAAATTAACAAAACTTGTTCTAAGTTTTATACTTTTTAAGAGCTTATAGTGTTAATTAGGTTATTGAGCTTGAAGAAAGCTTTAACTAAGCGCTCACTTTAGGTTGAGCTAAGGTCAAGTTTCTCACAATTTACGCAAAATTATCGATATTATTGTCGGTTTTACCTTTACTATTGAATGACTGTTACAAATCTTTCAAAAAAATGGCGAAATTTTTCTCACACTAAAATACTTAACATAATAATTAGTATATACATAATTTTGCCAACACATTACACAATATAATTCTACTTTCTTGGTTATGAAAAAATGTATTGTGCCGCCTATGAATATGATATACACGTTAGCGATAATATAGAATACAATAAATTCATAATTTTATTGCAAGTGTATGGGCCGCTTAAGAAATAAGAGAAACTAAAAATGTTAAATGATTTTAGCACTTTGTTGTGTGTGCTGTAGAACATTTTAGCACTTTTATTTCTGCAATCTAGCACTTTTCCTCTTACATCTTATGGCAACACTGGTTTCGAATTACACAGTAGACCCTCTGTTTTATAAATTGGTAATAAATCAAAACTATTTTAGGAGTTATTCCTTTATGAAATTACATTATATTATATTTTGGTCTTCCAACAAGAACTTCACAAATAGCATACACACATACATTTTTCATTTATAGACAGGCAAGTTGTTACTTGAAAAAGTTTTTTTCTCATGTTGGAATGGAAAAATATATAGCCATGTTAGTAGGTTGTCTGGAAATTAGATGGCACCCTAAAGTGACATAACAAAATGTAGCACCTTAAAATGTGTGGTTCATTCTAGATATTTCCTAGTCAATATTAAATCCAATAATGGCTGAAGATAGAAATTACTTTAAATTGTGAATTGAACAAATGCTTTGTTGAATACATTTTTGGTTTTTATTTTGTTTTATGATATGTATTGGAGCCAGTGTTTTTCATACGGGAATTCCCGGGAATGTGTCGTTATTCACTTTACGAATGCGATGGTGCAATAATAAGTTAGCACACTGTACTCTGAGACTTAGAAGCCTTTATTTGCCAAAAGTTGAACGCGACATTTAAAATTTATTTCTACAACAATTTATAAAAGTAAAAACAGAAATGCCCAAGGAAATAATAGAAAAATTACTAAATAATTTCAGATTCTCTTTGGTAAAAAGAAGGATTCTATTAATGCTTATTCTGTACTTATTCCTATTTCCAAAGATATATTTTTTAATATTTTTTAACAATATAATTTGATTTTTTTGCGTTAAATCAATTCATTTGGCTTTAAATTTACATATAATATTGGTATTTATGCATTAATATTATATAAAGAACGGAAATTGTATTATTTTTATGACTAATGTGTTCATAAAACGTTATTATTTATAATTAGTTTTTTGTTGAAATAAATTAAATTAAAAAATATTTTGTATTGTTTTGCACAGGCGGAAATTCTCGGTGAACCAGTAAAATATAAACCAATTTATTTACCATTGAAATAAAAGTGAAAAATAAATGTATATTATTATACGTATAATATGTATGGATTTCGAGAATACCCATACTATTGCTGTTAGATAATCACCCTTATTCCAACGACGTCACTTTAACACAATAGCAAAAAATTGGGGCTTGTTTACTCGCTCTTGAGAAAAATTTTGTGCTATTGATAGTCTCATTTCTGTTCCCTAATGTTTAGAAAATAGTTTGAGCCTGCCAACAGGATTCAGTTGTTTTCGACAACGGGTAGACAAGGCCCAATTTTTTGGTATCGTGTTAAAGTGATGTCGATGTCGACAACTGGAATAATGGTAAATTAATTTGTTGATAATCCTCCACTTGCACTTGTTATGTTAATAAAAAAAAAGTTTTAAATATTGAAACTAATTCACTTTTTGTACACTTTAATCATACATATGTATGAGTGGGTATGGGCCTATCGGCTCGATTAATTAAATAAAGAAACGTGATGAAAATGAAAATCAAAAATTACCCATTAGTTACTGGTGGTCTTTGTATAGTATTATTTCATTACCTATTCAACTTGGAAGTTATGGAATTGTTGGTACCTCAATTTATTTATTATTAATATCAAAGGGTATTGCTCGTATATTAATTTTAATTGGAAGAAAAACTAATTCAAAAATATTTTCTTGAAAGCCATGAAAAGAAATGGGGAAACATTATAGAACAGTTAAAACACGTATTTATACCCAAGACTCGAATGTACAGTAGATATTAAAAATAATGTGATATTACTTACAAATAAATTAAAAAGATTTTCTTTTGCAAAGTAATTTGAACGCTCTTCTGCATCGTTTTTGCATTCCTGGCCATCAGCATTCCCTTCTAATTTAAGTACATTGCAAGTCCCGCTGAATATTCTGTAAAGCTTCTTCGCACTATCCATTGCCTTATTTCTAAAGGTATCAAACATTTGCAGCTGTTTCAAACACTCCATGCACACATACTGGGGGTACAATTGGTCTGCAGAAAAATCTACTTTCCATTGTATGGGCACATATTTTTCCATCATTTCATGCAACTCCTTATTTGCATTGATATCTGCAAACTTGCTCTGAAACGTAACATTCTCCACTTCGTACGACTTGCCTTCATCCTTTAAAAGTTTGCATAAGCAAGTTCGACACCTTTCCTTAGCGTTATTTTTTGTTAATAATATCATTAAAAGTGATTGACATTCATATGTATATAAAGTAAAATTGCAAATTAAAAGTTTTTTGCGAAAACAATAGAATTTGTTTACAAAATTTTTAACGAATATATGGAGAAATGTCAAATTGAATAAAATATATTGTGATACACACAAGTACAAGAGATCATTTACATTTAAGACATTGCCCCTGCAACGTGTAAGTGCGGTCAGGATTCTGTGTGTTGTTTAGCCTTTGAGTTTTTCGTCTCGGTCGCACTGGTTGATTAATTTGCCACAAATAATTTAATAAAGCACACATTTGAGAATGACACAACATTCAGCCTAGCATAGAGGAAAGATTTGAACCAAAGACCGAGGGTCTAATCGTCGCTTTCGATAACGTTTTACAGTTTGAGATTATGGTATTCGCAATTGAACAATGTAATAATATGGTTAGATATCGAATGCTATAGCCTCAAACTGAAAAAATAAATCGAATCAGCTCGTTATCGAAAGCGGCAAGACGCAGTCACCCATGGTGTAATCATACAGCAGGTGACTGCGTAAGGATTATTTATACAAAAATACGGCAACCATAGCTATGTAAAAAACCGAAGAATGTCAAAAGCATAAAAATAATTGTACTAAAACCAAAACAAAATCGAAGTTTTTGACATTCTTCAGCTACAAAGCACACAGAGCAAAAAATTATCAGCTGAAGTAACGCTGCCACCTAGTTAGATACACCTTGGTTGTAGCCAGTTATGAGAACAAGTTGGCAATACTTGCAGTCACAAAAGCAAAATGTAAGCGTGTTGACATTTTGTCATATTAGGTACATATCGCTCCTTTACTCAAAGAACGTCATGACTTAAAAATGGATTTTTTGAGTTAATGATGCAGAATTAATCCTCATATCGTTCTTCATATTGTGTAAAAATTTCTTTGGTTACTCAAATTTGGAAAGCTAAATAAAATCATATTTTTCATTGAGTTGTGTGTAAATTTTTGGCAAACTCAAATGTTCTTTGAGTAAAGGAGCGATATGTAAAATGTGTTTAAATTAGCTATAGTGCATAGGTGTGGTCTCATGAAAACCCTTATTATTTTGATGTGTAAACATCTATACGCTAGGCGGTAAAAATCTTTTTCACAATAAAATCACAAATTTTGAGTAAGATCGTAAAGCGTTATCAAATCGGTGTGAGCTATGTATGAGTGTAATCATACGGAGAAACTTAACATCTGCATAGAAATACACTCAACCGAATTTTAAAGCATACCTTCAGGAGCAATGTTAATTTTAATAGAAATTGCTTGTAAAGTGTAATAGTGTTGCTGCCAGTGGGGATAATTTTGTTAAAAATTTGAAAAATATGAAAAAAAAAATAAATATAAACTTTTAAATAAAAGAGCGTTTTAAATGTCAAATATTTGTTTAAAAGAATATATCTTTTGAGCAGTCTTTATAAAGAATTTATAATATTATATTATAACATATCTTATGCCTTATACTGAAGCTGGTGCACGACAATTGGGTAACAATCTCCATCTCATGCCAATTATTATTCGTGGAGATTTTAATACAAATTTTGCAAACGTTTTCCACTTCCATATGAGGAATTCTCCACAAACCCCCACAACTAATAATTCCACTACTATAGATTCAGTTTTCCATAGATTTTTAAATACAGTAGAGTCAAAAATTTATATATATTATTTTATTTACCATAAGCCAATATAAAAAAAAATTACATTACTAGATGTTTACACATCTCCCCTGTGATCGGACTCACATTGTTTTTTTTTAATATAAAGACACACGTTCACAATTTTTGTCGGGATTTTGTAAGTCCTGAAATTCGCGGGGTTCGTGTCGGGATTTCGAGACTCCATCACTAAAAAAAACTGTCCCTATTAGCATCTCTAGTTTTGAAATATTTGCATAGAATTTGAAATTATCATATAATATAATTTGAATGCATTGTTATTTCACACATGAAATTTGTTTTATATAACTAAGCATCATAGCTATAACCTGGTGTCCCTTCTTTTGTTTATACATACTTATGTCAGAGTAGGTATGATTGGTAGTCTATCAGATATTCTGTTGTGTATATAGGTTAGCAGCACCAGCAGGATGCTGGAAAGGTAGGGTGAAATTTAGAGTCCATCTCACTTGGGTCCAATACAATGATCGATTTTGTGCTTTGTTGTGTATAAACATATGTACATACTACATATATTTATTTCCACCATATTGTTAGGAGATTAAGTTATTTACTAAGCTGAAATTAATTTCTTGTAAATTATTAATTACATCCTGCTTTTCAGTCTCTTTTCCAATATGTGTTTTGCGATGAGTTTTCATAGCGGTACGCTGGCGAAATCCTTGTCCACAAACACTGCATTCATAAGGTTTTTCTCCAGTATGTATGAATCTGTGATGACGAAGTGTCTGCATTGCGCCAAACGCTTCTCCACAAAAATCGCAAATATGCTGTTTTACTTTTAAATGTACTAAGCGCATGTGATGAGTCTTATCACCGTGCTTAACAAAACGTATTTCACAACCTTCAAAGTCACATTTTATTCGTTCATTATATTTTAAATGAGTTCGTTTATGTTGATTTAATAACGTTTTGCGACTAAACCCCATTTGACATTCTGGACATTTAAAAGGTTTTATATTTGACGGATTGTGATTTCCTATAACGTGATATTTTAGCGAGTACTGAGTCTTGAACACTTTTGGACATTGTTCACATTTTATTTGCTCCGTTTCCGTGTGTTTGTTTATTATATGACGCGATAAAGAATATTGATGAGCCGCAATAAAACCGCATTGGTCACAAATTGAACGCATTGCATCTTTCTGTTCGGAATGCTTGTTGTTCAAATGCTGTTTCAAAATTACTTCAGTTTTAAATTCTTTATCACATTTGTCACATTTAAATACTTCTTGCGATTTTTCACTATGACACTCTCGTTTATGTTGCAAAAGAGTCTTGTATAGATTATACGCTTTATCACATTCTTGGCATTTGTATGGTCGTCTAACCCCTTCATGTATTTGTTTCATATGTCCATCGTACTTATTCTTCTCCCAGAAATACTTATTACATTCCTGACACTGGTAACGATTCTTTTTTGCTCCTTCACCGCCGAAATATGTGCCACTTTCACTTTTTTCGTTTGCAGAAAACTGATTTTCGGAAGCCGTAATTAAAGTACTACTCCTCGTTTTATAGTTTTTTTTTAACATGCAAAAAGATTTTCTCTTCCTTTTTTGAGAGCTTTTGATAGAAATTTTGTTCTTCCTTTTGGATACAAATTCCATATCTTCATTATCTACGCAAGAGGTGTTAATATTATACTCATCTTGTTGTGCAACTAGTTGTGTGGAGTTAATTATAGTCTGTTCATATAGCCTATCTGAATTTCTGAGGTCATCCGACGAATAGTTGTGCTTAATGTTGATTGGGTTATCTGAATCACTATTGGAAAATAACGGAGAGTTTGCTTCATATTTTTCTATATCATTTATATCCACCAAGTTTTCGTTATTAATGAAGTATTCACTTATCTGAAAAAGTGCATTCAAAAACTTTTCAACGGTGCATGCTTGTGGAACAGGTGTCTTCAAAAAGGCGCCCAAAGGCCATATGAAGAGAGCAGCCTCAATTGTAAAAATACAATTACGACAATACTACGCCCATTATGCACCCTTCTGAAGATGACTGTTCTAAATAAACTTACATTTTCAATTTGTTGATTGCATCTGTTCGTTTTAAGAGGCTCTTTCGCTAATACCTTCCTAATTTGTTCATCTGCTTTAATAGCCAATTGATAGAGTTTCGAAAAATCTAACCATTTATCAAAGCAGGACCAACACAGAAATGGTGCATAAGAACGCAAACTGTCACCGCACACCGATGCTTTCGATGTACAAACTTGTATTAAATGTTCTAAATCTGGATACTTATTAATTGGAATCGATTTTGTGCCATCATTTTCAGTACTTTTCTCCAATTTTACCAGACATGTTCTACAAAACTCCCGCAAATTATTTAGGGATAACATTTCTTAAAACGTAAACAACACAGTATCGTTCGACAGGATAAAAAATCGAGAAATTGTTGTAATTGTAAAAAAATATTCTGTGTATTAAATTATTAGTGCTTGACTCAAGACGAATTCAGTATACTGAATTCGCCTTGGACTCGCTTTGTCACAAATTGACAGTTCTTCATTCCGCATGTTTCACATAGTTTATGCCATTCTATTACTATACAGAATTTTTACTTCATTGTTCTACATGTGAAAAATGAGTTCCCTTTTTAATATTAATGTATGTCGCGTTTGCATGCAAAATGATCGAAGTAGTGATTTAATGAGTGACAATGGTCTTTTGGAGAAATTTGAATTTACTACTCGTTTACAGGTAAGTGCAAATTTGAATGGATTTCGGTTCGAATATTTTGTGGTTCTATTACAACATGAAGTGTACAAAAACTAAGAATAGTGCTGCCATATTATTGTCCACATAATATATGTACATATCGCTCATTTACTAAAACAACGTCACAACTAAAAAAATTTAATTTCTTAGTTAATGAAGCAGAAATGATCGTCATATCATTGGCCTGTCACACACGAGACTAATTTTTATGCCGCACAATTTTTGTTTTTTTAAGAACACACGAGACTAATTCATCCGACATAAAAATGTATACGCATACATAGCTTTATATGCGTTAGTGTTTTTTGTATGCATTTGATATTTGCTGTTTTTTTAAGTTATGTGTGTATTGGTTTTGTGCTGGTGATGCGGGGTTGTAGCTGGTTGAATAATTATGCCCAAGGCCTATAAATAGGCCTTGATTATGCCAAACACGAAACCCCTCTCTTTGCCTCTCTCACCAACAAACTGGCATGTTATGCCAGCACAATTGTTCTCGTGTGTGAAAGGCCATTGGTCATATTGTGTAAAAATTTCACGCAAATATCTTGCCAACTTTTCTCTTGAGAGAACAAATAAAATTTGGTTTTTCCATTAAGTTGTGTGTCAACTGAAAACTTTAAGAGCTTTTTATGCCAAACTATTTTTGAGTTATGACGTTGTTTTAGTACAGGAGCAAGTTTATTGGTAGGGAGTACTCCAGAATTTAAGGATATATAATTTATTAAATGATGCCGTTAATGTACCACAAATCTCGAATACAACAATGAAAACCCAAAGTATCAATAAAATGAAATGAAGAAATACATGACTTGTGGTTTTACGTAGATTTCAATATTTATCATTTTAAGTCAATCCATTAAATTAAAAAAAGAGAAAGACGCAACTTATTTAGTAATTATAATGGAATTTTAATTTTCATAAAATGTTTTTTGTGTAGTACTTATTCCAAAAATATTCCGTTTATTCGCATTCGTATTTATTTTCGCTAAACTTAAACATTAAAACTTGTATTTACGTACATACATACATGCATATGTACATATTTCATACCTTTGATATTTTCAATCAGTCAAGTATCTTAATTCATAGCCTTTACATCAATGTTTTCCTTTATACCTATATGCATTATACATATGTAAGTGTTAATAGCTATTTACTCATTATGCATATCGCTCCTTTATTACAAGATATTATTTGTAAAAATTTAATATAAAAGGCTTGCTTGAGAAAAGAAAATATTTTAACATTTTTTGTTTTGAAAACTTATTTTCTGCAAAATAGGCTTTTTTGAGCTATATTTCTCTTACAGTAAAGGAAAGATATGTTGTTGCATATGTACTTACATACATACACACACACGCATACAAACATACATACATATGTACTTATTTCAAAAGGCTATCTTATAAATTTTTTTCTGGCACTGATTCCGACAACCATTTCATATAAGAAGCATTTCCTTGTTCAATAGGTACTGTTATTACTTCTGCAACACTGTAGGGATGATTATCGCGTACCCATTTGGTTAACTCTTCCAAACGACTAGTGCTTGTTTTGACAATCATTAAATATTCGTTATCCTCATTAAGTTTACCTTCCCAAATATATACCGATTGTACATTTGGAATTATGTTTACGCAAGCCGCCAACTTTTGTTCAAGCAATCCTTTGGCTAACTTTCTAGCGATCATTACGTCAGGAGCCGTCACAAAGGCAACAGAACTTGTACCCGATTTATATTTAAAATTTTCTGAATTCATATTACGTTTTGTATTAATGAATATAGATTTATTGTACACAGAATTTTTCGCAAATGCTGAATGTGACAAGTTATGAGCTATCGCTAGGTAGGATGAGAAATAAAACACTTTCTTGCCAAAATTCATAAATATTTATTATCAGCAATAATACCTTACAACTACAAAAATTTATTTCATTTACCAAGCAAGGTTACCATGCCGATACGATAATCAGGGCTGCCAGAAGATTCTCCTGAAAAATCAGCACTTTTTTGAAAAATCCGGCATTTACGGCATACTAATTTCGAAAATCGTCATTAGTTTTTAATAATTTTTATTAATTAGACAAAAATAACAATCATATGCAACTTCATGTATTTTATCAAATGATAATATATAATTATTAAGTCAAAATTAATAAAAATTTAAAAAATTTAGACTTCAACCACAATTTCCAAAAGCTTACAACACCCCAAAATCTCATTTACATATAAACAACATAAAAATACAACTGGTGTGGTTTGTGCAATTGCTTAAAAAATTTAGGTCCCTATTATGATTTACAACTAAATTAATAGTTGAGTTGTAGTTTCAAAATCTTTAATATGTATTATAACTGTTGACACTAGTTCAACATTTTATTCTATAAAATGTAAATTTAATTTATAAATAACAATAATACATTTTGTTAGTCACTGTAAGTCAGTTTGTTAACATATAATTCAATTATTACTAAATATGCCAAAACGTCGTAATTTAACTCTGGGTGGGAGAATACCTTTTTCGCGTCGCCGTAGTTATTTTTTAAATGCGGCCAGGCATTTTGTTGTTGTCTTGCCTTCGAGAATTTTGCGGCTGTCGCATTGTTAATCACCCTTATTCCATTTGTCGACGTCGACGTCACTTTAACACAATACTAAATAATTGGGGCTTGTATACCCGTTCTCGAAAACAACTGACTGCTGTTGGCACGCTAATGCCATTTTCTACAATTAAGGGAACGGAAATATATTGTCATTAGCACAAAATTATTCTCGAGAGCGAGTAAACAAGCCCCAATTTTTTAGTATTGTGTTAAAGTGACGTCGATGTCGACAAATGGAATAAGGGTGAATGTTTTTTCCTTGATTAACCGTAATTAATTGCGGCTCTTTCTGGAATTTTTCATTGGCATATGCAATCGTTTTGTTATGTATTGTGTATACATATGTATGTATTATGTATAACTGTTCGTGATTTGTTACACTTTTGATGATCTTTTCTACGGCTTTTACTGAGACTTATGTATGTATAACCAAACTTTTTGATGGCTTGCGTGACACTACAAGAAATTTGATAAAACTTAACGATTTGTTGAAGAATCTGGTGGAGACCAAATATAATACTCAATTTAAGAGCAATTTGTTGGAGAACCTGGTGGAGACCAAATAGAACACTCAAATGTGCCGTACTAATCTGACCATGATACAATTATACTAGGTACCATGATACAATTATAACAGGTACATGCACAAGCCCAGCCTGTTACTGTATACATTGCAGATAAATGTCAAACTTTGTTTACAAGATGGAAAAATGTTAGTGTATGTGTGTGAATAAAATGTTTATAGTGTTGCCAATGAATTTACACAAAGCTGTGTCTGCAATTACCCATTGAAGAAAATTACACTACACATGTTTTGTGTAGGTTAAAATTAAAAGAAAAATAAATCAAAATAGAACCAAAAGTAGAATTACACACAGATTATACAAGAATTTAATTCCATGGCCTACACAATTGAGTAGAAATTACACACTATTTAACTACACAAAGATTGGCAACACTGAAACATGCAGGAAGGCCGCGTCTGCAATTGTACTTTAGTTACCCTGTAATTGCTATTTTTATAAACAAAAGACATTTGTTTCTGACAATTTATCGTTTGTTTATACCAACAAATACAACAAAATTCCAATTGTTGTAGTCGTGCATGTACCTAGTATAATTGTATCATGCTAGGTACATGCACGACTACAACAATTGGAATTTTGTTGTATTTGTTGGTATAAACAAACGATAAATTGTCAGAAACAAATGTCTTTTGTTTATAAAAATAGCAATTACAGGGTAACTAAAGTACAATTGCAGACGCGGCCTTCCTGCATGTTTCAGTGTTGCCAATCTTTGTGTAGTTAAATAGTGTGTAATTTCTACTCAATTGTGTAGGCCATGGAATTAAATTCTTGTATAATCTGTGTGTAATTCTACTTTTGGTTCTATTTTTATTTATTTTTCTTTTAATTTTAACCTACACAAAACATGTGTAGTGTAATTTTCTTCAATGGGTAATTGCAGACACAGCTTTGTGTAAATTCATTGGCAACACTATAAAAATTTTATTCACACACATACACTAACATTTTTCCATCTTGTAAACAAAGTTTGACATTTATCTGCAATGTATACAGTAACAGGCTGGGCTTGTGCATGTACCTGTTATAATTGTATCATGAATCTGACAAAAGAGATTTATAAAACTTTTTAATACTTGGAGACTGACTTATTTAATATTGGAAAAAACTGGTGGAGACTGGATTAAAAGCATTTTGTTGAAGAACCTGGTGGAGTACCATATATAACTCAAATGTAAAGAATACTGACTGGTGGAGACCATTTTTTGTTGAAGAACCTGGTGGAGTACCATATACAACTCAAACTTAAAGAAGAATGGTGGAGACCATTTATACTCTAGGAGTGGACTCTTGGACTCTCTACTTCCTATGTGAAGGCGTGGGTCGAATGGGGCCTTGAGGAAGCTTCTATTTGTTGTAGAACCTGGCACTTTGCTCTCAGTAGCTAGCCAAATTATACCAAACCCCCCCCAAAAAAAAAAAAAAAAAATATGCCAAAAGGCAATTTTACTTTAACATAAAAAGTAGGTCATTTAATTTCCGCAATAAATTTATGTCATTGAACTTGCCATTAATTACTTAAACACAAATATGCCAATATGTACAGCCAATTTAATCAGAATAATTAAAAATAGGTCAATAAGAAATTGACTCGTTAACCAATAGTTGATTAAGCATTTATTTTTTGTTACTATAAAGTTAATTTACGCAATTTATTATTAAGTTAAATTAAGCAATTTAATAAATTAATTTAGTATAAAAACAAGAATTAAAATAAAGAATTGGTCAATCTTATTGAGACATATAAAGTGTTTTTTTGATTGATCTTTACTACGTTTTTCAAGTTCAAGTGCTTGAAGGACATCCCGGCAAACAAAAATAGTGTCAATACAAGTTTATGTACTTGGATTGAAATTACTATTGCCACAACATTCATTGGTGACCCCTAATATTTTCTAAATTCACTAAGATTCCCTCCACCGGTGGTAAGGATTTTTTTAGAATTTTAAGGAAAATAAACGCCCAACCAAGTGGAAAACATCAGTTCACACACCAACAAAAATTACAAACAGTAGCACAGGGCTACGCTGAAAATTCACAACTACAAACAGTAGCACAGGGCTACACTGCAAACTCACAATTACAAACAGTAGCACAGGGCTTCTTAGAAAATTCATAAGAAACCACAAATAGTAGCATAGGGGCCACAATATCCAACTCTTTAAACGCAACACAAACAATTAGTCAAGATGTCACCAGTACAGGAACTTATGAAACAGCAAGAGTCAACTGCAAGCGAGATTGGAAGAGTCATTTCAACCATAAAAAAAGCTCCGCTTGACAGAAGAACAGAGGCATTTTACAAGGCAAAGCGAGATGAATTAGTTACCCTATGGCAATCGTTCGAAAAAACTGAAAACAAGATTCGGAATGATGCTACCTTATCAGAGGAGGATGCCTATATTACAAAGGACATTTACAAATCCATTGGCGAACAATACAGTTCAACAATTGAACATATTGAATGTCAACTAAAAAAATGCATGACACCATATACCAAATCTGTACCATCCGTAAGAACACCAGTAACCAAATCAGTCAACCAGCATGAATTAGAGGAAGTACGAACACTAGGACTAGCCAGGTTAATAGGTTAATAACTGCACGCATGACAGCACTAACACGTTTTTTGCAAGGTTTGGAAACACTAACAGAAGAGCAGCCAAAACAATTTTATGAACTAAAATCAGAGACTATAAAAAAGTTATGGTCTCAAATCCAAACTTTGTATGACGACGTGTGGCAACAAATAGAAGATCCATCAAGCCAAGGTTTACATCCAGATGACTACAATAACCTCGAAGACGCAGTTCACCAACATCTAGTTAAACTCGCTGTGCTCGCAGATCAACACAAACAGCCTATAACTGACGAATCACAATTGGGAAGCAATTCAGCTATAATTAGCCCACTGCCTCTTCCAAAGGTTACGATACCGAAATTCAATGGCGACTATCTGAGTTGGCAACCATTTTTTGATATATTCAATGAAACGATTCACAAAAAATGTGGTTTTTGAAAACAAACACCACAGGTGAGGCAGCTAGGCTAATACAAAATTTAGCCTTAACCGAAACCAACTATGAAACAGCTTGGAAAATGCTTCAGGACCGCTTCAGTAATCCACGAATATTAACAAATAACATCATAAATAGACTACTGGGCCAACCAAAAATAGCTGATAATCCCTCTGCTGTAGCCATAAAAGGATTACATGACACAACACGTAAATGCATCTCAGCACTAATTAATTTGAATATCAACACATCAACATGGGACCCGATGTTAGTTAATTTATTACTCAAAAAACTGGATCAAGGCACACACTTATTATACGAGCAAACAAAACAACTACCAAGATCATTGCCAACATTAGAAGAACTGTTGGGCTTCCTGGAATGCAGGTTCCAATCATTAGAAGCAGTTGGACGAATACAAACAACGTCAAAGAAAACTTTAGCTGCAGCAACTACTCCCAAGGAAAACAACCATTGAAAACTATGTAGCAATGGTATTGATCAATTATACTATTGCAACAATTTTTTTTATCGATGTCAGTACCTAATCGACTAAAGTGGATACAGCAACAAAAACTCTTTGTTAACTGCTTCAAGAGTGACCATATGTCAAAACATTGCACAGCAAGTTCCTGTAGAAAATGTAAGAAAACCCACAACACACTCGTACATTTGAAAAGGCATCCACAGAACACCAACGCCTTCAACTTACCATCAAACAACTCTTACACTGAAAGTAAGGCATCAACATCAACGGTGGCTTCAGCTCATTGTCCTGGAACAGGGAAAAATTACGTACTGTTAGCCACAGCTCGGGTAAAAACTACAGGCAATAATGGACAGTCTGGAGTCTTCAAAGCAGTCTTAGACTCAGGATCACAAATCAACATTGTTACTAAACGGCTACTAAATCGTCTATAACTCAAGCCATCGCAGACATCCCTATATATCGAAGGAATCGGCAATCAGTCCAGAAATACAAATCAACGCATTAAGGTTAATCTTCAGTCTACAACAAGTACCCAGCAAAAAATTACACATTACCATCAGAACTACTTGCCATATAATGACTTACTTTTCTGATTACCAAATTTCATTACTCGCTTACAAATCACATTACCTAAAATTTAAAAAAAAATTATAACTTGTTGCTAAATGAAACCCGATTACTTTTTTTTGAAATTTTTTACTGGGTAATTACAACACAAGACTAGAAGCCTTTGTTCTTCCCAACATAATTCCGGCCCAACCTTCAACAGAGTTCAACTGTATCTCCTGGCCAATTCCAGAAAATATTCAACTGGCCGATCCTGAATTCAACAAAACTGGTAATATTGACGTTTTACTAGGAGCCGAATATTAGCTCGAATTGTTGACCACCGGAAAAATTCACCTCTCACCAGAATAACCAATTTTAAAAAATACAAGGCTGGGTTGGATTGTAAGTGGAAGGATAAGGGAAAGGAATAGCAACTCAGCGGTATGTGCAGTATACAGTGAAAACGAAACAACCACAGAAGAACTTGTCCAAAGATTCTGGAAACTAGACGAATTCGAGTCAGACAGCACTATCACCACCGAAGAGAGAAGGTGTGAACTACAGTTCATCCAAACAACGACAAGAAATTCTGAGGGCCTATTTGTAGTTCGGCTCCCCTTTTCAGAAAACCCGAGCTGCCTAGGAGAGACAAAAAAGTTAGCATTTTCAAGATTGATGGCCCTAGAAAGGCGTTTATTGATGAACGTAGACATTAAGCAACAATACATTGACTTTATGAAGCAATATGAAGAATTGTGTCACATGACCCGCATAAATAACTCAGAGGTAGTAGGGTCTCATTTCTATATTCCACATCACTGCATAATCAAACCTGAAAGTAAAACCACCAAACTTCGAGTAGTGTTTGATGCATCGGCAAAATCCTCAACAGGAATATCTCTCAATGACATCTTGTGCGTAGGTCCTCCGACACAAGGAGATCTCTTTGGACTGCTACTGCGATTCCGAATGCCACGATTTGTTTTTTGTACTGATATTGAAAAAATGTATCGTCAAATTCTTGTTCATTCAGCTGACCATCACCTGCAACTAATATATTGGAGAAATAGTCCAAATGAAGTAGTGGAAACCTACAAATATAACACTGTGACATATGGAACATCCGCAGCAGGCTTGCCATTTTAGCATTTTTAGTGCTAGATTTAGCACTTTTTTTCTTCGTTTAGCACTAAAGATTTTGAAAATAATGCTAAGTGCTAGTTTAGCACTTTTTAAAACTATTTGGCATTTTTTGCACTTTTTTATTTCATTAAATTTATAAATTTTCAGTAGATAATTCCTTAATACAAATTGTGAGCCAATTCAAATTTATTTATCTTCAATAATTGTTTAGTCTGACAGTAGTCATATAACTGAACCGCTCTGAGATACACATATGGGTACAAATATACTAAAGTACACTATTTGAAATACCAAAGTAACAAAACTTGTTTTAAGTTGTATTATTTTCAAGAGCTTGTAGTATTCGTAAGGTTATTGGTAAGCTTATACAAAAGTACAGTCAAAGCTAAAGTGAGCCCAAAACTTTAGTTGTCGGTTATACGATTATGTTTATGTGATTCAGTAAAACTATACAACGTGGGAAATTGGTATATCTGGTTATTAAATCGTTTCATCTGATTTAACTATGTAGAAAAGAGATATTCTTGAATAGTTTCCTGTTTTTTTACATTTACTTTCTTTACATACTTCGTACGACTACAATTCGAGCTCAAAAAAGTCACCCAATGTAGCAATGGTAAAGTAAAAAAAACATGTTGATTATTAAGTTCTTGTTTCAACTTTGATATTTATTGATTTTCTCATTTGTTTAAATGAAAGTTTAACATAATAACTCTAGTTTTCTTAGAAACTTTTGGGTAAAGGTTCCATGATGATCTGCAATAGCAACAGTGAAATTCACATAGGATCCAGGTAAACCCCTCAATAATAAATTTCAATGTATTTTTATAAAAAATAGTTTACTGAATAAGTAAAATATTAATTTGGGATTATTAATGCGTTAACAAATGCTAAACTTTATATAGCTAGTCTATTTAACACTATTAAAGTTTTGTTCTTTCGTGGTATTCCATTCGCAGCTGGATTCAAAATTTATGAATTAAATATTTCAAGCGCCCTATACATACAATATTATTAAATATATTTTTTTTCACATAAAATATATAGTATAATTTTGCCCACACTACACGATGTAATTCTATTTTCTTAGTTATGAAAAAATGTATTGTGCTACCTATGAATATGATATATACATTGTCAATGATATAGAATACAAAAATTCACAATTTTACTGTAAGCGTATGGGCCACTGAAGAAATAAGGGAAACTAAAAATGTTTACTGATTTTAGCACTTTTTTGTGTGTGCTGTAGAACATTTTAGCACTTTTATTTCCGCAATCTAGCACTTTTCCTCCTACATCTTATGGCAACACTGATCCGCAGGCCCATACTTGGCAACAAAATGTTTGCAGCAGTTAGCAGATAAAAACATGAAAAATTATCCATTAGGTGCAACAACATTAAGAGAAGATTTTTATGTGTATGTCGGTATGAGTGGATCTGATAGCCTTACAACAGCAATTGAAAAACAACAACAGTTGACTACCTTGTTACAAGGAGCTGGCTTCAAACTAAGAAAGTGGTGTGCAAATCATTCGAGGCTACTATCTGGCACTTCTCCTGAAGATGTAATTTGAACTAAATATAGATTTTGATAATCAATCAACAAAAATTTTGGGATTAAAGCCTGGTACTCTGTTCGAAGTTGTGAAACATTTTCGAAACATTTTCAGTGCCATTGGTTATTTTGCGTGAAAAATTTGACATATACTAAATGTAGCAAAGTAGTAACAGAGTACTACTCTTGCGAGTTTATTTCGCAAATATTTCATACCAAATACTTTTATATGTAGTTTGACAGCATTTCGCACGAAATTGTGAACAGAGTATCATGCTTAACATGGAATCCCAAGGCGGATATTTTTTGTCTCAGAGCAGACATTCAAGACAATGAGAAAATAAACAAGTGAACTATAACATCAGATATAGCACGAATATGCGATCCGTTAGGAATCGCCGGACCTGTTGTCGTCTCTGCTAAAATATTCATACAACAACTATGACAATTAAAACGAACGACGAACCGCTTCCAGCAGATCTTAACAACCAATGGGTACTGTTTCGTAAAAATTTAAAACACCTTAACAATATAAATACTAAAAGGCACATTTTTGATGGTCAGATTTCAAAGGATACAAAAATACACACTTTTGTAGATGCTTCTGAAAAGGCGTATGGCGCCACAGTATATATACGATCCAAGCTACAAGATGGTGTTCAGACTTCTATGCGCCAAATCACGCATTGCCCCTATAAAAAAGGTAACTTTACCAAGACTAGAACTATGCGCAGCAGTTGGGGCTCAACTTACTACAAGAGCAAAAAGAGAACTACGAGCTGAAAACATGCCTATATATCTATGGTCAGACTCTGAGATAGTACTGCATTGGATCAATGCAACATCATCCCCTCTTCGTACCTTTGTCGCAAATAGAGTAAGTAAAATTCAAGAGCAAACCATAAGCATTCAATTTCGACACGTCAGTTCTAAGCAAAACCCGGCCGACCTCATCTCAAGAGGTTTGAGTCCAGAAAAATTATCACAATGTAGCCTTTGGTTTTTTGGGCCAATGTTTTTACACGGCAACGAGAGTCAATAGCCAAAGGAGTTCAACAAAAATCGGAAACCATCCTCCACTGAAGAATTCAAACCAAATTCAGTCATTGCCATATCTGCAATTTCAACCTCATTGGAAGACATTATATATAAAATCAACAACCACAATTCATTCAAGACACTCCAAAGAGTAGTAGCATACATGCAACGCTTCATCCAAAACACCAAATTGGTGAAGACCGAACGACCGACCAGCAATGCACTAAGCCCGTTAGAACTCACTTCAGCTAAGCATCTCATAGTCAAAGCTATGCAAATTTCTTCAAAAATGAAATAAGTGCATTAAACAAAGGGAAGAAGCTCGATAAGGCAAGTCCTATATGTGGACTATCACCTTTTCTTGACGAAAATAATATACTACGCGTCGGCGGAAGGTTGAAAGCTTCAAACATCTCATATGATGCTAAACACCCAATGGTTCTTCCCTACAACGATCCAATTTCTAAATTAATAATGAGAATGTTACACAACGACAATCATCATTGCGGCCCACAAATACTACTATCCATCTCCAGACAACAGTTTTGGATAATAAAAGGGAAGTCAATTGCCAGACACATAGTTCAAACCTGCATCCGATGCACCAGGTCAAAGCCAAGGCTAATGCAACAAATCATGGGAGATCTACCTGCCTCCAGAGTGACTCCGACTCGGCCATTTATAATATCATAATGTCGACTACTGTGGCCCACTGTGGGTACATTATAAACTAAGAGGTAAGAGACCTCACAAGGCCTACATTGCAGTTTTCGTATGTTTCTCAACAAGAGCAGTACATTTAGAAGTGGTAACTGACCTCACTATAGAACCATTTATTGGAGCTCTCAAGAGGTTCATCGCCCGACGTGGACGTTGTCAAACCATCTATTCAGATAACGCTACGAACTTCGTTGAGGCACGGAACCAGCTCGAAGAACTAAATAACGCCATATTTTCCAAACCTTCACAAGAAGCTATATCTCGATCTTGCAGTAATGACGGAATAGTGTTCAAGTTTATACCTCCTAAGGCACCACATTTCGGTGGGTTATGGGAGGCAGCTGTTAAGTCAGCCAAGCAATTACTTTTACGCAGTATATCAACGGCTTCGCTAACGCATGAAGAATTAGAAACAGTCATCATTGAAATTGAGGCCATTCTGAACTCACGGCCCCTTACTCCTTTATCACGTGATCCAAACGATTTAACAGCTTTAACTTCCGGCCATTTCTTAATCGGGGAACTACTGACGGCACAAGTCGACTCCCAAGTGCCTAATCCTACTTGCTCACTGGCAAAAAGATGGAATCTTGTGTCGCAGCTTAAACACGAATTTTGGAAAAGATGGTCATTGGAATATTTGCACCAGCTACAAGAAAAACCGAAATGGAAGACATCACCTCAAAATGCGAAAGAAGGAAATTTAGTCATAGTAAAGGAGGACAATGGAATGGCCACTGGGTAGAATCCTGAACACTTATAAGGGAACTGACGGCAAGGTCAGAGTAGCAGATATAAAGACAGCCTCCTGAATAAAGAAAAGACCTATTCATAGATTAGCGCCACTACTGCAGCAGGAAGAACTACCAACAAATGAAGTGACCAAGCTCATTCGCCCGATAGCAGTTGATGAAACAGACAGTCCATCATCAAAAAAATCTAGGCCTATGTCCACTTCAATGCTACTTACTATAATAACAAGACTATTTTTAATTCCAGCAGCAATGAGTAGCAATGTCAAAATAACCAACTTTCATGATAACCCAGGACTATACTTTGAGGGAATTGGAAATGTAAAACTAGTGACGGCTGAATGGAGACTAATGATATACAATGACCTAGCACCATTTACTTCCGAGTTGAAGGCCTTCCAGTCAAAAATAACTACACTACACCAGCTCTGTTCGCTCATTAAACATCATCTAACTTGCAACATTTTGACAACCAACTTCAATCAAATAAAAAATGAATTGATTCAAGAAAACGAGCTGTTCTCCAGCAGAATAGTAAAAAGGGGACCCTTCAACATTATTGGAAATGTTGCACGACCTTTGTTTGGCGTTCTTGATTCCGAGTATGCAAATGAAATGTCAAACACCATCAAGAATGATAAGGAGTAATCAAACTATTTGTTCAACTCCTTAAAAATCAAACATCTATTATTGACTCAACCATTAATATAATCAAGCAAGACGAACAAAGTACTCAGAAACAAATAATGGATATAATTGACAAGGTTAATGAACAAGATAATGCAAAAAAAATCAAAATTTTCAACAGCCGACAACCAACTAAATGCAAGCTCATTCGGTTGGCAGACAACTCCACATGGACACAACTAAAATATCCAAATAAATGGATCTTCGCTACCACCGCAAAACTAGAGATGTCAGCAGTTTGCGGTTCTGAACATGCCCAATATACATTAAACGGCACCGGAATAATAGAGATCGAAGCGAGCTGCACACTCAGAGGCACTTTTATCACAATCCAAGGTCATTTTGGTTTATCTAATACACTACATACATCATATGCTCAACTACGGCCCATAGATCATATTAGCACCCCACAAGAGATGACTAAAATATTTAACACACAACAACCAGATTGAAATCCATCAAAAACAACTAAGCGCACTGAAGAAACAACTAAACGAATCAACCGTTGTTCACATACCAGCACTCATCAAATCCATTAGTTTTCACCATCATGCAGTCAGTTATTCTGCACAAGTGCACTAATAAAAAAAATGTTAAACTTAAATTTTAACAATTCCCATAAAAACACTAATTATTAACCTGACTGCACCCGGTCATAAAAAATACTTGTGTGGCAACACTCTATTCTTTAATAGCTGTTGTTGTTATTTACATTTATTTTCTTTTACATACTCTTACAACTACAATTTGAAGCTGAAAAAAAGTCAGCCAATGTAGCAATGGTAAAGTAAGAAAATAAAAAAACATGTTGATTATTGAGTTCTTGTTTCAACTTTGTTATTTGTTGTTAGGCTTCTCATTTGTTTAAATGAAAGTTTATAACATAATAACTCTAGTTGTTCTAAGAAATTTGGGTAAAGGTTCTCTGATGATCTGCATTAGCAACAGTGAAATGCGCATAGGATCCAGCTAAACCCGTCAATAATTTCAATGTATTTTTAATAAAAAAATATTTTACTTAATAAGTAAAATAATAATTTGGGATTATTAGTGCGTTTAAAAATTTTAAACTTAGAATTTTTTTTAGTTTATTTGAACTTTATAAATATGTTGTAGATCATAGTTAAAAGTGACTTGGAATACTTAAGATTGTCTACTACTTAAGGCCGTTTCACACTATAATACAAGTATTAATAATTTTGACGAAAATGCATCCCTAATCTAAGTTCTGTTTTAAAAATTTCAAAAGACAATAACAACTCAACAAGTCAGAGTTGCATTTTCCACAAAAGTATTAATACTTGTATTATAGTGTGAAACGCCCTTTAGCATCTATCTGATGGTCTTTTCTCACATACAATGGCCATCTAATTACAATAAAAAGCGCAAGAAAAATATCTTCATTTCATAGTTTTCTTTGCTAAACCTAATTATTTTCACAGCTTATCCATCTCATTCTCAAAACACCGAGCGTTTTGTTCATGTAGTACATGAATTTGCCATAGCAGTCCCCGACGAGCAACGCATGGGCCACATTTTTTCTAAACTCGAGAGCCGTCAGAAATATAGCCAACTTGAATCACGTCGAGATATGATCGACCAAAATTTCTATTATTTTACTTTGCTTTTTGTTGCTTATTTTTGTTACTTATTCCTTGTTGTATAATTTGAGGTATGATATAAAGGTTACTTGAGGTCAAAGACTTTTGAATTAAAAAAAATTAGTCTGCCACAGACAAACTCATCGATATATTATACTTTACTTTTTCACTAATACATTCACACTTTTAGAATTTGAAGCGACTTTGACTTAAAATTTTCTTTCCAATTGTGAGTCTAAACACAATGTTTGCGGTGCGGTGCGATTTCTCGTTGCGGGAAAGAAAAATAAACATAATACAATGAAAGACGGCTACGGCAATACTTGTCATTGTTTGTTTAAATTTTTATTAATTTTTTTGTGGATACATTTTTATAAAATTTTCTAAAAAATTTAGTCTTTGTTTAATATTTTGTAATGGAGGCCCTATGCTCCTTATAGGAACGACGGAAACATATATACATATATGTATAATATTTTGTAATGTCAGTAACTAAATAAATAAATTCAGTAAAGTGCGGCTTTTGTAATGGAGGCTCCATGCTCCTTATAGGAACGACGGGAACATATGTATATACATATATATATAATATTTTGTAATGGCAGTAACTAAATAAATAAATTCAATAAAGTGCGGCTTTGACTCGCGCACGAAGGGTTCCGTACGTTGGGCGTTGAGCATTTTTTTAATAGTGCTTTTTTACGTTTTTTAAGCTGAAATATATTTTTTGTTTTTTTTTCGCTTTTTTCTCATTTTGGCAATTTTTTAATTTTTGCGATTTTTTCCGGTTTTTTGCGATTTAGAAATTTTTTTTTAATTTGGTGCTTTTTTTCGTTTTGCCGATTTTTTTTTTATCTTGGCGATTTTTTTTCGGTTTGGCGATTTTCTGTATAAAAATACACTAACTTTACAAAATTTAAGTGTATATTGTATATATATTACATCGGATTTTAACATTTTTCGTTTCTCGTTTTGGAACACCCTTTAATTTCCAACTCTCATGTATTTGTTGTTGTAGCGGCCAAGGGTCTACACCCTCTGTCTAAATTTCAGGTCCGTAGCTCTTACGGTTGTCGAGAAAATACCCTGTGACGGACAGCGTAGCGAAAACAATAGGGGTTCTTTTCACCTTTGGTGTACGAAACCCTAAAAGACGATTAACATTTTATACATTTGATATAATTTTTAAACTTTTTATTTTTTGAAAATTTTTTTTCGAATTATTCAAAAACTATGGCAACATCAGAAAGAGAAAGAGAGTCAAAAATTGAGAGAATAAGAAAGTCCGCAGAGAAAATAAAATAGATTTTAATTTTATACCGTTCCGCACTACGGTTTTTTACTTCAAAATCGTATGAAAAACCTCACCGCAATAAATTATCGTTACATTGTGTTCAAACTCTGTGTATTCAAATTTATAGGCAAAAAACAACTGACACCAATTTCAATGAGCACACTTTTCGTTTTTGTTTTCAAATATTCTGCCGGCATAGTATTTTTGTGTTCTTTTATTATACATAATGTTATATTCCTCCTAAAAACTTCAATTAACTTGAAATAAATATTATTAGGAACAAAAATATGTAAAAAATATAATGATGTGTTGCGGTTTATAGACCTAAATAGAAGCCATAAAGTTGTGTGTTTAAGCTGTTTTCTTATCAACGGAATATTGAAAATAAATTTGCTTGGAAATTGCGTGCAGCCTACGTCACAGCTTTCAATTTAAATTACTTTTGACAACCAGTACGTGTAAAAAACTTGAAAGCAAATCTTGGTCGAGTAACTGTAGCGTTAATATATGAATGTAAATAATGAAGCTATGACAAATTTAAAAAGGTGACCCCTGTTATATACAACTGTAGTTTATTTATACCTGTTAGAATAATATTAAGTTTGTTTTACAAAATATGCAAAAATTGTCAATGAATAAAAAATAAAACTTTCAGTTTGGATCGAGAAAGCAAATAGAAATATTCGTATTACTTTAATAAATCAGGTGTGGGGTAAAGAAAAAAAAATGGATTTACGACCCAGCCGACAAAAGATAATTGATGCCTTAACTTTTGCTGGAGTATCTTTTCCTGAACAGGCAACTATATCGCAATTAAGAAATTTGTATGCAAGTCTGCCTTTATTAGAAGATAATGATGATGTTCCTGATCCAACTCCAGATGCTTTAAATACAACCGCTGTTAATGTGTTTCCTTCTGAAAGCAATAATGCTTTAACCGATGCTGATGTTAACAATCCTGCTGAAAATAATTCTTGTGATTTTTTGTTTAATGTTGGAAATATACCTGTAGTTTCCAGTGATATATTACCCAATGTTAGTCCCGCTGCTTCAAAAATAGGTAATGATGCAGATAATCAAAATGAAGAGCAGCGATTAGAAAAAGAATTAAAAATTCTTAGAATGCGCTGTGAAATAAGAAATTTACAAACTCAGCTACAGTCTCTAGGAGATATTCCATCACAGTCTTCATTCAGTCATCGAATTAACTATGAGGAACTTGATACAGTAGTTCAAAAATTTAGTGGTGATGATAATCAAGATGTTACAAAATCGGTTAGTGCTTATGACGATTATGTAAAGATAGCTGGTTTTAATAATCAAGAATTGTTATTGGGTTTGAAGCGGCTTTTATTTGGAAGTGCTCGACAGTTCATACAAAATCTTAACTTCACTAATTATAACGAAGCGGAGCAGTTATTAATTAAAACTTTTAGAAGAACTCTAACGTGTGAGGAAGTATATCGTAAATTAGGTTTACGGACCATAAAGCCAAATGAATCATGTGTAAGTTACGTGATTGCAATGCAAACTATTGCCTCCCAAGCAAATGTTGATGAAAAGGAGTTAGTTGATATTATCATAGATGGATTCCAAGATAATTCAACAAATGTATCATTATCATATGGTGCATCATCAATTGCCAAATTAATAGAACATTTAGACCGTTATGAACGTCGGAGAAATCGCAAAGATGATGTAACAAAGACAAAATTAAACATAAAACCAGATACAAGATGTTTCAATTGCTCGCAGTTTGGGCACTTTCAAAGTGCCTGTCCTAAGCCTCTTCGACCTTCCGGTGATGGAAATATTATTGTGAATCCAACACAGTTGGTAAGTGTGGCTTTTTGTTTATTTAATAATGGCGAGTGCACAGATTATTTGAATTTCAACTCTCTCATTGATTCTGGTAGCCCAATTAATTTTATCAAGCGATCTTTGGTGCCTTCAAGCCTCGAAATATCAAATAAGTTGAAGGTAACAAAATTTATTGGTATTGGGAATGTTAAATTACAAATGTATGGCACAGTTTCATGCTTGATTAAGTTTCATGATATTGTTAAATATGAGGAGCTAGTAGTAGTTCCAGACAATTATATAACATCTTCAATTATATCGGGTAGATCTTTTATGAATAAATTTAGTTTATATTTGTGTAAAATAAATTCAAACAAATCAAGTGCATTCGGTTTAGATAAAGAAATATTTCGGGTTAATAGTGACTGTCTTGGTAATAATTTCGCCGATTCAAATTTATATACTAATAACGTTGATTTGCAGCAAAATTGCTTAGATATAAATCCAAATTTAAAAACTAATGAAATACAATTTACAAAAGATTTAATTAAAAGTTCCTATATCTATCCCAAAACACTTATAAAAACACCATCTGATTATAAAATGAAGATACATTTATCAGATGACATACAAAAAATTATTAATGACTTATTAGCTAGAAAGGTAATTCAACCTAGCAGCTCACCATATGCCTCAGCTATTGTCTTAGTAAAAAAGAAAGCTGGCGAAACTAGAATGTGTGTTGACTATCGTAGTCTAAATAAGAAAACCATTCGCGATAATTTTCCTTTACCACTAATTGATGATTGTATCGAATATATGACAAAAAAAAGTACTTTAGTTTATTAGATCTCAAAGATGGATTTAATCATATTGAAATGGAAGAGAAATCAATACCATTTACATCGTTTGTTACGCCGCATGGGCAATTTTAATATCTGAGAATGCCTTTTGGGTTAAAAAATGCACCCGCGAATTTTCAGAGATTTGTTTATAATATTTTTTGTGATTTAATTGACTCTCGCGAAATTGTAGTTTATATAGATGATATTTTAATAGCATCGGAGGACTTAAGTTCTCATTTGAGAACATTGAGAAAAGTACTTTGTCGTTCATATGAAAAGGATTTGGAGCTTAGGTTAAAGAAATGCAAATTTTGTTATAATCATATTGATTATTTAGGATATACGGTTAATTGTAACGGAATACGTCCTACTGATAGACATTTATCTGTAATCAGATCATTTCCGGTACCTAAGAATCGAAAGGAGTTACAATCATGCATTGGGCTATTTACGTATTTTAGGAGATTTGTTCCATCGTTTTCTAAAATTGCGAAGCCTCTATTAAACTTGTTAAGAGAAAAACAGGAAAGATATTTAACTTTTCGAATTATTGTATGAAAGCTTTTGATGAACTGAGGCAGCGGCTTATGGAACCTGCGATCTTGGCAATTTATAATCCATCACATGAAACGGAGTTACACTGTGATGCAAGTGCAAATGGGTTTGGTTCAATTTTATTGCAACGTCAGGATGATGGCAAGTTCCATCCCATTGCGTTTTCTTCGAAATCGACTTCCGACACAGAGTCAAAGTACCATAGTTTTGAACTTGAGACTTTATCGATTATATATGCGCTTCGTCGTTTTCGGTTTATTTGGAAGGCATTCATTTTAAAATTGTTACGGATTGTAACTCACTCTTTATGACGCTAGGAAAGAAACAGATTAACCCAAGAATAGCTCGTTGGGCATTAGAACTGGAAAATTATTATTATTCAATACAGCATCGCAGTGGGCTATCAATGGGTCATGTAGATGCTCTGAGTAGGTGTAACAAAGATGAAATCAGCACTCAATCAATAGTAGCTTCAGTTGATTCAAGTGAAATAGATACACGAATTCAGATATTGCAGAATCGTGTTGAAAATATAAAAAAATTAGCTTCAAGGCTGCAAAATGAAAATGATAATAATTTCGAGTTATCAGATGGTTTAGTATTTCGAAAAGGGGAGTCAAATCGTTTACTTTTGTACGTACCACGTGAAATGGAAGAAAGTGTAATGCGTTTAGTTCATGAAAAAATTGGCCATCTTGGTGTTAACAAGTGTTTTGATCAGATAAAATATAATTACTGGTTTCCAAAAATGAAAAAGAAGATTAACCAATATGTTCAAAGATGTTTAAAGCGCATTTTATATTCCGCACCAACGCGATTACATGAACAGAATTTGTACAATATTCCTAAAAGTCCTTTTCCATTTGATACCATCCATATTGACCATTTTGGACCATTGTCTTCAAGATGGAAACACATATTGGTTGTTGTAGATGGATTTACAAAGTTTGTTCGACTCTATCCAGTCAGGTCTACAAGTACGAAGGAAGTATGTTGCTCACTGATTAAATATTTTAATTATTATTATAGTAGACCAAGACGTATTATATCTGATAGAGGTTCATGTTTCACTTCAAACGAATTTAAAGAATTTGTTAAGGATAATAATATTGACCATATAAAAGTTGCCATTTCGTCGCCTCAGGCAAATGGTCAAGTGGAACGTGTGAATAGAATTATTAAAGCAATGCTAAGTAAACTATGTGAGCCATTGAAACATTCTGACTGGTCACAAAAACTAACATCGGTTGAATTTGCGATAAATAACTCTATCCACAGTACAACGAAAGAAACTCCTAGTAAACTTTTATTTGGAATAAATCAACGTGGAGTTATAGTCGATGAGCTTAGTGAATATTTAGATGACAAAAATGGTGAATCGACGGAAAGGAATTTGGACGAACAACGAGTTAGGGCTTTAGAAGGTATTGAAAAATCTCAGGCGAATAGTCAATACTACTTTAGGAAACATAGTGTTCCTCCAAAGGTATATTCCGTTGGGGATTATGTTGTTATAAGAAAGAATCAGAATAATGCAGACAAAAGTGGAAAATTCTGTGAAAAGTATCGTGGACCTTATGTGGTTAGTGGAAAATTGGATAGGGATAGATATGTGGTAGAGGATATTGAAAATTGTCAATTGACAAAGTTACCATATAAAGGTATTATTGAAGCAAATAATTTAAGGAAATGGATATCGCAAGACAGTCACTATTAACCCGAAATATTTCTTTATCTAAACCGAATGCACTTGATTTGTTTGAATTTATTTTACACAAATATAAACTAAATTTATTCATAAAAGATCTACCCAATATAATTGAAGATGTTATATAATTGTCTGGAACTACTACTAGCTCCTCATATTTAACAATATCATGAAACTTAATCAAGCATGAAACTGTGCCAATACATTTGTAATTTAACATTCATCGACTATAACTCCATGTTGATTTATTCCAAATAAAAAAAGTTTACTAGGAGTTTCTTTCGTTGTACTGTGGATAGAGTTATTTATCGCAAATTCAACTGATGTTAGTTTTTGTGAGCAGTCAGAATGTTTCAATTGCTCACATAGTTTACTTAGCATTGCTTTAATAATTCTATTCACGCGTTCCACTTGACCATTTGCCTGAGGCGACGAAACGGCAACTTTTACATGGTCAATATTATTATCATTAACAAATTCTTTAAATTCGTTTGAAGTGAAACATGAACCTCATCGAGTTCCTCATAGTTAATTCGATGACTGAATTAAGACTGTGATGGAATATCTCCTAGAGACTGTATCTGAGTTGCAGGATTGTTAACGTCAGCATCGGTTAAAGCATTATTGCTTTCAGAAGGAAATACATTAACAGCGGTTGTATTTAAAGCATCTGGAGTTGGATGGGGAACATCATCATTATCTTCTAATAAAGGCAGACTTGCATACAAATTTCTTAATTGCGATATAGTTGCCTGTTCAGGAAAAGATACTCCAGCAAAAGTTAAGGCATCAATTATCTTTTGTCGGCTGGGTCGTAAATCCATTTTTTTTTCTTTACCCCACACCTGATTTATTAAAGTAATACGAATATTTCTATTTGCTTTCTCGATCCAAACTGAAAGTTTTATTTTTAATTCATTGACAATTTTTACATATTTTGTAAAACAAACTTAATATTATTCTAACAGGTATAAATAAACTACAGTTGTATATAACAGTTCGGCCAACCTGATAAATTGATTGACCTCAATCAATATTTAAACAAATTATTAATATAATACAAATGAAATTATGAATTATATATACTATATAAAAATAAATATAGTGGCTTTTTTAAATAGAAATAAATCAGGAAGAGTGACTGTCTTGCGATATCCATTTCCTTAAATTATTTGCTTCAATAATACCTTTATATGGTAACTTTGTCAATTGACAATTTTCAATATCCTCTACCACATATCTATCCCTATCCAATTTTCCACTAACCACATAAGGTCCACGATACTTTTCACAGAATTTTCCACTTTTGTCTGAATTATTCTGATTCTTTCTTATAACAACATAATCCCCAACGGAATATACCTTTGGAGGAACACTATGTTTCCTAAAGTAGTATTGACTATTCGCCTGAGATTTTTCAATACCTTCTAAAGCCCTAACTCGTTGTTCGTCCAAATTCCTTTCCGTCGATTCACCATTTTTGTCATCTAAATATTCACTAAGCTCATCGACTATAACTCCACGTTGATTTATTCCAAATAAAAGTTTACTAGGAGTTTCTTTCGTTGTACTGTGGATAGAGTTATTTATCGCAAATTCAACCGATGTTAGTTTTTGTGACCAGTCAGAATGTTTCAATGGCTCACATAGTTTACTTAGCATTGCTTTAATAATTCTATTCACACGTTCCACTTGACCATTTGCCTGAGGCGACGAAATGGCAACTTTTATATGGTCAATATTATTATCCTTAACAAATTCTTTAAATTCGTTTGAAGTGAAACATGAACCTCTATCAGATATAATACGTCTTGGTCTACTATAATAATAATTAAAATATTTAATCAGTGAGCAACATACTTCCTTCGTACTTGTAGACCTGACTGGATAGAGTCGAACAAACTTTGTAAATCCATCTACAACAACCAATATGTGTTTCCATCTTGAAGACAATGGTCCAAAATGGTCAATATGGATGGTATCAAATGGAAAAGGACTTTTAGGAATATTGTACAAATTCTGTTCATGTAATCGCGTTGGTGCGGAATATAAAATGCGCTTTAAACATCTTTGAACATATTGGTTAATCTTCTTTTTCATTTTTGGAAACCAGTAATTATATTTTATCTGATCAAAACACTTGTTAACACCAAGATGGCCAATTTTTTCATGAACTAAACGCATTACACTTTCTTCCATTTCACGTGGTACGTACAAAAGTAAACGATTTGACTCCCCTTTTCGAAATACTAAACCATCTGATAACTCGAAATTATTATCATTTTCATTTTGCAGCCTTGAAGCTAATTTTTTTATATTTTCATCACGATTCTGCAATATCTGAATTCGTGTATCTATTTCACTTGAATCAACTGAAGCTACTATTGATTGAGTGCTGATTTCATCTTTGTTACACCTACTCAGAGCATCTACATGACCCATTGATAGCCCACTGCGATGCTGTATTGAATAATAATAATTTTCCAGTTCTAATGCCCAACGAGCTATTCTTGGGTTAATCTGTTTCTTTCCTAGAGTCATAAAGAGTGAGTTACAATCCGTAACAATTTTAAAATGAATGCCTTCCAAATAAACCGAAAACGACGAAGCGCATATATAATCGATAAAGTCTCAAGTTCAAAACTATGGTACTTTGACTCTGTGTCGGAAGTCGATTTCGAAGAAAACGCAATGGGATGGAACTTGCCATCATCCTGACGTTGCAATAAAATTGAACCAAACCCATTTGCACTTGCATCACAGTGTAACTCCGTTTCATGTGATGGATTATAAATTGCCAAGATCGGAGGTTCCATAAGCCGCTGCCTCAGTTCATCAAAAGCTTTCATACAATAATTCGAAAAGTTAAATATCTTTCCTGTTTTTCTCTTAACATGTTTAATAGAGGCTTCGCAATTTTAGAAAACGATGGAACAAATCTCCTAAAATACGTAAATAGCCCAATGCATGATTGTAACTTCTTTCGATTCTTAGGTACCGGAAATGATCTGATTACAGATAAATGTCTATCAGTAGGACGTATTCCGTTACAATTAACCGTATATCCTAAATAATCAATATGATTATAACAAAATTTGCATTTCTGTAACCTAAGCTCCAAACCCTTTTCATATGAACGACAAAGTACTTTTCTCAATGTTCTCAAATGAGAACTTAAGTCCTCCGATGCTATTAAAATATCATCTATATAAACTACAATTTCGCGAGAGTCAATTAAATCACAAAAAATATTATAAACAAATCTCTGAAAATTCGCGGGTGCATTTTTTAACCCAAAAGGCATTCTCAGATATTAAAATTGCCCATGCGGCGTAACAAACGATGTAAATGGTATTGATTTCTCTTCCATTTCAATATGATTAAATCCATCTTTGAGATCTAATAAACTAAAGTACTTCTTTTTTGTCATATATTCGATACAATCATCAATTAGTGGTAAAGGAAAATTATCGCGAATGGTTTTCTTATTTAGACTACGATAGTCAACACACATTCTAGTTTCGCCAGATTTCTTTTTTACTAAGACAATAGCTGAGGCATATGGTGAGCTGCTAGGTTGAATTACCTTTCTAGCTAATAAGTCATTAATAATTTTTTGTACTTCAGATTTATCATGATATGACAGACGACGTGGAGAACAATAAACAGGAATGTCATCTGATAAATGTATCTTCATTTTATAATCAGATGGTGTTTTTATAAGTGTTTTGGGATAGATATAGGAACTTTTAATTAAATCTTTTGTAAATTGTATTTCATTAGTTTTTAAATTTGGATTTATATCTAAGCAATTTTGCTGCAAATCAACGTTATTAGTATATAAATTTGAATCGGCGAAATTATTACCAAGACAGTCACTATTAACCCGAAATATTTCTTTATCTAAACCGAATGCACTTGATTTGTTTGAATTTATTTTACACAAATATAAACTAAATTTATTCATAAAAGATCTACCCGATATAATTGAAGATGTTATATAATTGTCTGGAACTACTACTAGCTCCTCATATTTAACAATATCATGAAACTTAATCAAGCATGAAACTGTGCCATACATTTGTAATTTAACATTCCCAATACCAATAAATTTTGTTACCTTCAACTTATTTGATATTTCGAGGCTTGAAGGCACCAAAGATCGCTTGATAAAATAATTGGGCTACCAGAATCAATGAGAGAGTTGAAATTCAAATAATCTGTGCACTCGCCATTATTAAATAAACAAAAAGCCACACTCACCAACTGTGTTGGATTCACAATAATATTTCCACCACTGTTCTCTGGCTCCATAAAAACTGACGCAACAATACGAGTTTTTTTACGATTCGGACAATCTTTGTTATAATGACCCATCTGATGACATGTAAAGCACAAACCGGAAGGTCGAAGAGGCTTAGTACAGGCAAGAATGAATTTATAAAAGCATTTTTAAATAGTTGCGCTGTAATTATCGAAATACTTTCTTAACAAAAGTTTGATGATTTTTCCCGAGCTATAAATTTCTATTATTAGGGTGTCACATTAGGGTGGTTGGAAATGAGATTTGGGGGGTAAGTACTAGAACGGTGTACTTAGAGTTCAATGGACCTAAGACCAAAAATATTGGCCTCTCTGGTATTTTTGTATAACAAATCCTTACGCAGTCACTTGTGTAATTACACCATGTCTAGAATGTTTTGTTTCTTAATTTTATATAACAAATCATAAAACTTACTCACCAATAGTTTATAAACCTTTTCGATGCAACTTTTCAATGTTTTTAGTGCTTAGGACAATTTAATTTTACTTTGTTATTGGTTATTTTTCAAACAGCTGATTGTTTTTCGGGTTGCCCAAACTAGCCCAAAGAAAATATACGGGCTCTTTCTTACAAGAAGAAGAACATTACTCTCTCAAAAGCTCCCTTCCTCGCCCAAACTTTGAGTACGGGAACAGTTTTCGGTAAATTTGGGATCCTGCGGGATTCCAATGTGGAGTACGGGATCAACCCTCTTATTTCAATTTGCTGAAATATTTTCTGTAATGAAAGCTCAATTCTACCATCTCTAAATTTACAACAGTCTTGCCATTGCGTTTGTTCCTTACTAATTATGCACTTGTTAGTTAACTTGCTTATTTTTTAAGCCCCGACCAAAAAAAGGGGTGTTATAAGTTTGTCTGTGTTCTGTGTGTCTGTACGAGTCCACGTACAGGCCAAACGGCTGGACCGATTTAGATTTAGTTTTTTCTGTTCGAAAGGTTAGTTGATCGAGAAGGTTCTTAGCTATGTTTTAAGAAAAAAGGTCCAGCCGTTTAGAAGATATCACATCTTTTCTAGATATATTCGAGGGTTTTTAAAATTTTTAATTTTTGATATTGTTCTACTTCTTCTATTTTGGCTTACAAAGCGATACGAACTTTAGCCTCTTCAAATCATAAATATTGATAAATTTTCATCATTATTATTTTTAGATTTCCAAAGCAGATAATATGCCTAAAGCTATATGCTCAAAATGTACATCGAAATTAAAAGTTTCATACCATTTTATTAAAATGGCACACGAATCCGAACAAAATTTAAAACAATTTCTAGATAAAATTAGTTCGGAGCTCAAAGAAGTCACACAGGGAAGTAAGTCTTCCAAGAATTTTGTCAATGAACAAAACTTTACTGAGGATGATATTTTATCTCTTATGGATGAAGAAAACCATGAAGAAGTTAATACATATAGTAATGTTAACGATAACAACAGAAAAAAATACAAAGCAGCGATAGAAGTCAGGAATTCACATGGCAAACACGTTCAGAATATAGAGGGAGAAAAACTTGATGATTGCAAAAATGAGAACGGTTATACTTTTTCTAAAGATGTTCTATTAATAGATGCTTCGAATGAAATTGAGGGCACATATAAGACCAATACACATTTGATGGAAATATCTGTACAAGATGACGGAGAAAAAAAATCATATAATGAGGAAGTTGATGATCATGAACTGGAAAATAATCAAACATACACTAGTATAAATATATTAGAGTCAAATGATGAATCTGAAATTCGTTGCCAATCTCCTGAGCTAACCATTGAAGAATCGGAAGAAAATATCGAATACGATATGATTATTAATAACCAAGATGATACAATACAATGTCAAAGTGCTTATATCGATGAAAGTTCGGTAGAAGGAAATAACCAAAAAGATGATGATGATGATGGTGATTTGAATACAAATAGCCTAAAAAAAGAAATCGAAGACTCAAATAGAACAGATGAAATTATTGGAGGTAGTGAATCAGCACTAGAAAATTTTTCTAAACGGGAAAATATGGTGTACCGTTTTTATTGCATTAAATGTAACCGTGATTTTAGTACTAAAACAAATTTAAACCGCCACATGCAATCTCATGAAGGTAACAAACCTTTCTCGTGTACTGAGTGCAAAAAAAGTTTTACCCAAAAATCAACTTTAAAACAACATATGTATATACATACAGGAGAAAGACCTTACGTCTGTGAAGTTTGTAACCGTGGGTTCACACAATGCAAAAGCCTAATTTTTCACATGCGGCGACATACAGGAGAAAAGCCATTTCACTGCGAATATTGTCTAATCACTTTCAGGCAGAAGGATGCTTTAAGGGTATAAGAAAAATTAATATTAAATGTAAACAATAAATTAAGATAAATCATTTGTATGTATTTCTTTATAGATTCACATTTTAAAACATCATGTGATTATTGAGCGGACAACAAATGGCACTGAGATATTTTCATGTATTATATGTCAAAAGAAATTTGAAACCAAAGTCGAATTTAAAACCCATATGAAAATCCACACCACAACTGGTGAGGTAGATAATGCTGTAGAATTATTTGAAGGTGACGAAGAAAAGCATACAACGAAATTCACAAAAAATTTAAGTCATGCAACGTCTACTAACTCGGAATATTTTAATGCAGCGGTTGTTAATGTTTCTGCATCCTCTGCAGCAGAGCCAAGTCGAGCAAAAAAGTTTCAGTGCCGAAAGTGTTTTAAATGCTTTGCGCTAAAGTAAGTATTTTAACAAGATCCACTTCTGTGCTATGTACAATGTACATATCGCTCATTTGCTTGAACAACATAATAATTAAAAAAAGCGATTTTTTAATTAATAATGCAGAATTAATCCTCATATCGTTATATATGTTCTGTGTAAAAATTGTATACAGATATCTTTCATGCATCAAATCTTGAAGGAAAATTTAAATTTTCTTTTTCTATTGAGATGTAAATTGAAAACTAGAAACCTGTAAACTAGTTGTGACGTTATTCAAGTAAATGAGCGATTTGTATGTGCGATGAAAGAGATTACGCTATGTATGTTAGGCTCCAGTTATGGTGTTCAATGCATGGGCTAGGGTGGACTCACTTAGACCGTTTTGGTCCATTATATGTATATATGTATATATGTATATTATATATATATATATACATATATTTATTATTTCCTGAATTACAACTGACTGTTTCTTAATTACAATTGACAAATCTGAATTACAACTGAAGCTCTTTTAATTTAAATTGACAAATATAAATTACAAGTGGAAAGGGTTCAGATGCATTTCGTTGCTGCTCAACATAACTGGACTTCACAACCATAATTCAAAAAAGCTTACAAAACCACAATGATTATACATAGAACAAATCTCAATAGTTATCGATAATCACAAAACTACAATCATAGTAGGCTAATAAAATTTTTCAAAAAACAAGGAGTACTTATCCAGTAAAATCCAGGAACTGAGCAAATACCATGATATAAATATAGAAGAAGAAGAATGGAAGTCCATTCTCTCTTTGTTTTGAAGTTTCTTTTATGAGAGAAATAAAGAAAAATGTTCCCATATAGTAAAAAATTTAAGTCTTCCCCTAGAAATTTTTAACAAAAATTTGTAATTATCTTAATAAAAAGAAGAGAGGTGTCTTAGTACACCCGGTTATAGCTATGCTGCTTAGTTATATAAAAGAAATTTCATGTGTGGAATAACAATGCAATAAAATTATATTATATGATGATGTCAAATTCTCTGCAAACATTTCAAAACGTTTGCATTTATTTCCCATTACTTTCTTTTCTAGCGACGTACAATTAATTAACGTACTGTTTGTGGCCGGTAGCGGCTGTAAGCCGGCTAACAGCCAATCGGCTGTGTTCTCTTGTTTGTTTGCTCATGTGCAAAAATAAAACAACAACAAATTGAGCAATCGTTTTCATTGTTATATAGACTTGGGTCGAACTCGTTCAATAGTTCATTTTTGCCACAAACCAATGATCAAACCCATGTAATTTAAATGGGTTTGATCATTGGTTTGTGGCAAAAATGAACTAGTGAACGAGTTCGACCCAAGTCTATTGTTATACCCTTCTTCAAAAATGGTGTGTATAGGTTTTTTATAACTATGCTATTTATTGCGCGATGCAGGATTTAGGACGTGATTTTCGTAACAAAAATAATCGATACTATTACAGTTATAAATTTATTTTTATTTTGATTTCTTTGTATGTATGATGGTGGCGTTGGCTGAAGTAGATAGCACGTTGACTACAAAACCGAAGGTCCTGGGTTCAAACCCTGTGTCCGACAGTCATCAAAATAACAACACCACTCATTTTTCTGATGTACATTAGTGTCCTTTGTATCAGTTGTTGTGGGAAAACTTCCACTGGTGCAGACATGATACCCTCCTTTGTCGGTATTGTGTAGCAGAATCATCGGCGAAATAAAATAACAATAAAATGGCTACTAAAATAGCTAAAAGCTTAAAAATTTAGTACGCTTCATTTACCACCAGAGCCGCTGCAACACTGCAAATAAGCGTGCAAAAAAGCAGAGTTGTTTACAAAAGCATGAAGCTTTCCTCTATCTCTTCCCTCACCACCTGTCTTCTCTATCAATATCCCTTCTTCCCTATCACCCTCTCTCACTATCTTCTTTTCACCACACAGGTATCACAAAGGGATCATTGTATTGGACCCATGTGCAGTGTGACCATATTAGCTTATTTTGAGCTAAATTTAGCTTATTTGTTTCAGATTTAGCCTTAAAATTTTCATTTAGCTCTTAGCTTATTTTTTAGCTTTTTTTAAAAACTCATTTAGCTTTTTTAGCCTTTTTTTAGTCTAAATTGCGTGTTCTCTAAAAATATATTAAAAACATAAACAACTCATAAAAATTATAATGTTTTAGCATTGTAAAATAGTTTACAAAAAATACAAAATGTAAATTATACGACAACAGAAATGGAAAGAAGAAAAATAGTAGATAATGGCAGAATGGTTAGAATTCCAATGGAAAAAGTTAAATTCATATTAGTGGCCAAAACAATTTTTGAGTTTTTTGGATATAAAATTATTTGACTTGAGTTGAACGTTCATTCAGCGACATCAATTAACTTAAAACAAAAACCTGAAATAGCCTTAAGCCTGGATAACACTATGTACCGATTTTCGTCGGGCCACCTCAATAAAGTTATAAGTAATAAGCCAAAATGGCATTATTACTCAATTAATTCTGGAATAAGTCTATATGGGCTTATTACCAATGCAGTGTGGCGCAATTATGTCCTTGTATTTCAAGTAGTCGATAAATTAGAGCAAAATCTTTACTTATGACTTTATTTCACTGATCTGACGAAACTCGGTACATTGTGCAGATAGTGTGATCCATGCTTTACCTGAAATAGCATTAATTCACTTAAAAAGCTTTCGTATTTTAGTATAAATGTTTTTACATTTTTAAAAACTTTTTAAGATTATTTTGGGGAAGTTTTTGTTTTGTTCTTCATTAAATCTAAAATATACTAATTAATAAATAATTTCATTACGTAAATATTCTATATGTATAATAAAAAAATATGTTTGTGTAATATTTAACGTTAGTTTAGCAATAAGAAACTATTGAAAAGTGATCAAAGAAGTGGAAAAAAGTTTAGCTTTATTTTCTAGCTTAAAATGTAACTTTTTAGCTTATTTTAGCTTTTTTTCAAACGTGATTTAGCTTAATATTATTTTAAAATCTGGTCACACTGCCCATGTGAGCTGTAGCTCGTTTCTGTATTTCTCGCATCGTAAAATTTCTCACATGAAGTGTGAAACACAAAATTCCATCGTTTCTCGATTTGTGAGAAAAAAGTGTTTCTGTATTTGAATGTGAAAACAGACAACACTGAATCTGTTTTCACTGGAATATTTCCAGTAATCAAGTGTCAAACGAAAATAATTTACAAGATAATGAAAATAATATAATGAAAATGAATATAAAGTGAATATAAAGTGAATATAAAATGCTTGAAATAAGTTTTTTCTATCAATTGTCTCTACATAAGATATAATATAAAATAGATTATAAATAAACATTATCATATCGACTCGTGAATAATTATTTTAGTTCAACAATTCTTTGATAATCTTTTCGATTAAATTATTTTTCATATTTTTACACACAAATTCAAAAATTCATATGTTTTTGTACACGTTTGGTTGTTCTCGCACCAACTCAAAATGCGAGTTGTTTTGACAGTTTTTGGGAGAATCTTTTCAAAAAATATTATTACAGAAACACTTTTTCTCACATCCTTCCAATAATTACTGGAAATTTATTCAAACTAGATATACCAAACGGACGACAGAATCGTCCGCATTCTAAACAGAAACAAAATCTCTTTATTAAACCTAATTCATCTCTTTGTTATTTTGGCCAGTATCCAGGTTTAAGTTGATTTCCTTTTAAGCTAATTGGGCCTAATATTTCAATGCAAATAAAAATCCATTTATTTACAGTTTTTCCCGACGTTTCGTAGATTTTTTGTCTACTTTTTCAAGGGATCGTCTATTTAAATAATAAAAACAATTATAAAAACAATTTTGCTTTGTGTCATTTTAACTTACAATTCATGGAATAATTAATTACATAGGTACATATACATATTTTACATATTGAATAACAATACTCAACATTAAAACATATATAAACAAATATAACATTTTTTAAACACAACTTAACTTAATATCACAGATCTGTTTCGTTTAAAGCTACTTTGTAGTTTGTGTTTATGTTTGCTGTATCTTCTTTTAGATTCATTGTTTTGTTTATTTTTTGCTGTATTCTTAATGTTTCAATAGTGTATCTTTTTCTTTCCATTTTTTCTATATCCAAAATTTTAACTCCTTCGAAGTCAGCTGAGTGTCCAGTTTGTAATACATGTTGTGCTAGTGCTGTTGTTTCCTTCTTTTTTACTATGTCCATTTTGTGTTCTCCCATTCTTGTATATAAACTTCTCTTTGTTGTGCCAATGTATATTAGATCACAGTTTTCGTCGTTTTTCCCTTTACATTGTATTTCGTATATGACATTGTTTTGTTTGTTTTTCTCAACACGCGTTTTTGTTTTTGTAAATATTGTGTTTAAAGTTCTGTTTGGTTTATAAGCAAAACAAGCATTTGTTATTTTTATTGTTTTTCTTATGTTATTGTTGTCAGTAAGGTTGGGGACATATGATACACTGAAAAATTTTTTGTCTTCTATTGGTGAGGTATTTGTTTGTTGTGAGTTATTTTTAAGTTGTTGTTTTATGCTTTCAATAAGTAAGTTTATCAAGTTTGTAGGAAAACTGTTTTTCTTTAAAATTTGGAATATAGTTTTAATGTTTTTGCTGTGAAATTGTCTGTCGCTGATACTAAGCACTCTTTTTATAAAACTTTTTGCGGTGTTAATTATTTGACTTTTTGGCTGTGTTGTGTAAAAATTCATTAATCTACCAGACGACATTTCTTTTGTATACCAGTCAAAACTTATTTTGTTTTTCGATCTATGTAGCATGACATCTAGATATGAAATTTTGTTTTCAGTTTCCGTTTCTATTGTAAATTTAATTTTTGGATGGTATTTATTTAAAACTGATAAAATAGTATTTTTGTCTTTTTCTTTAATGATTGCTAATATGTCATCTACATATTTAGCAATATAAGTAATGTGTATTCCATGTTCCCTTAATTCATGAAGTGCATCGTCTAGTAAGTTGTCAAGTACAATATCTGCTATGGTGGGGGAGAGAGGATTTCCCATAGGCATTCCATAAATTTGATTATATATTTTGTCTTTATAGACAAAATAATTATTGTCTTTGAGGCAAAATTGTAAAATTTTAAGAAATTTCGAGCGAGGTAGCCTTGTCAGTGTTTGAATGGTGGTCCATTTTTTCATAATATTTTGAATAGCTAGGTGAACAGGAATATTGGTAAAAAGTGATATGACATCAAAAGAAACTAATATTTCACCTTCATCGAGTGTTTTGTTCATAAGCTGGCTTTTTAGCTGTGTGGAATTTTTTAAATTATAATCTATTGAAATTGTTTGTTTTAGAATATTGCCTATGTATTTCGATAGTTCATAACATGGAACTTTCACTGAAGATACTATTGGTCTAAGGGGAGTGTCTGTTTTATGAATTTTGGGTAGTCCATAGATTCTTGGGGCTGTTGCTGCTGGAGAAGTTAATTTGCGTTTTTGCCATTTTTCTATAAAACCACTTTTATACATCTCCGATACTATGTTATTATTGTCTTTTCTTAACTTTTCTGTAGGATCTGATCTTATTACTTTGTACGTTTCCTTATCGTTTAATAATTTTTCCATTTTTTCACTATATTCTTTTTTGTACATCATAACTGTTTTATTTCCTTTATCCGCCTGTGTAACTAAAATTTCATCATGGATTTTCAAGAATCTCTTCGTTTCTTTAAAAACTTTAAGTATAAATTTTTCCCTTTCTGAGCTTCCCATATTTCTCTTAAAATGGCTTATTTTATTGGCTAATCTTGTTCTGGCAACATCTTTGTCTATGTTATCTTCTATAGTCTGTATATATTGTTCCATGTCGGCTATTACATGTAATGTTGAAAAATTACTTTTGTTGATGGGTAACGCAAACTTTTTCCCCATTGACAATATCCATTTACATTCCGTAGGTACAGTACAATTAGTGTTGTTAACCAGCCAATCTTCATTGTAAACTAATCCATGTTTCTCAAATTGCATTTTTTTCAGTGTATCTAATTTGTTGTTCTGTGTATTTCTTATATTTTCTCTTATGTATGTTATTCTTTCTGTTTGTTTTTTAATAAATGTCGTATAGTCAATCGCTGAAGTCATATATTTTATGCCTGTGCGCAGGTTATGAATCTTCCTTTTGCATAGTTTAATGTTAGTGTTTGTTTGTGATATTTCTAGGTTCAAAATCTTTTTGTGAAAATTATATTCAATCTTTTTAAGTTTCCCAATTGTTTTTTCGCAGGAGAATAGCATTTTTACCTGTTTTGTTGTGTTTGTCGTATGATTCGGTATTATGCCATAACTTCTACATGATAATATGAATTTTAGTCTTTCTTGTAATTGTGTTAGTCTCTTTATTTCGTTGCAGTATTCTTTCATTGCTCTGCTTGTCTCTACGTCATATTTAAGTGCGATGTGTTTAAAAAAGTTCTTCATTTTTAGTACCAATTTTTTTAACTTCTAATATTTAAATAGGTAATTTATTTCGGCAAGCTATCCGATGTAGTTTTATCTCTTTGTTATTTTGGCCAGTATCCAGGTTTAAGTTGATTTCCTTTTAAGCTAATTGGGCCTAATATTTCAATGCAAATAAAAATCCATTTATTTACAGTTTTTCCCGACGTTTCGTAGATTTTTTGTCTACTTTTTCAAGGGATCGTCTATTTAAATAATAAAAACAATTATAAAAACAATTTTGCTTTGTGTCATTTTAACTTACAATTAATGGAATAATTAATTACATAGGTACATATACATATTTTACATATTGAATAACAATACTCAACATTAAAACATATATAAACAAATATAACATTTTTTAAACACAACTTAACTTAATATCACAGATCTGTTTCGTTTAAAGCTACTTTGTAGTTTGTGTTTATGTTTGCTGTATCTTCTTTTAGATTCATTGTTTTGTTTATTTTTTGCTGTATTCTTAATGTTTCAATAGTGTATCTTTTTCTTTCCATTTTTTCTATATCCAAAATTTTAACTCCTTCGAAGTCAGCTGAGTGTCCAGTTTGTAATACATGTTGTGCTAGTGCTGTTGTTTCCTTCCTTTTTACTATGTCCATTTTGTGTTCTCCCATTCTTGTATCTAAACTTCTCTTTGTTGTGCCAATGTATATTAGATCACAGTTTTCGTCGTTTTTCCCTTTACATTGTATTTCGTATATGACATTGTTTTGTTTGTTTTTCTCAACACGCGTTTTTGTTTTTGTAAATATTGTGTTTAAAGTTCTGTTTGGTTTATAAGCAAAACAAGCATTTGTTATTTTTATTGTTTTTCTTATGTTATTGTTGTCAGTAAGGTTGGGGACATATGATACACTGAAAAATTTTTTGTCTTCTATTGGTGAGGTATTTGTTTGTTGTGAGTTATTTTTAAGTTGTTGTTTTATGCTTTCAATAAGTAAGTTTATCAAGTTTGTAGGAAAACTGTTTTTCTTTAAAATTTGGAATATAGTTTTAATGTTTTTGCTGTGAAATTGTCTGTCGCTGATACTAAGCACTCTTTTTATAAAACTTTTTGCGGTGTTAATTATTTGACTTTTTGGCTGTGTTGTGTAAAAATTCATTAATCTACCAGACGACATTTCTTTTGTATACCAGTCAAAACTTATTTTGTTTTTCGATCTATGTAGCATGACATCTAGATATGAAATTTTGTTTTCAGTTTCCGTTTCTATTGTAAATTTAATTTTTGGATGGTATTTATTTAAAACTGATAAAATAGTATTTTTGTCTTTTTCTTTAATGATTGCTAATATGTCATCTACATATTTAGCAATATAAGTAATGTGTATTCCATGTTCCCTTAATTCATGAAGTGCATCGTCTAGTAAGTTGTCAAGTACAATATCTGCTATGGTGGGGGAGAGAGGATTTCCCATAGGCATTCCATAAATTTGATTATATATTTTGTCTTTATAGACAAAATAATTATTGTCTTTGAGGCAAAATTGTAAAATTTTAAGAAATTTCGAGCGAGGTAGCCTTGTCAGTGTTTGAATGGTGGTCCATTTTTTCATAATATTTTGAATAGCTAGGTGAACAGGAATATTGGTAAAAAGTGATATGACATCAAAAGAAACTAATATTTCACCTTCATCGAGTGTTTTGTTCATAAGCTGGCTTTTTAGCTGTGTGGAATTTTTTAAATTATAATCTATTGAAATTGTTTGTTTTAGAATATTGCCTATGTATTTCGATAGTTCATAACATGGAACTTTCACTGAAGATACTATTGGTCTAAGGGGAGTGTCTGTTTTATGAATTTTGGGTAGTCCATAGATTCTTGGGGCTGTTGCTGCTGGAGAAGTTAATTTGCGTTTTTGCCATTTTTCTATAAAACCACTTTTATACATCTCCGATACTATGTTATTATTGTCTTTTCTTAACTTTTCTGTAGGATCTGATCTTATTACTTTGTACGTTTCCTTATCGTTTAATAATTTTTCCATTTTTTCACTATATTCTTTTTTGTACATCATAACTGTTTTATTTCCTTTATCCGCCTGTGTAACTAAAATTTCATCATGGATTTTCAAGAATCTCTTCGTTTCTTTAAAAACTTTAAGTATAAATTTTTCCCTTTCTGAGCTTCCCATATTTCTCTTAAAATGGCTTATTTTATTGGCTAATCTTGTTCTGGCAACATCTTTTTCTATGTTATCTTCTATAGTCTGTATATATTGTTCCATGTCGGCTATTACATGTAATGTTGAAAAATTACTTTTGTTGATGGGTAACGCAAACTTTTTCCCCATTGACAATATCCATTTACATTCCGTAGGTACAGTACAATTAGTGTTGTTAACCAGCCAATCTTCATTGTAAACTAATCCATGTTTCTCAAATTGCATTTTTTTCAGTGTATCTAATTTGTTGTTCTGTGTATTTCTTATATTTTCTCTTATGTATGTTATTCTTTCTGTTTGTTTTTTAATAAATGTCGTATAGTCAATCGCTGAAGTCATATATTTTATGCCTGTGCTCAGGTTATGAATCTTCCTTTTGCATAGTTTAATGTTAGTGTTTGTTTGTGATATTTCTAGGTTCAAAATCTTTTTGTGAAAATTATATTCAATCTTTTTAAGTTTCCCAATTGTTTTTTTCGCAGGAGAATAGCATTTTACCTGTTTTGTTGTGTTTGTCGTATGATTCGGTATTATGCCATAACTTCTACATGATAATATGAATTTTAGTCTTTCTTGTAATTGTGTTAGTCTCTTTATTTCGTTGCAGTATTCTTTCATTGCTCTGCTTGTCTCTACGTCATATTTAAGTGCGATGTGTTTAAAAAAGTTCTTCATTTTTAGTACCAATTTTTTTAACTTCTAATATTTAAATAGGTAATTTATTTCGGCAAGCTATCCGATGTAGTTTTATCTCTTTGTTATTTTGGCCAGTATCCAGGTTTAAGTTGATTTCCTTTTAAGCTAATTGGGCCTAATATTTCAATGCAAATAAAAATCCATTTATTTACAGTTTTTCCCGACGTTTCGTAGATTTTTTGTCTACTTTTTCAAGGGATCGTCTATTTAAATAATAAAAACAATTATAAAAACAATTTTGCTTTGTGTCATTTTAACTTACAATTCATGGAATAATTAATTACATAGGTACATATACATATTTTACATATTGAATAACAATACTCAACATTAAAACATATATAAACAAATATAACATTTTTTAAACACAACTTAACTTAATATCACAGATCTGTTTCGTTTAAAGCTACTTTGTAGTTTGTGTTTATGTTTGCTGTATCTTCTTTTAGATTCATTGTTTTGTTTATTTTTTGCTGTATTCTTAATGTTTCAATAGTGTATCTTTTTCTTTCCATTTTTTCTATATCCAAAATTTTAACTCCTTCGAAGTCAGCTGAGTGTCCAGTTTGTAATACATGTTGTGCTAGTGCTGTTGTTTCCTTCTTTTTTACTATGTCCATTTTGTGTTCTCCCATTCTTGTATCTAAACTTCTCTTTGTTGTGCCAATGTATATTAGATCACAGTTTTCGTCGTTTTTCCCTTTACATTGTATTTCGTATATGACATTGTTTTGTTTGTTTTTCTCAACACGCGTTTTTGTTTTTGTAAATATTGTGTTTAAAGTTCTGTTTGGTTTATAAGCAAAACAAGCATTTGTTATTTTTATTGTTTTTCTTATGTTATTGTTGTCAGTAAGGTTGGGGACATATGATACACTGAAAAATTTTTTGTCTTCTATTGGTGAGGTATTTGTTTGTTGTGAGTTATTTTTAAGTTGTTGTTTTATGCTTTATTGAACTCTCGTCCTATAAGTTTTATGCAGCGTGACCGTTTGACCGACTAAAGTGGCAAATTGCCACTTTTTCGACTGCCTTGCCACTTTTTTCCCCTTTCTTTAGAGTGAATTATATAATAATACATTAAAAATAAAAAATTTAGTGTAGTTTTCACGTCTTTTTTTAATTTTGCCCCTTTTTTTTGATAAATCCCCTATTTGGTGCAACTTTTTGAAAAATGTCATCGGCCACCCTGGTTTTATGGCTTTCATACAACAACAAATAAGAAAAAAATGGAATAGCATGAAAAATAGTACACAAATACACACACACACACAAACACACAGTGTAAACTAACAAATGAGCGTGTACTATGTTTGCATGTAGTAGTAGCAACTTTAAACGCTTATAGCTCCCAAAATACTAAACCGATTTCAATAAAATATAGATTCTGCACATCTGCGCAGAAATTCCTTTATGATATAAATCTTTCCAAAATCGGTGCAGTAGTTCCGGCGTAAAAGGGATTACAAGAAACGTGTTCGCCTATTAATTATATAGATAGATGACAGATAGTTCTCGCAAAGTAAATATACAGAAACACTTATGTGAGAATAGCCATTTTTTGTTTCAATTTACACTGTTTTTGTTACGATTCCCTCGTTTCATGCGGGAAATTTTACGATGCGAGAAATACAGAAACGAGCTACTGGACTCTAATCCCCTAATTCTGTTCGACGATTGTATCGTTTTGCCTATGGACAAAAAAAGTCGCAGTTGTGATTCTTTAAAACAATTATAATTTATTATCTATGCTAGAAGGTTCGTGTATTTGCGTTATGATTTTGTTCCAAACATTATATCCAACACATTTTTCAAAATTGTATAATACTTTAATTTAATTTTTATGTTTTAAAAACATGGCAATAATAATTTTATTTTTCATTATCAAAGTCAACAACCATTTTTGAATTTACAGAATTCAAAAACAAGAACTCAAAAGTATTTTCAAACAAAAACGTCCTAAATCTGCTTACTGAATTAGTGCATAAATTTTACCTTTCCTTACCAGCAGCCTGCTAACCTAACCTAACCTTGTACAAACGAAACAAATTATTTGATTTTGTTTTGTTTCGTTGTTTGAAGTGAGTGAAACAAAAACAAAACAAAAACAATGAGAACGGTTGTTCAATTTGTTTTTGTTTTGTTTTTGCACATGAGCAGGGCTGCCAGAAGATTTGCGAAGAAAATCATCATTTGTCGGAAAGAAAATCATATTTTGAAGAAAAAAATCATCACAAGTCAATTTTTTTTTCAAATAAAAAAAGTAACAACAATTGACATATTTATAAAAAATCAAATTTCTCATTGTATATGCCTAAAACAATGATGCATTTTTTTGTATCTAAGTTACAGGGTGCAACAGGGACTGCCTCGCATTACAAAACAGTTCGCAGTTTTATTTTTTTTGTTGCCGAACGTAAGGGTCTCCAAAATAAATTTTTCATTATATCTTCGGCATTTTCAGTTGGATCTAAAAGTGTGATATATCGATATTTTGTCTCGAGAAGACCAATGTTTTGCTTCAAATATCTCGTTCTAGTATTTATTTACCCACCAGACGCTAATGTACCTCCCTAATTTCAGAAAATTAAAGCTCGCAAAAAATCATTAAACGTTTGCTAAGGAAATATTTCAATGATTCCAGCAGAACTATTTTAAAAAATATTTTTTTGTCGAATTTAGTTGGCTTTTTAAATTTTTTGTCTTATCTTCGGTATTTACAGTCAGATCTTAAAGTATGATATATCGATGTTTTTGTCTCGACGAGCCCTTTTTGTCTTTAATAGTCATTGACCTCAAGTACCCTCTTCTAGTGCTTACTCATCATATCTCAACTTATACAACAAGAATTAAAAAATTTAATTAATCTAAGATCAAAAATTAAATTTTTATGAATGATATTTTTACATGATTCAAGTTGGCAGACATGGCTTCTCGCTGGATTATCTCTCCTCGCATTCTCCGGTATGAACAGCTTGAACCATACGATACAAATAAAACTGATTGCCTCGAACATTCCATTTCAGAAAATTAAAGCTCGCAAAAAATCATTAAACGTTTGCTAAGGAAATATTTCAATGATTCCAGCAGAACTATTTTAAAAAATATTTTTTTGTCGAATTTAGTTGGCTTTTTAAATTTTTTGTCTTATCTTCGGTATTTACAGTCAGATCTTAAGTATGATATATCGATGTTTTTGTCTCGACGAGCCCTTTTTGTCTTTAATAGTCATTGACCTCAAGTACCCTCTTCTAGTGCTTACTCATCATATCTCAACTTATACAACAAGAATTAAAAAATGTAATTAATCTAAGATCAAAAATTAAATTTTAATCAATGAAATTTTTACATGATTGAAGTTGGCAGACATGGCTTCTCGCTGGATTATCTCTCCTCGCATTCTCCGGTATGAACAGCTTGAACCATACGATTCAAATAAAACTGATTGCCTCGAACATTCCAGCCTCCTATATTCGCTGACATTTCTTTCATTGGAATGCGTTCGTAATTTTTATTGACATGACAAAATGGAATAAGCATTAAAAGATCCGAGTTATTAATTAAATGCTTATAGTTACATAATGCGGAACACAATTAAGAGTAGTTAAAAACTGATAATATAATAAACTTACAGTGTAGGCACTTCCTGGCCGGATTCTGTTTCTTTCTTTCTGTTTACCAAGCAATGATCCCAATAGAGCATTTACTTAAAAAATTAAAGTGGTTCTGCTAAAATTGTTGAAATAATTTCTTTGCAAATGTTTAATGATTTTTTGCGAGCTTTAATTTTCTAAAATTGGGATGGTAGAAACCGAGATCTGGTAGGTAAATACTACAACGGGATATTTAAGGTCAAGGACTATTAAAGCAAAACATTGGTCTCCTCAAGACAAAAACTTCGATATATCACACTTTAAGTTCCGAATGTAAGTGCCGGAGATATAATGAAAGATGTATTTAGGTGACCCCTACTGCGGCCAAAATTTTTTTTTTCGAATCTGCCTTGCAACAATGCTTTATATTCGGTGGTGCGAAGCGAACTTTTTTTTGCGAGACACCCTAGTGCATAAGTAAAGTGAATGAAGGCAATATATAACAAACTGATACAAAAGTGTTTTCTTCATACATATATAGCTACTGATAAACATGGTTGAACAGCAAAGAAAATTTTACATAAATATGTATGTACGTATTGAAACTAAAAATCATAATTTGCAAAATTAAAAATCATCATTCCAGAAAATAAATCATGAAATCATATTTTGGTCCAAAAATCATCAAAAATATGATAAAATCATCATTCTGGCAGCACTGCACATGAGCACAAACCAAAGAACACAGCCGATCAACTGTAAGCCGGCTAACAGCCGCAACCGTGACCAAGCAATACATTAATTCAATCGTACGCCGCTAGAAAAGAAAATAATGGGAAATAAATGGAAACGTTTTGAAATTTGCAGAGAATTTAACATCATCATACAATATAATTTTATTTCACACATGAAATTTTATGAATTAGGAGGATGGCGTTAGCACGTTGAAGGTCCTGGGTTCAATCCGTGTATCCAACAGTCATTAAAAAAACAGCAACACCACGCATTTGTCTGATGTGCATTAGTGTACCTTTGTATCAGTTGTTGTAGGAAAGTTCAAGTGATGAAGGAATAGTCACTGGTCACTGAACTATACCGACTTCAGCAGGTACTAATCCTAATGTAACATTAGAGCGCCCTCCTTCATTGTGTAGCAGAATCATCGGCGAAGTAAAATAATCAATAAAATGGCTACAAAACACAGCTTCAAAAAATTAATACGCACGAAATAAAACAAAATCAAACAATTTGTTTCGTTTAATTTCGTACTTTGCTTTTAAGTACAAAGAAATCAAAACAAAAATAAATTTATAACTGTAATAGTGTCGATTATTTTTGTTACGAAAATCACATCCTAACTCGTGTATGGCGCAATAAATAGCATCGCTATAAAAATTTGCAAATAAATAAGGTGATATACATAACTACAAACATATTTCTGAAGTTTGAAAAGTGCTTATGTAGTAACTTATCTCATATTTTTAAGTTTTCTGCCTAATGCAAATCTTTTAACTATATTTGCATCTAAATTTGGCACTGAGAAACCAAATTGATTGATAATTTTTTAGTAGTTGCACTTTGTTTAATCTGCATAATTCGTTTCTAGTTGATTGTGAAATCAATTTCACACATCGCAACAGTGTTTAATAGTGGGAACGTTAGTAATTTCCGATATTTTTCTTTGTGTGGCATTGCTTTCCATATAAAAAACATAATGTGAACGGCGTTGCACGCATTTTGAACATTACTCCACAGGAAATGTCAGATGTGTGTTCAGCATTACGTACATAAGTATGTACAATTTAGTATAAACATATGGATGGTGTTGGGCAAAACGATCCAATATACTATGTAAAATGGTGCGAGATTGAACCTTTTTACGGAACACCATCGATATGTATTTAAAATTTCCTTGGTAGTACATAATATTATTGGAAAATATAAATTTTATTTTTAAGTCCTATTTTTTCATGCAAATGTCCGGGTTTATTGACTCTGCTGTCCTCTTTTTATAAATTACGCGATAACAACCCAAGGTAAATGAAAGCAATTTAGTAAAATGCAGTAAAGTTCAGCAAAAATGCTTAAAAACTTGCGTACGCGAACACTACTAATATTATTCAGCATGTGTTGCCAATTTAGTTTTTCTGCTACCATTTTCCGTGTAGACACTACATGCTGATTGATATTACATATTTGTTACGTTTTGAAGTATGTATACTTTTTAGGTAGTATACTAATATTTATTTATATTTATGTAATTTACAGGAAAAGTTTAGTGCGGCATATGCGCATACATTATGTAAAATGCGATGATTTACCAGAGTGTATTGATTGTGACCTGAAATTTTCAACTGCAGAGGCTTATCAAGAACACATCTCACTATGTCATCAGTATACATGTTCTGCTTGTCCACTGCTGGTCTTCAAAACAATCCAGGAACTAAGGATTCATATGATTGAACATGAACTAGATCAATAGGATGTAAGTATAAATATTAAGGAAACTATTAAGTACATCTGTATACATATGTATGTATATCAGTCAGTATTTTGCAGCAATATGCTGAATAAACATATTTCTAGTGACATTTGCCTACTATATTTTATGTGGTCTCGAACTTTATTCTGTTCTGGGTTAACTGTTGTTTGTTCTACATATCGCTACTTTAATAAAGAAATGGAAAATTATACTAGGTACATGCACGACTACAACAAAATTACAACACCAAAAAACACATGCATTTTTTTGTTACAAGCAAACGGATAATTGTCAGAAACAGATGTCCCCAGTTTTTGACTAGCTAATCAAACTGTAATTATTTTTAAGTTCTAATTAAATACGAAATTGGATTTTTGAGTGCATAATTAAATAATAATTAATAACATGACATCATGTGGTCGGGTTAAGAAGAATTTCGTTTAAATTTCATAAATATATAACATATACAACACAAAGTTACATATTATGAAATAAAGTAATAGAAAAATGTATTACAATGTTCGGCTGATTTCATAAAATGAGTTTTTATGCAATTTTAATTTCCTACATGTTTATAACCTAACTTTTTTGCTTATGCTAAACAGCTGTTTTGGAAGTTTTGCAATGCAGCTGCACTTTCAACGTAATTTAATAAGAACTTTAATTAACCATTGAAAAAATTAAATCGTATTTAATTACACATTAATTTTAAATAAAAATTAGCTAATTACGTACTTAATTATTAAGTTAAAAACTGCGGGTTAGAGTCAAATTGCAGACGCGGCATTCTTGAATGATTATAGTCATTCAGTGTTGCCAATATGTGTGTAATTACACAGAGTGTGCAATTACTCTCATGTGTAGGCCTTTTAGACACGCAAAGTATATTTGTTATTAAGTTGCTAACAATATAATCAAAACAAACAATAGAAAATGTGTACTCTGTGAAATGAACAAGAGGAAATTTTTTCAAAATTAAATGAAAGACTTTGTTGTGTTGAACTAGAAAACACAATGTGTTAAATGTTATTAGTGGCAAAAAAGTGATTAAAATCAGTTTCCAAATAATTACAGACATCATTTTAAGCATTTTCATTAAAAATATTAGTTTTTACCATTTACTTCCAAAAAGCATATAGCGAATAAGACCACAAAGAATAAAATGAAAATACATTTGAAGCACAGCCGCGAATAACGTTGTAAAAGACATTTTTTAAAAAACCAGTTTTTTCACAGATTGACATTAACATAACTCTCTTGCGTTGTTCAAACATCAAACCATCCAAAATTATGCATCTTATCGCCGTCAAAATACAATTACAATCCAATCAGTCGGTGGGAAACTTTGTAAGTAACTAATAAAATCATGCAAACGAAATTGTCGAAAATAATTGATAAATGTAGCAGAGATACAAAAAGAAAAGTTAATGCTAGTTATCATTATTTTCGATAAGCTAAAAAAAATTAAATGAAAAAACCAATCTTGCTTTAAAATACGTTTTTTGGCTCTCCTGAAAAATTATTATTTTGTTACTTAAAACGTTATTCGCGGCTAACCTTCATTTGTAGAAAATTTAACCAAGGAATTTGTTGTGTTGAATTAAAAAACTGAATGTGAAAATGTTTATTAGTATTAAATAACAAAAATTAAAAATTTTAAAAACCCCCGAATATATCTAGAGAAGATGTGATATCTTCTAAACGGCTGGACCCATTTTCTTGAAACATAGCTAAGAACCATCTTGATCAAGTCACCTTTCAAGCAGAAAAAACAAAATTAGTCCAGCCGTTTGGTCTGTACGTGGACACGGATAGACACACAGATACACAGACACACACTACAAACTTATAACACCCCTTTTTTTTAGTCGGGGGTTAAAAAGTGATTAAGATTTGTTTTCAAATGATTCCTGATTTAACTTTCAGCTTTTTCGTTCATAAATATTAATTTTAACGTTTTAATTGCAAAAATCTCATAGCGAATGAGGACACATGGAATAAAATGCAAAAACGTTAAATCAATGCAACTACGAAAGAAGCATTAAAGAAGACACGGGTTCGGTGTGAGCGTGGACTTTTGTGTAAAATTGATTGTAAAAAACGGGGATTCAATATTTGGGGTGAATAAGAGATAAGGATATTGAACGGACGGGTAGTTAAACAGTGTATACTGCATCTTTTTGTGTGCTAGCTCCTCTTTTCTGATTTCATGTTTTAACTGAGCTTAAAAAAATTTAAAACCGTAACCAAACATTACCATTTGCATTCAACACTTAAAATTAACTTTAATTTAATGTTAAAAGTTCGCCATTTTATGTCCATTATGTTCGTAATTTTATGACCGCAAATAAACAAAATCGATACTATCGATAGTTTTCTCCCAAACTTTGAACTCGCAAGAGTTCAAGATTCTTGGAGATTTCAAATAGCAAAAGAGTATACTGAAGTGAACTGATGAATTTGCCCGAACAAAACTTTAAAGAAACACTAAAATGGTTAATAAATGAAATCTATATATCGTCAGGGCATTATTGGTTTGACCCACCGACCATTAAAAAAAATAGTTAGGTATGAGGTATATATATTTCGAGTATCCCCTCTCTGTTTCGCGAAATTAATTATGGTTTCTGAGATATTTAGCATTAATTTTGCTTCATTTCAACTATTTTCAGGTTTAATAAGTATTGTTTTGCTGTAAACGCCACTGTTTGGCTGTTGCGTCAAATTATTCATACAAAAACGTACACAATCAATTTAACTCTTGTTTTGCTTCATTTCAGTAATGTTATAAACATAATTGGGACGACCGACAAACCTCGCATAGTTCGATGAACTTGCCTTCAGGAATTCGATCTACTCCATGCCTTGCCATGGATATATTTGTAGCACATGGATATCAAATTATGCAAATATTAAGTTGCATAATATGCAAAAAAATTTTTTATATAATTGAAATAAAAATAAATGCAAAAATCGATACCAAGCCTAGAAATTAACAGCAGCATAATAGCAAAGTCTAACATGTGTTGTTTAAAATTCGCGAAAACTGGTAAGAAGCACAATACTTTAAAAAACTCGCTCCCATCGCGAACATTTCAAAAATTCGCGAAAAGTTTTAAAATCCTAAACAAACCCTATTCTTTACTCGAAATCGCCAAAACTGTTAAAAATAAAAAAAAATCGAAAAGAACGTGAAAAAACCGCATATTCGCGAAAAATTTCTAAATGCATTGAAGAAATTACTTACACTGCAAGGAATAACAAAACCTCAGAAAATTAGATCAATCGCGAAAAAAAATTGCTAACATCGCGGAAATTACAATGTCTAGTAAAGGGTTTTGTTTAATTTTGAGGTCATCATTAAAGTGATCGACTTATTTCTATGGACAGCAAGATAAATAAATTTGAAGCATCAATTTTCTTCTCAACAACAAATTTCTCAATATACAACAGTAAAGTTGTATACACATGAAGCACAAAAAGCTACTTTTTAAAAATAAATTATGAAAAGTGGCTTATGTGGCACAAAACAGTATTTTTCTCTTTCCATAAAGTAATATTAACTTCTAACTTTAATCGTGAAAATTCACAAAAATTTACACATTTCTTCCAAACATGTGTCGGAAGCAATGGTTAGGTTAGGTTAGGTAGGGGTGGCAGTCAGAAAGCCGGACTCACTTAGACCGTTTTGGTCCATTGTGATGCCACGGAGACTCTGCTTATGAGGAGTCCCCACCGTCGAACCATCCAGAGCTCAGTATAAAGCTACTAATACGTTGAAGTTCAACACTAGCAACGTCAGAAAGTTCCCTGAATTCAAGAGCGCCCATTGTGGCCATTCTCTTTCCTGCAAGACCAGGACAGTGACAGAGAAAATGTTCTATGCTTTCCTCTTCATCGATGTCTTGGCAGCTGCGGCAAAATTCGTTGTGTTCAACCCTAAGCCTTTGTGCATGCCTACCTATGAGACAGTGTCCGGTTAACACGGATACTAGAACCGATATTTGTTTCCTATTCTTCGAAATTAGATAATTCGTACCTTCTCTATTTAGGTGAGTCCATAACTGCCTTATGATCACGCAATCATTTCTAGTGACCCACCTTCTATTCGTTTCGTCCTCTGTCTTGCGCCTAAGTCTGAGTTTGCAAGAGAGTAGGGGTAGACCTACACATTCCAAATCCGGTGGAACCTGTAAGGTTGTCCCAATTCTAGCAAGCTCGTCAGCCCTAGAGTTCCCCTGGAAGCCTCTATGCCCCGGGATCCAGATGATCCTAATATCAAACTGCTCTGCCATCTCATTTAGAGATGATCGGCAGTCGAGGGCTGTTGTTCTTAGAAGCGGGGATTCTAGGGCCATAATAGCTGCGGGACTATCGGTGTAAATGTTAATCAAAGTCGTTGAAGTGACATTCACTCTCAACCAATTCGCAACTTCTCTTATAGCAAGGATATCTGCCTGAAAGACACTGCAGTGATCCGGAAGTCGCCTTGCAATACGAAGACCTAAAGCCCTCGAAAAGACCCCATAGCCCACACCTTCCTGTGTTTTGGAGCCGTCCGTATAAAAATCAACACTTTTTCTTCTACCTGGAGTTCCATTCATCCACATTTCTGTGGATGGTATCCAGGTTTTATAAAGACGTTCGTGTAGTAGAGCAGGTGAGGTTTCGTCAATCCTCCATACCCTAACTTCATCATCGAGTATTCTGCAGTGGCCGGTTCCATTTCCGTTCCACAGAGAGGTACATCGAAGACGGATTGCCGAGAACGTTGCCATCTCCTTCCCTACTAGATCTAATGGTAGTAGATGAAGAAGCATCCCCAGTGCATCCGTAGGAGTGGTGCGAATAGCACTGGTCACATACAAGGATGCAAGGCTTTGCACCTTGTGTAAGATGTATAAATACGTCTTTTTCTCCAGGGATGGCCACCACACGATGATGCCATACATGAGAATTGGACGTACTACTGCAGTATAGATCCAGTGAACAATTTTTGCGGTAAGACCCCAATTCTTCCCAATGGATTTTTTGCATAAATACGGAAGCAATGGTGAAAATAAAAAAATTCTATCGGGTATACTTTGAGAAAACTTTATGTAAACCTTCTTTGTCGTTTTTCTCCATTCCGACTCTTTGGCATATGCTCCAAACCCATAATGGGGTGACGATATGTACATATATAAAAATGGTGTAAAAAATTTATAGTAATTCATAAAATGAGAACGGCTGGTCCGATTTCTGTAAAATTTTTTGTCAGTTTTTCGTATTTTCGAGGAGAAGGTTCTTACCAAGGTGTATCTAACTAGGTGGCAGCGCTACTTCAGCTGATAATTTTTTGCTCTATGTGCTTTGTAGCTGAAGAATGTCAAAAACTTCGATTTTGTTTTGGTTTAGGTACAATTATTTTTGTGCTTTTGAAATTCTTCGTTTCTTCTTATGGTTGCCGTATTTTTGTATAATAAATCCTTACGCAGTCACCTGTATAATTACACCATGGTTCTTACGGAAGAAAATTTTGGAAAATCCCTCCGGAAAAGTCGGAAAAATCGAAAATCGAGTTTTTGATGAAATTTTGTGTGAAATTATTCCTTAATGGCTTTCCAAATGAAAAAATAGAAAGTTCTTGGTGTAAAACATGGAAAATTGCGGAAAATGCGAAATGCGGAAAATTTTAAAAATCGAAAATTGATTTTTTGTATGAAATTTTGTGTGCAATTATTCCTTAATGCCTTTCTAAATGAAAAAATAGAAAGTTCTCAGCAAAAATCCGATAAATGGCGTTATACGTTGACTTAGACTTTGCGCAATCTTACAGGTGACATTTTGGCATTTGATTTGAGCTTTGATATTGCTCTCCGGAGATTTTCGTCAAACACTTCCCGTCACCCCCAAATTTTCTGCTTCGGATGAACTTAACGCATACCTGAAATCGTCGTCTTTGTGGTGGCATGTCCAGAAGATACAATTACAATACAAAAAAACATAAGAGTCGCGTTGCAGAACGACCCATCAGCTGTTGAATTCTCGAGAGAACTGCTGGAGCTTGGCAACGGCCAAATTCCTGTTGATGTTTCGACTGGATTGATATCGTTGCCTGAAAATTTTTGTGAATTCACATCTTCCAAGGAGGAACTCATCAGGAAAGTGTTCCCCGGCATTGCACAAAAGTACAAAAATCTCGATTGGATTGGTGAACGGGCAATATTAGCAGCGAAGAATAAGGACGTCGATAGCTTAAACTTAATTATTCAAAGTCAAATCGCAGGACAACTGCATACGTACAAATATGTTGACTGCGTGACCTACGAAAATGAAGCGACCAACTACCCGACGGAATTTTCGAACTCGCTTGATTTTCCGGGAATTCTGCGGCATAATTTACAGCTGAAGGTGGGATCGATCCTAATCATGTTGCGGAATCTCAATCCTCCACAATTGTGCAACGGTACGCGAAAATTCAAAGGAGAGGAAGTCCTTATCAGACGAATTCCCATTATTCCAACTGACCTTCCATTCCAATTCAAGCGGATTCAGTTGCCCGTTCGATTGGCATTTGCAATGACAATCAATAAATCGCAAGGCCAATCTCTAGAAGTCTGTGGGATTAATCTCAAATTTCCCTGTTTTTCGCACGGTAAGCTGTACGTTGCATGTTCACGTGTTGTCAAACCGTCTTCGTTATTTGTTTTTGCGCCGGAAAACAAATCGAAAAACATTGTTCATCAAATCGCTATCTTCTGATTCCATTCAAATAAATCATATTGAATATTTAAATATTGGTGTTGTATTATTACTCTAAAGTTTGTCTGAAGGATTAAAATTAGGGCGAGGCGAAGATCGCCGAGTCCGCTAGTTAAATATGTTTTCTTATGATTTTAATATCAGCGCATTGATTTGATATTGAATTGATAGAAAGAAACAATAAATGTTAGAAAGAACAATCTATATAAACAAACAAAACAAAAACAAAATGTTTAAATGTTGTCAAACAAAACAAACTAAACTATGTTTGGCCATAACTGCTAATTAGGGAACACTTATGTTTCAAGCTTCAAATGTCAATTTTAGGTTGAAAAATTTTACACATTTTTTGACAGATCTTAATTTTTTATCGATAACTTTAGTCAATATGTCAATGTTTATAGTAAATTTGTCAATATTACAATTTGTTTGCACTTTTCTATATAACTTGATAAATGAAAGAAAAATGAAGTGTCATATGGGCTTAAAGGAAAACTTCAGCTCTTTAAAACGACAAGCCACACAACACGCCTTATAAAAGCCTTTTCTATCAGCTTATTCTTATTTGTTTATTTATTTGTGCATTAAAAAATGGATTTGAAAAAATTTCAATTTGTCAAACAAAACTTGAATGCCGTAACTCATGTTTTAGACTCGGCAGTTTTTCTTCAAGCAAGTATGACTTTAGGGAAGAGAGGGGAAAGAAGAGTGGTACTGACTTCCTTGTACCGAAAAGTTACTTCAATTCTCTTTTGTTATTTCATTCGCTGCGTTAAAACAAGAGTAAAATTGAACAAAAAACCGGTTGTGTGTAAAAAAACGAGCAGTTTTAAAAGGGAATTGAAGAATACTGCTTCAAGAAAACCTGCAGAGTCTAAAACAGGGAAGGACAATGACTTCTTGGATTTTGTACCAACTGTGAAAACAAAATGTACTTTTTGGACCATGACGGTGCCATTTTAATATATATTAATAAGAACGGAAACGTAAAAAAGTGTAAAAATTCAGATCTAAACAATAAAAAACAGAAACTTAACAAAAATGTGTATAAAAATTCAGTATAAAAAATAACAAAAAATATTAAATATTACATTCATAAGGGTACATTCGTAGATTAGACTGGTTAGAAATCGGTTATTTTACAAGTTTTGCTTATTAACAGGCCTGTTATTTTCATGCACTATAAAATCTAAGTTATGCGCTTAAAAAATGCGCGATAAGACCTAAAACACACTATTGAAGTAAAGGAGCGAAATGTAGTTAACAAAAATAAATATAACCACAGCCAAGGCGAGTTCATATACGAAGTGCTGTCAAGTTAACAGGTACAGTTAAAGTACTAGACAGATTTTTTGTTGCAGACTTGACACCACCTGGTACATGAATTTGCCTTGACAACAGCATTGCAACAAAAACTGAGAACCTGACGTGTCTTAAATAAAACACACACAAAAAAATTAAAGACAACATAGGCAAAATTAATGTTACCATGTACTGAAACATTGGCATTTTAAATTGTACCAAGTAACTCGCGGTAGTACCACGTTACCAACAAGGTCAAAAATGTACCATAAAAAGTACAATTGTACCATGATTTCCATCCGTGGTCTAAAACAAGACTAAACAGAGCATTGATGCGGCTCGCAGCCGACGGTGCTAAGCCGCCGGTCACGCTTAGCTCAACCGCCGCTACAGAAAATTTTAGGACGGCTTGGAGTTGTGGTCCTGGTTTTGTAAAACAATTTGTTTATTTTATTTTACATATATAATTCTACACGAATTCTTACACAAAATAAAGGCAGCAGAGTATATTTAATTCACAAATGGATTTAAAAATGTGTAGAATTTGCGGCGGCGTTCAGCATTTGAAAAAAATTGTAGAGGAAGATGGTGAAATGATGAATAAACTGCTGCTCTGTGCAAACGTAGATGTAAGTTATTTATATATGTATGTATATTGGTTTTTTTACATAGATGTAAGTTAAAAATCGGATAATTTAAAGAATATATTCAGAATGTGTGTGCTTTTTCGTTAGATGTCTCCTGGAGACTTACTTCCTAAACTAATATGCGTACAATGCGACAAGAATTTGGATATTTGTTTTAGCTTAAGGAAACAAAGCGAAGCTACCCAAAAACGTTTAACGCAAGAAATACAAAGAAAACAAAAAGCCAATGATAACTGGGTGGCAGAAGAAATTAGTTCGAATGTACTAAAATGTTTCGGGGAGCAAACAGACTACGAAAAAATTGACCTGTCTCAAGACTCTGATATTGATAGCACGATACATGGAAAATGTGGCGAAGAGGCTTCAACTTCAAGCTACAAAACGTATAAAAACCAAGTGGACAACAAAATGTATGAAGATAAAGAAATTGAATTAAACCAAGATAAATTTAAATGCGAAACATTGCATCAGGAAGTTGCTGATACAAATTTTGAACAACTTGGAATGCTAGTTGAGACAGCAGAAGTTGATGATGTTGGTCATGTGGAAAGTAATGAGCTTTCTTCTACTTTTGATAATTTTTTTACAAGCAGCTGTCTTAATACATTAAAGGAAGTAGCGGAAGTTCCAATTATATCTGAATATTGTAGCATTGATTTATTATCGTCGTCTGAATCCTCAAATGAATTTGATGATATGTTAATAAATGATCAAGTTAAAACCAATGATGATTTAACATGCTGTACATGTCATGCCGTTTTTGCTGATAAAAATGAATACAGATTGCATATTAAAGAACACGGATTAGATCGATACCAATGTATACAGTGTTGTAAATTCTTCCCCTCAAGTTTTCGTTTGAAACGTCATGAAGATATTCACAATGAAATACCTTTTCATCAATGCCCGCACTGCAGCCGCAGTTACAGAGCTGCATATAATCTTAAACGTCATATAAAATCAGCACATTTAGGAAAAAAGAGTTGGGAATGCAAATTATGCAATTTTAGTTTCTCCCGTCTCGATGTTTTAAAGCGTCATTTGCAACTACACTCGGACGAAAAGAAATTCAAATGTTCAAAGTGTTCCCAAAGGTATGTATGTATATGTTACCTAAATTATGCTAACTTTATGGGTATCCTTTTTGCCTCATGTATATGCTTTCGGTTCTTTATATCTCAAGAAATTCGTTTAATAACTTCATAAAGTCTTAATTAGCTGTGTGAAAGACATATTGAGCAATACTATCTGTTTCACTCTGAATTAAGACTTTCCGTGTCTAAAAGGGGTATTTCAAAAATACTGACACCCCTTTATTTTTTCATTAGTTTTATATCTTTTGTTCAGATCTGTATTGAAAACTGGTATCTTCCCGTGGCTTCGTTCGCATCCAGAAAGAAACTGAAGTTGTCCTATAAATTTTATCTATACCAAGTTTATCAAAAACAGAAAAATTACCAAAAGCTCAAATTATTTTCTGTTCTTATATTTTCCAGTTTTAAAACAAGGGACTATTTATATGCGCATCATAAAACACATCTTACTGCTGGTTCAGATTTATCTAAAACTAAAAAACAAATCAAAAAAGATAATGTAAGTAAAAATCAATGCGGTTATTGCGGTAAAATGTTCAAGTCTGTATTTGCTTATAAAAATCATTTACTGATCCACACAAATGAAAAGCCTTACAAATGTGATACTTGCAATAAAAGCTTTCGAACTATTGCTGCCCTCACTATTCATCAGCGTATTCATGATGACTATCGACCCTATCAGTGCGATTTGTGCCTAAAAAGTTTTCGTCAAACTTCACATTTAAAAGATCACAGACTGTTACATTTAGAGAATGTGCCAAAACATGTGTGCTCAGTTTGTGAAGCACAATTTGCTAAGAAAAGTAACTTAAAGGCACATATGCGCATACATACCAATGAAAAACCCTTTAAATGTGCCGACTGCTCTTCTGAGTTTAGCTTTATGCATTTGCTTCAACGCCATGCAAGCAAAGTTCATTATAGAAGTGCGCAGAAAGTCTATACAATAAATGACGGTGTTATAGATGGAGTGGATCATGGGATTAGTAACAGCGATAACATGGAGAGTGAGACCTACCATTATATTAGCACGATGGAGGATGACGATGATGAAGCTGAGAAAAAGGCATTTCATTTTGTGGATTTTGTTGAAGATAGTGAAAGTCTTCTTGAAACTCCATCTCATGAGCTGGAATTATGTGCTAAGCGCGAAGTTAACCAACACATTTTCTACGACAAGATTTGCGCTTCTTTCGAAAGCGTGCATACTGTGAATGGTGATGAAATGCATTCATCAAACTTTACGCTGCCACAACCCTCTGACGAAGATTTTGTTGAACAAATAAACGACTGTGAAAATAACATAAAAGAACAAAAAATAGATATATTTGTTACTGAAGAAACTAAATTAACTATACCGGCTTACAATGCTTAGAAAATGGAATAATGTATATATATACATATATATTTAAGTCAATTAATTTAATTGTAATTTTTAGATTAGGCCTTAAAACAATTTGTTCTTAAGCACTGTTTGGCTAATACCTAACGAATTTAATTGTTCTTATAACTTCTGTTTAAAATTTTAACACATGTTTACAGTACATCGCGTTTCATAAAAAGCTTAGCCGTCACCGACTACATATGTTAAGCAGATTGTAAATACATGATTAGAATTTTTTATCAGCTCTAGTTTTCGAGATATACCATTATGTCAAAAAGAAGGCACTTGACATATATTATCATAAGTTATGATAATAACTTGAGCAGGCCATGCTTTATTCATTTAAGTAAAAAATTAAAAATTCGACAAACAAATTGTCTTTAAGCCGTTTAATATTAATGTTAAATCTGCACAGCAGTTTCGACGATATCGTAAAAGTTTGAGCAAAAAATAATAATTTTTTAGAAAATTTTTTTACATATCTGTTTTTAAAACTTCGTAAAATAGAGATACAACAACGGTCCAGATTTTTGCTGAGTAGCATGTAGCTAAATGTGTATGTATATTCCAAAAGAATTTACCCATTTTCCATTGAAATTGGTGCATAACTTTTGATTTTATTCACAATTTAGTGACAGAACAAAACTGATAGAAATTGAAATTTCCATACAACAGTACCACACACAACACAAATTCAAAAGTTTTACAGATATATTTCGCTTCAAATTTCTGTTGCTTCTCTTTCTAAATTGTAAGTAATATCAAAAGTTGTACACCAATTTCAATGAAAAAGTGCTCCATTTCTTTGGAATGTAGCTTGTAGCTACTACTAAATCAAAAATAAGCTCTGTGCAAATGTTTAAATTTTATCATTATTGACCTTTTTTATTTTCTATGATTTTGATGTTATTCGTTTTTTTTCCAAAATTCAAGCTTTCAAGGTAATTTTAAATTATATATTTAAATAAATAAAAAATTACTCATTAAATATATATATTTTCCATCCTACGTTTCGTTGGCGTTTTTCCAACTTCTTCAGGGATGATTCTTTATTAAAATCTGGCAACCATATAAGTAAAAAATAAAAGTAAAAAAGTAACTTATTTTGTGAGGAATAAATAAAAGTCACGAAATAACTTTTATTTTGTGAGGAATAATTAAAATCAAATAATAACTGTTATTTTCTGAGGAATATATAAACTGTTATTTTCTGAGGAATAATTAAAAAAAATTGTGCAAATGGTATTTACATTTACCAACAGGATTTATCTAACAAATCAGAAACATTTTCAAGTTAGCAGGTTGCTTAGAAAGAATAGTATCATGACGGTGGAAAAAAGAAAATTTAAAGAAAATTATATCGATATTAGGACAATTAGAAAAATTTTCGTTGTAATTTCTAGATTTTATGTGTCTCACTTATTGCTTCTAATTTAAATTCGTGTGAATGTAAAGAGCAACTTGTTTAAAGTAAATCAATCACCCACGAGAGAGATTGAATACTTTCATTTGTAGGCATATTGCCGCAAAGTATATTTATTTCAGAGCTGGCCACCGAGAGAAACAAGAGAATAAAAATTTGATTGATGTTCGGCACTCTGGCGCTTCTCTGGGCAGCCTGGATTTATTTATATCAAGTACATGGAACTCTACAAAAAAATACGCGTACTTTAAAGTTATCGAAAAACAAACAACAAACATATAAAGCAACATTAATTTAAATTTTAATTTAATTAAAAAAAAAAATGTTATATTTTTATTTTAATTCTTTGCATAAATTTTATGTGCCCTATTCACAGGGACAGTTGTATTGTGTATCATGTACATATTAAAATACACTTTTTCTTTACTTATTTAAAAATTAAAAATTATGAAGGTCAGAGATTTTTTAAAAATACGAATCCCATAACTTTCCAATAATGTATGCATGTTCTATTTTCTAAATCAAATTCTTTGTTCGATTTATTTAAATATTTATTGCAGAAAATATAAATCTTATTGATTATTACTATTCCTCAATTGACATTATTATTATTCATTATAATTATTCCTGTTATATTTTTAAGCAAAATTGGATAAATTTATAGTAAAAATTCAATAAAATTTTGCGTGATTGCGATGAAAGTTGTTTTAAGTGATTTCCCATCTCTGAATGAAATACAACTTTTTTAAAACATAAAAATAACAACAAAATATAACAAATTATTGTATTAAAATTAGAGTTTTTTCCCGGACTTTTTCATTTCCCGGGAAAGCGGGAAACTTTTTTATATATCCCGGGATCCCGCTCCATATAAATAATAAACATTAAATTTGCAGGCATTGGGTCGTATGAATAAAAAAAAGTATTTGCTTTTTACTTAAAAATTTGTTTAAAAAAACAAAAAACATACATATTTGGGGTTTTAAAACAAATTTTTAAGTAATGGGTATTCATACTACCCATTAATAGAAATTTGATTAGAAAGCATAAAACACCAACTAAAACACATCTTATATACATAAACACTCCTATGTTAATTCAAATTGGGTTTTAAAACAAGAACTTTATTTTATTTTAACTTTTAGTTTTTAAGTTCCTTAAAGGTTTTTTCCAACACGAAAAACTTTGTTATATGAGACCAAAAAAGTTAACTTGCAAATGTACATACATACATAAGTAATAACAGAATAGTTAATAGAACATAAAACAAAATATACTCGAGGTTTGAGATCTAAAACAGATCAGTAGATTTGTTCTTAAAAAACGTCTATACAATTGAGTTTTCCATGTAAAACAATTTTATTAAAAACAAAAAAGAATAATGATTTCAATAAATTACTTTAAAACCAGGGTCCGGAAATAATTGTTATTTTTTTCTTTCTGAAGAAAAGATTACTAGAAAATCACCATTATCTACTTTAGGTTATTATTAACCATTATCGTGAGATATCCATATATTTTTTGTTAACTTTTCCAAAGACATTTTAGTATCTTGCCCTAGAAATGGATCCATTACATCTAAACTACGATGTGTATTCTTGTAGCGATAATCGAAAAATAAAATTACTTTCGACAATGGTCATTGGTAACCAAAAATACTTTTTTGGTTGCTCTAATAGTTATTTATAACAAAAAAATATTTCTCACTTATATTGGTTACGATTATAAACATTATTTAAATTCAATAAAGGTTATAAAAACTTTCGCCATTTCTCTTATAACTGTTATGTTCCTGCTTAAAATAAAAAAACACATAAAACATCAATTTATGTGACAAGATATATATCTTAAGTATAAAATTTGTTAGAAAAAACGCTGCTCGCAATAAATTTTCACAAATGCCAAAGGGAAAGCAGTTGTTTTCTATATGTCGTCGGTTGGTTTCTGGTTTGGTGCAGACGTAATGTATTTTGTATATAATGTGCCGCAAACCAGAAAACAACCGACGATGTAAAGTAGTCAACTATTTGTTTTATTCACCCTTATTCCATTTGTCGACGTCGACGTCACTTTAACACAATACTAAGAAATTGGGGCTTGTATACCCGTTCTCGAAAACAACTGACTCCTGTTGGCAGGCTAATGCCATTTTCTAGAACTAAGAGAACGGAAATATATTGTCATTAGCACAAAATTGTTCTCGAGAGCGAGTAAACAAGCCCCAATTTTTTGGTATTGTGTTAAAGTGACATCGATGTCGACAAATGGAATAAGGGTGATTATTTCCCTGGGTCCCGCAGGAAAAATCCCGGGAAATAGGGAAATCCCGGGAAAAAACCCTAATTACAATACATGATACAATCGATACAAGAGGCTTGTGAATTGAACAATTATATTAACAACTTAAGCCAATTTAAGTGTATTACAAATAAATTGAATTTATTTTATTCAATACATATTCGCTTTGAATTTTATCTGCAAGTTGTTTGTGAAATCTTAGAATGTGTGTAAAGAGGAAAATTAAGCTGAATTACTCGTAGTAAACAACCAGTAGACCACTAGATGAAATAAAGGGATACTTTTGAAGTATCCCCCACATCGGCGAAGTAAAATAACCAATAAAACACAGCTTCACAGCTTCAAAAAAATTTAATACGCCTCATTTAACAGCAGAGGCGCTGCAACACTGCATTATTAAAAAACGTGCAAAAAAGCAGAACTGTAAAAGAATGAAGACTTGCTCTATCTCTTCCTTCACCACCTGTCTTCTCTATCACTATTCCTTTCCTAAAGAAGGTAACACATAGTAATAGTAGTAGGCATTCATTGCCTAAGTGTTACTTCTCTTAAAACAAATATGTATATACCAAGCAAAAATTTGTTCGTGTGCGATAATGTAAACAGGAATGTATGAATAATTTAGCTCTAAGAAATCGTCGGTTGGTTTCTGGTTTGCTGCAAACATAATGTATTTTGAATATACTGTGCCGCAAACCAGAAACCAACCGACGAAATAGGCATGAAGTAGATAAATTGTTTGGTATTTCAGCGCTTGCGCTGAAAAATAGAAGTATTCAACTTTCACAGCTGAAGCAAACCAGATAAAAACATTGTTTTGGGTTCAAATTTTTATTATTTTGGGATATTTTTGCAGCTACGATAAATGAGAACTTTTCAGTGTTCCCTGTTTTTTTTTGTTTATTTTCAAATAAGGATGTGTGTACATTGCATTTGGCGGTTAGTTAAATGCGAGAATTCCAACCAAGTCGACGGGTTTTTGATTGTAACGCAGTGGCATAAATTTACGTTATTAAAATTGGTGTATATGCATTTAAAAATACGTGCTTTTGGTTATTGCATAAAATTAGAACTTAAAATTGGTCTATTTATTATTAATTAGGTAAATATTATTTATTTGATGATAAAATACATACATACATACATACATACTTTTAGGCTCATCTCAGTGCAAAATATTAAACTTGGAAAATATTTAATTTCAAGAATGTATATGCGTACATATGTATGTATGCGTACATATGCATGCATGCGTAGATGTGTATGTATTAGGGATGCCAATCGGGACTGATTTTCCGAATCCCGGGATTCGGGATTTCAAAAAATCAAATCCCGGGATTTTTCGGGACCCGAAATTGTTTGAGATTCTGGGATTTTTCGGGACTTTGGGTTTTTTTTGAATAATGACAGATATATGCTATTTATAGTTACTTATTAAAAAAATCGTCTTTGAAAGAGGTTCACATTTTCATTGACAATATTAACAGGATTAAACAAACAAATATAAAAGATCAATATTGTGTTGTCCCATGGGGGAAAGTCATGATAAATTTATTTTTATAAAACAAACAAAACTTAGTAAACAATTTCGGGATTGGCATCCCTAGTATGTATGTATAGTAAATATGCACTTGTGAACCACGGCTTTCGTTAATGATATCGATTTCGGATATATCTTGAACATTTACCGTGTAAAACCATCGAGAGTGACACTCAAAAATGAATGGAAAAAGTTCACCAGTCGCTCAGTTTTGTCCCAAAAAACATTCGATCTCGAATATCGCTAGCAATATCAAAAGTAAGAGAATATCGGACTAATTTCGATATCACAAAAAGGCAGCAGAAAAAGTAAAAAGTATTTTTATTTTTTAATTTGTTTATTTTAACTTACTTCCCTACAAGAACAATGACGGTCATTTGATGCATCATCTGATGGAAATTCCTGATGGGTATAGGTATATGTAGTAGATCAGAAGTTTCTATCATTTTGTTAAGGGCAATATGAAAAAACTGATGTAAAAATTCGTGTACGTGTGATTTTGTTTCTCTCTCATACTTGTGAACTTCATGAACTAGTAAAACATATGTATATCTGATATAAACATCGTCAGAGCTAATGCCGGCTATACACTACACAAGTTCACTGCACAAGTCTGGCACTGTACAGTGCGTTTGTGCAGCGTATGGGTGTGGTTGTGCTAATTTACGCAATGAACTGAGTAAATATCAAAATGATTTTGATATTTGCTCAAGTTTTTAAACTGCACAGTGAACTTGTGTAGTGTATGTTGCAAACGCTCAGTTGTTTCGTGATTTTTTAAGAGTTCACAACAAGAAATGAGAGCAGAACAAATATCCTGGACAGAGTTCCTAGAAATATACAAATAATCACCAGCATTATGGCGAATTAAAATAAAAAATGCACAGTTTACTTGTATAGTGTGTGTCACAAGCTTAGTTTACGCAGTGCCAGACTTGAGCACTGAACTTGTGTAGTGTATGGCCGGCATAACTAATCAGTAATGATATAAAAATCGTCAGAACAGACTAATCAGTACTGATGTAAACATCGTCAGAGCTTACTAATCAGTACTGATATAAACTGATGTAAAAGTGATATATTATATTAATTTAATATTTTTTTTATTATCAAAAGTATAGAAAAACATAGTAAATGTTTTTATAAACAAAACAAAGAAAATAATTAGTAAACACTAAAAGATAAATACATACATATGTATATTTTAAATTAAACTTTATAAAATTTCTTTGTTCATTATTGTTTTCATCTTACTTTTTCACTTACTTTTTGCCAACTATTTTGGTGACATTGTCAACGGAGCGTCTATTAATATTGATTTTAATGCGTAGAAAATTTTTTTCAAATACACACAAATGCTTCTTCTTAATGTTTTATTGTTTTGTTGAAAATAAAAGTGACGTCAAGCAAAATTTAAGTGTTTATCAAAATTAGTTTAAGAAATCAAATTAAACGATTAATTTAAACGTATTGAACAACAGCTAGAAAAATTACACAAAAATAATACACAAAAAAAATTTAAAATTAAATGATTTTAAGTGAAAGGTGCCAATTATGGAAATTCTTGTTTGACCCTATGGAAGATTTTGTGGCATCAGCTAAAGATTTGTCACACTTTCAGATCCATGACTTTACTAATTCAGCGAAACATGAAATTTTTGATTTACGAATATGTATATAACAGAAATTACAAACAAAATCCCTACTTGCTGGCAATTCGCTGAACGAATGAATGAATTAGTTCCTGTTATTGTATGTTTTATATACATAAGTTCCATTTTTTATATATTTGTTTAATAAAATACCAAAATGCGAACAAACTATGAAATTTCATTATCAAAAGTGTATACTAGAATTACTAAAATGTATTAGTGACCATCTGTTTCCAATGTATTCATATGGTTCCTAAAGAACTATCTAATCAGTAGTTCCAACGTCAGTAGTTGCTTTTCAATGACACCCACATGTTAAATGTCTATAGCAAAGAGCATTGTGTGTGGTGTAATTAGTCAGTAGTACTGGCGACAAAGTCAATAGTGAATCAGTGACATTTCCTACAGGGTATGTATGTAAGTCTACATATAAATTGGATATAAATACAAGCCATACATAATATGCATCAGGGATAGCAAAGTTTGTACAATTCTACCTTTTTTGGTACTACTAAAACTATGAAAGTACAATAGTACACCAATGACTAATTTAGTACATTTTAGGAATCTCCCAGTTTCACTCTGCATTTCTTTTCAAAAGATTTGCATATGTCAATTTTCACTTTTGAACAATGAAAGTCATATTCTTCTCACTTGAAAACAGTCTTGTGAAATCAAAACGAGGCGAGAAAACCACAAAATGCAAACTCGTCCATTTCCAAATAATCTTTCTTCTAAATTCGGATTTTAGAGCACATGCTATTAGTTAGTATATTTTAAATTTCAACTCAAATGGGTAACCATATTTTTTAGCATCCCAAATTACAATTGGAGCTGAAATTTTCAACACCGTTTCGAGTCAACACCGGGTAGGTTTTCGTTTTGCTTTTACCATACAGTCTGTCAAACATGAGTTTGCACATTGAAAATAATTTAACATTTTGAACTCTTTTAATAAAAAAAAACTGTACTGCTCTGTATAAGTAACGGCTGAGCAAAAAATATGTAAATTTTGTGAAAAAGAGACAAAAAATGTAACAAAAACAAATACTACTCAATTTTGTTAGTGTCAGAAGTATTGATGAGTAATAATAACATGCCGTTATTTTTTATGTATGTGCTTTGGTTTTATTTGTCTTTTTACGAATTATTTGGTATGCAATTGTTAAAGTGCGCAGTTTATTTAATGATTTTTTGTGTTAAAAAAATGCCAGCAAAACGGTTAACAATTGTACAATTAATATATTACAACCATCAATTAGGAGAAAGTGGTCAGGAGCTGTCAGAGAGGTTTTTGGTATCAAGAAGATCCATTTATAATGTGCTTTATCGTGCTGAAAAAGAAGGTAGGTTAGAATTAAAATGTGGAGGTGGCCACAGAAGTAAACGCACAGAAGTAAGAGCACAAATTTCCACCAGGGCACTTGCAAAGGAGCTTAAAGAAGAGTGTGGCATTGTTGTTTTCCATGAAACTGTTCGGCAAGTCTTATCAAGAAATAAATACTCTTCAAGATCATCCCGCAAAAAAACACTACTGCCTGCTGCAAATATAGAGAAACGATTTTCCTTCGCTATGCAGAACATTTCGCATCCAGTGGACTATTGGGATGATGTGATATTTTGCGATGAGACCAAAATAATGTTGTATTACAACGACGGTCCATCTAGAGTGTGAAGAAAGCCATTAACATCGCTGGAAAATCGAAACATCATTCCAACAGTCAAATTTGGAAAATTATCGATAATGATTTGGGGTTGTATTTCGAGCAAAGTTGTAGGAGATTTGCCTTCATTGATACAACGATGAATGCTGAGCAATATTTAAATAAACACAAACGCATGTTGTACGAATGTGGCTACTTTACAACTGCGGTAAAGTCATAGATACACCTACCCAAAGTCCGGATTTAAATCCGATTGAAAATTTGTGGGTGTATTAAAAAAAGTCGCCAAACGTCAACCGACCAACAAGACAACTCCAAAGGCCGCAATATTGGAGGAGTGGCAAAATATACCATACAATTACGACTTAAAGAAATTAATTCACTCGATGAAAAAAAGACTACAGTATGTGGCAGACGCAAAGGGTGGCCATACAAAGTATTAAAGATTCGAAATCCTTGTTTTTATTTAATAAAGTTAGTGCAAAGTAAAGATCTAGGTATTTGTGAAAAGAGTTTCTTGACACTAAAAAAATGGAGTATTCGGCCATGTCACAGAGTTCAATTCCGCTCAGAATCGGAATTGAATAAACCTCAAAATGTTAAGTCCTAGCCGGAGCATACCACCGCCTCCCACAGTCTGGACACACATGACAAATTTCCGTATTTTAGTTTTCTTTTTTAGACACCATCTCCTACAAAAATGGGATAGATTGAATGCCGATTCCGAACGAAATTTAATGTAGCCTTGATTTTTTATACGAATACCCAAATCTTACTCGGTGACAAAAGTGATTACATGTTCGTAGATATTATTAGAATGTAATACATGAATAGAAAAAATACTATATGTATTTTCTTACAAACACAGAAAAAAACCCAAAATAATTTCAAGGATTTAAATTGTTCCAATCAGCGAAATTGGCTAATAAACAAGCCAATGTGAAGAAGTTAAAAGTAATATAAATTATTTGTATTAAGTTTTTTCACCACCTTGCTTTCAAACTTCATATTTTAATATTAAATATGTATGTTATTTAATTTCGTAATAGCTTTGTAACTTACCTCATGTATTAGGCTACCAAATTCATCTAAGAAAAGAAGAGTGACATTTTTAACTACGAGTAACAGCAAAACGCAACTAGATTTACAAAAAAAAAATTGTTTTTAAAACCTAATAGCAACAACTTATTTTTAACGCAAATTTAGCAACTTAAATTGCTAAGATTAGTTTTCGATACATTTTTGGGCTTCCTTTTGGTATTATATTAAGCAAACCATAAAAAACTTTACATTTTGGCATTAAGTTAACAACTAAAATTACTTAGATCAAATAATTAGATTAGCTTTCGTTATTATATTCTGGTTAGTTTTCTCAACTGTGTATATATTGTTACGGAAATGGCCGTCGGGTTAATATAAGTGTTACGCAAGAATATTCGAACAGGGCCAATATAAAGAAACATCCAGAAGTATTTAAATAAATAACTAAACGTACACTCGTATTAACATACAAGCACTATAGCAAACAACTATATACACATGCGTAGCACATACATACGTGATTAAACGTAAACAACCAACAACAACTACAAGGGTCTGCTTATTAAGAAGGTATACATAGCTACATGCATACATACATACATTCCTGGCAATTCCAACTAAAGGCAGAAATAAAAGTAAACAACCACTTAATGATGTATGCATATACACACGTATGTACATAGTTACCACATGAACTTAATTACGCGCTTTGTAAACAACATTGAAGATAATGATGATTCGGTCTAGACTTTGCATGAAAATTCTAGTGGTTGTTGTGCGAAGTATAAAAAGGGGTTGACGCATCCAACAGCAGTTCAGTCGCGATCAAAAGTTAGTTGGAAATAAGTCAGTTGCGAAGAAGCTCAGTTGCGAAGAAGCTCAGTTGCGAATAAGTGCAGTTGCTAATAAGAAGTCTGTTGTTAATCAAGTGAGTTGACAATTAAGTTGTGCGCAGTCCGTGATTTGTGATACAACAGTGAGTTGATATTTGAGGCTGTGCTTTACAATACGTGAGTTGGAAATTGAACAGACTATAGTACAGTCTATAGTGACAGTTAGAGTCTGTCGTGATTTGAGTTTATTGTGGAGTCCCTTGAGTAAAGAGTAAGGGAGCAGTGGAAGCGGATAAACGTGTGTAAGTGAAGCCAGCGAGTCCTGATTAGTGTATCAACTGTGAGAGTCTGCCATAGAGTTGTTATTGGTGTATCAACTGGAAGTGTCGGCAGAGTGAGTCTTGTGTGTGACGAGCAACAGAGAAAGCAGAATTGTGTCAACACTAGCGCAGCCAGTGGTCTGAGACGTGTATATACAACAGCAAAGAAGGTGTAGTGGTAACCAATTGTGAATATTGAAGTATCTATGTGTTTGTATTTAAGCTCTTGAATTGAATTTAGTGTATTTATTGATTAATAAAGAGTGTATCATTCTTAATTAGTACACTGGGGTCTTTTATTTATTGCAAATCTACGAATCTACGGAAAAGCGTTTTTAACAGAGAATAAAAACGTAACATTTGGTGTCAGAAGTGGGATTTGCAAATAAAAGCGGCACGTTTAAAAAGGTTAAACGTAAAGTAAGAGTGATACGAAAAGGATAACCTCACACGTTTGAAAAGGTTAAACGTGAATAAAACCACATACGTTTGAAAAGGTTAAACGTAATAATTGGTTTTGAGGAAAATGAAATATCAAGAGCTTAAGGTGGAGCAACTCAAGGAAGAATTGAGTAAGCGGAAACTGTCGACAACAGGTAATAAGGCAGAACTTCAAAAAAGGTTAATAGACGAGTTCCAGCGACGCAACATCGACATAGAAAGTTATGAGTTCGATGAAAAAGAAAAATATGAGATGGAAGCATCCACTCCTTCTATTAGCACTTCAATCAGTACAGACATCGGCGCAATGTTAGCTGCTTTGACGAACGAAATAAAAGAAACCTCTCGAGCAACCAATGAAACTTCTAAAGCTAACAGCGAGAGAGTTCTAGCTGAAGTTAAGGCCACAAATGACACACTTGACAAATGGAAGGCGAAGATTATGGTGAACGTTCAAGAATCGTCTGAAGCAATCTATGAGAAACCCCAGGAAATTGCTGAAGCCGTAAACAGACGGACAGATGGTGCAGAAATGCAAGTCAGTAAATCGGACGAAGAGATTTTTGACTTGAGAAACAGTGTCAACGAAGACATTTCTGGCACAGAGGAAGGCGCTGACGAAAAACAGAAAGTTGAAGATGAAATCAACAGTGGTCAGTGTCGACAAGTTGGACGTGAGCAAAATTTGCCAGAAGTTTCCAGCAAAGCAAATGAAGCTCGTGACCTAGATGATAGTCCAGTGGTGTGTGACACAGCGGGAATAGCTATCTTTGAAATGGTCTCATTTGTTCAAGGTAAAGAAACTGCTACAGTATACAAAGCGAGCAGCATAAAAGCAGTAAGGAAGAAGAAGACAACTTCTATACAGAGCTTCAAGCGTGTGGTAAGGCCAACTCTAGTCAAGGGACAAGGTAGAGTCGCAGCCAAAGGCCATAAATGTGGAATGGTAAGGCAAGCTCTAGTCAAGGGACAAGGTAGAGTCGGAGCCAAGGACCATAAATGTGGAATGGTAAGGCAAGCTCTAGTCAAGGGAGAAGGTAGAGTCGGAGCCAAGGACCATAAATGTGGAATGGTAAGGCAAGCTCTAGTCAAAGCCAAAGGTCATAAATGTGAAAGGAGTAGTCATCTCCAGAGTATGGCAAGGCAAGCTCTAGTTGAGAGACCAAATAGAGTCAGAGCCAAATACCACAAATGTGGAAGAAGTTGTCACCTAAAGCGTAAACTACGGCAAACTGTAGAGGAAATACGAAGCAGATTCAGTATCAAGAATTGCAAGTGTCAAAGAAGGTTTCAGCTCCAGCATACGGCAAGGCAAGCAGTAGAGGAAATGCTAAGCAGAGTCAGGGCCACCAAGGGCCCCAAATATCGAAGAACTAATCTCCAGCGCATAGTAACACAAGTCTCAGTTGAAAACCGAGGCAGAGCCAGAACTAAAGCCAACAAATATGGAAGAGGTAGTCGTCTCCAACGTAACTACAAGGCATATAGAAAACGAAGAAAAAAAAAAAAAGAAAGGCAATGATGTGCCTATTCGGGACGAATAGGCTTAAGTGGGCGGCAGTGTTACGGAAATGGCCGTCGGGTTAATATAAGTGTTACGCAAGAATATTCGAACAGGGCCAATATAAAGAAACATCCAGAAGTATTTAAATAAATAACTAAACGTACACTCGTATTAACATACAAGCACTATAGCAAACAACTATATACACATGCGTAGCACATACATACGTGATTAAACGTAAACAACCAACAACAACTACAAGGGTCTGCTTATTAAGAAGGTATACATAGCTACATGCATACATACATACATGCCTGGCAATTCCAACTAAAGGCAGAAATAAAAGTAAACAACCACTTAATGATGTATGCATATACACACGTATGTACATAGTTACCACATGAACTTAATTACGCGCTTTGTAAACAACATTGAAGATAATGATGATTCGGTCTAGACTTTGCATGAAAATTCTAGTGGTTGTTGTGCGAAGTATAAAAAGGGGTTGACGCATCCAACAGCAGTTCAGTCGCGATCAAAAGTTAGTTGGAAATAAGTCAGTTGCGAAGAAGCTCAGTTGCGAAGAAGCTCAGTTGCGAATAAGTGCAGTTGCTAATAAGAAGTCTGTTGTTAATCAAGTGAGTTGACAATTAAGTTGTGCGCAGTCCGTGATTTGTGATACAACAGTGAGTTGATATTTGAGGCTGTGCTTTACAATACGTGAGTTGGAAATTGAAGAGACTATAGTACAGTCTATAGTGACAGTTAGAGTCTGTCGTGATTTGAGTTTATTGTGGAGTCCCTTGAGTAAAGAGTAAGGGAGCAGTGGAAGCGGATAAACGTGTGTAAGTGAAGCCAGCGAGTCCTGATTAGTGTATCAACTGTGAGAGTCTGCCATAGAGTTGTTATTGGTGTATCAACTGGAAGTGTCGGCAGAGTGAGTCTTGTGTGTGACGAGCAACAGAGAAAGCAGAATTGTGTCAACACTAGCGCAGCCAGTGGTCTGAGACGTGTATATACAACAGCAAAGAAGGTGTAGTGGTAACCAATTGTGAATATTGAAGTATCTATGTGTTTGTATTTAAGCTCTTGAATTGAATTTAGTGTATTTATTGATTAATAAAGAGTGTATCATTCTTAATTAGTACACTGGGGTCTTTTATTTATTGCAAATCTACGAATCTACGGAAAAGCGTTTTTAACAGAGAATAAAAACGTAACAATATGTTAAATTAAACAAGAAACAGCAATTTATAGATCGATTATGGTTTGCAACCCAGCTTTTGTTACGTTGCCAAATTGCAATAATTGCAAATCATTAGATTAGCTTTCGTTATTATATTCTGGTTAGTTTTCTCAACTGTGTATGTATATCTGTTAAATTAACCAAGAAACAGCAATTTATGGATCGATTATGGTTTGCAACCCAGCTTTTGTTGCGTTGCCAAATTGCAATAATATTGCTAAGCACAATTTTTTACTCATACATTTATTTATTCCTTTGATTATTTTCTCTTTCTGTAACATTTTAAATTCGCCATATTTTTTAATTCGACGTATGTTCATATGTATGTATGTATGTTTACTTGTATAGCTTGAATGAAATGCAAATGATTTTAATTTTTCGTTGCGTTAGAGACGCAGTGGAGACGCATACATGTGTATATGAGGTGAGTTATATTCAGTTCCCCTTTCTCATCCAGACATCCTAAACAGATATGGTAAATGCTCTCTAAAATTTTTAGATTTCACCAAATAGGTATACCAAATTTTGAAAATTTCAATAGATATCTTTAAACCAGTGTGGGGCAGACACAATACACTCTCATATGTCTCATATGTGCTTCCTATACACGCGTGCATAGGTTAGGTTAGGTTAGGTTAGCAGGCTGCTGGTAAGGAAGGGTGAAATTTTAGAGTCCAGCTCACTTGGGTCCATCTGGTGTCAAAATGAGGCGTATTAAATTTTGAATCTGTGTTTAGTAGCCATTTTATTGATTATTTTACTTCCCCAATTATTCTGCTACACAACGAAGGAGGGCGCTCTGATGTACATTAGGATTATTATCTGATGAAGTCGGTATAGTTTTTAGTGACTGGGCTCGAACCCAGGCTGCAGTTTTTTTTTGTAGTCAACGTGCTAACTACTTCAGCCAACGCCACCCTCCAACAACGTGCATAGGATTTCAAAAATCTGCCCGACACTGCTTTAAACAAATGGTTGCGCTTGAGTAGTGTTACTAAACTTATTTATTGGTCAATTTAAATAAATTTGCAATCGCTTAACAAATGAATCAGGCACCGAAAATAACTGTTAATTTTGAATTTTTTATTAAAAAAAAAGCAACCTCAAGGAAATGTCGGAGAATGAAACCAAGTATACCATTTTGAAAGTCTTGGACCAAATTGTCAGAAAATGTGACTTTTATTTTTTCGAGCAGAAATAAAAGTTATTTTTGACTTTTATTTTTTCGAGTAGAAATAAAAGTTATTTTTTGACTTTATTTTTTTGAGCAGAAATAAAAGTTATTTTTGTGTTTTCAACCCCTTCGACAAAGAAATTATTATTTAATACTCCAAATATTCTTTTCTAAATAAGTAAATTTAACGATTCACTATTGCAAACGCGCCAAAAATTTATAATAAATATAATGAATTTATCACAAAATAACTTTTATTTCTGCTCAAAAAAATTAAAGTCAAAAAATAACTTTTAATTTTGCTTGAAAAAAATAAAAGTCAGAAATAACTTTTATTTCTGCTCGAAAAAATAAAAGTCAAAAAATAACTTTTATTTCTCCTCGAAAAAATAAAAGTCAATAATAACTGTTATATTTGCTCAAAAAAATAAAAGTCAAAAAATAACTTTTATTTTTGCTTGATAAAATAAAAGTAAAAAATAACTTTTATTTTTTATCGAAAAAATAAAAGTTTATTTCTGACTTTTACGATAAAAGTTATAACAGTTACGGTCCCTGAAATGAATAAGCGAGAATAACTGGAGGATAATTAAAATAATTTGCTACAATAGCCTGAGTGTTATTATTAGTCATTAAAAGGACATTCCACTCAATTATTTAAAAAAATGCATTCATTGAATGAATGGATAAAGTGCATACAGATATAATCCTTTTTAAGTGAATAACTACAATTTAATTGGACGATTTCCATAAAATATTAATGTTCCGAACACATGCACATAAGAATATATGTATCTATGTACATACAAACATCACTTGACGAAACACTTAAGGAAACGATTTAAAATACAAAATTTGTATCATAAAACACACATTCATACATATCGCTCGTTTATGTTAACATAGTCATAACTCAAAAAAGTTAGTTTTGTGGAAAATGAGTTTAAAGTTTTAAAATTATACACAACTAATGAAGAGCTTAGTTGAATATTCGGTATTATTAACTAAAAATACAAACTTTTTGAGATATGACTATGTTTCAACATATGCGCGATGCTAATAAAGGAGTGAAGGGCTTTGCTACTATGCTCGTTAAAGTTAAATATTTCAAGATGTACACAAAATATGACCTGGCGTTAGGTTACAAAAACAGAAGTGGGGTTTGACTTGAATAACAAAATTGTTTAACTCTACCCAGTAAAAAAATTGGAAGTCATTTCCAAAGTAACTACATTTTCATTGCTTCAAAAAAATCAATATTTTTAATTTGCCAGTAGTTAGCAGAAAACTAAGTAAAAATTTATTTTAGTCATACAAAACCTTGTAATTTCTCTATAGCTTTAGAAAATACTCACCAGGATTTAAAAAATATCGAATTTTTTATTCGATATAATATATATTTCATTATATATTATAAACATGTTTCGTAGGAGCAGAACTCATCCCCTAACCCCTTGATCGTCTTACTTTTGAGAAGGTACATATAGTATGTCTCCTTCTAAACGAAGGGGTATTTATATTTTAAATTTGACCAATATCGAGTTGAGACTCAGAAATTGTCCAACTTACTTCCTCGTTATATAGCTTAAAAAATGTCTATGGTAATTTTGTGACTTTCTAGATGCAGATCTATGTTCTGAATTTCATTAAAATTAGTTTAATTGTTTTGGAGGTAGAAATACTCCCCTGTCGCCCTCCTGGTCATACTTTTAAAAATGTGCAACGCAGATCTACCTATGTTCTAAATTTCATTCGAACGTTTCGGAGGCGCAGAAAGGTATAGAAAGGTATAAAAGTTCATGGAAATACAATACAAAAATTAAAGGTAAAATATAAAAATTAACTTCATATACTTATGTATGTATGTATGTATGTATAGTACATACCCACTTGACCTGAGATTCGATAAAAACGAATGCTCACTAAAGCGAAGAAACTTCGAAACAAAATTGTTCGATATTTGTTCGCAAATCTAAAAAAATTCGAATGTTCGCTAAAGCTCCGAACTTCGCACTTCTCTCGATAGTTTTTCGAATGTGTGACTGTAGCTGCGTAGAAGTGTGTCAGCCTGTTAGTCTAGAAGTACCAAGTTCGATGCATAACAGCACTGTAAATTAAAAAATAAAATAAGAACACATACATTCATATGTGCAATAATTCAACAGAAACAAATTTGCCACGATAGCCTAGCGGATGTGTGCGAGTCTGTTAGAATGGAGGTACCATGTTCAAAGCCTGCAGCGTAAGTTACGGAATTAAACAAATAAATAAAATAATAAAATAAGTAAGTTAAAATATATAAAAAAAAAACATTTTACTTTTTCTGCTACCTTTTTGCGGTATCGAAATTAATTTGATAATCTCTCACTTTTGATATTGCTAACGAAATCCGAGATCGAATGTTTTTTGGGACAAAACTGAGCGACAGGTGTACATTTTTCGATTAATTTTTGAGTGTCACTCTCGATAGTTTTACACGATAAATGTTCGAGATATATTCGAAATCGATATCATTAACGAAAGCCGTGGTCAACAGTGTGACAGTGTGACCGTCGACTAAAGTGGCAAATTGCCGATCAACATATAACAGTCTTTCGCTGAGATTCTGTAGCTTCACTTAATTTTCGACCCATTATTAGAAAAATTGTGAAGAAAACAATTTTGTTGAGTTTGTTCTTTTAACTTTTTACTTCCTAAATAAATTAAAAACTGTAACGGACTGTGTGAAAAGTAAAGTTTTGCCAGATGTGCAAAATTTCATTTGTTTTATAGCCATTATATGTTCATAAAAAAAATATTTTGTGTTTCGGAATACATAAAAAATTACATTTGGTTTCAATGTGCAGTTTGTGCCTGTATTTAAGTCCAGCACTGTACATATGTATATCTCTCATTTACTCAAACAACGTCATAACTCAAAAAACTAGTTTGACAGAAAACGAGTTTAATACAGTTTTCAATTTACACATAACTTAATGGAAACTTTTAACAGGTTTGTGTAAATAAATTTCCATAAAATTTTTTACACTTGATTTGCGAGACTGTAAAAATGCACAACTGCACAGTTTGCGAGACTTTTGAACATTCTCATGAAAACCCTTAATATATTTTTGTATGACATTTTAACACAATATGAAGAACGATATGAGGATTAATTCCACATCATTAACTCAAAAGTTCCATTTTTTGAGTTATGACGTGGTTTGAGTAAATGGACGGTACATATTATAAACACACATAAATACCTATATACATATTTTATTGTTTTACATGTAGATAGCACTTTTTTGTAATAAAACAAGGTGTGTGTTAGATAGCACAATAAAAGATTTATGAAAAAAAACCTTTCAGTAATATTTTTTTATTTTTAAATTTAAATTAAAGATGAGAATTAATTCAGCTGTTATAAAAAACAATTTTTGAGAAAGTCGCTGATAGCCCTATTTGAATATATGTACAATACATATGATATGTAACAGACAGTTCTTTGTCATGGGAAAAATATCGAGTTTTAACAAATATGTATCAGAATAATTATGTATTTAAAAAATAATTTAGAAACTATCTAACTAAGTGGTTAACAAATAGACTACGAAAGAGTACCTGCATTTTTACTTACGAGTAAATACATCCATACATACTACATATGTATGTACACAGAGAAAACAGATTCGTTGAGACAACCGAATTTGTTGCCAATCGAATTTTGGTGGTTGCACCAACTATATAGATTTCTGATATAACGACTGCATTTTTCTTGTGGTACCACTATATTTTAATTATAACCCTTAAACAAATAGTTGCAGCAACAGAAAAAATTGGTTAACAGTATGGAATTTGAAAAAAAGTTATTCTTGCTACCGAAAATGTGGTTAGTATAACTGAAACAATATCATAATTGGTACCTGTAAAAGAAAAATTGGCCTTCCTTGCTGAAATAAAATAAGCAATAAACGCAAATAAAAATATACAATTTATTTTAACCTTAATATAGAACGACAATTTTTTAGTTGCCAATACCAAAAATTGGTAGTAACATCCAATTCATAATATTTTATTCGGTTGTGTTAACCAATCAATGAATTAGTCATGGCAAAAGCATACGCTCGGTTGATTCAATCAATTTAAGAATTGTCAGAATCATATCTTTATTACAATTATGCCCTTATGGCAATAAACATGGATTATTTTTTGGATTAACAGAAAATTGATTGTGTGAACTGAAATATAAGTTTATGCAAATTATATTTTGTTGAATATTTCGCTGTAGTGAAGCACTTGAAAAATCTCTCATGTCTTGAAAGGTCTCATAAATGGTCTTGTGCAGGACTTTAATACATACATACATAAATTTTTACAAACTTAATATTCCTTTTAATTTTTAAATATTTTTCTTACCGTTCCGTTAAATTTAACAGACAATTTTCTGTTAAATGGTGTCTGTTAAAAGCACAAAGTAGACCAGCCCCCGTATTCCGTAAGTCGCTAAAGCTAAAGCTAAAGTTGATCGCTAAAATGCTGAACAAATAGAAAATTACAAATTTTTTCCTATGACATAAAACACTAGAATTTCGGCGAATTACATTTTTAAACCATTGCCTGATTTATCAATAGACGTTTGAAAATTGTATTCGTAGCCGAAAATAGAGAAATCGACTTTATAGATTTTTAGCGATAGAGATTTAGCTTTAGCAACTTACGGAATACGGGGGCAGAGTTGAAGAAAGTGACTTATGAAAAAAGCTAAAATCATTTGTGGCGCAGATTCTGCGAGAAAGGGACAACTGCAGTATATTTATTATTAAAATGTTACCAAAATAATCAAAACAAACAAGAGAAAATGTGTACTTTGTAAAATGAACACGTGTACATACATATGTACATACATACATACACATTTACAAAATTAAATTAAATAATTTGTTTCATTGAATTAAAAAAACAAAATGTGAAAAAGATTATTGGTAATAAAAAGTGATTAAAATTTGTTTGCAAATGATTCCTGTTTTAACTTTAAACATTTTCATTGAACATTTTTTAATTTTTACCATTTATTTACAAAAATCGCCAAGCGAATAAGGTTACAAAGCATAAATTGAAAATAAGCTAAAAAATTCCACCACGAAAGAAGGTTTAAAGAAGACCCAGTGACAGAGTGAGCGAGAAATCCGGAAACACAAATTATTTTCCGTCTCGTTACATCTCTGTATATTACTCTGTGGTTAAAAGTTCCGGTTAAAGTTCATTTTATTTTTTAATAATACATTGTGAAAAGGGCCGTTAATATTAAATATTTATTGAAGTTTCTTAAGCAAAAATGCATATGAATTAGACCACTTTCATGATTAAGGGCACATACCTATGTATGTATATTAGAGTGGCCGTTATTTATTTTTTTTTATTTCTTTTACTCTCAACCCCCAAATCGATTCAGTTTTATGTAAAAAAAATACAAAAAAATTTCATAGCGACAAGTTGTGTTTTAGGGGGTGCGCTCGCCCCTAAAAGTTGGCCTTTTAGGGGCGAGCATATGTACATATGTACATATATACAATTTTTACTCAATATGAATAATGATATGAGGAATAATTCTGCATTATTGATCTGAAAATAAAATTTTTTAAGCTATCACGTTGTTGAACTAAATGTACCATATAAAGATTAAAAACACTCAAAATTATTTTTTTTTATATAAATATTTTATTAATACATACATAATATTTTTGATTTTTTAAGGCTATTTATCTATGTACAAGTTAGTTTAATTTTATTTAAGATATTGCAAATAAATAATTTTAATACATATAATACATATTACATACACATGTACATATGTACATCACGATGAATATACTTAAGTATGTTATTCAAATACATACATCTTTGTTGCTTGTCTTCCCCAGGGTTGTCAGATTTTTTCCGACCTATTTCGCCAAATTGATTTTAAAAACCGTCAAAAGTCGCCAAAACTTGTTTTATGTAGTTTTTCTTAATGTTTATTTGATAATAAATTTCTTTTTATTTAACACTTTTTTTAATACAGGTTTTTATAAAGCAATCGTATACAAATTTAGTAGAATATCACCAAAAGCAGAAATAAAATCCCCAAAAATTGTGTTTTGAATTTTTTTCCATCCAAATTCGAAACGCATTAATTACTATAATTAATATAAGAAAAATCATCAAAATCAAATTGTTTTAGTTTCTTGCGGACGAGTTCTGTTAGGATTTAGTTTTTTAGATTACTCCTACAACAAACTAATTTTCCTGAATTACAAAAATGTTGTTAAAATATATCCTTAAAAATCGCCAACAAATGTTTTTATCGCCATTTCACCAAACCAAAAATTTGGACGCCAAACAAGTTAAAAAATCGCTTCGTTTGGCGAGAAATCGCCATATCTGACAGCCCTGTAGTGCGATTCACTAACATTTTTTAACGATAATCGCATCGTTGAAATAATTATAACGAAAATTTATCGAATTTGCTATTCAGTAACATTTTTAACGATATTCGCTGTAGGTTAATGTCAGGTGTGTCGTTATTTAAGCGACAATAATTTATGTGCTGTTAATTTTATCGACAAAAATCAACAGAAAATATCAGCTGCGTACTATCGTTAAAAAGAAGTTACAGAATCACACAATCGTTATTGCAAACGACAAAATGTATAGACAAAAATTACGATTGTCGGATCTGCAAAAGTTACTGAATCGCACCACTGGTCTTCCCTGTTGAGTTTACTCTCCACCGTCTTTCAAAGTTATCAAGAGCTAAGCCGTTTTAATGTAAAATATGAAAGACGAAATGATGTGGGTAAGATGTTGTTTGGTTGAGTTTGCTGTGCATTGAAACCAAATACTTTTCACATAGATATGTATGTATCCGCAAATGCTTTCAAGTTTCAAAGCATACATACATACATATCTTGTATAACAAACTTTTAGCATGCCTTTTGCTAGAATATTAAAGTGCCGCCCGCATTTAGACAATCGAACAATTCTTCCGAAACCAGGCGGAAGGAAAATGATGATGTTTGGCGGGTTGTTGGTCCTAGATTATAAGTCTGTTATGATGGTGCGTGCTTTGTTAGAAGGTTTGGATATTGGTTGTTGAGGAAACATTGTCGTAATGAATCCTATTTCGCTGGAGAAATGAATGTCTGCTTTACTCGTATATCTTTTTGCAGCACTTCCAATTTCACCAAAACCGGTGAAGGCTGGAAAATCTAATGGACTGAAATGGCCGGCAATCGCTTCTGGAATATTAGTGATATTATGTATCATATAAGTGGGTGTACTTTGTAAGTAATTGGCCCATGTTGAATATGAGTGAGATGTTTGTGAACCTGTGGCATCGGCGTCGAATATTATATGTTTGCGTTGAAATATTGGTGAGGAAGTTTTCGGCATTAAACCTTGTGCTAGAGATATCATGTACATTTCCATTTCTAAATCATTAGAAGTTATGTCAGCTGCAGGTACTAGGGGCAACTCAGGACTTAAGCTGGCATCTAAGGTACGTCGAAGACTAGACTGTGATGGTGTTGACATGGAATCTGAATAATACCCAAATGATATATTCTCTGGGTGCTGTTTCATCTTTCCTGCCTCCCCAAAATCATCACAAATTGACAACATTTTAAGACCTGTTGAACTATTTTTGTAGTTCAATTTTAAACGATGAAATTTTGTTCTGCGCGCTCTAGGCTGTTGAGATGATGGTGATGAATTGCAGGAACTTAAGACACTTGGACGAGATGGTGAATTGCAATCACTGAAAACGCCTGAACTTGATACGTTACTAATGTGAGAAAAAAAACTGCGTTTAGAACTGCATCTTCCATCGATTGTATTTTTGTTTTTATTACTATCACTGTTAAAAACACTTAAACAGCAACCCATTTTCAATAATAATTTTCCTTTAAAGTTGTTTGTCGTACTAACGTTTTCTTTAAACTAAACCTTCTATTTTATGTGCACTTATATTTATAAATGTGTGTACGAGTATATCCTGCATGAAGTTTTTCGCGTAATTTATGTCGAATTCAAAGGTAAAATGTCACCAATTAATACCTGCGTCCAGTTTTTGCATCATTAGCTTGTCTGCTGCTCAGGTAAGTATTGAGTTCGCTATAACAAAGAAAATAAAAATCCCATAATTGTGAACACTTGCAATCCCCTGATTTTAAATTTTAAGGGAAAAACTAACATTTATGACTGCAACTAGCAAAAGTTTTTGGGTAATTTAGTTTTCGTTTGGGATTAACGTGAAGGACAGTGAAATGAGATGACACCACTTACTCTCTGCACTCTTCTATGTACCTATTTATTAAGGAAAAATAATACGCTGTCATACATACTCGTACGTGCTTACATATGTATATAAATACTGTTGATGTAAAGAATGTAAATATTTGATATTTGAAACGATATTCGCGAATACGAATATTGTATGTGAAATTTATAGACATTAAATTGGGGTTCTATTTACGCCTGCAATATGAAATATTAAAAAATTTTTGTGAAAAAGGACTTCATACTCCTGTTGGCGTACTTTAAAGTTAATAAAAACTACCCAAAATTTTAATGATCGTCATTAAATAATAATTGAAAATGATACAAAGCACAAATTTCTATAAAAAATTGAATGGATTTGTACAAACTAATATTTATTTTTAGCCATTTATTTAAATTTCGTTTAGGATTTATGCATTTATTTATTTAATTTGTTAGGAAAAATATTCGTATTCGTAATACAGATACGAATATCTAAAAATGGCCGAATACTCGACAATTCGAATACGAATATTCGTGCATCTCTAGTACATACTAAATGTTCATGCATGCATGTACATATACCTACATATGTCTGTATGTACCCTGAAGGAAATGTCGATGGTGAAAATGTACTGAGTCGCTTTTGACTTTGTCACCAGTACTACTCTCTAATTATTCCCCATACAATACTTTGTGCTATAGACATTTAGCATGTGCTTGTCATTGAAAATCTACTAGTAACACTTAAACAGTTGACTAGGTAGTGACTACATAGTTCTTATGGGAACATGGAGACAGACCAACCAGACATTTAGTGGTACATTTCTATACCTTACGTACATACAATTATAGGAATATTGACAAGTTGTTGCAAAACCCACCACAAATGCACCACATCTGTTTTCTCTCGTTCTTTTGTACTGACGAATAGAAGAGAAATTGTAGACAATGTACATACTACTAGAATTTTAGTGTTGACATAGGGACATTTGGCCCCAGTCTGACTGCAGGGTATGTATGTGTTATGGCCCTATGCTCCTTGTAGGAGTTAAAAGGAACGAATGTATTATGCTGAGTACTGATCTGGCATTTAATGTGTTGTCATTGTCAAAATGTTTGCAACGCCGTTCACATTATGTTTTTTATACGGAAAGTAATGCTATAAAACGAAAAATATCGGAAATGACAAACGTTGCCACTAGAACACACTGTTGCGATGTCACAAAATACCATAATCTCTACTCGGCATTAGTTATGCGCGAATAGTTATATTCGGACTCACGAATATTCGGCCTTTTTCAAATATTCGCATTCACCAAATTCAGACTAATACGAATATTTTTATTTTTTAAGTAAATGACATAAAAATATATGTATATTAGTTTTTAATAAATAAAAAAAGAAATTTATTTCAATTCATAGAATAAACAATATTCTTGCAGCCAACATAAAAACAAAGTGAAACAAACTTCTTGCACAATTAACAATAGAAATGTTGAAGTACTTTTTACAGTCCAAGAGAGGAAACTTTTATGACGAAGTGTGTAAACAAGACCAGCGAGAACTGAACATTTGCGCGCTCGGAACACTTCTCAGGGTTGTGACTAAATATTGCTTATCTATAGGTATAAATATACTATACTTTTGCTAATTTAGGTTGAACATGTTAGTTGATCGACGTCATTTGCTATACGTTTTTTCGCCAAATAGCCTGCTAGAGTTTTCCGTATTGATGACTGTACTTTTAACCCACTATTAATCACAGCGTGATTTTCAATGTGAAATTTTATGGCAAAACTATCGCCAATTGTGCCCTTTATGCGTTACGCATGTCCAATAATTATTTTTTCTTATTAAAATATAGTTAAGTATTATTTAAAAATAAATACATACCTTAATATTGTTAGGACCATTTCATTGTTGTTTTATTTATTTTTTATTTTTTTTGTAATGCATGTTTTTATTTATTGTATCTTCAAATATGAACTAACAATAAGTGTTCAAATCTTAAATCTATAAAAAAAAATTTGTTATGCCCGACCAATGTCGGACATAAGTTTAGTGGTAGTTATTAATAATACAAAGAAAAAGGTGTTTTCAAGCAGCTTCATCATCTGGAATGTTGAATATTAGGGCCCGTGTATCTCTCTTTTTTAATCGGATGTGTCCAGTAAAGTTCAAAATATTACGAGCAAGCGGATTAGGATGTGATTCGAGTTTTGTTAGATATTTGCCTGCGTATTTTGCAATTTCTTCAGTCATTAGTGGCATATTCAAATCACGATGTATATTTGAATTTTTGATGTACCATGGAGCCGATGTTATCATGCGTAAAATTTTGTTTTGCCTGCGTTGAATTTTCTCTACATTTGAAGCTGAAGCAGTGCCCCATAGTTGAATTCCGTAGCACCATATTGGCTTTAAAAGCGACTTGTATATTAAAAGTTTACAGTCTAGGCTAAGTGTAGAATTTCGACCAATCAGCCAATGTACCTGAGTTAATTTAAATTTCATTTGAGTTAACTTAGAGTCAATGTGGTGTTTCCATGTAAGTCGTCGATCAAGGTGTATACCAAGATATTTCACATGTGAATGTTGAGAAACAACTTGATTGTTAATCCGAATGGGGGAACAAGTATCTCTTCGTAAAGTAAATGTTACTTGAACACACTTTTGTTCATTTACCTTGATTCTCCATAAGTTTAATCAAAGCTCCATCTGGCTAATGTGTTCCTGGAGTTTGCGGGATGCCTCATCAGGGTTTTCATGCATACTAAGGTAGACTGTATCGTCGGCAAATGTGGAAGTATGGATACTACTGCTCACAGGCATATCACAAGTATAAATTAAATATAAAACTGGTCCCAGTATACTCCCCTGTGGCACACCAGATGAAATTGTTTCAGGCCTACTTGTAAAGTCTCCTGCCGCAACAGTGAACTTACGGGAAATAATGTAACTTTCCAAAAGATTTAAAATGTTTATTGGTAAGTAAGTCTTCAATTTTAAAATTAGGCCTTCATGCCACACTTTATCAAATGCCTGGGAAACGTCAATAAACAGCGCAGAACAATACTTTTTTTCCTCAAAAGTTCTTCTTATAAATTGAACCAATCTGTGAGTTTGTTCAATGGTGCTATGCTGACTTCTAAAACCAAATTGATGGTCTGGTATGCACCCACTACTAATTAGAATTGGGAACAATTTTGTTTTGAGCAGTTTTTCGAAAAGCTTTGACATTGTAGATAGTAGACTTATTGGCCTATATGACTCAGCCTTGGTTATATCTTTGCCCGGCTTTGGAATCATTTTAACCTTGGCAAGTTTCCAGTTGTGTGGATAATACCCCAGTCGTAAAATAACATTAAATATGAATAACAGGATTCTCATTGCAATACGAGGCAAGTTCATCAGCATCTGATTACTAATTCCATCAATACCCGGAGCTTTCTTCGGGTTGAGTTCGGCAATTAATTTTTGTAAATCACGCGTCTTAAACTTTATGTGTTGAGGGGGTAGAGCGACTATATTCGGCAAATCAGCAACACCAGTACATATATTTGGCGTAAAAACGGATTTTAAGTGCTCAGCAAATATTTTACCTTTTTCAGTATCGCTTCTTGCCCAACCTCCGGTAGATGTGCGTAGAGGTGGCTTATACTCAACGGGTGTTTTAAGCTTTCTGGCAGCGCGCCACAAAGAGTAATTAGACGCCGGTGTGACATCAAGACCCTCCAGATAATTTTTAAGAGATGCAATTTTTTCAGATGCAAGCAACTCTTGGAGTCGTTTAGTGCACTCTTTAAATCTGATTTTATTTTGTGGTGATCTGTGCTGTTGCCATTCCCTTCTAGCCCTTCTTTTTCACGTACGAGACGTTCAATGTCTGTAGAATAAATTTTATTAAACCCAATCTGCGGATGGGAGATAGTGGCATGTTCAGCAGCCTGTTTAATATTCTCGCTGAGATTGGCAATGTTCGATTCAATATCATCGGGTGTTCTAAGCGTAATGTTTTCCGTACAATGACTGCTGAGATATTTTTTGAACCCCAGCCAATTAACACGATTGATCATCTTCACATATGGGTCAGGTAAGTTACTTCTTAATGGGCTACAAATTGTAATGATCGTCGGGGAGTGATCGGACGAGAGATCAAGAGAAGCTTGAACTTGAATTAAATCCCTAGAGATATTTTTTATGACGCCAAAATCTATAACATCCGGAATTTTTTGTATGTCAGTAGGCCAATAAGTGGGCTCCCCACTCGAAATGACATCCAAGCCCATTTTTGAAATAGTGTTGAACAATGCTCGACCTCTGGGTGTAACAAGGCGCGAACCCCAGAACGTATGTTTCGCATTGTAGTCTCCAGCTGCTACAAAACAAGGTCCAAGAGATTTGTAGAAATCCTCATATTGATTCTCAGTGATTGAAAATCTGGGAGGGGAGTAAATTGATGATATAACGAAATTTGAACAAAAACTTTCAATGCCAATATTTGTTGCTTGTAGGTATTCTTCACAAATGTTATCAAGAACATAGTGCTTGAGTCTTGACTTTATTAGAATTGCTGATCCACCGCAAGCCCTTCCTCTAGGGTCCTTTGTATCATATATAGTGTAGCCATAAATTTTAAAAAGACTTCTCGAAGTCAAATGAGTCTCAGATACTAACATTATATCAATATTTTTCTCCGTGAGGAAGTGCTCAAGTTCATTTTTATGTTGGCGAATGCCGTTTGCGTTCCAGAAACATATTGTTAACGTGTTCATGGCTTATTAAGTATTGCTTGAAGCAGAGTATTCTGCATTCGCAACATTTCTTGCAACATGCTAGTCATATTTGTTGTAAAATTGTTTATAGTTTGCACAAGATTTTCAATAGTGGCTTCAAGGCGATTAAAATTAAAGTTTGAGTTTGTATTTGTTGAATTATTTTGCGGTGAAACATTTTGTGTCGGAATAGAACTAGCCTTAGCAGCATCTGCATACGATACACGGGAAGTAACTGGTTGGCTCATTTGCGGAAAAGTGGCAGAGTAAGCGTTTGCTGATTGAGCTGGAGCTAATTTAGGTTTTTGCACCATAGTCTTCTTTACAAAAGAGTACACAGGACAACATCTGTAGTTAGCGGTGTGATTACCTCCACAATTACTGCATTTTTTATCACTTTGATCTTTTGGTTTGTTGCAGCTAGCGGTGCCGTGTAATTCGCCGCACACAACACAAACAGAGGGTAATTTGCAGTATGTTTTTGTATGGCCATATTCTTGGCAATTATGGCACTGTACAGGACCTGAACGCTTATGTGGCTCTTCAACTGTGATTTTTCGGTACAAGAGGTATTTTAAATTATAAATTGGATGCGTCTCATTTTTTTCAATTTTATATCATTAGGCTCAAGTTCAACACGTTTTCTTATTAAAATATAGTTAAATATTATTTAAAAATAAATACATACCTTAATATTGTTAGGACCATTTCATTGTTGTCTTATAACAATGTTTTCTTAAGTTCGCTTATATAAAAAATTTAAATAATATCCTTTTTAAAATACGTCTATGTGTGAAAGTTTCCATTAATACATACATCCATATCTCAATACGCTCTTATACGCTGTAAAGTCATGTGGGCCAACAAAAATGTTAAAACTTAATAATTTGATATTATCATATACATACATACATACGTACATGAAGGAATACATATATTGTAATCATGTAAATTGGAAGGAATATTTTTCTGTAAGACAATTTCCTTCTATATGTTTGGTGCCATTATTGTTAATAAATGTTGTAGTTTGATATAGAAATCAGTTTTATCTGTATGTATGTATATTGAGGATATTTAAAATTGTAAAAGGAAAAGAAATGAAGAAAGAAAAACCATGTAAACAGTTTGACTACAATTTGTCTCTTAAAAAGTTTTGCCATACAATTTTACATCAAAATTCACGCTGGGATTTAAAAGTGGATTAAAACTACATTATGCACCGATTTTTAATGTCAAATTGTAATGAGGAATTCACACAGCTTTTGTTCAAATAAAAATAAAAATAAAAAATTCCATACATTTCATTGCCACCCTAGTGTACATACATTATCGACAGAGAAACAAAAGGAGTATACGAGTATAATTACTTTTGACCTTGTTATCAATGAGTTGTATAAAGTTCAATGATAAAAGTAATCGATTATAGCTGTCATAGTCTCCTTTGTTATTTTTATTCCGCGCTCGTGTCAGTGTTAGTGGTTAATTCAATGGAAAGTTTCTGAAAGCATGAGTTCTACATTTAAAGATGAAGGGATTTCAATGTGACCTATTATGTACATACATACATACATATGTATATACATAAATGTAAATGTATATATGTATGTATATAGGATGTTTAATATTTAATATTATTTTTAAGTTTTCATCAGCAAAAAGAAAAATACAAATATGTACTTATGTATGTACATAATTCAATGTGTTGTTTATATTTTTAACATGAAGCACGTCATTTGTAAATAAGAACTGAAATATTTTTTTTTTTCAATTTCATATTCAAACTCAACTTATTTTAGATTAAATTTTTTTAAACAATTAATTCCGCGTTTATTAATTCAAAATCTTCAAACGACTGGACATATCTTCACAATTTGTGTATAGTTATGGAAATCACATCAGACAATATAAAAATTATAAGGTGTAAAAACTTTTCACTAGCGAATAACGTATTCGTGGGAGTTGCAAATTATGTACCCATACTGTGCAAAAAAAATCAATTTTCAAAATTTCCCAATTCTTCGAAAATTTAAATTACGGGTAAAAAACCAGCTTCATATACCCATTTGCACTTATCAACCTGTAACTAAGTTGAATATCAATAAATAAATTTTAAATTTATAAATTGATTTGGAAATAATCTTTTTCTGCTTTGGATTCGTTCTTACTCAGCATTTTTGTGCAGGACTCGTACTATTTACGATTTATTTGTAAAAAGTCCGTTAGAAATTGGCTGAGATATTAAATATTTTATTAAACGACTTTTTTGAAAAAAAAAACTGTCTGCATAATGTTTTTTCGTATACGAAATTCCGGGTTTTACCCGTAACTCAAGATTTTGGAGGCGTTTGAAATTTTTAAAATCAGACTGCTGCTATACTCAGCAATACGTACTAGAAAAGTAGTAACACATTAAAGGTACATATTTCACAACAACAAAAATATACAAATGATAATTTCAAACAATTTCCTTTTTGGTGAGGTTGAACCAGTCCGGTTGGCACACAAGCATCAAATAATGTTATTTGCAAGTAGGGATAAACAGGATTAACAGTCTATTTGGGAAGCATCCGATGCAATTTTTCCTCAACTATTCAGTTTTTTAAAGCTTTCATTTAATTTGCAATGTTAAATAAATATTTGATAATGTTAAATCTTGCCACAGCATTTCTTACTACTTCCGCTGTACTTATTGTTATGAAACATTGCATACGCATTTGATTCCCCTGATTATATAACACTCTGGAACACTTTCAAATCGCGACATAACTATTAAACAAATAATAGCGCTACATAGTTTAATGGGTTATACAAATGAAAATAACAATACTGATTTAAATATGTACTACGAGTGTTATACCATCCGATGGTATATAGATATATATGGGAAGGGAGTTAGAAATATTTGTTGACGTCGAGGTCATGTTGCGTTACAATGTAAATGTGTCGAAAAGTCTGCGGAATGGTGCCATTGGACATATTAGAGAAATCATATGGCCCTGCTTCCTGAGAGCACAAATGTATGTAAAATTACATTCCATCCATCCTACTAGTATTTCATTAATGTTCAGTGAAAACAAAGATAAATTACTATAAAGTACTGCACTGCACTTTATATGTATATTGCGCAAGCCCAGCATCCAGAAAATCTCGCGATAAGCTTTTATATCATATAAATTGATGAGTTTGATTTATTTAATGTTTATTTTTTCGAGAATTTAAATAAAAGCTTGTATTAAAAATCTTTTTTACCGCTAATTTTTTTTTAATTTTTAATGAACATGAATGTGTCTTCTCAGTCTGTTCATTGGATATGCATGGGATGGTCAACTATTACTTTGATGGTGGGTTCCCTTCCCCTGCTGCCAGTTTTTCGCTCGACTTGATATGCACTTTGCCTTCAAATCAACCTTTAGAAAATTAGATTAATTTCAATATTGTGTTTCTGCAGATATAGAATAATTATTTGATATGTCATTAACCTTTCCTCTGTATGATTCTCCTCAGATCACTTTTGATGACTAAAAACTGATTTAGCACTTGGGTGATTAAAAAAGGATTCACTTATGATTCATCAGCATGATAAAATAATGATTTCTTAAAAATAGAGGATCAAAATGCAAAGAAGACGCAAAAAGAAACCCAATTTTTAAATACTACCAGAAAATTGCTCAACAATGAATCAGCAAATCGTATTATAATATGATTCTCTGGGATGATTTAGGCTTTTAGCTAATAAATACTGATGTGTTACATTTGATTTGGGTTACAAAAAAGAAGTTTAAAATTTTTTCTGTTGCTAAAATAAAAAATGTTTTCCTTATTTATATTAAAGAGTATATATTTAGTGGGTATGTAAAGAATATTTAAGGCTGCAGCCGCAAACACAACTGCAGTAAGTGTGTTGATTATCACGCGATGAGTTCCAAGTTCAAATGTTGGCCGGGGAAGCCGTTTATATATATATAAACACTTTCCTGATGCTTGCGCCAATATACACAAGTGAGTTAAATCATTAATAAAATACAATGACTATATTAAATTAATGAATCAGAGTCATTACAACAATGAATTATGTTATTAGCACAATGACACGATATCATCAAAAATTATATGTTACATCTCAATAATGAAATACTGTCATAATATACATGAACAATTTTGTTAATTCAATGAAATATTTCGTTGAAAAAATGTACAACTAACGTCACTTCATTGCATAAAATAAAAAGTTTCATTGCAGTAACTACATTTTTCATTTCAAATATGAAAATGTACGTTGCTTATAAAAAAACATACCGTTACATGAATGAAAATATTTCGTTATATATATAACAGTTTTTCAGCTGATGAAACAGTTTTCGTAATGGGAATGAAAATAATAATAATAATAATTTAAGAAATTTATTATTCGACATATTGTCATAAGATTATTTTAATTTGAAATTTATTTGCTGGTGGTTCAGCGATGTCTATATGCATTTCATTGTTGCTGTAACAAATCGTCAGTAGACTTCAACCATACATTTTGAACAGTCACAAACCTCTTATCTTATGTACAGACTTTCAAAAACTATTTGAGAGTTCACAAATAATAATATTTTTGAAAATCACAAAAGAAAAACCCGACAAATAATTTATATTCGATATGAATCTATTCTATTTTTCTACACCTTTATACAATTATAAATCCTTTGGATAACAATAAAAGTAATTATAAGGCAAAATGAAAAAAAAAATCTAAATTTAACATTTAAGAAATTTATTATTCGACATATTGTCATTCGTCACCTAAAATCCAAAAGGCCGTAAGTACACTTTTTACTTTTTTACAAGAGAAGCAAAAAACCTTATAAATTTAAGACTATTTATTTGTTAGGTGCCAAATTGAATAATGAATAAAATCGGCATTTTTGAGCATATGTGAGTAAAATTTTAAGATTAATTACATCATAATCAATCAATTTGAATTTTTTGGTTGTTACGGCCTTTTGAATTTTAGGTGACGATATGTAGATGATTTGTTAGTTTTGAAAGTTACTAAATCACGTTTTCAGTTTGCCAAAAGAACTTAAAATGCAACAGATAGTTTTCCTCTTATGGTTGACAAAGAAATATCTGCAACTTATGCAAAATGTAAAAGTAATAATTTTCAACTGGTAGCAAACATTCAGAAGTATTTATTTATCCTAAAGTAACAACCAATAACACAACCCCACGAAATACAACTTTTTGTTTCCCCTTCAAAAATTCGTTAAATTTTCTTATATGCATACCTAAGTTAGGGTTGTTATCCGTTTTCTTTTTCCCGGACTGTCCTCTTTTTGGGATCTCTGTCTTCTAAAAAATTTAGCTTCTGGGAAAGTCCTACTTTTTAAGGAAATTTACTTATTAAAATCCAAGCTAAAAAGAGAAATAAGATACCAATCATGTCCAGGTTATATTATAAATCACACTGTCCATAACCCTTACTTTGCTTAACCCTTACTTTCTCCCCGCTGAATTAAGACTTTGCAAAGTAAACTTTGCTTGTCTAAAAGGGGTGATATTAAGAATATTAAACGAGAACGTATGAATACAAATTCGTTTAAACTGGAAAAAATAAAAAAAGCGATTAATCGGCAAGGTAAATAAGAGAAAAATAATTAGAAATGAGAACTATGGACAAATTTTTATTAGAAAGCGCTACTGTTAACTGATAGTGTCCTCTTACTTAAATCCAACAAACTAACTCGTTATGAACCAACTAACTAAAGTTACTAAAGGTAAAACTTATGCAGAGTGAGTGAATAATGACTAACTCATTTTATTTATTTATTAAATAAGAATATACATATATAATAATATGTTAAATCCTTTTTTCACCTACAATTATTGCTCTTTATTAATTTACAGTTCACAAACTGGAGAAAATATTACCTGGAGCAGAATCATCACCAGAAGGTAATTTTTTTATCATACCAATTCAGTTTCCTTTATTATGGATGATATTATGCTTTAGAATGGGGCTCTGGTTGGAAGGGAACAAATTTCATAGTCGAAATCGAGGAAACAGCATCTATTCCAAATGCAAGTTTGGACTACGCAAGCAGCAGCACAGTGACAATAAATTCTACAAATATGGTAATGCAAGGTAAAACATAAAGAAGTACTCACTTAAATATATATATTTTTTATTAGTGTGATTTGCATAAACAAAACCAAGTTTAATGTAAAACTTTTTTTATCAAATTCATCACAAACGTCTATGTACACATTTAAAACGAGAACAAAAAAAAACTTCTCTTTTGATTTCTTTGGCTGTTACGGCCGTTTGAATTTTAGGTGACGATATGCTCTTATTAACTACTTTTACTTTAAACATTATGTTTCTACTTCAATATCATTAATTTTATTAATTTGTATTTATATAGCAATAAAATTTCACCTAAAACATATTGACTGATTGTTCTTTTGAAGGCTCAAAAATCATTATCCGAACAGAGGAAATTTTAATAGTTGGGTTAGTGTTGATGCTATGGGTTGGTGCCATTATATTGTTCTTTAACCGTTGGGGCAAAATACGCATGTTGGAGCCATATCAGCCAAAGTTTCAACAACAACACCGATCTTCCTGTCATTTGTCCGATATAGATTCCATGCCTCATCAGGTAATAAAATTGTTGCTACAACCAATTTCCAAAGTATCAAATATCACAATCGAAGTTTACTGAATTTAATTTTCACAATAATTTTAAATTAAGCGCTCATCTGTTTCTCGAATATCTATTGGCTTTGCTAACAGTGTTAATGTACCATCATGTCAATTCGCTGCATACAATCCAAGGATATACGCAAAAGGTAAATATTCCCATGTATTGAACAAATTTAAACATCTTGTTTTACGAATAAATATTTACATACCTACATACATATTAAAGTCATGCACAAGACCATTTATAAGAACTTTCAAGACATGAGAGATTTTTCGAATGCTTTAATACAGCGAAATATGTAAAACAAACGCTAAACAACACTTACTACGTTTATACGCTCACTATTTGCAAATAAAATTATTTGCAAATAAATTAACTCACTGTTTATACGGCATAGCAAAAGTACACAAACTTGGTAGCACTTCTATAGAAAGCTTACTTATGTTGACAAAATAAATAGTGTAAATGCACAAAATATCAAATAATTATTTGTTTTAATTGTTATTATTTGCTTCTATCAATGTTTTTTGTTGCAATATTTGTCCATTTATTGTTTTTGTTATCAAACATTTTTAAGCGTGGCAACCTTAAGCAATTTATTTGCAAATAGTGCGTTAATCGTGAATAGTTTTCTGAATTAGTAAGTCGCAATAAAAAGAATAATATGGCAACAATTTACAGTTTTATTTGCATATAAGCCCTGCGTATAAACGTAGTAACTGACAACCTTTATTTTCAGTTGTTTGTCTTGCCAACAGTGTTGTTTAGCGTTTGTTTTAGAATATTTCGCTGCAGTAAAGCATTTGAAAATTCTCTGATGTCTTGAAAGTTCTTATAAATGGTCTTGTGCAGGACTTTAGTACATATGTATGTACTCGTACATATGCATGTAAATTTTTTACCCAACATCCCCCCAAACAAAATGTTTAGAATTTTTCTGAAGTCAGACTTGTCGTACCGAATTCTTTAAGACATTTCGGTAGTTTGTCTGAACTCAGACTTTTCGTACCGAACTCGTTAAGAAATGTCGGTAATTTTTCTGAACAATTTTTTTAAACATTAAAACTTTGATTTTTGAGTAAAAGTCTGTAAAAATTTTTTAATACATGTGTATGTATATGTTGATGAAAAATAAAGATCGAACAAATATTAAAAAACGTGAGTATGTGTAAATTATTTCGACAATAGCAGCAACATAACGGTGAAGCGGTACTCTGCTATAAAGGCAAAAAGAAATCGTACCTACATGTCGTTACGAATTCGTACCGACTTATCGTAACGAATTCGTACCGACATATCGTTACGAAGTCGTGTCAACCATTTCATACAAAAATTGTTACGATTTCGGTAATATTTCGGTTCCGAAATCGGAAGATTTTGTCGACCAGTCGTTACGAATTCTTTACGAATTCGGAGCATTTTGTTTGATGGGATATTAGAGTTCAATTTGAAAAAGTGCTTTATATTAGGGAAGTAACATATGTTCGTATTCGCAAATTATTCGCTTACTTTTGCTATTTGCAAAAAGTAAGAATTTTTATTTTTAATAAATTAATAAATATTTGCTGAATTCATGACTCACGTATACAACACAACTTCATGTTCTTATACAAATTTATTTTCATATGATTTTTTAAGGTATTGTAATATTTTCATTCGCTTTCGCAAAAAAATTAAATGTATTATTCGTTTTCGCATTCGCATTCACTAAACTAGTATTCGTTACTTCCCTACTTTATATGTATTGTTATAATCTTGTACGACTTACGTTCGCATTTATTGATTTTTAATCCAATTCGACAAGAATAGTCAGTCAAATTAAACATTTAATTATGGGACTTATTTTGTAAAACGCAACGTTTAGCGTTGATAAATGTAAGATGTATGTATGTACATATTTTGTTTTTGTAATTAAAATTTTTTCCATATTTGTTGTTCTCATTCGACAAATGTATAAATACAGGGTGAACCAAAAGTCACGCCTACGTGTAAAAATTTAATAACTTTTTTGTTTATTATAATTTTTTATTGTAGATTTAGATTTTATTCATCGAACCGTGTTACGCCACCATGCAAAATTTAACCACCGAGCAACGAACAAAAGTGGTAGAATTTTACTTTTCCAATGGGCATTAAATTTTACATTTTGTATTATGTCTATACGTATTTATGTACATTAGAACACCCAAAAAATTTATGGGGTGCCGAAAGTATTTATTTTATTCGCTCCCCCGTTTAACTGACGGCCATAAAAAATGACATGTGAGTAAAAATTGCACTGATAGCGTGCAAATCAGCCATGCGCAATTAGTTAACAGTCGGTAGAACTGTAAATAGGTCCGACTTGAGACAGACCTAATTTGTTAAAATTATGCACAAGAGCAAAAACTTTTATTAACACTTATCTGTTTCGTAAAACTTCCTAAAATTTTGCAAATAACTTCTAAGACCTTAAAGTATTAAAAGGATAAATGCTCGAAAAAATTAAATAAAATAAAATTAAAATATTTAATAACTATTTTATTAAGCTTGAGGTCTTTTTTATATAAATAAAATTAACAATATTTATTTATATACATATGTATACAATATTTCGACACGCCTTTGTGTGTCTTCTTCAGGTAAAAATATTTTTGATTTGAAAATAATTTGTCATACATACATTCAAACATACATGCATACATATAAAAAATTCAAATAAACTCAAACACAATTTTTAAAAAACAGAAACATTGAAATAAATAAAATTTGATTGGATAACATATAAAACATACAAATACATTAATATATACTATATATATCTATCTCTTATCAACTACATAATTTTAAAAAAATATAAAAATTGTATACATATATAAATAAATATTGTTAATTTTATTTATATAAAAAAGACCTCAAGCTTAATAAAATAGTTATTAAATAAAACTAAAAGATCAAAGAAATTTGCGAAAATCATTAAAATTAAAATGAATAATTTTCGTATACAGATAGAAGACGTTGAATTATTATTATTATTGGGTTGCTCACAGCAGTCATACTTTTTCGTGTTATTATTTTAAAACATATAGTTTTAAGACTACCGCTTGAATACCTCAAATATTTTGTGGTATAATGATGGGTATGATAATCGGTAGCATGACTCTTGAGAATTCAAGGGGTGTAAAGCATTTCTCGGTGTCGGATTGCGCATTACGCGTTCGAGACTTTTTCAAAAATTATAATTCGATGACTGTAACGCCTAAAAGATTCTGCACCATTAGAGGTTTGCACCACTTAAATGATGCGCCAAGCATACCTCTCATTTGAAAATGGACCAAACAGTTCAATTGGTGAAAAATTAACACACCAGGATGACAGTGAAAGGCTTACGCTAATAACCGACTTCCCTGATAATTTTCAAAGAAAATATCCATCATGGAGTCTACCTGCCCATCCATCATAATCAATTTGACTTCTCGATTAAATGAGTGCCTCCATCGCGAGTGTGTATTGTGTATTCAAATAAGTATTAAACATTGTTTTGATAAAGAGCTTGCCTTTAATCGACCCACTAAATGTAAACTGTCTTCTGAGACACCCTCTATTTTCAGAAATAAATGCTGGGTGCATGTGTTATTTTTATTTTTAATATGTGTTTGTTCCTATATTTTAGGTTATTCAGCTCATTCTAGACAACGACAGAATTCAGTATTTGTGGGTCCAAGTCCAAATCAATTCTTAATGCCGAAACCACCACGCAAAGCACGTTCTGCCATCGATTTACATTCGATGATCTTAGATGAAAACGCTGAACAAGTATAAGAAAATGAAGTTTTACTACAGAATGTGATTATTAAAAAAAAAACTACAATAGGGGATCATATTGTTTTTAAACTTAAGGTACTACACATATATTTATCTCTTACTATAAATAATATCTCGTCAGTTATGAACAGCGTCATTTTCATAACAGAAAAGCAACACTTTATCAAATGCTCAAATACCAAATTTCTACTAAATTAATATTTAATTTTTTTTGTGGCACGAAGACTGATTTAAAATGTATAAAAACTTCTTCTAGGTTGCAAAATAGGCATTTTATGGCAAGGTGGAATAAAAATAGCGAACGTGGCATATGCCACAGAAAACTTGTCCTAGTGATGAAACTATGGTTTTGTTCAAAATTGTACTGCAAATGAAACCGATGAAGGGTTTTGAATTAGGTATATTGCAGTTGTTTGGTTGTAGCTTAGGAAAAATTTCATTAAAATGGTACAGATTTTGATAAAGAATCCAACTTAAATCTTTGAGCTTTCACGCTGATGTAAATGTTCTATGCCCTTCTATTTATCAAATTCCCACGAAACTTGGCAAAGAGTTTCGTCTCTTAGAATATTTAGGATATTCTAAAGAGGAAGAAGGGCTTGTACCTAACCGATTTTTACGAAACTTGAAATATACCTTGAGTTCTGAAGGTGAAGCGATGCTGAATTTAGAAAAGTGGCCACACACTAACATTTGACGAATTGGACGAATCACGTCCCTAAAACCAACCAACCGACTTCAAAACTAAGCACTAAAAAGTTAAAGATAAGTTAGATTCAGTTAAATAAAACATTTTTGTATGTGTATATATAATATAATGATGTTCAAAGTAGGTGATAACAACAATGATATCTGAACGCATAAATAAATATACATATATAGAATTTGCTAAACTTATTCGCTCCTACTTGGAATAGCATTATAGGCAACACTAAGTCCTAGTTTACACTATGCAAGTCTTATTGCTAAGCTGATTAGATTGTTAGGAGAGAGAGATGAGGGGAAATGAAACGTTTCTGTTCCCCTCGTCTGTATCTCTTTGCTAAAAACTAATCAGCTTAGCAATAAGACTTGCATAGTGTAAATTATGACACAAAAAAATTCTTTTAACTGAATCTAAATAATCATTAACTTTTTAGTGCTTATTTTTGAAGTCCGTTTAATTTTTTTTAAACTTTTATCATATATATAAAAATTACACGTGCAACAAATCGTTTATTTTTCATTTAGCAAAATTAAAAATGTATATATATAAATTAAACGTGCCATACATCGTACATTTTTCATATTTAAAACTTAAACGTGCTATACATCGTCCATTATAATTCATCCATTTCTCATTCAAAAAATTCAATCGACTATATACGTCGCCAATTTTTCGTGCTAATAATTTAATGGACTGTACATCATCCATTTTTCATGCAAAAAAAATTTTTATGAAAAAAATTTAATAGGCTATACATCGTCCAGTTTCAAATTTTTTACGAAAAAATTTAATGAGTATAAATCGTACATTTGGAATGCAAAAAATTAAATGAGCTATACATCGTCTATTTTTCATGGAAAAAATTAAATGGACTATACATACAAAATCTAATGGACTACATACATCGTCCATTTTTAAATTTTTTATGAAAAAATTTAATGGACTACAAATCGTCCATTTGTTATGCAAAAAATTAAATCAGATATACATCGTCCATTTTGTATGCAAAAGATTAAACGGACTGACTAAAAATACAAAATTTAATAGAAATTTTATAAAAAAATTAAATTGACCATAAATCGTCCATTTCATATGTAAAAAATTAAATGGACTATATACGTCGTCTTGTTTTCATGCAAAAAATTAAATGGACTGACTATATATACAAAATTTAATGGACTATACATCGTCCATTTTTAAATTTTTTTATAAAAAAATTAAATGGGCTATAATTCGTCCGTTTCGTATGTAAAACATTAAATGGACTATATACGTCGTCTTGTTTTCATGCAAAAAATTTATTAGACTATACGTCATCCATTTATCATGCAAAAAAATTTTTTATGAAGAAAATTTAATGGACTATATATACATCGTCAATTTTTAAATTTTTTATGAAAAAATTTAATCGACTATAAATCGTCCATTTCGTATGCAAAAAATTAAATAGACCATATATCCTTATGAATTGAATAGGCTAATGTTCATAACGCTTTTTAAGCCAAATTACATGTGATAATTATTAATGAACAAATAACATCAAAGTTAGTTGTAAATATTCATTGGCCTATTCAATTCATAAGAATATACATAGAAACAAATACAGTTCGAAAAATAATAATTAAATTAACTAAAATTAATAGTCATTGGCTTGTGGCAAAAATTAAATAAAAATATACTTAATAGTAACAAACCAAAAAAGTTTGTCTAAAGTAGAACAAAAATAAGCAAATTAGGAAACATGTGCATAGTTAGTAAAGAACAAACGACAATGGTAAGACTGTTGTAAATATAGATATGGTAACTTTGAGCCTTCATTACAAAGCACATGAGCAAATTGAAATGCAATGAATCAAACCAATTCACATATTCCATTTGCAATAAAGTTTCGTATATAAAGCAGACATCTACATCAACTGACACCACACACAGTGGACCAAAACACAGAAGAACGCTGATGAGGAAGGTTTAGTGGCCTTCGAAAACGGCTGGCTGTTCCGTTCAACTATGTGTTGTTGTCAGAATATTTACAACTAACTTTGATGTTATTTGTTCATTAATAATTATCACATGTAATTTGGCTTAAAAAGTGTTACGAACATTAGCCTATTCAATTCATAAAAATATAGAAACAAATACAGTTCGAAAAATAATTAAATTAACTAAAATTAATAGTCATTGGGTTGTGGCAAAAATTAAAATTAAAAATATACTTAATAGTAACAAACCAAAAAAGTTTGTCTTAAGTAGAACAAAAATAAGCAAATTAACAAAACATGTGCATAGTTAGTAAGGAACAAAACGACAATGGTAAGACTGTTGTAATATATGTATAATGAAGATGGTAAATTTTGAGCCTTCATGACCTAACATATATATGAGCAAATTGAAAAATGCAATGAATCAAACCAATTCACATATTCCATTTGCAATAAAGTTTCGTATATAAGGCAGACATCTACATCAACTGACACCACACACAGTGGACCAAAACACAGAAGAACGCTGATGAGGAAGGTTTAGTGGCCTTCGAAAACGGCTGGCTGTTCCGTTCAACTATGTGTTGTTGTCAGAATATTTACAACTAACTTTGATGTTATTTGTTCATTAATAATTATCACATGTAATTTAGCTTAAAAAGCGTCTATTTTTCATGCAAAAAAATTAAATGGTCTGCCTATACATTCAAAATTTAATAGACTTATACATCGTCCATTTTTAAATTTTTTATAAAAAAATTAAATTGACCATAATTCGTCCATTTCGTATGTAAAACATTAAATGGACTATATACATCGTCTTGTTTTCATGCAAAAAATTTAATTAACTATACATCATCCATTTTTCATGCAAAAAAATTTTTTATGAAAAAAATTTAATGGACTATATGTACATCGTCAATTTTTCAATTTTGTATGAAATAATTTAATCGACTATAAATCGTCCATTTCGTATGCAAACAATTATATAGACTATACATCGTCTATTTTTCATGCAAAAAATTAAATGGACTGACTATAGATACAAAATTTAATAGACTATACATCGTCCACTTTTAAATTTTTTATAAAAAATTAAATGGACTAGAATTCGTCCGTTTCGTACGTAAAACATTAAATGGACTATATACGTCGTCTTCTTTTCGTGCAAAAAATTTAATAGACTATACATCATCCATTTTTCACGCCAAAAAATTTCTTATGAAAAAAATTTAATGGACTATATATCTTCTTTTTTTTAATTTTTTATTAAAACATTTAATCGACTATAAATCGTCCATTTCGTATGCAAAAGATTAAATGGACTGACTAGAGATACAAAATTTAATGGACTATACATCGTCCATTTTTAAATTTTTTATAAAAAAATTAAATGGACTATAATTTGTCCATTTCATGTGTAAAATATTAAATGGACTATATACGTCGTCTTGTTTTCATGCAAAAAGTTTAATAGACTATACATCATCCATTTTTCATGCAAAAAAATTTTTTATGAAAAAAATTTAATGGTCTATACATCATCTTTTTTTAATTTCTTATGAAAAAATTTAATCGACTATAAATCGTCCATTTTATATGCAAACAATTAAAAAGACTATACATAGTCTATTTTTCATGCAAAAAATTAAATGGACTGACTATATATACAAAATTTAATGGACTATACATCGTCCATTTTTAAATTTTTTATAAAAAAATTAAATGGACTATAATTCGTCCGTTTCGTATGTAAAACATTAAATGGACTACATACATCGACTTCTTTTCGTGCAAAGAATTTAATAAACTATACATCATCCATTTTTCATGAAAAAAATTTTTTTATGAAAAAAACTTAATAGACTATACATCGTCTTTTTTTTTAATTTTTTATGAAAAAATTTAATCCACTATAAATCGTCCGATTCGTATGCAAACAATTATATAGACTATACATCATCTATTTTTCATGCAAAAAATTAAATGGACTGGATATATATACAAAATTAATGGACTATACATCGTCCATTTTTAAAATTTTTATAAAAAATTAAATTGACTATAGTTCGTCCATTTCGTATGTAAAAACTTAAGTGGACTATATACGTCGACTTCTTTTCGTGCAAAGAATTTAATAAATTATACATCATCCACTTTTCATGCAAAAAATTTTTTTTATGAAAAAAATTTAATGGACACCGTCTTTTTTTAAATTTGTTATAAAAAATTTTATCGACTATAAATCGTCCGATTCGTATGCAAACAATTATATAGACTATACATCGTCTATTTTTCATGCAAAAAATTAAATGGACTCGATATATATACAAAATTAATGGACTATACATCGTCCATTTTTAAAATTTTTATAAAAAATTAAATTGACTATAGTTCGTCCATTTCGTATGTAAAAACTTAAGTGGACTATATACGTCGACTTCTTTTCGTGCAAAGAATTTAATAAACTATACATCATCCATTTTTCATGAAAAAATTTTTTTTATGAAAAAAATTTAATGGACTATACATCGTCTTTTTTTAAATTTTTTATGAAAAAATTTGATCAACTATAAATCGTCCGATTCGTATGCAAACAATTATATAGACTATACATCATCTATTTTTCATGCAAAAAATTAAATGGACTTGCTATATATACAAAATTTAATGGACTATACATCGTCCATTTTTAAATTTTTTATAAAAAATTAAATTGACTATAGTTCGTCCATTTCGTATGTAAAAATTTAAGTGGACTATATACGTCGTCTTCTTTTCGTGCAAAGAATTTAATAAACTATACATCATCCATTTTTCATGCAAAAAAATTTTTTATGAAAAAAGTTTAATGGAATATACAGCGTCTTTTTTTACATTTTTTATGAATGAGACATTATTAGATTTAATTGAACTATAGTGAATTTTTAATCAGAAATAATTTCTTAATCAGGCTTGAGTTCAGTAATTTCAATTCTTATGAATGAAATATTTTTATTAATTAATATGAGTATCTAAAGAATAGAAGAACAATTAAACTAGACACTATTAGCTGGGGGAAATACCGATATTTTTCTGTGCAGCCACGCACTTCATCAGCACCCATGTCTATCTACTGGGGTAGAGGTTATTATTAACATCAGCTATTAAACTTAAATTTCTATGAAATGGAATATGAGAATTGATTGTGTATACAATTATTGATTTGCCTTTGGCAAACACATTTGTAAGTATCACTATTCATTTTCTGTTTTTCCATTTTCTATTTACCTATGTATGTTTAACTATTCTTACTTATCTTTTACGATCATCACATTAATTATTTTTACTTATTCGATGCACCATCGGTACATACATATAAGTATTATTGTAGTGGCTTTATGTTACTTTGTTTTTGCTTTCTACAGTTGACTTAGCTTTCCAGCATTCTGAAGCACTTCTGGCCAAGTGAACAGTGATCGCCAAGTGAACATATTTTTGTCACGTGCCCATGATGAATTAAATGAGACATTATTAGATTTAATTGAACTATAGTGAATTTTTAATCAGAAATAATTTCTTAATCAGGCTTGAGTTCAGTAATTTCAATTCTTATGAATGAAATATTTTTATTAATTAATATGAGTATCTAAAGAATAGAAGAACAATTAAACTAGACACTATTAGCTGGGGGAAATACCGATATTTTTCTGTGCAGCCACGCACTTCATCAGCACCCATGTCTATCTACTGGGGTAGAGGTTATTATTAACATCAGCTATTAAACTTAAATTTCTATGAAATGGAATATGAGAATTAATTGTGTATACAATTATTGATTTGCCTTTGGCAAACACATTTGTAAGTATCACTATTCATTTTCTGTTTTTCCATTTTCTATTTAGGTTAGCACGAAGTTATATCACTCTACCTATGTATGTTTAACTATTCTTACTTATCTTTTTTATGAATATAAATCGTCAATTTCATATGCAAACAATTATATAGACTATACATCGTCTATTTTTCATGGAAAAAATTAAATGGACTGGCTATATATACAAAATTTAATGGACTATATATCGTCCATTTTTAAAATTTTTATAAAAAATTAAATTGACTATAGTTCGTCCATTTCGTATGTAAAAACTTAAGTGGACTATATACGTCGTCTTCTTTTCGTGCAAAGAATTTTATAAATTATACATCATCCATTTTTTATGAAAAAAAATTTTTTATGAAAAAATTTAATGGATCCATTTTTAAAATTTCTATAAAAAATTAAATTGACTATAGTTCGTCCATTTCGTATGTAAAAACTCAAGTGGACTATATATGTCGTCTTCTTTTCGTGCAAAGAATTTAATAAACTATACATCATCCATTTTTAATGAAAAAAATTTTTTATGAAAAAAATTTAATCTACTATACATCGTCTTTTTTTCTATTTTTTATAACAAAATTTTATCGACTATAAATCGTCCGATTCGTATGCAAACAATTATTTAGACTATACATCGTCTATTTTTCATGCAAAAAATTAAATGGACCGGCTATATATACAAAATTTAATGGACTATACATCGTCCATTTTTAAAATTTTTATAAAAAATTAAATTGACTATAATTCGTCCATTTCGTATGTAAAAACTTAAGTGGACTATATACGTCGTCTTCTTTTCGTGCAAAGAATTTAATAAACTATACATCATCCATTTTTCATGCAAAAAAAAATTTATGAAGAAAATTTAATGGACTATACATAGTCTTTTTTTCAATTTTTTATAAAAAAATTTTATCGACTATAAATCGTCCGATTCATATGCAAACAATTATATAGACTATACATCGTCTATTTTTCATGCAAAAAATTAAATGGACTGGCTATATATACACGGCTCTATGTATAAGCAAAAATTGGCATGAAGTTAGCATGAGTGACGAAATTGAATTAGGTGTTAACGAGTTCCTCCATACAATTTGACATTAAAAATGGTCGCATTACCTAATTTTAACCCACCTCTAAGTCCTAGCATGATTTTTAATGTGAAGTTTCATGGCAAAACTCTTTAAAATCATGTTCAAATTAGCCACTTATGCTAACTTCATGCCAATTTTTGCTTATACATACGGCTGACAAAATTTAATGGACTATACATCGTCCATTTTTTAATTTTTTATAAAAAAATTTAATGGACTATAATTCGTCCATTTCGTGTGTAAAAAATTAAATGGTCTATATACGTCGTCTTGGTTTCATGCAAAAAATTTTATAGACTATACATCATCCATTTTTGATGCAAAATAATTTTTTATGAAAAAAATTTAATTTTTGTTAATTTCTTATGAAAAAATTTAATCGACTATAAATCGTCTATTTCGTATGCAAAATATTAAAAAGACTATACATCATCCATTTTTCATGGAAAAAAATTTTTTATGAAAAGAATTTAATTTTTCAATTTTGTATGAAATAATTTAATCGACTATAAATCGTCCATTTCGTATGCAAACAATTATATAGACTATACATCGTCTATTTTTCATGCAAAAAATTAAATGGACTGGCTATATACACAAATTTTAATAGACTATATATACATTGCCCATTTTTAAATTTTTTTATAAAAAAATTAAATCGACCATAAATCGTCCATTTCGTGTGTAAAAAATTAAATGGACAGTATACGTCGTCTTGTTTTTATGCAAAAAATTTAATGGACTATACATCATCCATTTTTCGTGCAAAAAAATTTTTTATGAAAAAAATTTAATGGTCTATACATCGTCTTTTTTTAATTTTTTATGAAAAAATTTAATTGTCTGTAAATCGTCCATTTTGTATGCAAACAATTATATAGACTATACATCGTCTATTTTTCATGCAAAAAATTAAATGGACTGGCTATATACACAAAATTTAATGGACTATACATCGTCCATTTTTAAAATTTTTATAAAAAATTAAATTGACTATAATTCGTCCATTTCGTATGTAAAAACTTAAGTGGACTATATACGTCGTCTTCTTTTCGTGCAAAGAATTAAATAAACTATACATCATCCATTTTTCATGCAAAAAAATTTTTTATGAAAAAAAATTTAATGGACTATACATCGTCTTTTTTTTCAATTTTTTATAAAAAAATTTTATCGACTATAAATCGTCCGATTCGTATGCAAACAATTATTTAGACTATACATCGTCTATTTTTCATTCAAAAAATTAAATGGACTAGCTATATATACAAAATTTAATGGACTATACATCGTCCATTTTTAAAATTTTTATAAAAAATTAAATTGACTATAATTCGTCCATTTCGTATGTACAAACTTAAGTGGACTACATACATCGTCTTCTTTTCGTGCAAAGAATTAAATAAACTATACATCATCTATTTTTCATGCAAAAAATTTTTTTATGAAAAAAATTTAATGGACTATACATCGTCTTTTTTTCAATTTTTTATAAAAAAATTTTATCGACTATAAATCGTCCGATTCGTATGCAAATAATTATATAGACTATACATCGTCTAGTTTTCATGCAAAAAATTAAATGGACTGGCTATATATACAAAATTTAATGGACTATACATCGACCATTTTTAAAATTTTTATAAAAAATTAAATTGACTATAGTTCCCATTTCGTATGTAAAAACTTAAGTGGACTATATACGTCGTCTTCTTTTTGTGCAAAGAATTTAATAAACCATACATCATCCGTTTTTCATGAAAAATATTTTTTTATGAAAAAAAATTTAATGGACTACATACATCGTCTTTTTTGCAATTTTTTATGAAAAAATTTAATCGACTATAAATCGTCCGATTCGTATGCAAACAATTATATAGACTATACATCGTCTATTTTTCATGCAAAAAATTAAATGGACTGGCTATATATACAAAATTTAATGGACTATATATCGTCCATTTTTTAAATTTTTATAAAAAATTAAATTGACTATAGTTCGTCCATTTCGTATGTAAAAACTTAAGTGGACTATTTATGTCGTCTTCTTTTCGTGCAAAGAATTTAATAAACTATACATCATCCATTTTTCAGGCAAAAAAAATTTTTATGAAAAAAATTTAATCGACTATAAATCGTCCGATTCGTATGCAAACAATTATATAGACTATACATCGTCTATTTTTCATGCAAAAAATTAAATGGACTGGCTATATATACAAAATTTAATGGACTATATATCGTCCATTCTTAAAATTTTTATAAAAAATTAAATTGACTACAATTCGTCCATTTCGTATGTAAAAACTTAAGTGGACTACAAAAGAATTTAATAAACTATACATCATCCATTTTTCATGAAAAAAATTTTTTATGAAAAAAATTTAATGGACTATACATCGTCTTTTTTTAAATTGTTTATAAAAAAAGTTTATCGACTATAAATCGTCTGATTCGTATGCAAACAATTATTTAGACTATACATCGTCTATTTTTCATGCCAAAAATTAAATGGACTGGCTATATATACAAAATTTAATGGACTATACATCGTCCATTTTTAAAATTTTTATAAAAAATTAAATTGACTATAGTTCGTCCATTTCGTGTATAAAAACTTAAGTGGACTATATACGTCGTCTTCTTTTCGTACAAAGAATTTAATAAACCATCATCCATTTTTCATGAAAAAAATTTTTTATGAAAAAAATTTAATGGAGTATATACCCATCGTCTTTTTTTCAATTTTTTATGAAAAAATTTTATCGACTATAAATCGTCCGATTCGTATGCAATCGTCCATCGTCCATTTTTAAAATTTTTATAAAAAATTAAATTGACTATAATTTGTCCATTTCGTATGTAGAAACTTAAGTGGACTATATACGTCGACTTCTTTTCGTGCAAAGAATTTAATAAACTATACATCATCCATTTTTCATGCAAAAAAAAATTTTAAGAAAAAAATTTAATGGACTATACATCGTCTTTTTTAAAATTTTTTATGAAAAAATTTTATCGACAATAAATCGTCCGATTGATATGCAAACAATTATATAGACTATACATCGTCTATTTTTCATGCAAAAAATTAAATGGACTGGCTATATATACAAAATTTAATGGACTATACATCGTCCATTTTTAAAATTTTTATAAAAAATTAAATTGACTATAGTTCGTCCATTTCGTATGTAAAAACTTAAGTGGACTATATACGTCGTCTTCTTTTCGTGCAAGGAATTTAACAAACTATACATCATCATTTTTCATGCAAAAAAATTTTTATGAAAAAAATTAAATGGACTATACATCGTCTTTTTTTAAATTTTTATGAAAAAATTTTATCGACTATAAATCATCCGATTCGTATGCAAACAATTATATAGACTATACATCGTCTATTTTTCATGCAAAAAATTAAATGGACTGGCTATATATACAAAGTTTAATGGACTATACATCGTCCATTTTTAAAATTTTTATAAAAATTTAAATTGACTATAGTTCGTCCATTTCGCATGTAAAAACTTAAGTGGACTATATACGTCGTCTTCTTTTCGTGCAAAGAATTAAATAAACTATACATCATCCATTTTTCATGCAAAAAAATTTTTTATGAAAAAAAATTTAATGGATATACATCGTCTTTTTTTCAATTTTTTATAAAAAAATTTTATCGACTATAAATCGTCCGATTCGTATGCAAACAATTATTTAGACTATACATCGTCTATTTTTCATTCAAAAAATTAAATGGACTGGCTATATATACAAAATTTAATGGACTATACATCGACCATTTTTAAAATTTTTATAAAAAATTAAATTGACTATAGTTCGTCCATTTCGTATGTAAAAACTTAAGTGGACTATATAAGTCGTCTTCTTTTCGTGCAAAGAATTTAATAAACAATACATCATCTATTTTTCATGCAAAAAATTTTTTTATGAAAAAAATTCAATTTTAAATTTTTTATGAAAAAATTTTATGGACTATAAATCGTCCGATTCGTATGCAAACAATTATATAGACTATACATCGTCTATTTTTCATGCAAAAAATTAAATGGACTGGCTATATATACAAAATTTAATGGACATCGTCCATTTTTAAAATTTTTATAAAAAATTAAATTGACTATAGTTGGTCCATTTCGTATGTAAGAACTTAAGTGGACTATATACGTCGTCTTCTTTTCGTGCAAAGAATTTAATAAACTATACATCATCATTTTTCATGCAAAAACATTTTTAATTAAAAAAATTTAATGGACTATACATCGTCTTTTTTTCAATTTTTTATGAAAAAATTTTATCGACTATAAATCGTCCGATTCGTATGCAAACAATTATATAGACTATACATCGTCTATTTTTCATGCAAAAAATTAAATGGACTGGCTATATATACAAAATTTAATGGACTATACATCGTCCATTTTTAAAATTTTTATAAAAAATTAAATTGACTACAATTCGCCCATTTCGTATGTAAAAACTTAAGTGGACTATATACGTCGTCTTCTTTTCGTGCAAAGAATATAATAAACTATACATCATCCATTTTTCATGCAAAAAAATTTTTTATGAAAAAAATTTAATTATACATCGTCTTTTTTTCAATTTCTTATGAAAAAATTTAATCGACTGTAAATCGTCCGATTCGTATGCAAACAATTATATAGACTATACATCGTCTAGTTTTCATGCAAAAAATTAAATGGACTGGCTATATACAAAATTTAATTTAATGCATCGTCCATTCTTAAAATTTTTATAAAAAATTAAATTGATTATAATTTGTCCATTTCGTATGTAAAAACTTAAGTGGACTATATACGTCGACTTCTTTTCGTGCAAAGAAGTTAATAAACTATACATCATCCATTTTTCATGCAAAACAAATTTTTATGAAAAAATTTAATGGACTATACATCGTCTTTTTTTAAATTTTTTATGAAAAAATTTTATCGACTATAAATCGTCCGATTTGTATGCAAACAATTATATAGACTATACATCGTCTATTTTTCATGCAAAAAATTACATGGACTGGCTATATATACAAAATTTAATGGACTATACATCGTCCATTTTTAAAATTTTTATAAAAAATTAAATTGACTATAGTTCGTCCATTTCGTATGTAAAAACTTAAGTGGACTATATAAGTCGTCTTCTTTTCGTGCAAAGAATTTAATAAACTATACATCATCCATTTTTCATGCAAAAAAATTTTTTATGACAAAAATTTAATGGACTATACATCGTCTTTTTTCAATTTTTTATGAAAATATTTTATCGACTATAAATCGTCCGATTCGTATGCAAACAATTATATAGACTATACATCGTCTATTTTTCATGCAAAAAATTAAATGGACTGGCTATATATACAAAATTTAATGGACTATACATCGTCCATTTTTAAAATTTTTATAAAAAATTAAATTGACTACAATTCGCCCATTTCGTATGTAAAAACTTAAGTGGACTATATACGTCGTCTTCTTTTCGTGCAAAGAATATAATAAACTATACATCATCCATTTTTCATGCAAAAAAATTTTTTATGAAAAAAATTTAATTATACATTGTCTTTTTTTCAATTTCTTATGAAAAAATTTAATCGACTGTAAATCGTCCGATTCGTATGCAAACAATTATATAGACTATACATCGTCTAGTTTTCATGCAAAAAATTAAATGGACTGGCTATATACAAAATTTAATTTAATGCATCGTCCATTCTTAAAATTTTTATAAAAAATTAAATTGATTATAATTTGTCCATTTCGTATGTAAAAACTTAAGTGGACTATATACGTCGACTTCTTTTCGTGCAAAGAAGTTAATAAACTATACATCATCCATTTTTCATGCAAAACAAATTTTTATGAAAAAATTTAATGGACTATACATCGTCTTTTTTTAAATTTTTTATGAAAAAATTTTATCGACTATAAATCGTCCGATTTGTATGCAAACAATTATATAGACTATACATCGTCTATTTTTCATGCAAAAAATTAAATGGACTGGCTATATATACAAAATTTAATGGACTAGATATCGTCCATTTTTTCAATTTTTATAAAAAATTAAATTGACTATAAATCGCCCATGTCGTATGTAAAAACTTAAGTGGACTATACACGTCGTCTTCTTTTCGTGCAAAAAAGTTAATAAACTATACATCATCCATTTTTCATGAAAAAAATGTTTCTATGAAAAAAATTTAATGGACTATACATCGTCTTTTTTCAATTTTTTATGAAAAAATTTAATCGACTGTAAATCGTCCGATTCGTATACAAACAATTATATAGACTATACATCGTCTATTTTTCATGCAAAAAATTAAATGGACTGGCTATATATACAAAATTTAATGGACTAGATATCGTCCATTTTTTAAATTTTTATAAAAAATTAAATTGACTATAAATCGCCCATGTCGTATGTAAAAACTTAAGTGGACTATATACGTCGTCTTCTTTTCGTGCAAAGAATATAATAAACTATACATCATCCATTTTTCATGCAAAAAAAAACAATTTATGAAAAAAATTTAATGGACTATATATACATCGTCTTTTTTAAATTTTTTATAAAAAAAAATTTATCGACTACAAATCGTCCGATTCGTATGCAAACAATTATATAGACTATACATCGTCTATTTTTCATGCAAAAAATTAAATGGACTGGCTATATATAAAAAATTTAATGGACTATATATCGTCCATTCTTAAAATTTTTATAAAAAATTAAATTGACTACAATTCGTCCATTTCGTATGTAAAAACTTAAGTAGACTATATACGTCGTCTTCTTTTCGTGCAAAGAATTTAATAAACTATACATCATCCATTTTTCATGAAAAAAAAAATTATGAAAAAAATTTAATGGACTATACATCGTCTTTTTTTAAATTTTTTATGAAAAAATTTTATCGACTATAAATCGTCCGATTTGTATGCAAACAATTATATTGACTATACATCGTCTATTTTTCATGCAAAAAATTAAATGGACTGGCTATATATACAAAATTTAATGGACTATACATCGTCCATTTTTAAAATTGTTATTAAAAATTAAATTGACTATAATTCGTCCATTTCGTATGTAAAAACTTAATTGGACTATATACGTCGACTTCTTTTCGTACAAAGAATTTAATAAATTATACATCATCCATTTTTCATGAAAAAAAAAATTATGAAAAAAATTTAATGGACTATACATCGTCTTTTTTTAAATTTTTTATGAAAAAATTTTATCGACTATAAATCGTCCGATTTGTATGCAAACAATTATATTGACTATACATCGTCTAGTTTTCATGCAAAAAATTAAATGGACTGGCTATATATACAAAATTTAATGGACTATACATCGTCCATTTTTAAAATTTTTATAAAAAATTAAATTGACTATAGTTCGTCCATTTCGTATGTAAAAACTTAAGTGGACTATATAAGTCGTCTTCTTTTCGTGCAAAGAATTTAATAAACTATACATCATCCATTTTTCATGCAAAAAAATTTTTTATGACAAAAATTTAATGGACTATACATCGTCTTTTTTCAATTTTTTATGAAAATATTTTATCGACTATAAATCGTCCGATTCGTATGCAAACAATTATATAGACTATACATCGTCTATTTTTCATGCAAAAAATTAAATGGACTGGCTATATATACAAAATTTAATGGACTATACATCGTCCATTTTTAAAATTTTTATAAAAAATTAAATTGACTACAATTCGCCCATTTCGTATGTAAAAACTTAAGTGGACTATATACGTCGTCTTCTTTAATATAATAAACTATACATCATCCATTTTTCATGCAAAAAAATTTTTTATGAAAAAAATTTAATTATACATCGTCTTTTTTTCAATTTCTTATGAAAAAATTTAATCGACTGTAAATCGTCCGATTCGTATGCAAACAATTATATAGACTATACATCGTCTAGTTTTCATGCAAAAAATTAAATGGACTGGCTATATACAAAATTTAATTTAATGCATCGTCCATTCTTAAAATTTTTATAAAAAATTAAATTGATTATAATTTGTCCATTTCGTATGTAAAAACTTAAGTGGACTATATACGTCGACTTCTTTTCGTGCAAAGAAGTTAATAAACTATACATCATCCATTTTTCATGCAAAACAAATTTTTATGAAAAAATTTAATGGACTATACATCGTCTTTTTTTAAATTTTTTATGAAAAAATTTTATCGACTATAAATCGTCCGATTTGTATGCAAACAATTATATAGACTATACATCGTCTATTTTTCATGCAAAAAATTAAATGGACTGGCTATATATACAAAATTTAATGGACTAGATATCGTCCATTTTTTAAATTTTTATAAAAAATTAAATTGACTATAAATCGCCCATGTCGTATGTAAAACCTTAAGTGGACTATACACGTCGTCTTCTTTTCGTGCAAAAAAGTTAATAAACTATACATCATCCATTTTTCATGAAAAAAATGTTTCTATGAAAAAAATTTAATGGACTATACATCGTCTTTTTTTCAATTTTTTATGAAAAAATTTAATCGACTGTAAATCGTCCGATTCGTATACAAACAATTATATAGACTATACATCGTCTATTTTTCATGCAAAAAATTAAATGGACTGGCTATATATACAAAATTTAATGGACTAGATATCGTCCATTTTTTAAATTTTTATAAAAAATTAAATTGACTATAAATCGCCCATGTCGTATGTAAAAACTTAAGTGGACTATATACGTCGTCTTCTTTTTGTGCAAAGAATATAATAAACTATACATCATCCATTTTTCATGCAAAAAAAAACAATTTATGAAAAAAATTTAATGGACTATATATACATCGTCTTTTTTAAATTTTTTATAAAAAAAAATTTATCGACTACAAATCGTCCGATTCGTATGCAAACAATTATATAGACTATACATCGTCTATTTTTCATGCAAAAAATTAAATGGACTGGCTATATATAAAAAATTTAATGGACTATATATCGTCCATTCTTAAAATTTTTATAAAAAATTGAATTGACTACAATTCGTCCATTTCGTATGTAAAAACTTAAGTAGACTATATACGTCGTCTTCTTTTCGTGCAAAGAATTTAATAAACTATACATCATCCATTTTTCATGCAAAAAAATTTTTTATGAAAAAAATTCAATGGACTATATATACATCGTCTTTTTTTTTCAATTTTTTATAAAAAAAATTTGTCGACTATAAATCGTCCGATTCGTATGCAAACAATTATATAGACTATACATCGTCTATTTTTCATGCAAAAAATTAAATGGACTGGCTATATGTACAAAATTTAATGGACTATATATCGTCCATTTTTAAAATTTTTATACAAAATTAAATTGACTATAATTCGTCCATTTCGTATGTAAAAACTTAAGTGGACTATATACGTCGTCTTCTTTTCGTGCAAAAAACTTAATAAACTATACATCATCCATTTTTCATGAAAAAAATGTTTCTATGAAAAAAATTTAATGGACTATACATCGTCTTTTTTTTTCAATTTTTTATAAAAATATTTTATCGACTATAAATCGTCCGAATCGTATGCAAACAATTATATAGACTATACATCGTCTATTTTTCATGCAAAAAATTAAATGGACTGGCTATATATACAAAATTTAATGGACTATACATCGTCCATTTTTAAAATTTTTATAAAAAATTAAATTGACTATAGTTGGTCCATTTCGTATGTAAAAACTTAAGTGGACTATATACGTTGTCTTCTTTTCGTGCAAAGAATATAATAAACTATACATCATCCATTTTTCATGGAAAAAATTTTTTTATGAAAAAAATTTAATGGACTATTTATACATCGTCTTTTTTTCAATTTCTTATGAAAAAATTTAATCGACTGTAAATCGTCCGATTCGTATGCAAACAATTATATAAACTATACATCATCCATTTTTCATGCAAAAAAATTTTTTATGAAAAAAATTTAATGGACTATACATCGTCTTTTTTTATATTTTTTATGAAAAAATTTTATCGACTGTAAATCGTCCGATTCGTATGCAAACAATTATATAGACTATACATCGTCTACTTTTCATGCAAAAAAGTAAATGGACTGGCTATATATACAAAATTTAATGGACTATACATCGTCCATTTTAAAATTTTTATAAAAAATTAAATTGAGTATAGTTCGTCCATTTCGTATGTAAAAACTTAAGTGGACTGTATACGTCATCTTCTTTTCGTGCAAAGAATATAATAAATTATACATCATCCATTTTTCATGCAAAAAATTATTGCATGAAAAAAATTTAATGGACTATACATCGTCTTTTTTTCAATTTTTTATGAAAATATTTTATCGACTATAAATCGTCCGATTCGTATGCAATCGTTCATCGTCCATTTTTAAAATTGTTATAAAAAATTAAATTGACTATAATTTGTCCATTTCGTATGTAGAAATTTAAGTGGACTATATACGTCGACTTCTTTTCGTGCAAAGAATTTAATAAGCTATACATCATCCATTTTTCACGAAAAAAAATTTTTTATGAAAAAAATTTAATGGACTATACATCGTCTTTTTTTAAATTTCTTATGAAAAAAATTAATCGACTATAAATCGTCCGATTCGTATGCAAACAATTATATAGACTATACATCGTCTATTTTTCATGCAAAAAATTAAATGGACTGGCTATATATACAAAATTTAATGGACTATACATCGTCCATTTTTAAAATTTTTATAAAAAATTAAATTGACTATAATTCGTCCATTTCGTATGTAAAAACTTAAGTGGACTATATACGTCGTCTTCTTTTCGTGCAAAGAATTTAATAAACTATACATCATCCATTTTTCATGCAAAAAAATTTTTTATGAAAAAAATTTAATGGACTATACATCGTCTTTTTTTAAATTTTTTATAAAAATAAACTTATCGACTATAAATCGTCCGATTCGTATGCAAACAATTATATAGACTATACATCGTCTATTTTTCATGGAAAAAATTAAATGGACTGGCTATATATACAAAATTTAATGGACTATATATCGTCCATTCTTAAAATTTATATAAAAAATTAAATTGACTACAATTCGTCCATTTCGTATGTAAAAACTTAAGTGGACTGTATACGTCGTCTTCATTTCGTGAAAAGAATTTAATAAACTATACATCATCCATTTTTCATGCAAAAAAAAAAAACACAATTTATAAAAAAAATTTAATGGACTATACATCGTCTTTTTTTAAATTTTTTATAAAAAAAAAATTTATCGACTATAAATCGTCCGACTCGTATGCAAACAATTATATAGACTATACATCGTCTATTTTTCATGCAAAAAATTAAATGGACTGGCTATATATACAAAATTTAATGGACTATATATCGTCCATTCTTAAAATTTTTATAAAAAATTAAATTGACTGTAATTCGTCCATTTCGTATGTAAAAACTTAAGTGGACTATATACGTCGTCTTCTTTTCGTGCAAAGAATTTAATAAACTATACATCATCATTTTTCATGCAAAAACATTTTTAATTAAAAAAATTTAATGGACTATACATCGTCTTTTTTTCAATTTTTTATGAAAAAAAAATTTATCGACTATAAATCGTCCGATTCGTATGCAAACAATTATATAGACTGTACAACGTCTAGTTTTCATGCAAAAAATTAAATGGACTGGCTATATATACAAAATTTAATGGACTAAACATCGTCCATTTTTAAAATTTTTATAAAAAATTAAATTGACTATAATTCGTCCATTTCATATGTAAAAACTTAAGTGGACTATATACGTCGTCTTCTTTTCGTGCAAAGAATTTAATAAACTATACATCATCCATTTTTCACGCAAAAAAAGTTTTTATGAAAAAAATTTAATGGACTATACATCGTCTTTTTTTAAATTTCTTATGAAAAAAATTAATCGACTATAAATCGTCCGATTCGTGTGCAAACAATTATATAGACTATACATCGTCTATTTTTCATGCAAAAAATAAATGGACTGGCTATATATACAAAATTTAATGGACTATACATCGTCCATTTTTAAAATTTTTATAAAAAATTAAATTGACTATAAATCGCCCATTTCGTATGTAAAAACTTAAGTGGACTATATACGTCGTCTTCTTTTCGTGCAAAGAATTTAATAAACTATACATCATCCATTTTTCATGGAAAAAAATTTTTTCTGAAAAAAATTTAATGGACTATACATCGTCTTTTTTTAAATTTTTATGAAAAAATTTTATCGACTATAAATCATCCGATTCGTATGCAAACAATTATATAGACTATACATCGTCTATTTTTCCTGCAAAAAATTAAATGGACTGGCTATATATACAAAATTTAATGGACTATATATACATCGCCCATTTTTAAAATTTTTATAAAAATTAAATTGACTATAGTTCGTCCATTTCGTATGTAAAAACTTAAGTGGACTATGTAAGTCGTCTTCTTTTCGTGCAAAGAATTTAATAAACTATACATCATCCATTTTTCACGCAAAAAAAGTTTTTATGAAAAAAATTTAATGGACTATACATCGTCTTTTTTTAAATTTCTTATGAAAAAAATTAATCGACTATAAATCGTCCGATTCGTGTGCAAACAATTATATAGACTATACATCGTCTATTTTTCATGCAAAAAATAAATGGACTGGCTATATATACAAAATTTAATGGACTATACATCGTCCATTTTTAAAATTTTTATAAAAAATTAAATTGACTATAAATCGCCCATTTCGTATGTAAAAACTTAAGTGGACTATATACGTCGTCTTCTTTTCGTGCAAAGAATTTAATAAACTATACATCATCCATTTTTCATGGAAAAAAATTTTTTCTGAAAAAAATTTAATGGACTATACATCGTCTTTTTTTAAATTTTTATGAAAAAATTTTATCGACTATAAATCATCCGATTCGTATGCAAACAATTATATAGACTATACATCGTCTATTTTTCCTGCAAAAAATTAAATGGACTGGCTATATATACAAAATTTAATGGACTATATATACATCGCCCATTTTTAAAATTTTTATAAAAATTAAATTGACTATAGTTCGTCCATTTCGTATGTAAAAACTTAAGTGGACTATGTAAGTCGTCTTCTTTTCGTGCAAAGAATTTAATAAACAATACATCATCTATTTTTCATGCAAAAAATTTTTTTATGAAAAAAATTCAATTTTAAATTTTTTATGAAAAAATTTTATGGACTATAAATCGTCCGATTCGTATGCAAACAATTATATAGACTATACATCGTCTATTTTTCATGCAAAAAATTAAATGGACTGGCTATATATACAAAATTTAATGGACATCGTCCATTTTTAAAATTTTTATAAAAAATTAAATTGACTATAGTTCGTCCATTTCGTATGTAAAAACTTAAGTGGACTATATACGTCGTCTTCTTTTCGTGCAAAGAATTTAATAAACTATACATCATCATTTTTCATGCAAAAACATTTTTAATTAAAAAAATTTAATGGACTATACATCGTCTTTTTTTCAATTTTTTATGAAAAAATTTTATCGACTATAAATCGTTCGATTCGTATGCAAACAATTATATAGACTATATATCGTCTATTTTTCATGCAAAAAATTAAATGGACTGGCTATATATACAAAATTTAATGAATTATATATCGTCCATTTTTAAAATTTTTATAAAAAATTAAATCGACTATAATTCGTCCATTTCATATGTAAAAACTTAAGTGGACTATATACGTCGTCTTCTTTTCGTGCAAAGAATTTAATAAACTATACATCATCCATTTTTCACGCAAAAAAAGTTTTTATGAAAAAAATTTAATGGACTATACATCGTCTTTTTTTAAATTTCTTATGAAAAAAATTAATCGACTATAAATCGTCCGATTCGTATGCAAACAATTATATAGACTATACATCGTCTATTTTTCATGCAAAAAATAAATGGACTGGCTATATATACAAAATTTAATGGACTATATATACATCGCCCATTTTTAAAATTTTTATAAAAATTAAATTGACTATAGTTCGTCCATTTCGTATGTAAAAACTTAAGTGGACTATATAAGTCGTCTTCTTTTCGTGCAAAGAATTTAATAAACAATACATCATCCATTTTTCATGCAAAAATTTTTTTATGAAAAAAATTCAATTTTAAATTTTTTATGAAAAAATTTTTGGACTATAAATCGTCCGATTCGTATGCAAACAATTATATAGACTATACATCGTCTATTTTTCATGCAAAAAATTAAATGGACTGGCTATATATACAAAATTTAATGGACATCGTCCATTTTTAAAATTTTTATAAAAAATTAAATTGACTATAGTTCGTCCATTTCGTATGTAAAAACTTAAGTGGACTATATACGTCGTCTTCTTTTCATGCAAAGAATTTAATAAACTATACATCATCATTTTTCATGCAAAAACATTTTTAATTAAAAAAATTTAATGGACTATACATCGTCTTTTTTTCAATTTTTTATGAAAAAATTTTATCGACTATAAATCGTTCGATTCGTATGCAAACAATTATATAGACTATACATTATATATTTTTCATGCAAAAAATTAAATGGACTGGCTATATATACAAAATTTAATGGACTATATATCGTCCATTTTTAAAATTTTTATAAAAAATTAAATTGACTATAATTCGTCCATTTCATATGTAAAAACTTAAGTGGACTATATACGTCGTCTTCTTTTCGTGCAAAGAATTTAATAAACTATACATCATCCATTTTTCACGCAAAAAAAGTTTTTATGAAAAAAATTTAATGGACTATACATCGTCTTTTTTTAAATTTCTAAAAAAAAATTTTATCGACTATAAATCGTCCGATTCGTATGCAAACAATTATATAGACTATACATCGTCTATTTTTCATGCAAAAAATTAAATGCACTGGCTATATATACAAAATTTAATGGACTATACATCGTCCATTTTTAAAATTTTTATAAAAAATTAAATTGACTATAATTCGTCCATTTCGTATGTAAAAACTTAAGTGGACTATATACGTCGTCTTCTTTTCGTGCAAAGAATTTAATAAACTATACATCATCCATTTTTCACGCAAAAAATTTTTTTATGAAAAAAATTTAATGGACTATACATCGTCTTTTTTTCAATTTTTTATGAAAAAATTTTATCGACTACAAATCGTCCGATTCGTATGCAAACAATTATATAGACTATACATCGTCTATTTTTCATGCAAAAAATTAAATGGACTGGCTATATATACAAAATTTAATGGACTATACATCGTCCATTTTTAAAATTTTTATAAAAAATTAAATTGACAGATTGGTTCAATTTATAAGAAGAACTTTTGAGGAAAAAAAGTATTGTTCTGCGCTGTTTATGGACATTTCCCAGGCATTTGATAAAGTGTGGCAAGAAGGCCTAATATTAAAATTGAAGACTTACTTACCAATAAACATTTTAAATCTTTTGGAAAGTTACATTATTTCCCGTAAGTTCACTGTAGCGGAAGGAGACTTTACAAGTAGGCCTGAAACAATTTCATCTGGTGTGCCACATTTTTCATGCAAAAAAATTTTTTATGAAAACAATTTAATGGACTATACATCGTCTTTTTTTAAATTTTTTATAAAAAAAAAATTTATCGACTATAAATCGTCCGACTCGTATGCAAACAATTATATAGACTATACATCGTCTATTTTTCATGCAAAAAATTAAATGGACTGGCTATATATACAAAATTTAATGGACTATATATCGTCCATTCTTAAAATTTTTATAAAAAATTAAATTGACTATAATTCGTCCATTTCGTATGTAAAAACTTAAGTGGACTATATACGTCGTCTTCTTTTCGTGCAAAGAATTTAATAAACTATACATCATCATTTTTCATGCAAAAACATTTTTAATTAAAAAAATTTAATGGACTATACATCGTCTTTTTTTCAATTTTTTATGAAAAAAAAATTTATCGACTATAAATCGTCCGATTCGTATGCAAACAATTATATAGACTGTACAACGTCTAGTTTTCATGCAAAAAATTAAATGGACTGGCTATATATACAAAATTTAATGGACTAAACATCGTCCATTTTTAAAATTTTTATAAAAAATTAAATTGACTATAATTCGTCCATTTCATATGTAAAAACTTAAGTGGACTATATACGTCGTCTTCTTTTCGTGCAAAGAATTTAATAAACTATACATCATCCATTTTTCACGCAAAAAAAGTTTTTATGAAAAAAATTTAATGGACTATACATCGTCTTTTTTTAAATTTCTTATGAAAAAAATTAATCGACTATAAATCGTCCGATTCGTATGCAAACAATTATATAGACTATACATCGTCTATTTTTCATGCAAAAAATAAATGGACTGGCTATATATACAAAATTTAATGGACTATACATCGTCCATTTTTAAAATTTTTATAAAAAATTAAATTGACTATAAATCGCCCATTTCGTATGTAAAAACTTAAGTGGACTATATACGTCGTCTTCTTTTCGTGCAAAGAATTTAATAAACTATACATCATCCATTTTTCATGGAAAAAAATTTTTTCTGAAAAAAATTTAATGGACTATACATCGTCTTTTTTTAAATTTTTATGAAAAAATTTTATCGACTATAAATCATCCGATTCGTATGCAAACAATTATATAGACTATACATCGTCTATTTTTCCTGCAAAAAATTAAATGGACTGGCTATATATACAAAATTTAATGGACTATATATACATCGCCCATTTTTAAAATTTTTATAAAAATTAAATTGACTATAGTTCGTCCATTTCGTATGTAAAAACTTAAGTGGACTATGTAAGTCGTCTTCTTTTCGTGCAAAGAATTTAATAAACAATACATCATCTATTTTTCATGCAAAAAATTTTTTTATGAAAAAAATTCAATTTTAAATTTTTTATGAAAAAATTTTATGGACTATAAATCGTCCGATTCGTATGCAAACAATTATATAGACTATACATCGTCTATTTTTCATGCAAAAAATTAAATGGACTGGCTATATATACAAAATTTAATGGACATCGTCCATTTTTAAAATTTTTATAAAAAATTAAATTGACTATAGTTCGTCCATTTCGTATGTAAAAACTTAAGTGGACTATATACGTCGTCTTCTTTTCGTGCAAAGAATTTAATAAACTATACATCATCATTTTTCATGCAAAAACATTTTTAATTAAAAAAATTTAATGGACTATACATCGTCTTTTTTCAATTTTTTATGAAAAAATTTTATCGACTATAAATCGTTCGATTCGTATGCAAACAATTATATAGACTATACATCGTATATTTTTCATGCAAAAAATTAAATGGACTGGCTATATATACAAAATTTAATGGACTATATATCGTCCATTTTTAAAATTTTTATAAAAAATTAAATCGACTATAATTCGTCCATTTCATATGTAAAAACTTAAGTGGACTATATACGTCGTCTTCTTTTCGTGCAAAGAATTTAATAAACTATACATCATCCATTTTTCACGCAAAAAAAGTTTTTATGAAAAAAATTTAATGGACTATACATCGTCTTTTTTTAAATTTCTTATGAAAAAAATTAATCGACTATAAATCGTCCGATTCGTATGCAAACAATTATATAGACTATACATCGTCTATTTTTCATGCAAAAAATAAATGGACTAGCTATATATACAAAATTTAATGGACTATACATCGTCCATTTTTAAAATTTTTATAAAAAATTAAATTGACTATAAATCGCCCATTTCGTATGTAAAAACTTAAGTGGACTATATACGTCGTCTTCTTTTCATGCAAAGAATTTAATAAACTATACATCATCCATTTTTCATGGAAAAAAATTTTTTCTGAAAAAAATTTAATGGACTATACATCGTCTTTTTTTAAATTTTTATGAAAAAATTTTATCGACTATAAATCGTTCGATTCGTATGCAAACAATTATATAGACTATACATCGTCTATTTTTCCTGCAAAAAATTAAATGGACTGGCTATATATACAAAATTTAATGGACTATATATACATCGCCCATTTTTAAAATTTTTATAAAAATTAAATTGACTATAATTCGTCCATTTCGTATGTAAAAACTTAAGTGGACTATATACGTCGTCTTCTTTTCGTGCAAAGAATTTAATAAACTATACATCATCCATTTTTCACGCAAAAAATTTTTTTATGAAAAAAATTTAATGGACTATACATCGTCTTTTTTTAAATTTTTTATGAAAAAATTGTATCGACTACAAATCGTCCGATTCGTATGCAAACAATTATATAGACTATACATCGTCTATTTTTCATGCAAAAAATTAAATGGACTGGCTATATATACAAAATTTAATGGACTATATATCGTCCATTTTTAAAATTTTTATAAAAAATTAAATTGACTATAATTCGTCCATTTCGTATGTAAAAACTTAAGTGGACTATATACGTCGTCTTCTTTTCGTGCAAAGAATTTAATAAACTATACATCATCATTTTTCATGCAAAAACATTTTTAATGAAAAAAATTTAATGGACTATACATCGTCTTTTTTTCAATTTTTTATGAAAAAATTTTATCGACTATAAATCGTTCGATTCGTATGCAAACAATTATATAGACTATACATCGTCTATTTTTCATGCAAAAAATTAAATGGACTGGCTATATATACAAAATTTAATGGACTATACATCGTCCATTTTTAAAATTTTTATAAAAAATTAAATTGACAGATTGGTTCAATTTATAAGAAGAACTTTTGAGGAAAAAAAGTATTGTTCTGCGCTGTTTATGGACATTTCCCAGGCATTTGATAAAGTGTGGCAAGAAGGCCTAATATTAAAATTGAAGACTTACTTACCAATAAACATTTTAAATCTTTTGGAAAGTTACATTATTTCCCGTAAGTTCACTGTAGCGGAAGGAGACTTTACAAGTAGGCCTGAAACAATTTCATCTGGTGTGCCACATTTTTCATGCAAAAAAATTTTTTATGAAAACAATTTAATGGACTATACATCGTCTTTTTTTAAATTTTTTATAAAAAAAAAATTTATCGACTATAAATCGTCCGACTCGTATGCAAACAATTATATAGACTATACATCGTCTATTTTTCATGCAAAAAATTAAATGGACTGGCTATATATACAAAATTTAATGGACTATATATCGTCCATTCTTAAAATTTTTATAAAAAATTAAATTGACTATAATTCGTCCATTTCGTATGTAAAAACTTAAGTGGACTATATACGTCGTCTTCTTTTCGTGCAAAGAATTTAATAAACTATACATCATCATTTTTCATGCAAAAACATTTTTAATTAAAAAAATTTAATGGACTATACATCGTCTTTTTTTCAATTTTTTATGAAAAAAAAATTTATCGACTATAAATCGTCCGATTCGTATGCAAACAATTATATAGACTGTACAACGTCTAGTTTTCATGCAAAAAATTAAATGGACTGGCTATATATACAAAATTTAATGGACTAAACATCGTCCATTTTTAAAATTTTTATAAAAAATTAAATTGACTATAATTCGTCCATTTCATATGTAAAAACTTAAGTGGACTATATACGTCGTCTTCTTTTCGTGCAAAGAATTTAATAAACTATACATCATCCATTTTTCACGCAAAAAAAGTTTTTATGAAAAAAATTTAATGGACTATACATCGTCTTTTTTTAAATTTCTTATGAAAAAAATTAATCGACTATAAATCGTCCGATTCGTATGCAAACAATTATATAGACTATACATCGTCTATTTTTCATGCAAAAAATAAATGGACTGGCTATATATACAAAATTTAATGGACTATACATCGTCCATTTTTAAAATTTTTATAAAAAATTAAATTGACTATAAATCGCCCATTTCGTATGTAAAAACTTAAGTGGACTATATACGTCGTCTTCTTTTCGTGCAAAGAATTTAATAAACTATACATCATCCATTTTTCATGGAAAAAAATTTTTTCTGAAAACAATTTAATGGACTATACATCGTCTTTTTTTAAATTTTTATGAAAAAATTTTATCGACTATAAATCATCCGATTCGTATGCAAACAATTATATAGACTATACATCGTCTATTTTTCCTGCAAAAAATTAAATGGACTGGCTATATATACAAAATTTAATGGACTATATATACATCGCCCATTTTTAAAATTTTTATAAAAATTAAATTGACTATAGTTCGTCCATTTCGTATGTAAAAACTTAAGTGGACTATGTAAGTCGTCTTCTTTTCGTGCAAAGAATTTAATAAACAATACATCATCTATTTTTCATGCAAAAAATTTTTTTATGAAAAAAATTCAATTTTAAATTTTTTATGAAAAAATTTTATGGACTATAAATCGTCCGATTCGTATGCAAACAATTATATAGACTATACATCGTCTATTTTTCATGCAAAAAATTAAATGGACTGGCTATATATACAAAATTTAATGGACATCGTCCATTTTTAAAATTTTTATAAAAAATTAAATTGACTATAGTTCGTCCATTTCGTATGTAAAAACTTAAGTGGACTATATACGTCGTCTTCTTTTCGTGCAAAGAATTTAATAAACTATACATCATCATTTTTCATGCAAAAACATTTTTAATTAAAAAAATTTAATGGACTATACATCGTCTTTTTTTCAATTTTTTATAAAAAAATTTTATCGACTATAAATCGTTCGATTCGTATGCAAACAATTATATAGACTATACATAGTCTATTTTTCATGCAAAAAATTAAATGGACTGGCTATATATACAAAATTTAATGGACTATATATCGTCCATTTTTAAAATTTTTATAAAAAATTAAATCGACTATAATTCGTCCATTTCATATGTAAAAACTTAAGTGGACTATATACGTCGTCTTCTTTTCGTGCAAAGAATTTAATAAACTATACATCATCCATTTTTCACGCAAAAAAAGTTTTTATGAAAAAAATTTAATGGACTATACATCGTCTTTTTTTAAATTTCTTATGAAAAAAATTAATCGACTATAAATCGTCCGATTCGTATGCAAACAATTATATAGACTATACATCGTCTATTTTTCATGCAAAAAATAAATGGACTGGCTATATATACAAAATTTAATGGACTATACATCGTCCATTTTTAAAATTTTTATAAAAAATTAAATTGACTATAAATCGCCCATTTCGTATGTAAAAACTTAAGTGGACTATATACGTCGTCTTCTTTTCATGCAAAGAATTTAATAAACTATACATCATCCATTTTTCATGGAAAAAAATTTTTTCTGAAAAAAATTTAATGGACTATACATCGTCTTTTTTTAAATTTTTATGAAAAAATTTTATCGACTATAAATCGTTCGATTCGTATGCAAACAATTATATAGACTATACATCGTCTATTTTTCCTGCAAAAAATTAAATGGACTGGCTATATATACAAAATTTAATGGACTATATATACATCGCCCATTTTTAAAATTTTTATAAAAATTAAATTGACTATAGTTCGTCCATTTCGTATGTAAAAACTTAAGTGGACTATATAAGTCGTCTTCTTTTCGTGCAAAGAATTTAATAAACAATACATCATCTATTTTTCATGCAAAAAATTTTTTTATGAAAAAAATTCAATTTTAAATTTTTTATGAAAAAATTTTTGGACTATAAATCGTCCGATTCGTATGCAAACAATTATATAGACTATACATCGTCTATTTTTCATGCAAAAAATTAAATGGACTGGCTATATATACAAAATTTAATGGACTATATATCGTCCATTTTTAAAATTTTTATAAAAAATTAAATTGACTATAATTCGTCCATTTCGTATGTAAAAACTTAAGTGGACTATATACGTCGTCTTCTTTTCGTGCAAAGAATTTAATAAACTATACATCATCATTTTTCATGCAAAAACATTTTTAATGAAAAAAATTTAATGGACTATACATCGTCTTTTTTTCAATTTTTTATGAAAAAATTTTATCGACTATAAATCGTTCGATTCGTATGCAAACAATTATATAGACTATACATCGTCTATTTTTCATGCAAAAAATTAAATGGACTGGCTATATATACAAAATTTAATGGACTATACATCGTCCATTTTTAAAATTTTTATAAAAAATTAAATTGACAGATTGGTTCAATTTATAAGAAGAAATTTTGAGGAAAAAAAGTATTGTTCTGCGCTGTTTATGGACATTTCCCAGGCATTTGATAAAGTGTGGCAAGAAGGCCTAATATTAAAATTGAAGACTTACTTACCAATAAACATTTTAAATCTTTTGGAAATATACATTATTTCCCGTAAGTTCACTGTAGCGGAAGGAGACTTTACAAGTAGGCCTGAAACAATTTCATCTGGTGTGCCACATTTTTCATGCAAAAAAATTTTTTATGAAAACAATTTAATGGACTATACATCGTCTTTTTTTCAATTTTTTATGAAAAAATTTAATCGACTATAAATTGTCCGATTCGTATGCAAACAATTATATAGACTATACATCGTCTATTTTTCATGCAAAAAATTAAATGGACTGGCTATATATACAAAATTTAATGGACTATACATCGTCCATTTTTAAAATTTTTATAAAAATTAAATTGACTATAATTCGTCCATTTCATATGTAAAAACTTAAGTGGACTATATACGTCGTCTTCTTTTCGTGCAAAGAATTTAATAAACTATACATCATCCATTTTTCACGCAAAAAAATTTTTTATGAAAAAAATTTAATGGACTATACATCGTCTTTTTTTCAATTTTTTATGAAAAAATTTAATCGACTATAAATTGTCCGATTCGTATGCAAACAATTATATAGACTATACATCGTCTATTTTTCATGCAAAAAATTAAATGGACTGGCTATATATACAAAATTTAATGGACTATATATCGTCCATTTTTAAAATTTTTATAAAAAATTAAATTGACTATAATTCGTCCATTTCGTATGTAAAAACTTAAGTGGACTATATACGTCGTCTTCTTTTCGTGCAAAGAATTTAATAAACTATACATCATCATTTTTCATGCAAAAACATTTTTAATGAAAAAAATTTAATGGACTATACATCGTCTTTTTTTCAATTTTTTATGAAAAAATTTTATCGACTATAAATCGTTCGATTCGTATGCAAACAATTATATAGACTATACATCGTCTATTTTTCATGCAAAAAATTAAATGGACTGGCTATATATACAAAATTTAATGGACTATACATCGTCCATTTTTAAAATTTTTATAAAAAATTAAATTGACAGATTGGTTCAATTTATAAGAAGAACTTTTGAGGAAAAAAAGTATTGTTCTGCGCTGTTTATGGACATTTCCCAGGCATTTGATAAAGTGTGGCAAGAAGGCCTAATATTAAAATTGAAGACTTACTAACCAATAAACATTTTAAATCTTTTGGAAAGTTACATTATTTCCCGTAAGTTCACTGTTGCGGAAGGAGACTTTACAAGTAGGCCTGAAACAATTTCATCTGGTGTGCCACATTTTTCATGCAAAAAAATTTTTTATGAAAACAATTTAATGGACTATACATCGTCTTTTTTTCAATTTTTTATGAAAAAATTTAATCGACTATAAATTGTCCGATTCGTATGCAAACAATTATATAGACTATACATCGTCTATTTTTCATGCAAAAAATTAAATGGACTGGCTATATATACAAAATTTAATGGACTATACATCGTCCATTTTTAAAATTTTTATAAAAATTAAATTGACTATAATTCGTCCATTTCATATGTAAAAACTTAAGTGGACTATATACGTCGTCTTCTTTTCGTGCAAAGAATTTAATAAACTATACATCATCCATTTTTCACGCAAAAAAATTTTTTATGAAAAAAATTTAATGGACTATACATCGTCTTTTTTTCAATTTTTTATGAAAAAATTTTATCGACTATAAATCGTTCGATTCGTATGCAAACAATTATATAGACTATACATCGTCTATTTTTCATGCAAAAAATTAAATGGACTGGCTATATATACAAAATTTAATGGACTATACATCGTCCATTTTTAAAATTTTTATAAAAAATTAAATTGACAGATTGGTTCAATTTATAAGAAGAACTTTTTAGGAAAAAAAGTATTGTTCTGCGCTGTTTATGGACATTTCCCAGGCATTTGATAAAGTGTGGCATGAAGGCCTAATATTAAAATTGAAGACTTACTTACCAATAAACATTTTAAATCTTTTGGAAAGTTACATTATTTCCCGTAAGGTCACTGTTGCGGAAGGAGACTTTACAAGTAGGCCTGAAACAATTTCATCTGGTGTGCCACAGGGGAGTATACTGGGACCAGTTTTATATTTAATTTATACTTGTGATATGCCTGTGAGCAGTAGTATCCATACTTCCACATTTGCCGACGATACAGCCTGCCTTAGTATGCATGAAAACCCTGATGAGGCATTCCGCAAACTCCAGGAACACATTAGCCAGATGGAGCTTTGGTTAAACTTATGGAGAATCAAGGTAAATGAACAAAAGTGTGTTCAAGTAACATTTACTTTAATGAAATTTAAATTAACTCAGGTACATTGGCTGATTGGTCGAAATTCTACACTTAGCCTAGACTGTAAACTTTTAATATACAAGTCGCTTTTAAAGCCAATATGGTGCTACGGAATTCAACTATGGGGCACTGCTTCAGCTTCAAATGTAGAGAAAATTCAACGCAGGCAAAACAAAATTTTACGCATGATAACATCGGCTCCATGGTACATCAAAAATTCAAATATACATCGTGATTTGAATATGCCACTAGTGACTGAAGAAATTACAAAATACGCAGGCAAATATCTAACAAAACTCGAATCGCATCCTAATCCGCTTGCTCGTAATATTTTGAACTTTACTGGACACATACGCCTAAAAAAGAGGGATACAAGGGCTCTTATTCACAGCACTCCAGATGGGACTTCCTGAAAATTCTTTTATTTTTTATATTTTTTCCTTTTGATTATCAATACTTATGTATTATATATAACTACTACTAAGCTTATGTCCGACACTGGTCGGGCCTAATTATATTTTTATATTTAAGATTTGAATACTTATTGTTAGTTCATATATGAAGATACAATAAATAAAATATCATGTAATAAAAAATAAATAAAAAAAGACTATAATTTGCCCATTTCGTATGTAAAAACTTAAGTGTACTATATACGTCGTCTTCTTTTCGTGCAAAGAATTTAATAAACTATACATCATCCATTTTTCATGCAAAAAATTTTTTTATGAAAAATATTTAATGGACTATACATCGTCTTTTTTTAAATTTTTTATGAAAACATTTAATCGACTGTAAATCGTCCGATTCGTATTCAAACAATTATATAGACTATACATCGTCTACTTTTCATGGAAAAAATTAAATGGACTGGCTATATATACAAAATTTAATGGACTATACATCGTCCATTTTTAAAATTTTTATAAAAAATTAAATTGAGTATAATTCGTCCATTTCGTATGTAAAAACTTAAGTGGACTATATACGTCGTCTTCTTTTCGTGCAAAGAATTTAATAAACTATACATCATCCATTTTTCATGCAAAAACATTTTTTATGAAAAAAATTTAATGGACATCGTCTTTTTTTTCAATTTTTTATGAAAAAATTTTCTCGACTATAAATCGTTCGATTCGTATGCAAACAATTATATAGACTATACATCGTCTATTTTTCATGCAAAAAATTAAATGGACTGGCTATATATACAAAATTTAATGGACTATATATCGTCCATTTTTAAAATTTTTATAAAAAATTAAATTGAGTATAATTCGTCCATTTCGTATGTAAAAACTTAACTGGACTATATACGTCGTCTTCTTTTCGTGCAAAGAATTTAATAAACTATACATCATCCATTTTTCACGCAAAAAAATTTTTTATGAAAAAAATTTAATGGACTATACATCGTCTTTTTTTCAATTTTTTATGAAAAAATTTAATCGACTGTAAATCGTCCGATTCGTATGCAAACAATTATATAGACTATACATCGTCTATTTTTCATGCAAAAAATTAAATGGACTGGCTATATATACAAAATTTAATGGACTATACATCGTCCATTTTTAAAATGTTTATAAAAAATTAAATTGACTATAATTCGTCCATTTCGTATGTAAAAACTTAAGTGGACTATATACGTCGTCTTCTTTTCGTGCAAAGAATTTAATAAACTATACATCATCCATTTTTCATGCAAAAAAATTTTTTATGAAAAAAATTTAATGGACTATACATCTTCTTTTTTTAAATTTTTTATGAAAAAATTTAATCGACTATAAATCGTTCGATTCGTATGCAAACAATTATATAGACTATACATCGTCTATTTTTCATGCAAAAAATTAAATGGACTGGCTATATATACAAAATTTAATGGACTATATATCGTCTATTTTTAAAATTTTTATAAAAAATTAAATTGAGTATAATTCGTCCATTTCGTATGTAAAAACTTAACTGGACTATATACGTCGTCTTCTTTTCGTGCAAAGGATTTAATAAAAGCAAAAAAAATTTTAAGAAAAAATTTAATGGACTATATACATCGTTTTTTTTTCAATTTTTTATGAAAAAATTTAATCGACTATAAATCGTCCGATTCGTATGCAAACAATTATATAGATTATACATCGTCTATTTTTCATGCAAAAAATTAAATGGACTGGCTATATATACAAAATTTAATTTAATTCATCGTCCATTTTTACAATTTTTATAAAAAATTAAATTGACTATAATTTGTCCATTTCGTATGTAAAACCTTAAGTGGACTATATACGTCGACTTCTTTTCGTGCAAAGAATTAAATAAACTATACATCATCCATTTTTCATGAAAAAAATGTTTTTATGAAAAAAATTTAATGGACTATACATCGTCTTTTTTTCAATTTTTTATGAAAAAATTTTATCGACTATAAATCGTCCGATTCGTATGCAAACAATTGTATAGACTATACATCGTCTATTTTTCATGCAAAATATTAAATGGACTGGCTATATATACAAAATTTAATGGACTATACATCGTACAGTTTTAAAATTTTTATAAAAAATTAAATTGACTATAATTCGTCCATTTCGTATGTAAAAACTTAATTGGACTATATACATCTTTTTTTTTCGTGCAAAGAATTTAATAAAAGCAAAAAAAAAATTAATGGACTATACATCCTCTTTTTTTAAATTTCTTAAAAAAAATTTTATCGACTATAAATCGTCCGATTCATATGCAAACAATTATATAGACTATACATCGTCTATTTTTCATGCAAAAAATTAAATGGACTGGCTATATATATAAAATTTAATGGGCTATTCATCGTCCATTTTTAAAATTTTTATAAAAAATTAAATTGACTATAATTTGCCCATTTCGTATGTAAAAACTTAAGTGGACTATATACGTTGACTTCTTTTCGTACAAAGAATTTAATAAACTATACATCATCCATTTTTCATGCAAAAAATTTTTTTATGAAAAATATTTAATGGACTATACATCGTCTTATTTTCAATTTTTTATGAAAAAATGTTATCGACTATAAATCGTCCGATTCGTATGCAAACAATTATATAGACTATACATCGTCTATTTTTCATGCAAAAAATTAAATGGACTGGCTATATATACAAAATTTAATGGACTATACATCGTACAGTTTTAAAATTTTTATAAAAAATTAAATTAACTATAATTCGTCCATTTCGTATGTAACAACTTAAGTGGACTATATACATCGTCTTCTTTTCGTGCAAAGAATTTAATAAAAGCAAAAAGAATTTTTATGAAAAAAATTTAATGGACTATATATACATCGTCTTATTTTCAATTTCTTATGAAAAAATTTAATCGACTGTAAGTCGTCCGATTCGTATGCAAACAATTATATAGACTATACGTCGTCTATTTTTCATGCAAAAAATTAAATGGACTGGCTATATATACAAAATTTAATTTAATTCATCGTCCATTTTTACAATTGTTATAAAAAATTAAATTGACTATAATTTGTCCATTTCGTATGTAAAAACTTAAGTGGACTATATACGTCGACTTCTTTTCGTGCAAAGAATTTAATAAACTATACATCATCCATTTTTCATGAAAAAAATGTTTCTATGAAAAAAATTTAATGGAATATACATCGTCTTTTTTTAAATTTTTTATGAAAAAATTTAATTGACTGTAAATCGTCCGATTCGTATACAAACAATTATATAGACTATACATCGTCTATTTTTCATGCAAAAAATTAAATGGACTGGCTATATATACAAAATTTAATGGACTATACATCGTACAGTTTTAAAATTTTTATAAAAAATTAAATTGACTATAATTCGTCCATTTCGTATGTAACAACTTAAGTGGACTATATACATCGTCTTCTTTTCGTGCAAAGGATTTAATAAAAGCAAAAAAAAAATTTAAGAAAAGATTTAATGGACTATATACATCGTCTTTTTTCAATTTTTTATGAAAAAATTTAATCGACTGTAAATCGTCCGATTCGTATGCAAACAATTATATAGACTATACATCGTCTATTTTTCATGCAAAAAATTAAATGGACTGGCTATATATACAAAATTTAATGGACTATGTATGCATCGTCCTTTTTTAAAATGTTTATAAAAAATTAAATTTACTATAAATCGCCCATTTCGTATGTAAAACCTTAAGTGGACTATATACGTCGACTTCTTTTCGTGAAAAAAAATTAATAAACTATACATCGTCTATTTTTCATGCAAAAAATTAAATGGACTGGCTACATATACAAAATTTAATGGACTATACATCGTCCAGTTTTAAAATGTTTATAAAAAATTAAATTGACTATAATTCGTCCATTTCGTATGTAAAAACTTTAGTGGACTATATACATCGTCTTCTTTTCGTGCAAAGAATTTAATAAAAGCAAAAAAATTTTATGAAAAAAATTTAATGGACTATACATCCTCTTTTTTTAAATTTTTTAAAAAAAATTTTATCGACTATAAATCGTCCGATTCGTATGCAAACAATTATATAGACTATACATCGTCTATTTTTCATGCAAAAAATTAAATGGACTGGCTATATATACAAAATTTAATGGACTATACATCGTCCATTTTTAAAATTTTTATAAAAAATTAAATTGACTATAATTTGCCCATTTCGTATGTAAAAACTTAAGTGGAAAGAACAAAGAATTTAATAAACTATACATCATCCATTTTTCATGGAAAAAATTTTTTTATGAAAAATATTTAATGGACTATACATCGTCTTATTTTAAATTTTTTATGAAAAAATTTTATTGACTATAAATCGTCCGATTCGTATGCAAACAATTGTATAGACTATACATCGTCTATTTTTCATGCAAAAAATTAAATGGACTGGCTATATATACAAAATTTAATGGACTATACATCGTCCATTTTTTAATTTTTTATAAAAAATTAAATTGACTATAGTTCGTCCATTTCGTATGTAAAAACTTAAGTGGACTATATACGTCGTCTTCTTTTCGTGCAAAGAATTTAATAAAAGCAAAAAAATTTTTTATGAAAAAAATTTAATGGACTATACATCCTCTTTTTTTAAATTTCTTAAAAAAAATTTTATCGACTATAAATCGTCCGATTCGTATGCAAACAATTATATAGACTATACATCGTCTATTTTTCATGCAAAAAATTAAATGGACTGGCTATATGTACAAAATTTAATGGACTATACATCGTCCATTTTTTAAATTTTTATACAAAATTAAATTGACTATAATTCGTCCATTTCGTATGTAAAAACTTAAGTGGACTATATACGTCGTCTTCTTTTCGTTCAAAAAACTTAATAAACTATACATCATCCTTTTTTCATGAAAAAAATGTTTCTATGAAAAAAATTTAATGGAATATACATCGTCTTTTTTTAAATTTTTTATGAAAAAATTTGATCAACTATAAATCGTCCGATTCATATGCAAACAATTATATAGACTATACATCGTCTATTTTTCATGCAAAAAATTAAATGGACTGGCTATATATACAAAATTTAATGGACTATATATCGTCCATTTTTAAAATTTTTATAAAAAATTAAATTGACTATAGTTCGTCCATTTCGTATGTAAAAGTTAAGTTGACTATATACGTCGTCTTCTTTTCGTGCAAAGAATTTAATAAATTATACATCATCCATTTTTCATGAAAAAAAAAATTTTATGAAAAAAATTTAATGGACTATACATCGTCTTTTTTTAAATTTTTTATGAAAAAATTTGATCAACTATAAATCGTCCGATTCGTATGCAAACAATTATATAGACTATACATCGTCTATTTTTCATGCAAAAAATTAAATGGACTGGCTATATATACAAAATTTAATGGACTATACATCGTCCATTTTTAAAATTTTTATAAAAAATTAAATTGACTACAATTCGCCCATTTCGTATGTAAAAACTTAAGTGGACTATATACGTCGTCTTCTTTTCGTGCAAAGAATATAATAAACTATACATCATCCATTTTTCATGCAAAAAATTTTTTTATGAAAAAAATTTAATTATACATCGTCTTTTTTTCAATTTCTTATGAAAAAATTTAATCGACTATAAATCGTCCGATTCGTATGCAAACAATTATATAGACTATACATCGTCTAGTTTTCATGCAAAAAATTAAATGGACTGGCTATATATACAAAATTTAGTTTAATGCATCGTCCATTTTTAAAATTTTTATAAAAATTAAATTGACTATAATTTGTCCATTTCGTATGTAAAAACTTAAGTGGACTATATACGTCGACTTCTTTTCGTGCAAAGAATTTAATAAACTATACATCATCCATTTTTCATGCAAAAAAATTTTTATGAAAAAAATTTATTGTACCATCGTCTTTTTTTCAATTTTTTATGAAAAAATTTAATCGACTATAAATCGTCCGATTCGTATGCATCGTCTACTATTTTTCATACAAAAAATTAAATGGACTGGCTATATGTACAAAATTTAATGGACTATATATCGTCCATTTTTAAAATTTTTATAAAAAATTAAATTGAATATAATTTGTCCATTTCTTATGTAAAAACTTAAGTGGACTATATACGTTGTCTTCTTTTCGTGCAAGGAATTTAATAAACTATACATCATCCATTTTTCATGAAAAAAATTTTTTATGAAAAAAAATTTAATGGACTATATATACATCGTCTTTTTTTAAATTTTGTATGAAAAAATTTTATCGACTATAAATCGTCCGATTCGTATGCAAACAATTATATAGGCTATACATCGTCTATTTTTCATGCAAAAAATTAAATAGACTGACTATACATACAAAATTTAATAGACTATACATCGTCCATTTTTAAATTTTTTATAAAAAAATAAAATTGACCATAATTCTTCCATTCTGTATGTAAAAAATTAAATGGACTATATACGTCGTCTAGTTTTCATGCATAGATAGAATAGACTACACATCATCCATTTTTCATGCAAAAAAATGTTTATGAAAAAAATTTAATGGACATCGTCTTTTTTTTAATTTTTTATGAAAAAATTTAATCGACTATAAATCGTCAATTTCGTATGCAAAAAATTAAATGGACTATATACGTCGTTTTTTCGTGCAAAAAATTAAATGGTCTATACAATATCCATTTTTCAAACAAAAAAAAAAATTTATGAAAAAAATTTAATGGGCTATACATTGTCCATTTTTCAATTTCTTATGAAAAAATTTAATGGACTATAAAATGTTCATTTGGTATTCAAAAAAAAAGGTTATACATCCTCTATTTTTCATGGAAAAAATTAAATGGACTTTACATACCAATTTAATGGACTTTATACATCGTCCATTTTTAAATTTCTTATGAAAAAATATAATGGACTATAATTCGTCCATTTCTTATGCAAAAAATTCAATCGACTATATACGTCGTTTTTTTCGTGCAAAAAATTAAATCGACTATACATCATCTATTTTTTATGCAAAAAAATTTTTATGAAAAAGATTTAATGGGCATTTTCAATTCAATTTCATTTTTAAATTTTATATGAAAAAATTTACTGGACTATAAATCGTCCATTTGTTACGCAAAAAATTAAATGAGCTATACATCGTCTATTTTTCATGGAAAAAATTAAATGGACCATACATACAAAATTTAATGGACTATATTCATCGTCCATCTTTAAACTTTTAATGAAAAAATTTAATGGACTATAAATCGTCCATTTGTTATGCAAAAAATTAAATGAGATATGCTTCGTCTATTTTTCATGGAAAAAATTAAATGGACCATACATACAAAATTTAATGGACTATATGCATCGTCCATTTTAAAATTTTTTATGAAAAAATGTAATAGACTATAATTCGTCCGTTTGTTATGCAAAAAATTCAATCGACTATATACGTCTATTTTTCATGGAAAAAATTAAATGGACTATACATACTAAATTTAATGGACTATATACATCGTCCATTTTTAAATATTTTATGAAAAAATATAATGGACTATAATTCATTCATTTCGTATGCTAAAAATTAAATGGACTATATACGTCGCCTATTTTTCGTGCACAAAATTTAATGGACTATACATTATCCATTTTTCAATCAAAAAAATTTTTATGAAAAATATTTAATGGGCTATATTATACATCGTCCAGTTTTAAATTTCTTATGAAAAAATTTAATGGACTATAATTCGTTCATTTGGTATGCACAAAATTAATTGAGCTATACATAGTCTATTTTCCATTAAAAAATATTAAATAGACTATACATCATACATTTTTCATGCAAAAATATTTTTTATGAAAAAAATTTAATGGGGTATATATGTATATGTACATCGTGCAATTTTCAATTTTTGATGAAAAAATTTAGTGGACTATAAATCGTCCATTTCGTATGCAAAAAATTAAATAGGCCATACATAGTCTATTTTTTATGCAAAAAATAAATGAACTATACATTGTCAGATTTTAATTAAAGCAAATATTTCATCCAAAAATATAATGGACTATACAGCATAAATTTTTATGAAAAAAACTATATCATGCAAAGAATATTGTACTAAGCATTATTAATTTTTTATGCAAAAACTAAATTGAGTATACATTGTTAATTTATGGATTATTCATCGTACTTCAGCATGAATTTGGCGAATACGAATACGAATATCTGAAAATGGCCGAATATTCGACAGTTCGAATACGAATACGAATATTCGTACATCACTATAATGGACTATACATCGTAAATAAAGCTTAAGGAAGAAAATTGAACCGATTTCTAAAATAAGCACTAAAAAATTAAAAATAAATTAGATTTGTTTGAAAATGCAGTATGCCTCATTGACAGCAGAGACACTGCAGCACTGCATTATTGAATACGTGCAAGAAGCAGAGTTGTAAAATAATGAAGCTTTCCTCTATATTTTCGTTTAAATATGTTAAGCATATTTAAATGAAAACGGTGTATTTTTAAACATACATATGAATTTATGAACTTTCATAACAAAACTTTTAATCAAAATAAAAATATGTTTTTTGTCTTTTACTTTTTTGCTTTAAAAGGTCCGCGCCAAAAAAATTTACAGGGGGTTCGTGAACAGGAATTTGGCGAGAATCCCTGGTCTAGTACTCTATCAAAAATAATTCATTATCACCCTTGCGGGCGTACCAATCAAACATGAAGACCGGAATTGGTGAGCACTTCAGAACTCATCGTTGCGGAATCTGGCTTGTGATATTTACTGTTAGATAAACTATATTTACATATATAGTTTATATTTTTTAAGGCCGAAACTCTGGCTGAGACATAAACATTAAAAACTCAGCTTTCTAATCCTCGTGAAGGACAAATTATAAGTTACTTGCGTTTTAGGACATACTTATGTATGTATGTATGCAATATTATAAATAATCCTTAAGGGCCGCATTTGTTTTAGAATAGAGCTCGATTTTTTTTTTCTCTAGAAATTAAAGCATTACTACATATGTATGTATAATGTAATTCTCATTTAATGGTAATACCATTTGTATTTTACAAAAACATGTTGTACAATTTAACTTTTTCAAAGAATGTGTCAAATACCAATAACACTTTTATGATGAAAATAATAAAGAAGTAATAAACTTGTCCTTTTCTCATTTTAGTGTAAATTATGTTTTTGATATATTCTATGGTGACAGCCTCCATGAAAAATTAAATACTTAGATACAGTCAGAGACTAAAGTTTAGGTACATACACATTCCAAATCTGTAGTTTAAAGAAAACTACAGTTTCTCTGAAAATATGCATGTACCTGCATATACAATTTTCCAACGCTTAGTTAGCGTTGAGCTTTACAAAGTAAGGCCCTTAGCTGCATTATAAAGTATCTCAAAATTCAAACAATTCAAAATTGTTTGTTGTACAAATATATATGTATTATTTAACAATGAAGATAAATAAAACTGCATGGAACAAATTTTCAGAAATGCGTTATTTAGTTTTCTTTAAACTACAGATTTGGGATGTGTACAAAAAAACTTATTCACAAAAAAATTCTAAACATACGTTTGTTTGAATGAAATAAAATTTAATTTTAGTGAATATTTTTTACTGTTCCAGTAAATAGTTTGTTCCAATTTTGTTTTAAGCAAAAGAAAACTGTATAGAGTGAGAAATTATAATTCATACAATTAATATAAAGTAATATTTGTAACAAAATTGTTTAGAGAAGATTTCTTTTCCAATATAGAAATTTTTAATCAGACAATTCGTTGATTGAAAAAAATCAATGAAAACCAACTTGAAAGCTTAAAAGTAAAATATGACCTAAGCACTTTTTCCTTATTGCCACAGATATGTATTTGATTCCGAGAATTTCGTGTTTGATTTGGAAAACGAATTTTTTTGTGTGTGTATTTACGGCTGTACCCCAAAAAAACTTAAAGTAGCTTTGCCAAGCAATGTTGAGTAAAGTTGTATTCTAAAAAAATTATATAAAAATTCTAAAGTAGGCACCCACGCTTGTTAAGACTACTTTAAGTTGATATTTACAAAATGTGTATTTTGTACCTCAAATATTTTTGTTCATATAGCACATATTGATTCATGTTACATCTGAAAATGAAGCTAGAAGTGCTAGCTTTTAAGCTTAAATTTATTATTTATGTCATGTAATGAAAAACATCATCAAATTATTTAACTGATTCGAAATACATAGCAAAATCCAAAAAAAATATAAAAATAAAACAAATATACAAAAATGTTTTAGTGATGTACATGCAATCAAAACGAATCGAAAAAAGCGTGATATTCAAATGCTCATTTCATTCGAATAAAAGAAGTTGTGATAATTCTTCTTTGTTCTTCATATTTTTTTCATTTTGACTTCATAGAAATGTTTATCTGTTTTCCTACCATGTCAGAAGCTCATATTTTTTTTTTTAATTAGATTGCTTTACTTCAAGATAATAAAAAGTTATTTAATAAAATAAAAAAATTATTTGAATGCTCGAATGACGTGCCAAATATTGAAAACATACGGACGACTACATTAAAGCCACGTGCTTCAGTTATTTATTTATTGGAATGGATGCCATTAAAAAATATACATATATAAATTTTTTGCGTTTTGGACAAGAAAAAAATTACACAATAAACTATTTCTTATGCCGAGTGCACATCTGGCATTTCTTGTGTTGTCATTTTCAAAAAATGTGAGCAACGCCATTCCCATCATGTTTTTTATATGGAAAGCAATACCACACAACGATGTCACAAAATGCCATAGTGTGGCTCGGCATTACTTGAAAGTGACATAAAGCAAATAAAACAATTGATTTGCTTTTAGTATTTCAGTGCTTTAAATCGATAACTGCATAAGTAGACTAAAGACAAAATCAAGTTATTCATATATATAGTATGTAGGATGCAAAAATTCTACAAATAAAGTTTCATATTCATGCGAAATCCCCGTAGGTCATTATTGTTTTGCTTCTATCCTCATAATTACTCGTAATACCCCTTTTAGATACGGAAAGTTTACTTTGCAAAGTCTTAACTCAGCTGTGTGAAAGACAGAGGGAAAAATACTATCTCTTTCTGTCTTTCTATCAGCTGAATTAAGACTTTGCAACAGGGAAGGAAAATGATTTCTTGGATTTTGTACCAACTGTGAAAACAAAATGTACTTTTTGGACCATGTCGGTACCATTTTTTAATATTTATTATTAAGACCGGAAACATACAAAAATGTGTAATTATTCAGAAGTAAACAATAAAAAACAGAAACTTAGCAAAAATTTTATAAAACTTCAGTATAAAAAATTAAAAATTACATAGAAAAATATTAAATATTACATTCATAATGGTACATTCTTAGATTAGACTTGTTAGAGATCGGTTATTCTAAATAAAACACACACAAAAAAATTAAAGACAACATAGGAAAAACTAATGTTAGCATATAGTGAAACATTGGCATCGGTACCAACGAGGTCAAAAATGTACCATAAAAAGTACAATTCTACCATGATTTCCATCCGTGCTTTGCAAAGTAAACTTTCCGTGTCTAAAAGGGCTAATAGTATTCTTACCTCTGTCTGTCTCCCAGCTTAATTAAGACTTTTACCCCTTTTAGACACGAAAAGTTTACTTTGCGAAGTCTTAATTCAGCTGGGAGACATACAGAAAGAGATAGTATTTTTCCCTCTGTCTTTCACACAACTGAATGAAGACTTTGCAAAGTAAACTTTCCGTGTCTAAAAGGGGACACCTTGCTGTCTGTCTCCCAGCTGAATTACGATTTTGCAAAGTAAACTTTCCGTGTCTAACAGTGGTATTTGCAAAGTAAACTTTCCATCTCTAAATGGGGTAAAAGGAAACTACGCTACAACTACAAGTAAAAAGGCACATATGTATGTACATACTTTTACCCAGCTAGCATTTGGCTGATCATTTTTTGCATAAATCTCTTTTTGATTCTCCTGAGATCACTTTTGATGATTAAAAACTGATTTATCACTTAGGTGATTGAAAAAGGATTCACTTATGATTCATCTATATGATCAAGCGATGATTTCTTGAAAATAGAGGAACAAAATGGAACGAAACCGCCAAAAGGTTATTTCATGATTTAATACTACCAGAAAATTGCTCAAAAATTAATCAGCAAATCGTATCATAAATGATTCTTTGGTATGATTCATCTGTATGGTACCATTTTCTCGCAACGGGAGTATCATTTATGATCGAAAAATGAGCTCATATGCGGTTATTTTTCCCTTCAAGCTGATTCGGAAAAGATTCGATTATGATACAAAATGCTAGCTGGGTAGTCTGAATATTTTTACACACAGAATATTATTAATATTTATTCAGTCAAAAAAAAAAATAAATATGTACACTCATACTCGGAGTACATAAAATGAAATGGAGAATGTGTGGCTGTGTGTGTGGCTGTTTGAAAACATGCTTTTTTTGTCATTATCTGATAAAGGATGTCTTTTTTAGTTTTGTTGTTGAACGGAGTTGTGAAGCTAGCGGTGTAAAACAAAACGCAGAAATGAAAATTCGTAGGGGCGTTAAAAGAAAATTGAATAAGCAAGGCAGGCTAAAAAACACATCAAATGGTTTCGGATCAGACTTCAATAATATATTTCCAAGAGGTAGACTTGGGTCGAACTCATTCAGTCGGTCGTTTTTGACAAAAACCTGTGCTCAAACCCATTTAAATTACAATGTAGTTCGACCCAAGTCTACCAAGAGGTAAAATAAATTAAGGTTGTTGCCTTTGATAAACTAAGCTGAGACACAAACATCAAGAATATCCCATAGGAAATTTTTAAGCGCAACAAATACATGCGGAACATGTAACCGTCCAAAAAGCACATGCAACCATTTTCGTCAAATAAATATGTATGCACATGTGTATGTATGTATGTACGAACTTCTATAATGCATGAAAGTGAACAATTACTTACGTCTTAAGGCTTAAGGCCGAAGGTCCACACCATCCGTTTAATGCGTAGTTGCGTTTTATGCATGTGTCAAAAAGTAGAATCAATGGAATTGTATGTGGCAAGTTACAGAACAAAACGCAAAGAACGTATAGACGCATAGGAAGGATAAAGTAGGTTTAAGCCGAAGGTCCACACCATCCGTTTAATGCGTAGTTGCGTTTTATGCATGTGTCAAAAAGTAGAATCAATGGAATTGTATGTGGCAAGTTACAGAACAAAACGTAAAGAACGTATAGACGCATAGGACTGATAAAGTAGGTTTACTTTCTACTTTTGTATCCGTCGCATGCATCATGCTCTCTTTTGTAGCCAAATGTTCGTGTGGTGAATTTAAATTTTTTCTCTTTTTGCATTAAAACAACAAAAATACTTGCGCATAAAGGCTCAATTAGACGTGACATAGCCATAATGCCATAGCCATAACCAAACCAAAATTCAATTGGTTTCTATGGTGAGAGTTATGGCGAGTCTCTCTCACTCTCACCATATAAAGCTTAGCTTAGCATTATGCTATAAACACAATCATGTCCACCGACCATCGACTACAAGATGTCAAAAATAGAATACATGCGTGCTTATGAGAATAATTCTTTTAGCCGCTACACGACTACCGACTACACGACTACTTTTGTAGCCCGTAGCCAACTTAGGCTAATTTCTATTTTTCTTGGCTACGAAAAACAGATTAGTGCTGCCAATACAATAAATGCATGAAATGGTGGTTTTAAAAACTCAATACATTAAATATCGCTATTAAAAACGCGAAAAACTATTATAGTGGCACCATTGAAAAATAATAATCATTTCATTTGTTTCATTTATATTTATTTTTTGGTTTTTTATTGAAATTGGTAAGTATATAATAGTAATTTTTACTGTTTATATGTATTTATTATATTGTTTAATGTAATGATGTTTAATGTAATGATGTTTATTTTTTGTAGTTAGTGGTCGGTAGTCGTTAAAAGAATTAAGTAGCTGGCGACTTGGCTATTTTGGTAGCCAGCTACTTTTGTAGTCGGTAGTCGATGGTCGGTAGCCTTTGATTGTGTTTATAGCATAAATTAGACGTGACATAGCCATAACGCCATAGCCATAATTAAACCAAAATTCAATTGGTTTCTATGGTGAGAGTTATGGCGTTATGGCGAGTCTCTCTCACTCTCACCATAGAAACCAATTGAATTTTGGTTTGGTTATGGCTATGGCGTTATGGCTATGTCACGTCTAATTTAAGCTTAAATCAATTGAATTTTGGTTTGGTTATGGCTATGGCGTTATGGCTATGTCACGTCTAATTGAGCCTTAAGACGTATTGCATGTAACTTGAATTTATAATCGGAGAGAATGTGCAGAAACGCATACCACGCATATGCAAAGAACGGATGGTGTGGACTTTCGGCTTTACTTAAGCTTAAGGTGATACTTGTACATAAAGGACCAGAAGTTTATGTATGCACGAGTATAAATGAAATTCGAAAATAAAACATGATGAATTTTAGGCTGGTCAGACTATTTTAAAACCTGGCAAGTCCACTATTAATACCATTTGTTGTAACTCTGTAAAAGGCAACCAGGGCTGCCAAAAGTGCCGCTTTTTCGGCATTTTGCCGATTTTTTAATTAATAAACAAACAAATGCCGACTTGCCGATTTTATATCAAAATATGCTGATTTTTATCAAATCAACTGAAAATCCGCCAATCCGCGGTATGTTGATCATGTTTTAGATATGACATTATGTCCATCATCATAAATTATAATAATATATAAATAGTAAAAACAAATTATTTGTTGTGTGTAAAATATATATGATATCTATCTTCTGGAGAAAAGTCGTCGTCAACGAAGAAAGAACATTCGAAGAAATCACATCTGATATGGGAAGAAAGCACCTCCGAAGTAAGACGGTTTATTGTAATTTATAAATCTTTAGTCCCTATGGAAAGTTAAATCAAAAGACTGCAGCAAAAAAGTGTGACTGTCAAACATTAATTCATAGATTGATAGTATTTTTTCTTCTCGGCTGCTTAGATTCTTTTCATTTCGATTACCATTTTAGTTTTTGTTAAAAATTATTTATTATTCCATGTTAAAATAAATGCAACTATTTGCAACCAGTAAAAGATAATGCACCTAAATGAAATCAATATAAATTGTAGTGTTTCTCAAGTGAAATGTAAGTCCTCGTCCAGATTTGCAATTTTTGTTGCTGCTATTTATTAAAAATCTGCTTTGCATTATGAAATTCTAATTTTGCAATTATGCATTGAAAATTTCTATTACAACACAAATTTTCCTGAAAAATTAACAATTTAATTTACTTTTTGTTATATTTTTTGTTTTTCACAGAACTGAAGAAATAAAATAAATAAATAGTGTCAATTACAACTAACAAATTGATATAAACAAGCACGAATTTCAAATCAAAAGAGAATTGCCGAGCACATGAAAATCTGTACCCATCCCCAATCTTCTCACCCCTATCACCAATAAGCTCAAGAATCGCTGCAACAAAAATTGCAAGTCTGGACAGGGACTAAGCAATAAAAAAATTTTGAAATCATAAAGTTTCTAATTTTGGTAGTAATTTTTGAATACTCTTGGTGATGGTGCTAGCTGCTTCTGAATCATTCGTGAGTTCATGTTTTGTAATGTTTGGACCATTGAAGGCATAACCACATAACGTGATCTTAATTCACCAGCTGGCATAACTTCTCTGCTGTCAAATCAATGCAAAACGTTAGGAAATATTCTGACAGCAGTAAATTTTACATTACCGATTTTTTTCATTAAAAAACAAACAAATGCCGATTTGCCGATTTTATCGCCGGTTGGTTATTGGTTTGCTGCAGACATAATGTATTTTGAATATACTGTGCCGTAAGCCAATAATCAACCGACGTTATGTAAACAAATTTTGATTTTGATCAAACCAACTGAAAATCCGTTAACTACTTCGTTTTCAAACTACGTTTTTGTGATTTTGCAACAATGTAGTGGGATGTTAGTCATGACAGTTTTTCTCGAAGCAAGCCTGAGTTTACGGAAGGGATAGGAAATCAGAAAGAAAAGGGCTACAACATTCTTAGAACTCGTAATTCAGCTGTAAGAAAGACGGAGACTGAAATACAAGTATCTCTTTTTTTCTTACAGCTGAATTGCGAGTTGATCAACAAAAGTGGAAACGTGAGAACCGGGACTTACTTGCACCGAAAAGTAGTTTATTATTCCATTTGCTGCTTAAAACATGGAATATTTAACAAACAGATTGTCTGTGTGTAAATGAGCAGTTTTAAAAGAGAATTGAAGAGTCTTGCTTCAATAAAAACTGTTATGTGACTAAAATATGACGAGCACGCATACTGATTGTTCAGGAAAATAAAAATAAAATAGCATATTTACAAAAAATTTCAAGATATTTGCCAAATAAAGATAGTGGTAAGCTTGATAATGTTCTGCTAAGAATATTCTTAATTTAAATTATTTTTCTAGTACATCGAGCGGCCAGAATTTTTAAAATAATACATTTGTTTTCATTCAATATATTTATTAATAATTTTTTTTTTTGAAAAAGTTTCTTAGCCAACTATGATTAAAGTTTCGTAACTCTTAACAATGTATTGAGATTTTTTCGGGGTTTTGTAAGCTTTTGGAAATTGTGGTTGATGTCTAATTTTTTAAATTCTTATTAATATTGACACAGGTTAATAATTATTTATGATCATTTTATAAAATACGTGAAATTACATATGATTGTTATTTTTGTCTAATTAATAAAAATTAATGAAAAACTCATGCCGATTTTCGAAATTAATATGCCCAAAATGCCGATGACTTTTCAAAAAAATGTAAATTATTCAGCAGAATCTTCTGGCAGCCCTGAAGGCAACACAATTTATCTTAGAACATTTTTCTCTTTCTTTGCCTGACGTTCACTGCTATATGTCAAAATTATTGTAAGCACGCTTTTAATAAAACGAAAAAAAGCGGAATTTTTTGAGCAAATTGTAAAAAGCAATTGCAGAATTATTCAATAAAACACCATTGTGTTAAAAAAAAAAGTTTTATCATAATTATTTATTCTAAGCAGTATATTCAACTATTATCAGCAGACTCAAACATCCAGAACTGAGCGGCCCGAGGGAAATCAAAAGTAAAAAATGCCGAGTGATACAGTTGTCAAAGTATGTCGTGGTTGGTTAAATAATTTCATTATGTACTTTTCTAATACTTTTCGTTTTGCATGAAGGTTCAGGAATATAAAGATTCTCTTATTAAAAAAGCTGAACAGCTAATTATCCAAGGATTTCCGGAAAAAATCGTTGAACTAAATGAACTTTTGGATACTCCCATGTTTAGTGAACGTAATTTTACTGAAGTTCACCAAGATTTAAACATTCCAATTCCAGACCCAATTTTGGTAAATAATAATGGTGCAAATGTAAATGAGAGCAATACTTCATCTGCCGAAGGTGTCACTAACGCTGACGAGCCATTAGCCAAAAGACCACGAACTGACTATCCAGCTGTTTCCGGCACTAAAGTCATGTATTTACCAAGTGGTAGTGTTCCCTGCAATGCTCCATTATGCGAGATGATTAAAATCGTTAAACCAATTATACGTAAATTGGTAGAAGATTGTAAGTTAACGAACTACAAAAGTATATTTCCAAACAAAATGTCTATATATGTAATTGTATTTGATTTTTTCAGCGAATCTTCTTAAGATGTGGATTTCATTTATGATTCCTAAAATCGAAGATGGCAACAATTTTGGCGTTTCAATTCAAGAAGATACTTTAGCTGAAATTCAAACTGTTGAATCTGAAGCGGCAGCATTTTTTGACCAAATTTCTCGCTATTTTCTTTCTAGAGCTAAAGTTGTTTCGAAAGTTGCAAAATATCCTCACATTGACGATTACAGACGTGCTGTTGTTGAATTGGACGAGAAGGAGTATTTGAGTTTATGGCTCGTTGTCTGCGAAGTACGAAATCGGTACTCATCTTTACATGATATTGTCATTAAAAACATGGAAAAACTTAAAAAACCACGTTCCTCAAATGCCGAAAGTCTCTATTAATATAAAAGTTTTACTATTTATACAAGCTTGTTAAAGCAACTCAATAGATTGAGGATTCTAACATAAATTCATATAACATAAAACTAAAAGAGCAAATGTAGTTGTATGCAACACAATTTTGTTCGAATCATTCGATGTCTAAAGAAAAATAAATACAGAATTTACATTTTTAATGTTCTTCAAAAATTATTGATTGGTCACAATTTTTAAAAAGTTTTTTATAACTATGCACTCAAATGCACGCGAGACATGTACAAACATAAAGAATGCACATATTACCGAACCGTCAGAGCAGATCATTTTATTGTCTTCATAAATATTTACATTTATTATTAAATTAATACGTTATTTAAGAAAGGGAAAATTTCACGTATCCCTTTTTCGGAAGATAAATGATGAATCGAAAATTGATTAAAAAAAAGTACAAGCGCTGTAATGAAAAAAAGGTATTACAAGCACTTAAATTTCCTTACAAATTGTTTTTTTTTTTGGCTTGGTGTTTTCGGTTTTCATTATAGAAATTTTAGTTTTTATTCGATTTCAGTCTACAATAGATTTGAAGAAAATCGCTCCATCCGTTTAGGAGATATCATATCTTTTAAATATATTCTGGGGTTTTTAAAATTTTAATTTTTGTTATTTACACATTTTTCATTTTATAATTTTGGGGGTTCTATTCCAAATTTTGTGCATTTTGCCCAAGTGGCGAAAAAGGGCACTCGTACATTTACCTATACATTAACTAGTTTTTTTTAAATTACGTTTTGATTTCTTTGCTAAAATGTATTCACAGAAGTACCTACAAAATATGCATTCATAAAACGAATAACGGCACTAATTAACCAGGCAGGACGCATTGTCGATCGCAAAGTGTGTAGTCTTGTTTATGATTGCGTTCGAAGTTGCATCCTAAGTGTACATATGTGTCAAAATATGCAACATGTTATATAAACCTGCATGATTACAAACTAAATTTGCCATAATCACCCGTATTGCGTATTTAGTGTCGAATATTCGTCTACGAGAGTTGTACTGTATTAAATATTAAAAGACCTCGGGAATTCCAGCACAAATTTCCTGGGATTTCTTTCCCGAAAAATGTGCGAAATTCCGTACGAAAAAAACAAAATTCGAGAATCGTCAGCATCGCTTGACAAGACTTAGTCCTAATTTACACTAAGCAAGTCTTATTGCTAAGCTGATTAGTTTGTAGGAGAGAGAGACGAGGGGAACATAAAAGTTTCTTTTCCCCTCGTCTTTCCTAAAAAACTAATCAGCTTAGCAATAAGACTTGCTGAGTGTAAATTAGGACTTAGCAGCACACGAAGGAAAATTCCATCGCTATACTGTTGATGTATGTATGTTCACAATAAACATTTAGTTAATCCCAGAACCCTTCAATGGCAAATAAATGGTGCTAAACACCCTGCAGATAAAGGGCCTAGTTACGATAGTCAATTTCGACTTCGACGATTATGTACTACACTAAAGATCATTGTTACTACATACATTCATACGAATAAAAAAAAAACTTACATACATATTTACATCACCTTGAATTTCGTACAAGTTGTCACCAATCTCGAAAAGGTGTCTAATTAATTGAAACTGTATACTTGCAACTTATATTTTATTTGCAATTACGAACTTGAATAAATTAACGTTTTTAAAATGTAAAAAACGAAACAACGTACGATGTTCTAACCACAAAGTAATGTTAAATTTTTATTTCAAATTACTGCACTTAAATAAATATTTACACTTCCAGGACAGGATTAATGAACGTTGAACTAAAATACGATTGTAATATGCGATCATTTCGGCTTCAGCATACATACATACAATTAAATTGTTTCAAACAAAAATAAATTTAATTAAAATTTCCTTTTATTAAGGTATCATCTGTCTTTAATATTATTTTAAAAATTTTCCTGCAATAGGTTTTGTTCATTTACTAAAAATTTTTACGAATTTTTAACAATTTTTACTGGAAAGTATTCATTAACTCAAAAAGTTTGCAAGAGAGCGTCAAGAGAAAAAATTGAGACACAAAAAAATGCCTACAAATTATTCCTAGTAAAATTTTTACTTGCAAGAATTATCCAACCACCTGTTGAGTGTATTGTTGTCAAATTAATTATTAAAAAAAAATATCTGAAAAAGGAAAACTGAAAAATGTGCATTTCTTTGTTAAAAAGGATGTACCTATACGTATGTAAAAAGAAAGCATATTTTCTTAATTTATTGTTTTTCTTTCATGAATCCACATAAATTCAATTTAATGGCAAATAATTTTGTTTGTTTCTCATACATACATACATATGTATATGCTCTGAGATGGAAAGTGGCATTTTTGTATTTGCTAATGAATAAAATTAAAAAATTATGAAAAAATGCATAAAAATGGTAAGAATACACGAATTTCATATTAAATGTCAATTCCTAAAAAAAATTGCAATTTAAAATATTATCAAACAAAATATGTTGTACATACATCAGAAAAAGTACAATTGTATCATGATTTCCATCCATGGTTCTGATATGAATAAAATGTTCTTGCAAGTTTTTACAAGTAAAGCGTTCATTTACTTTTTCATATTTAGGATAGTAGTTTTGTAAATTTCTGCCTACTCTCTCGTTGCTAGTTTCTGCTGGGATAGTAAATGAACAGACCTAATAACTTGTGTGAAAATGTAAGTCAAATACATTTTCATACAAGTTACTGAAGGAAAATTTTGCTTATATATAAAATAATTCCTAAATCGTCAACTCCCGCTTACTCGATTTAAAAAAGCAAAAACAACACAAATTCCATTTTCCACATTTTTTTTCTAAAATTTTCATAGAACAAGTTGGGAAATGAAATCGATTTCGATTTAAAACAGAACCAGAATGAAATCGAAATAAATGTGTGCATCACAACGTGTTACGTTTTGCAATCGATTTTAAATCGAAAACGATTTCCATCACATACCTGAATGTTTTAAAAATTTTGTTAAAAAAAACAAAACAAAAACAATAATTTAAAACATTATGACAATATGATCTTTATGACTACAGTTTGAATACTCCAATTATGTATTTCAAAAACTTAAAATGAATCCAGGCCAATACATCTTTTTCCTTTTACATAATTTATTTAATTTTATTTTATTTTTTAACCATGTTAAATTAAAACATCTTTTTTTAATTTACAATTTATTGAATGCTTAATTTAAACTAAAATAATTTACATCGAACTTATTTGGATAAAAGTGCCAGAAACATATAAAGTGCTCTTAAATTAAATAAATTACTGTTTCTCAATAAATTACGGTTTAAAATGTAATAAAGTTAATATTTACAATCAATTATCTAAATTTATTCTCACTTTAAACAATTTTCTTATTTCAATTACATATTTATGTCAAAGGGTAAGCACGTTCCACGTCATATTATTAAGATGCACTTTTTCTATATAAAAAAAATAGGTTGTACCTCAATGTTACACTATGAAAATCGAATGTATTTGCTTTTAGCTTTTTTTTTTTAAATAAAAACAATAAGCAAAAATAATTTGAAAACTATATTCTTATGAATTGAATAGGCTAAAGTTCGTAACGCTTTTTAAGCCAAATTACATGTGATAATTATTAATGAACAAATAACATCAAAGTTAGTTGTAAATATTCTGACAACAACACATAGTTGAACGGAACAGCCAGCCGTTTTCGAAGGCCACTAAACCTTCCTCATCAGCGTTCTTCTGTGTTTTTGGTCCACTGTGTGTGGTGTCAGTTGAAAACGGCTGGCTGTTCCGTTCAACTATGTGTTGTTGTCAGAATATTTACAACTAACTTTGATGTTATTTGTTCATTAATAATTATCACATGTAATTTGGCTTAAAAAGCGTTACGAACTTTAGCCTATTCAATTCATAAGAATATAGAAACAAATACAGTTCGAAAAATAATAATTAAATTAACTAATTTGAAAACCATTTGGAGTTCATTAAGTTTCTAAAGACAACCAGGGTTTATTGTAAAAGAAAGTCAGCATAATTACATACTACATATATATTTACATGCATATACATTCGTATGTACATACATACAAACTATATACAAATAACATTGCACATACATACATATATGAAAGTAAAATTTTTTTAGAGTAACAATGTTTTAATGACTGATTCTCGAGCAGAAGACTAAAAACATATACGTGTGGTTTTTTAAATATTCGTTAACGAGAGGGTAAAGTGTACGTCCCTTTTTATATCATAACTCGTAATATAACGCCGGCAGAACAACTCTCAATTTTTCATTAATATCAACACAAAGCGGGTAGACGTTGATGATTTTATATCATGATGAATCAAACAAATATTTGAAAAATACTTGCCAAAAATATCTAATTTGCGTGTTGTTTAATTTTTGTGGTCACAAATAATTGTTGTGCCGCCTTTTTTAAACGGAAATTGTTTAATAAATAAACGTTAAATGCACAGTAACACATAAGATATCATTTGATATCAAGATGAATTAATCAGGCCGTGAGCTCTGATGATTATATCATAACGATGCCATAATATTAATAAATTGAGTCTATACATGATGAATTTTCAAATTCTTAAACGAATTGTAAGTTTTGACTTATTTCACGCACTTGATGTGCGTGGTGTGTTAGAATTTTATTAAATTTTTTGTAAAACAATTAATATGTATTTAACGAAAGGGACAAAAAGACCATAATAATATATTGAAGATATTCTTCGTACTATTTTAGATAAATCTCCTGAATACATACCCTACTCAAAATGTATTGCGTATAGGGTTTTTCTTGTCTATTCAGCACAATATGAAAATATGTGGAACTTCAACACCGCTTTAAGATTGACTTATAAATAATTTTTCAAAACGCCAGAAGCAGAAACTTGTTATTTTTCTGTTATTAATGAAGATGCAAATTTTCACTTAAGGAACCACAATGTAATTTTAAAATTTCAGTGATGTCAAAGAATGCAATTCCGATCGAAAGTGGTTTCAATTCCGAAAGTCAGGTCTTTAGAAAACGAATAACAAAAAATTTCTTCGGAATGAAACCACTTAAAATTTGTAAAGTGATTTTGATATATTTAATGAGTTATTAATGGAAAATTTTAATAAAATTGTGTTTGATTATTACATTGATTTTTTCAGCATTTATTTAATACTAGATATACCAAACGGACGACATAATCGTCCGTATTCTAGATGTTAATAATTATATTAAGATTCAAAGAAAAATTATCTAAACGTCATAAAAAATTCATTTAAACACAGTCACACAATATGCATACATATTTACATAAACAATAATTCGTACATAAAATTTAAAAAAAAAAACCAGAAACAAAATCTCTTTATTAAAGCTACTTCAATTTATTGAACTCTTTCCTATAAGTTTTATGGCTTTCATACAATAACAAATAAGAGAGAAAAAATTGGAATAGCAAGAGAAATACTGCAAATACACAAAATCACACACAAACATGTTTTGTTTCATTTTTAAGTGTAAGCTAATAAATGCGTGTGTACTATGTTTGCATGTAGTAGTAGCAACTTTAAACGCTTATAGCTCCCAAAATACTGCACCGATGTCAATAAAATATAGATTGTGCACATCTGTGCAGAAAATCCTTTAAAATCATGTAAGTCTCTCCAAAATCGGTGCAGTAGTTCCGGCGCAAAAGGGATTACAAAAAACTTGTTCGCCTATTAATTATATAGATGTATACGAAATCATTTTAATTTTTTAATCTTGTTGAGAAAAACAAAGCGAACTGATTGATGTATTATTTAATCGAAGTACACATTTCCACATTATTTTTTAATTGTTTTCTTTTTGTTCTGCTTTTGGTTAATTCACTAACGACGTTTTTTTTTTTTTGTTTGTCATACATAACACTGCCATAGTTTATTTGAAAAGCTGAGATTTTATAATTTTTGGGAATACATAAACAAAATCGTTCGGAATATGAAGGATCTAAAATAAAATCGATCGAGAATTACAAACACGAATTCAAAACCATTTCCATCGGAATCTGTAACATGACTGTATATTTAATTTATGCTCTAATGGTTTTTCGACAAAACTTAAAATTTAAATTTAGTTTCGAGTTAATAAATTTTGACATTACATACATACATGTGTAATATTAATTTCAATGATTATTGTTGCATTTGAATAAACTATGAATCATGTAATGATACAAGTAGTAGAAAATGTGTTACTAAATATGAATGTAACATGAACGAATGTATGTATGTGTGTATGTATGTGGTATGTAATTGATTTCGATAGAAAATGTTTTCGAATTTTTATTAACATACAAACTCGAAAGCCTTTTCTCTCGTTTTAATTAAATTATAAAGTTATATTTAAATTAAATTATATTAACAAGACAAATTAAGTTAATAAAATAGAATAATTCGAAGTTTTTATACTGTTGTTGATTTACATATAACTACAGAAATTCCTATGTGGCTCATTTACTCAAACAACGTCATAACTAAAAAATATAGTTTGCCAGAAAAGGTTTTTAAAATTTTCAATTTACATACAACTTGATGGAAAAGGAAAATTGTATTGTATTTCTTTTAAGAGTTCAGTAAACAAGATATTAGTATGAAATTTTTACACAATATGAAGAACGATATGAAAAAATTAATTCTTTGAGTAAATGAGCGATATGTTCAATCATACATGCATGCATATACATGCATGCATATACACATATGCATATATACATTTTTGCACCTTTAGAATTTTAAGTTTACCCATATGTACATATCGTCGGGTGGTTACTGGTTTGCCGCACATTATATTAAGAATACATAATTACTGTGGCAAACCAGTAACCACCCGACGATATGTACATATACATATACATAAATCAAAACACATTCGCAATAGATGGAATGTGCATGCAATTTGTTGGATACTAACATCCTTAGGCATAACGAAAAACTGGCACGCTAGGATTTAGTAGTGGATTAAAAGTACATTATTCGCCGATTTTTAATGTTAAGGACGAACTCGTTAACACATAGCTAAATACATACATACATACATACATACATACATATGTATGTAGTTAAATTTTGCCACTAATGCTAACTTCATGCCAGTTTTTCGTTTTGCATAAAGTTGTAAGAATATTTATGTACATACAAACATATATCCTAAAAAAAATTAGGTTTGAGGACATTTCGAGCTGCCGCTGTTAACAAAATTTATTAAATATATACTAACTAATCTCTAGACTACTGTAGATACATAGATACTATAGTTACAAAGGGATAAATAGATTAACTGACTGACACATTATAATTGAATTGAATTAACAACACATTTCATTTACATAAATAATGAAATAAAAATGGCACTGAAATAAATGAGTTTGTGTGTATGTGTGTGCGTGTGTGTGTAAGAGTGTGTGTGTAAACTATTTTTTTATCTTAAATTATCTAAGAATTATTTTGTGTTTAGCGAAAAGTGCCCCAATCAATAACGCAGCCCTCATCAATGTTCGTCTCAGATGTATTGTTGTTGTTAAAAGTACTGGTGTTATTATTATTATTATTATTATTATTATTGTTGTTGTTTGTTTGATGAAAACTTTCCCCGTAATCATAAGTATCAGCAGCTGCAGTACTTTTGCCAAAGCATTTTTTGGGTGGCTGAGGCGTTAAGTATTTTTTTTGTTGTTGCAATAGATCCCAGCCAACAGTCCCTTGTTGTTAGAAAACTCGTTGATTATTTTTTGAGTTTAAAAATGGTTTCTCCTCATTCATCTTTTCTAAATTACCACTCAATGTAGGATCAGGTCGTCTTCTCTTAAAGAATCCGCACTTCCACATAGCATATGTGAATAAGGCCAAGACCAAAAGGCCTCCTATAATGGCCAAGATGATGATCCACAACGGGAGTGAAGTGTCTCGTTGCTGATCAATTAGTTCTGGATAGGCTCTCGTTTCAACCTGAAATATCAAAACAAGAATTAATATCTATGTATGGACATATACATACATACATATGTAAGTGCATATGTACATACATATGTCAGTACACATGTATGTATGTATGTATGTGTGTACATAATTAAAATGTCTTTTAATTACCAGCAGAGGTTCGGCAGTCTGAGTTTGTTCTACTCTGAATTCAAGAGGAATGTGTACTTGGGCTGTCGATATAATTCTGACTGCGTCTGCTCGCGGATGTTCGGAAACCAACGTTGAATTCCATAGCCTAGCTTTGACATATACGTTGACTTCTGTATTTGGTGGCATATTGAATATTTCGCATTGAATTTTAATACAATTAGCCGTAGCTTTGTTGCAATCCAGTTCGACTATGTCTCTTTTTTTATTTTTGTGATCTCTTATGTCCATAAACCTTTCAGGTCGTATGATTCTGGTCAATGTGTCCCTTCTGAGCCGATTTTGAGATGATGTTTCTTCAGTATTCATATGTTTGCTATGCGATGATTTCTCCATGTAAGTTCGATGGCCAAAGTGGGATTTATTTATAGGTCTCATCATGTAGGGAGCTGGTCCTAGTAGAAGATCTTCAACAATAAGATTGGATTTTGATTTTGTTGTGAGTTTAAGTGGATTTATATACTCTGATGGAACAAAACATTCCCCTTGTTTCACATTTTCAATTACTGGCGTTTCTTCCAAGTAAAATAGCCATTTATCTCGTTTATCCTTTTCACTAAATACCTGATAGGGCCAATAAATTGTCAGCTGAACTTTTGGAGCTTTCCAGGGGCCTTCATTGTAGATCTTTTAATGAATTTGAATGAGTGTTTAAATATCATTCACTTAGAAACTTTTCAGAAATTCGAAACTCACCTGATAAGTATGTATTAATTGTGAGCCAACGTCTTCCATTTGCATCATGGAATTATCATGTTTAACTTCACCACTGTAGAAGCTCTGTTCCGGTCTTGCCCATCCTTGTAAACTAAGTTCTGCCCTCTTCACAACATTAACATTTAATTTCGATTCTGGTTTATGTTCGCCGGTCAATTTCGAAGTCGTATTCGCGAAAATAACAAATGTTAGTTGCCTCTCATCTAGTTCTAATCCGCTCGGATCGAAACGTATTGACACCTGAGCTGTTGTACCACGTCGCATAGGATTTCCGAGACTGCAAGCAACAAGTGTTTCGTTGTATCGATTGCAAATAGCTGTGCTCTAAGAAAATGATACAAATGATTTATTATATCGTAGTTGATCCACGTATAGTAAGCTTAATAATCTTACAGTTTTAAGGGCAGCTATATATGAGACGCTCTTTTGATGCACAATAAATACTTGTGTCTCGTAAGCTGAATCTGCTGAATTGGATACATTGACATTAACTCGTATTTCTTCCTGTTCTCCCAATATTAAAGCATAGTTTTCATCTGAAACGAATAAAAGAAGTTGATAATGAATGCGTAAATCTATCGACGAAGATTAAAAATAACCAGGAGGAGTTACTCACTCTCCATATTTAAGTCAATTTCAGCATTTAGTTGCAAATTGCTTTCACAAATATCATCATCTCCACAGTCTTTTTGGAATGTTCCCTCAAATTCAATGTTGGCTTGAGTTTGATCAAGTATTGGATTTAGAGCTTTTAGCGCCGAGTCCGGTAGTTTTGATTCCACTAACGTATAGTTTAGTCTCAACTTTATAGGACTTTGAATATCGCGTGTGTTTTCCTTAATATATCCAGTAACTCTTTGGCAAGAAAGACGGCCGTCGGTACGAACAGTAACTTCTCGCTTAATAACATTACTTCTCTTGTTATCACGATCAAAGAAAACACGAGAAAATTTCTTATTAGGAGCAAATGTTTCGGCTTCCACAGTATACATTAGCTTAAGGTCTTTATTAAGAGAAGTCTGATCATATGGATCGATCGAGCAACATGCTTCAAAGTTGAAGCAGGTCAAGTTGGTGAATGCATCTGTTATGCACCCCGACTTTGTTGGATCAATATTTTTCATTTCATTACTTCTCCATTTGGTTTGAATACTAATGATTGGACGTGATAGCAATGCTACAACTGCAGATGAATTATATGCTCCCACTACAATATCTGGATACGAATTTCCGTCCAAATCAGTACCGCCTGTAATTGCACTACCAAATGTTTTAATGGCCTTTGGCAAAAAACCTAAATCGCTTGATTGTATCCGCTGCGATGGCTTTTTATGCAAACCCTTCACACTACCCAAGTATATATAAATAACCCCGTCATCTTCATACGGTGCTCCAACAGCCAAGTCATCACAACTGTCTTTATTTATATCTCCAATACTGGCCAGAGCCAAACCAAAACGGCTTTCAAATGCTCCTGTTAGCTTGAGTGTTGGCTTGTATGGCAAGTTGTCTTTAGTGTTTTGGTAGACATATACAGCACCACCCTCGCTTTTGTTGAAGTAAAAAGGGGCTGCTACTATAAGATCTGGTTTCTGATCTCCGTTTATATCAGCCGTAGTCAACTCGTATCCAAAACTCGATGCAAATTGCTCACCTTCAATGATCATGTGTACCGGTATGGGATTTCTATTGTCCTTATCAAATATTATAACTTGACCATGACCATTTGAACGAGGGGCTCCAGCGGCATATGACATTCGATCACCGAAGTAACGACCACCTGTGACTGACATACCCAAATAACTGTACTTATCGACCGGCGAAGATGTGTCTGAATGATCGCCATAATACATATTTTTATCACGTTCTAAGTATTCACCCCCAATTTCTGTTACGAATACAGTACCGCGCCATGTAAATGGACCAGGAGTACCCAACACCATAGTGTTATCGTCCAACAGTGCACCAGAAGTACCCACCTGACAAAATCCATAATCTTCGTGGGCTCTACAAAAATAAAAATATTGTAAATTAAAATAATAAAAATCAAAAATTTAAAAAACCCCCGATATATGTATGTATATAAAAAGATGTGATATCTTCTAACCGGCTGGACCAATTTTCAAACAAAAAAACCTAAATCAAAATTGGTCCAGCCGTTTGGTCTGTATGTGGACATGGACAGACACACACTACAAACTTTAACACCCCTTTTTTGGTCGGGGTTAAAAAAAAATAATCTAATGATTTTGTCATTTTTATTTATTTATTTATTAATACATATTCTACAAAGTAAATTTGCAGAATATGATTGCACAAAAATGGGCGGAGTATTGATACCAAACGCCCATGATGTTATTAACAGTATTTTAAAAAATATTTTTGTGACTAACTATACACGACAAAACAATTCACATATGAGTATATAAAGCTGAAATTTGCATCAACTGACTCCACACACAGTGTATCAAATACAAAAACACAAATGATGAAGGCGTGGCGATCTGCCTTCGAAGACAGAGAAACTAATTAAAATATTATTTGTTGTTTTTTTAAGTTCCTTAATTTGTAATTCGCAGGGGGTTTGCAAGCTTTTTTTAATTGTGGTGAAGTCTACTGAAGTATTGCTTGCGCAGCAACGAAATGCATCTAGACATGCTTAGCCAACAATAAATGATTTTTTAACTTCGTGTAAAAATTTTGGAAAAATGAAAACGGAATGAAAATTGGATGGAAATGTCCGCTGTGAAGTTTTTGTTTGAGGGGTTTTAACTTACGAGTATTATGATTGTGTACGTAATTCTCAATAACATTTTTAGTTCTATTTCGCAACTTATTTTTTACAAAATAAAATTTTGAGTATAATATTTTAATCGCATGCATTTGGATAAAGGTAAGGCTATTTTTTTTTTTTTGCTTTACATCTTAAAAACAGCAACTGCCGATTTATTTATACAGACGGCAGTAATACATATGAAGGGCTTATTGCAAAAACTCGATAAGCCACAAAATGAAAATACTGAGAAAATCGCCTTTGAAGTTTAAAATAAATGCAGAAAATAGGGATTTGATAAAATCATAATACAGATACTTTTATTTAGTGCTTAAGGAAGACTACTATCACATACTCGTCGCTGTACACCAAGAAATCTTCGGAAATCGCTAAAATCGCAAAAAGTTGTGGCTTATCCAGTTATTGCATGAAATTTATTCATATTTTTTTTTTTTTGAATATCAAAAGTTTTGTTATTTTGGTTGAAATAAAGTGGCATATCGTGTTTTTGCAGTTTAAAATTTATTATTTTTTCTATTTATTACATCAAATAATTTCTATAAGTTGTGATTCAGTTTCAGCCGAAGATGGCTCCAAAGCGTTGTAGAAGGAATGATAAATTGGTGGAATATATCTTCTTTCCTAAATGAATGCAACCGCAGAGGTAGCTATTTTGCAGATCATAAGATCCTAGTTTCCAAAACTGGTTAAATATGTGTTCTTCGGTGTTATTAAGTTTCTGTCTACAATTTTGTTCGCAACTGCAAGGTGGACCTAGTTTGCGTGCTTCAACAGTTTTCCTAGTTTTCGGACAAAAATACTCATGACCAGAGTTGCGCTTACTTTTCCTCTTATTCCGGTCATAATTATGTTCATTTCGAGCTCTCCAGCGAAATGCGATATTATTCTCACGCGATTCGTCTTCAAGTGGCACCACACAATTTTCCTGAATAACAAAAACATTACAAGCCACACAAATTTAAATATGTACTTAATTTTTTTTTTTGCTATAACATGATAAGCCACACCAGTTTCAATAAATCATACCTCGCTGGTTTCTGAAATTACTTCATCATCTGTTGGCAAAAACTCTTTGTCTTTCACGCTGTCATCACTATCTTCAACAAAATAATCACTTCCACTGCTATCTTCATCAGAATCCATCGTTTTGTAATACTGCCTTTATAATTGCTGTGGCTTATCGCGTTTTTGGGACAAATAATTCTGAATAAAATCAAAATGTAAAAAGTTCCACTTGCGGCTAAGGCGGAAATTAAACGGAATATAGGTACAATATTTTAAGAGGACGTTCCGATGCTGTAAAGTAATTGAAAGAACTGATAAAACCACTTTCTGAAATCGTGTGGCTTATCGTGTTTTTACAATAAGCCCTTCATATGTATATAAGATTCATTCCCGGCTTACGCTGTAGAAAGCGAAATGGTACAAATGTCATACTAGGTACTAGGGATGCCAATCGGGATCGATTTTTAGAAATCCCGGGATTCGGGATTTATAAATCCCGATCCCGAAAATCCCGGGCATCCCTACTAGGTACCCTTTCAGAATAGTCCACGGTTTTACCAGGCTTCCTGTACAATACTTTTGAATAAAGAACTGAAATCTTCACTTACAGTCTGTCGGTTATAAAAGCCATAAATAACGCTTTAACAACGAATAGACCGCTGTAACTAAAATCAGAGGCAGAATTCACATTTCGGGCAAGCTTACTTTATGCTGCGATTTATACATACATATATACATACATGTGTACATTTATTGTTCTTTCACTCAAACAACGTCACAACTCAAAATAACCCCAGCGGGAACTAGAAGGAGTAAGGATGCCTTCTAGAAGGCCTCGGATGTAGAAGGCCTGCTCGCTCCATTCCATACTCATATCTTTTTTACACGTGTTGTCACCGAGGAGTAGGCCTTCTGTTCTAGCTTCTTTCGCCAGAGATTCTGGAAGGCCTTCAAATTAATGGATTTTGCTTTTGCTTTGGCAAAACACAAAACAAAACATGTTACTCCTTCTCTTCTCCCTTCTCAAAGAAGGGAGTGTGGAATGTGTATCGTATATTGTATGCGAAAGAGTCCTTTAATAAGGCCTGCACCAAGAAGGAATTCAGAGTTTTACCGCTGGAAACTATTTATACGAGAAGCGAGTTGAAAGTTTTCAATTAAAAAGAAAACCCAATGAAGATATAAAAAATATTTCGAGTTATGGAGTTTTTTGAGTAAATGAACGATATGTACTAGCTACAGATAGATATATAGTACTCGTACATCATTTTCAAATAAGGAAAAAAAGTTTTAATGTTCTACAAACCTTTGAACAGTTCGGCCTTTACATGGTTCGTAAACTTCGTCGTAACTCAATTCATTAGTTAAAACATAACACAGACCTTGGCCATACCTATTTTCTCGAACTTTCGTTATGTAGCGATGCGCACACACTAGAACCTGATGAAGAAGTAAATAATGAAAAAATTAAAGTTTATAATTGAATGTAAGATATGGGTGATTCTTTTCTGGCGTTACATGCCATTTGTACGACAAAATGTAAAAAAAAACGTTTTAAAGTTAAGTTTGAAACATTTTTTTCTTACATTTGAGAAGTGATTAAATAGGTATATATTCAGTGAAAAAATGCTAACAATCAAACCTAAGGATTTCAAGATATTCGCAAAATATGACGTGGCGTTACGTTACAAAAAATGTAACGTTTTGTAACGTAACGCCACGTCATATTTTGCGAATATCTTGAAATCCGTAGGTTTGATTGTTAGCATTTTTTCACTGAATATATATATACCTATTTAATCACTTCTCAAATGTAAGAAAAAAAATGTTTCAAACTTAACTTTAAAACGTTTTTTTTTTACATTTTGTCGTACAAATGGCATGTAACGCCAGAAAAGAATCACCCATATAGCAAATAAATACGGCTCTCGTCGTATTTGACGAAATAAATGTTAGCGATATTACTGGACATTTTCATTTAGTTTTGTCCAAAAAACCAGACTCAAGATACAAGACACAAATGACAATTATACGAAAACGGATAATAACTCAAAATGGAAATTAATAAATTTAGGGAAATAATAAATACGAAACAAAAACGAAAACAATTTGCAGGTTGTTTTTGTATTTAGTCCACAGCTTATTATGATTTAAGACCCTTCCTAGACTTTTTGGCATAATTTACATCAATTTGTCTATAACTTCATTTGAAACACTCTGACATTCTGATTGTACCCAGTCCAATTGCAATAAGGTCAGAGCTTTTAGCTGACTCATTTTTTAATTTTTGTTGTTAAACCAATTAATACGACTTCCTTCCTCCTAGGGAAGATGAGGCAAAATGTGCAGAAAAACTTCTTACAGTGGTCCAACGTGCTACCAAATACACCCATTACATGTTATGAGTTCACATTTAAATAAATTTCTCTTCCATCAAATGAAATCTAGATTCGTCGTACGTCTTTCCACTAATGAATAATATTAATTTAAAAAAAACCCCTTTGTATGAACCCATCTATTGCTGGCACTTTGAGAGAAAATCTCTACAGTCACTGAATTCTACTATAATTCTTTAAGATGCAAACTAGTTTTAATGTACTTATAACAAAAAAAAAAAAGATGTAAATAATTTTCATTAATTTTTTGTTGTTGTGTGAATCATGCAATATTTTTCACGACTTCAAAAATTACTTTTAGAATGCATTCAATCAAAAAAATGCTCAAGAAACTGTAGAAACACCATTAAATTTTGAACTCATTAATTTTTTATGTTATTTTGTCGGAGATGTTTCCTTAAAGGGCTATTAGACATATTATTAGGTTTAAAAAGAGGGGCAATCCTCCAGTTGTCTCCATCCATATATTTTCTAAGTTTTTCCAATCTTTACCCTTATGATATTCTACATCTGGTATATTTTCTATATAGAATATTTGTCTTCCTTAACTCTGTATGTCCGGTTATTATGTTTGCCAATTTCCGAATTGCTTGTCTTTTTAATTTTAAAATCTCTTTCATCTTTTCCCTGGGTTTCCTCGGATAATTTCAGTAATTTTTTCAACAGTAGAGTTCTGGCAATTTCTGATGTGTTGTTCTACATCCCATTTTTTAATTCGTTTTTAGTTTTTGAAAAGGTTTGGCGTTTTCCAGTGTGATGCTATTCAGGGTTTCGCTGGAAACGAACTAACATCACTTTTCGAATGACCAAAATTAACCAATATTATGCGTTACTGTAATAGGCCTTTTACACTGACGCACATCTAACATCTACCATCAATTTGAGAAAATGTTAACATCTTCCCATAAGAAATACACAGTACTAAAAACCAACATCTTTCTACATCTTTAAGAGATGTTCCTATCTCATTTTGTTTCATCTCACATCTTTCGTTAATTTTAGTGCCATCACTAGCCAAACAGCATTGTTGTGTCAAAAACAGCGTTGCCACTTTCTGTGTAAACGCAGTGCAAAATATGTGATAAAGTTCTTTGCACTATTTTTGCACCATGCATTTTTTGTGTAATTTTGCACTATTTGAATTAAATGGCTTTTACATTTATATTTTTAAAGCGATAAAAGCATAAGACGGAACTTCATGGCTGCGGGAAATCTCCATGTCTCTAACAAAATTTATTATAAAGATATAAACAAAACAATATTCCTGTAAGTCTTAATAAAAGTCTAACAATATTTTTAATAAGGCCCAAATTATATTAACCATGTTTAGAAGATTTGCTAAGAAATCTTGGATCCTACTATAAACGTAATGCAAACTCCCAGAATTTTTACGATATTTCTAACTATAGAGTCATTAAATACTATCACCTATTATATAAAGAAGTATTAAGATTATATTGAAGATTGGCAGTTTTTGAAATAAATACTGCTTAAAATACTGTTCCGAAACACACAAATGTAATGTATAAAGATTTTAGTAGCTTTTATATTTAAATAATTAGACAAATTAAAAACAATAATCTTTCATGATGACCTTTATAATTTTATTGATATAGTAGAACCAAAATTTGCACAATCATTGAAGTGAAAACCGATTTTCATTTGTTAAGCTAAATTATCAAAAATTATACCCTAAAACCTTAATCTATTAAATTTTTTAAAGTAAAAACTCTGCTGACGATATTCCCTTTCTAAATTTAAAGGTTGTGAAATTACCATTTTTAAACTCTTCTGTTGGAAGTCTTTTTTAGTAAATTGAACTTAATTAAAACTGATACCCCAAAAATTTGTTAGCAGGCAATACCATAGCATCGATTTTAAAATTGGAAATTTTTAGCCTAAAATAACAAAAAGAAATTGCAAAAAATTGTTTAGTTTAAATATGTACATTAGGCTTATGCGTATTTTTTAAACACAAAGGCTCACTGGGTTTTTATATGCGGGCTAAAATTCTAAGACAAACTGCGTTTTTACTTTTTTGATATCTTAAAAAAAAGTTCCGCACCAAATGCATTTTCTGCAGAAAAAATTTGGATTTTTTAATTCCAAAAAAATCTCATATTTTCGTAATGATTAATGGATTCGTGATCAGCGGATCAAAATCTATAAAATTCGGGTACTAGTAGATGTTTTATTAACAAACAATTTTTTGTCATTACGAAAATATGAGATTTTTTGTCATTACGAAAATATGAAATTTTTTTGGAATTAAAAAATCCACATTTTTGCTGCAGAAAATGCATTTGGTGCGGAAATTTTTTTTAAGATATGGTTAGAGTTTAAAAATATAGTTTTGTTAAAAATTTATGACTACAATATAATTTGTATTATTGTGTAAAAATAATATGATGTAAATAACAATATAATGTTATCCAAAACCATACCATGTTAAGTTTTTAAAAAAATCTTTATCAGTTAAATGTTTAGTTTGTAAGCTATCGATAGTGCACGGTTGGTGTTAAATAAATAAATAAAGTATAAACAAAAGGATAGATAAATAAAAATAATATGTACATATGTATGTATGTTTATCTCTTTATGCAGATATGTCTGTATATCGTGTACACATATCTGTAAGTATACATTTTATGTATGTATACATACATCCATACATACAAACATACATTTTCTTTCAACAATATTAATTTATTTTTATTTCGGATTTACCGCACAGCTGTTTTAAACACAAGATTTGCAAATAAATATATGATTAAAAACAAAATATTATTATTACATAAAATAATACTATGGTCATATTTAACAATATTATTATAATATTAGAACATGGTATGGTAAGTCTCAATTATATTTTAGTCACGTCTAACAATAGTGTTGTCTTATTTACAATAATAAGATTAGGTATAACAAAGTTAATTGTTTTTGTAGATAATATTATTATTAACTCAGAAAATAGTATTATTTAAACTTTGCTTTTCCATTGACAACAATATGATTTGACTGCAACCATATAATTCAATCATAGTATGTTGCTGTTTGATTATGGTTACCTCAACCATATTTTTTCTTTGCGTGTATGTACATTTTTTTTTTGCTTGCATTTTTTTGAAACATGGCATAGTATGCAAAATACTTTTCTTAGGGTACATTCATAAAATATTTGTCCTACCTACAACAAGTGACACTCGAAATTCATTTTAAAAAGTGACCGGAAAACAGGTTAACTTTGGGTGCATTCATAAGACGTAGCTGTTGCGAAACCGTTGAGTGTTTGTCTTAGCAACGCATAGTTGAGTAGCTCCGCTCCACTCAACACTTGAGTAATTTTCCATCATAAAATTTTTTTGCTACCTATAGTCAACATGTTTTGCTCAGCCTGAACAGCTTATCGAATAAAGTTATGCTTTTTATATGCTTTGTTAGGTGGCAGGAGCAAATATTTCTTAAATTTTACATAACAAATGTGATAAAATAACGAAATAAAGATATAAAATTAAATCCTATCCATCAAGCCGTTTCTAAGATGCAACTGTTGGAGCCAACAGTTGCCAACAATTTCACAGCTGTTGAGCTCAACAGCTTCGTCTTATGAATGCGCCCATTAATATTATTCAATTAGTATATTTCAATTATTACAAAGAAAAATCCTGCAAAGCAATTGTTAAAATTTTTTCCCTTAATCTCAGGACAGTTTATTATATCATTAACCGTGCTGAAAAAGAGGTTATACTGGAACCAAAGCATTCATCATAATGACTGCGGTGCTGAAAAACCACGAATATTTCTCCAGAGTTGCCAGAAAAAAACTCTGCTGCCAGCTCAAAACATTGACCAACGACTAAAATTAGCTATTTCTTTTCCTTGGAAGTACTGGAATAACGTAATTTTTTGTGTCGAGACTAGAGATGCTAAACGGGAAATACCGAGCCCGGAAATCCCGGGCTTTTCGGGACTATGCAAATCCCGGAGCCCGGGATTTTTTAATTTTAAAGCCCGGGATTTTCGGGATTATCTGAATCCCGATTTTTAGCATAAATAATGTTTTTGGCGGTCATCTTCTATATTAAAAATTATTAGAAACTACTTGTTAAAATAAAAAATTTGCTTTGAATAAATATTTTCGTAGATAATATTAAATGGTATATATCTGTGGCAATAAATAATAATGGATTAAGTTGACATAAGTGATTTTTCATTTTATTACATATTCTTATTCTCTTCTTCAAGATCTATCACTCAGCTAAATTTCAATTTTAAAATGTCATTAATGCCCTAATTCAGTAAGAAGATTTAGGACGTATTTGTTTGAAAATGCTTCTGAGTTCTTGTCTTTGAAGTCTCTAAATTATTTTCTTCAAAAATGGTTTTTGTCCTTGATAATGAAAAATAAAAATATTATTGCCATGTTTTCAAAACATAAAAATTAAATTAAAATATTTGGAAAATAATACATAAGCCATACCATCTTAACTCAACTTAATCTTTTTTAAGGTAGCTTTATTAATATTAAAATGTTTGAGCATTAAAACTTGTATACATTTAAGTTCAATAACTTACAGCCCATTCAAAATATTCCTCATAAGAAAAAAAACTTGTATTTAACTTTAATTTAATTTACAAACTTATTTAAAAAATATCTATACATTATCTCAGGTTTTCCGCAATTTACAATTTAATCTAAAGCGACTTACTATCAAAACAAATTATTTTTCATTTCAATATAACAGCTTAAGTTCACTTTAGTTTTTATTTTTCTGCCAATGGATTTTTTCATAACATCTTAACTAAAAACCAACGAATATAAATAAACTAATAAAACGTTTTCTTTTTCTTTTATAAAATTAACAGTTTTGTTCCAAGTAAATCTGCATCTTTTTCGGTGGCTAAAAATTTTATATAAAAACTAAACACAATTTAGACAAAACCCTTAATATCTCGAAACAAGACATTTCGACTTAAGCCATTATTATTTATTGCCACAGATATATGGCGTTTTCTTTTCTAGGAAAAATGTTTAAATACATCGCACTTTTCAATTAAAATTTGCAATTAAATGTCTGAGTTATATAAGTAACTTTAAAATATGCAAAAAAAAAATAATTGTTAAATTAAAATATTATAATTACTATAAAGACGCACATTTGTGCAAAATTTTTTCGGGATTTTGTAAGTCCCGAAAATCCCGGGATCCCGGTTCGGGATTTCGAGACTCCATCACTAAATCCCGAAGCCCGGGATTTCAAAAAACCTGTCCCGATTAGCATCTCGACTCGAGACAAAGCTAATGTTTTACTGTCACAATGGGTCACAATAAGTTTGGCACAAGCCTATGATGGCACTAGAAAATACAAATTTAATAGCCATAGTAACATTTTGTAAATTATCTGCCATAGTATATGATTGTATATCATACAAAGGAATTGGTGAAATGCGGATTTTAAACGGCATAATGAACCAAGGAAGTTTATACTGAAGAGCGAAGGTTTCCTGGTAAAGCTTAATTATAAATTTTATCAAAACAATGACCCGAAGCAAAAATCGTCTCTCTGTAGGACATGGACAGAAAAGTTATTGACATTCCAGCACAAAGTACTGACTTGAACCCCATCGAAAAGTTGTGAGCTCACGTAAAGAAAAATCTATACGAATATACGGGTTATAAAGGAAGAGTGGGAGAAAATACCTGACGACTATAGTATAGGTATAACCTAATTCATTTGATGTCCAGATGTTTACAAAGATCACACAGAGTATTAGCAGAAAAAATACATTTTAGGAACACACTGTTTATTGAATGTGATATAAATTTGAAAACATTTATTTGACAGTACGAAAACTGAACTACTTTGTTCTTCTTGTTGAAGTGATATTAATTTTTTTTAAGTAATATGTACATACATACTAGTTATTAGACTTGTGTCCAACAGTTCTTTTTGAACTAGTTTGAGAGCTTTTGAATCAAAAGTTGTTTCAAACCCATTTAATTCACATTGATGTTTTTGACGGGACTTGTGTCCAACTGAACGAACTAGTTCAAAAAGAACTGTTGGACACAAGTCTACTAGTTATAAAAAACTTTGAGAATGTACACGTAAAAAATATCAAAAATTTTTTGTAGTTCACTTCAATACAAGCGTTTCTTTGAAGATTATTTAATTTTTTACAGCAATGAAAACATTTTTTTTGACAAACTGTATATATGTACATATGTAAATATGTATGTAGCTTAAGTATGTATACCTTGCCGCCAAATCCTTGACTACGAACAGTGACTCCCAACCATTGGTTCTCTTTGATTTCATCGTCCGACGGTTCGGTTAATTCCTCAATATCGTCACTATCATAAGCTATTATGAATTAAAAGAAGAAAATAAATAAATTAACAGCAGATCAAGAACGAAAAAAATTAATAATGTACTCAAGAAATCAATACGATCGATTAGTTGTTCCATTAAACACATTTACACAACACTGATAGGTACATATTGAATTAAAAACAACTAAAAGTTATTATTTTTCGATTATTTCATTAGTTCATTTGTAAAATAAAGAAACAATTAAAATAGGAAAAGAGGTTAATTTTCATACATTTTTCCTTTTGCAACATAAAATAATAACAATGTACATACATATGTACATATATGTACATATATATGTATGCATGTATGTATGTATGTCGTATGTGTATAGGGTAAGTGCACCAGTAGTCGGCAGTTTAACTTTTTTTCCGTTTTCAAATTTGTGCCATTTCTGATGTGAAAATGATATTGCGATGATACGTACGTATTATAATTCTGTTATAAGTATTGTTTTATGTTCATTTAACTGTTTTCCAAAACAAAATATATAAATGTAAGAAATTTTCATATATTCCAAAACTCATCACTTTTGCCAGTAGTCGGCACCCATGTTCCTATGTTCGGCAATTGATGACCCTATAGTCGGCATACAATTTTCTGCTAAAGAACAGGTGACATTTTATAGGAATACGAGCTCCTTTTTATATAGAATACAAATTATTTACATTTTTATACTTCTGACTGGTACCTAAAATGGAAATGGTGCCTTCTCTTACTTCTTAGAGTGTTTTTCAGGATTCGGCGTAATATTTGTTCTCTTTCCTAAGATGATAATATTTGAACGCATTATTAATTATACTGTAGGCCTTGCGAACGAAAAGATATATTGTATCGTTTACCAGCTACTAGAGCACCTAATCTAGAGCTGCTCTACTTAAGAATCGTAGATGGTATAGTTTCACTGTTTCATATTTCTACTGTTTCGTGATCACAACAACATAATCGTGACAGGCTGTTACTTCTAATGCCAAGCCTGTTTAGGTGTTTTCTCAGTCTGTGATTTATAATATATATTATATATGTATATATTATAATATTTTATTCGACCTTTTTATTAATTATATATAAATTTTATTAAAGTTCGGTCTTTTGTAATCAATTAACAATTTTATTTATTTTTTTATGGATATTTCGCTTCAACTTTGACGAAGTTACGATAAAAAATAAATAAAATTTGTAAATTGATTACAAAAGACTTAAAGCTTTAATAAAATTTATATATAATTCCTAGATTATTTTTTATTTAAGGACATGAGATATTGAAGCGATTTTTGTTATACGTTATAATCATTAGCTTTCCGTGCCTCGATCCAGGGAGATTAAACCTGTGTGTTCCCTGGTATTTCTGATCTGCATCCATATATATTCTCGGATTTTACCCGATCCAATGCCAGAAAACGGTTCTGGCTCGACCATAGGTGTTCATGATGCGTAACTGATTAAGCTTAATGTGGCATTCCCAAGTTAACTTCGAGGTATACTCATATGAACTAAGCGCTTTAAAGTTCCGTACTCCACGAATATGCTTTAATGGCAGCAGGTTTCTATTTCTCCTCGTCAGTAGCACCTGTCAGGATAAAATTGTGCGCATATCTCAATGGCATAAACTTCTGATAAAAAGATATTAGGAGATCTTAAACGACCAGAGCCTTTCCAGGGATGATTGCTCCCATTGGTTATTTGGGCAGTCCTTGTCTGTGATTCTTCCCGGGCTATTGATTACTTTTTGCTTGGGAACAGTTTCTATTATAAATGTTCAGAGGTGTGAGCTCAATGAGGACTTATGTATATAGCCGCTGCTATACAGGGACATACTAGCCTTAGTAATTCTCCAACTGATGTCTGGTCGTAGCTAGACTGACCCTTTTCGACCAAGCAACTGCACCATAAGTGATGATAAGTTTCAATATCATGGTGTATATTCATCTTAAGGTTTTGCGTGTGTAACTCTATTTTTTTTATTAACAGATATTCTCACTTTTAGTGCTTTTATTGCCTTCTTGACAATCGCCTCTAAATGCTATCTCTATAAAACCTTTGAGTCTAATATCACTCCCAAGTACTTTACATCAGATGAACTTTCTAAAAACACGCTATCTACTGGGATGGTTTGCTAAATAGGAGTGTGAAGGGAACAATGATCGCCTTTGCGGAGTTGATATTCAATCCTACGATTAAAAACATTTCCTTCGCTATTCTTAGTCCGTTCTGTAAAATTTCACAGAAAGTCTGTTCCAAGTGGTCATATTTACAATAATACAATTTTCTGTTATTGTATGAAGTAATTATCTCTTCTGAATTACAAAACTGCAACCTTTCTAGGATCCTCAGTTCAATAAACTTATAATAAAAGTTCATACCGACCTTAGGAAACTGTATGCCTGGTATAGAGTATGTAGTATGTATACTCCATACATATTACTATGCCGACTACTGGGCAAACTCATTTTAAATTAATTTTTTTTAATAGCAGTGGCAAGAGAGATGATTACTATACTATTTTGCAATTTTTGAGCTTAATATGAGAAAATACTCATTTTCCTATAGTCGGCACACCCCTGCCGACAATTGGAAATCATAAGAAATTTTGTTCCTATTGACGGCACCCATTAAAATAAGCAAAATAAATATATTTTAATAAAATTTTCACATTAATATCAATGTTTTAGTTGATTTGGATCCATAGAAACCGGTACTTTTAAGAAATTACTTCATTTAATGTGAATACTCACTTGTTTAAGTTGGGCTCACCACTAAAAAATTTCTTGAAAAACAGGCACAATCACCCTCTTTAAAAACAGTCACGGAAAGAGGCCAAAAATATACCAATATACTCATCTCATTAAAATTTACTCAATGTTTAGAGAGAAGTAAGTATATTTCTAATGAAAATCAGATCTTACTTATATATTTAATGGCCGCTATTCTTATTTATATACATTTTTATTTAAAAAGGCCGACTACTGGTGCATGCCGACTTTAGGGGCTTTTACCCTACGAGTAATTGAAACCCGAATGTGTAACTATGTATGTGTGTTTTGTGCGAGTGCGTCTGTGTTTGCATGTGCAATGTTGGTGCTTTTCAAAATTGTATCTACAAAATTGACATACTTACATATGTATTTGCATCCATAAATTGTATAGTTATATGTACATACATACATACATACATATTTATTGTACAATAAAAAATGTTTATTAATAAATGATAAATTTAAATTTATTATACACTTAATCCTGTTCTTACGCGGTTTTGTGTTACGTGTGTGTTGACAGCTTTGGAAATACCCTGCAGACAAAATAACTATTATGTATGTCGTTAGATGTACGAGTATGTATGTATGTATGTTTGTATATCGCACACCAAATCATAAAGAGTCACAACGCAACAAATTTCAGATGCTGAGTAGTGGCAAACAACAGTTGATACTATACAAATGACGCAAGTATGTAACATAAAAACAAGTATAACGGTATTTTATATTCTTCAAGAATACTGTATTGTAAAAGAAAATATTGTGGTCGTTAGAGATTCTTGCAATTAACTGGTTTATAAAAAAACCACTGAGAATTTTAAGTTGTGACTGTTTATGATTTAGTGTGCTATATGTAAATAATAGTTGCTTTTTACTTCAGACTAGTTGCCCATCTGCCTTTTTATCATGTACCTATCGCTTGAAGATTACGAGTAGGTTGTTATAAGAGACAATCTATAGTTCATTTGTATCTAGTTATGTATGTATGTATATGCTAGTAGAAGTACTTTTGATTACTAAATGCTAAATCTAGCAGTGAAAATGCGAAATTGGCAACGCGTCACTTATATTTTTTCAATATTTTGTCTTTTCTTGATTAGTACAGAATAATAAGTCGAATAGCAAAAGACGAATTAGAGGAAGAGAAAAGTTTTGACTTAATTTTAATAGCGTTATCTGAAGTTTACGCTGTTTTTTATGCAACGGGCACGTGTGTATGTTTTTGTATGGAAGTAGAATTTTTTTCCGCGGTATTCCTTGGAACGTATGTATATATTTACCGCGTAAAAATGGAACTAACTGTATATACGTAATAAAAATGTGTACAATCTAGATATCGTACACTAAATCATAACCAGTAACAAATCAAAATGATCAAAATGTTTTTTTTTAAATCAGTTAATTGAACAAATCTCTAACGACCGCAACAGTTTCTTATACAATACAGTCTTCTTGAAGAATATAAAATACCGTTATGCTTGTTTTTATGTTACATACTTGCCTCATTTGTACAGTATCAACAGTTGTTTGCCACTACTCAGCATCTGAAAGTTTTGAGTTGTGACTGTTTATGATTTAGTGTGCGATATGTACATCCCCATGTATCAACTATGTTCACACATGTATGTATACATAAGTATATAATAAGCCTAGATACATACATATATAATAAACATACATACATCCATATGTACATATATCGTCAGCTCATTATTTGTATTTAGTTAAGAGAAATGAGTTAAGTATGCGGTATACATATATCGTCATCACAAAGACCTAATAACCTATCTGCAAAAATTTCAAAATTGAGTTTTTTATGGATTGTTATCCCCTATCATAACATAACGCATAAGTGTGCAAAATTTTGAACATCTAATATTACAGTTATTACCAGTTTTGTACCTAATTTTCTTTTCAATATTGCAAATAGTTCCATTTTTAAAACGTTTTTTCCCTCTCCAGTAAACTTTTGAAAACTGCTCATAGGTTATTAGGTCTTTTTGATGACGATATGTACATATACCGCTCATTTGCGTCAATATTGTCACATCTAAAAAAAACAGTTTTGCAGAAAACGCGTTTTAAGTTTTAAATTTGCATACAACTCAATGAAGACATGAAAAAATATTCTTCTCTCAGGAGGTGATGGTACAAGCTATTTATGTATATGAAATTTTTACACAAGATAAAATACGAAATGGCGCATTATTCTGCATTTTTAACTCAAAAAATTAATTCTGTTGTTGTGAGTTGTGACACTATTAAAATAAATGAGCGATATGTACATATTTTGAATACCCCTTTCTGAATCAAAAACGCGTTTCGCGAAAATAAAATAAGTTTAACTCTTGCTTTGCTTCATTTCCGTAAGAAATTAATTATAGAAAAAATTAAAGTGTCGTAAGAAAAATTCAACGGCGACGACAAAACTTATAAAACAATAAAATAAAATTAAAGAAATCTTAATTACGCATGCTTAAGTACAACAGAAATCATTTAATTTGTATTAAATAAATTTCAATCATTAATTTTCAATCCACAGCAATAAGTATACGTATACGTATGCAGCACAAAAAATAAACTTTTTAAAAATAAATTAAGAAAGAAAGTTTCAATAAAACAATAGGTATTAACTTCTAACTTTATTAAAGAAAGTTTACACAAAAAAGTCGATCAATTACTTTAATAGTGACACAACTTAAAAAAAACTAGTTTTACAGAAATCGTGTTTAAAGCTTTTTTATTCACGAATTATTCTGCATTATTAACTGAAAAAAATACTAAATGAGCCATATACATATCGTAAGCAGTAGTGAAAATACAAACAAATCTATAGGCTGTATTTTGAGAAAACTTCATGTAAACCTTCTTTATAGTTTTTCTCCACTCTGCCTTTTTGGCATATGCGCCAAACCAATAATATGCTGACGATATTACAAATAAGTTAATAAAAATAATTTTATTATTTGCATACACATGTATGTATGTATGTATTTATGGCGGGGTTTACATCTGTGTGCCATGTGCTAAAAAACAAAACGTAACCACTCATTACTAATGATTCAGATATGTATTTATTGATTTAAACAGTTTTTCAATCATTTTGGATTCCATAAAATTGTCTAGTTATGCATGAAACTGTTAAACTTAATAAATACGTCTCTGAACAGAGGTCCAAGTCGTGCGGCTCACAGCCGGCGACCTTATTTTTGGACTCGAGCCGCCGCCGAATTAGACGGCTAACATCGGCTAATAATTGCAGTTATTTCCCATATAAAACTTTGTAATATGTACATTGCATGTATATTTAATATAGTTTTATGGCAAAACTCTTTAAGACCATGTTTTTGTTTCTTTTTGTATTGTTTTATGTATACATACATATCGTTACCTTAAATGCAAACGGACGTAACTACACTTTTATATATTTTACAGGAGAAACTAAAAATGTTACAAAATCAAAAATAATAAAGTATTCTTCCAAATTTACTTGTAGTGTGAAGACTTATTATATGTTTTTAACCATTTATTTCCTTTTTATATATATTTAAGATTTTATGTTATGCCGGCTATACACTACACAAGTTCAGTGCTCAAGTCTAGCACTGCGTAAAATAAACTTGTGGCACACACTATGCAAGTAAACTGTGCAGTTTTTATTTTAATGCGCCATAATGCAGGTGGTTATTTGTATAATTCTAGGAACTTTGTCCAGAATATTTTTTCTGCGCTCATTTCTTGTTTTGAACTCTTAAAAAATCACGAGACAACTGAGCGTTTGCAACATACGAGAGCGGTTCGGAAACTTCTTAGCCTATCAATGAAAGAGAATAGTTAGTTTTTCAAAAATATTTTTATTTTTCAATATAATCTCCTGAAACTTCAATACACTTAGTCCAACGCTTTTCTAGCAATTCTATCCCGTGATTAAAATAGTTTTCCTCAAGGTATTCAAAATAGTGGTTTACAACTGTAATTGCATCTTCATTTGAGGTAAAACGCTTGCCAGCAAGGAATTTTTTTAGATTTGGGAACAGGTAAAAGTCACTGGGAGCCAAATCAGGAGAATAAGGTGGGTGGTCAAGCAACTCGTACTTTAATTCGTTGATTTTAGCCATTGTTAAACCCCTATTGTGCGCTGGTGCGTTGTCTTGATGAAAAACTATTTTTTTGTGTTGTAAGCCAGGATGTTTTTCTCGAATTTGTACATTTAATTGATCCAAAAGGTTGCAATAGTACTCTGAATTTATTGTTTTACCCTTTTGCAGATAGTCAATCAATAAAATACCTTTGAAGTCCCAAAAAACCGTTGCCATAACCTTACCAGCCGATTGAATTGTTTTTGCCTTCTTTGGGGCACTTCTTCCAGCTTCAGTCCATTGTTTGGATTGTTCTTTTGTCTCTGGAGTATAGTGGTGGATCCATGTCTCATCAACAGTTATGAAACGACGCTTAAAATCCATTTTATTTCGCTTAAAACGAACCAATCAAGCTTGAGAAATGTTCATTCTTATGCGTTTTTGGTCGACTGTTAACAAATGCGGCACCCATCTTGCAGAAAGCTTTTTCATCTGTAGTTCTTCATGCAAAATTAAATGGACTCGATCATTTGAGATGCCCATGATATTAGCTATTTCACGCACTTTTATTCGTCGATCATTTATTACCATATCATGCACTTTGGCTACAATTTGTGTTGTTGCTGTTTTTGGACGTCCACTACGTGGTTCATCTTCAATGCTTGTACGACCACGTTTAAATTCAGCAACCCAATTTTTTACTGTTGCATATGAAGGAGCACATTCACCTAACACATTCACCATATCATTATGAATTTCTTGTCCCGATGAACCTTTTTTATGTAAATATTTAATGACACCACGCATTTCTAATTTTTCCATTGTTAAAAAATCGCGGATGCGTCTTTTGTGAACACCTGTTTCTATATGAAGGAGTTGCCAGATCGAAACAAAATTTAACATGTGTTCATAGCAGAGATGGAAGTTTCCAAAACACTTAACTTTTTTCTGTTTATACCGCGCTTTTTGTGCTAGGCTAAGAAGTTTCCGAACCGCCCTCGTACACTACACAAGTTCACTGTACAACTTTCAAACTTGAGCAAATATCAAAATAGTTTTGATATTTACTCAGTTCACTGCGTAAATAGCACAACCACCCCCATACACTACACAAACGCACTGTACAGTGCCAGACTTGTGCAGTGAACTTGTGTAGTGTATGGACGGCATTAGTTACGTTTCTTGCAATACAAAATATATGCATTCGTAATTACGTCCATTTAAATTCCTTTAATAAAATCGTCATTTTTGATCGCAGAGGTCTTTGCCTGAACATGTAGTTTGATAAAATGAACCATAATCAATCAAAATCTCCATTTCGTGTTTTTGTGCAGTTACGTCCGCGTGCATTTAAGGTGACGATATGTACATATCGCTGTTAACAAGTAGAAAGTCTCTAATTCGTATCTTCACGAAATTAAGTTTTTCAGTGATTCCAATACATTTCACACAAATACACCTCTTCACAAAAATTTATTGCAATAGTTTAAAAAATAACGCTTTTACAAGCACTTATACTGTTTATTTATTTATTTATTTATTGTAACATACTATACAAAGTAAATTTGCATAGTATGGTGTTGCACGAATATGGGCGGAGTAACTAGACCATATGCCCAAGATGTTATTAACAGTATTTTCAAAAAAAAGTTCAGTGACTGACTGTACGACCTATCCCTTCACATAGGAAGTAGCAATGTGGTTGTTAAAGAAATTCCACAAAAAACCGCAAGATTATACGGTTATCCGTGGCAGATCAGTCATCCAGTGGGAGCGAGACGAAAAACTCTCGAAGGCCTAACAACAAACAAAAGCCTGACCGCACTTCAGAAATAATTACGATGAAGCGAAATGCTGTTCTTCGACCCAGAGCTGCTTAACGACTTTGTACTGTTTATTATTATGTTTTTACCTTCTCCTGTAAAGATAGTTATTTGAGTTAGGGTCTTTGTACTTGTTAAGAGCGATATGTACAATCATAATTGAAAAATTCAAAGCATACTTTTCTACGAAATCGTCGGCTGCAGCCGACTTTGAACCGCCGCCTGAATCAAACAGTTTTTCATAACTAATTAGCGGTTACGCTTTTTTGCGCACATGGCGCATAGATGTAAACTCGACCTATGTTTGTACATTTGCAAATTTGGGCATCTTTCTATAAATTGTACGTACATGTGCAAAGTTTACATAAAATTGTTTATATGATGCATATTAAATTTAATTGAACTATAGAGAATTTTAATCAGAAATAATTTCTCAATCGGGCTTAAGTTCAGCATTTTCAATTCTTATTGAATGAAATATATTTTTTTTATTAATTAATGTGATTTTCCAAAGAAGAGAAGAAAAATTAAACTAGACTTTTTAGCTGGGGACAAAGCGCATTTTTCTGTGCAGCCATGCACTTCATAGGCACCCATGTTAATCTACTTGGGCACAGACATACATACATATATTTATTTTATTCAATAATAATTGAAAATACTGAACTTAGGCCCGATCAAGAAATTATTCCTGATTAAAATTATATAATATATTAATATTTACAAACAGACAGAAACATGCACATATAGGCGATAATTTTAATAAATCAATAAGTAGAATTAGAGACAAAGATGCCACAGAATGAATGAATGAACAAATTTTCCATACATAATAAAATATTTGAATAATTTTCGTAAACTAACAAGCTTTGAAATCAAATGAAATTCACCGGGGCAAATCAAAACTGCATTAGTGTCAATTTGCTACGAGTATATTTTCGATCTTGCGATATTGGGCCTATGTACCAAACATTTTCCCATAGCATGGACGGATTTTGATTTGTTAACTCAAGACAAAAAGGTGACTTTTTCTGTCTTAAAAAAGTGCAATTGCTTTTTAGTTCCTCTTTTTAAAGTCGATTAAATTTTTTAGGTTGAACTACATGAGATAAAAATATTAAATTTTAATCGCACCAAATGCCAGCTTTATTTAGCTGCCTCTCTGAAAAAAGTTTTTTCAAATCGCCTAAATCGCGACGTTATGAAATAACAAACACAAAAATTATATGTACATATAAAAACAAACAAAAATATGTATGTATGTTTTTGTAGAAAAAAAATTTTCTCCTCACATCTGGGTTATTCCCATTTCTAGAATTATAAAATTATTCGTATTCTAAAAAAATATCAAAAAGTAAATATTTATATCCAATCAAAAACTGTAGATAATTAAAGAAAAATTTTAAAAGTAAAACATGAGGAAACTGCGTCAAGTACTTTTTACTAATGCCAGCCATACACGGCACAAGTCTGCCACTGTGCAGTACGTTTTTGTAGTGTATGGGGATGTTTGTGCTATTTGCTCAAGTTTGAAAAGTGTGCAGTGAACTTATGTATTGTATGTTGCAAACGCTCAGTTTCTCAGTTTTTCTGTCCTAATTTTGCACGATTCATATACCACTTTTTACACTATACGCGACTTTTTCTTCTTTGTTTTCCTTTCTTTTTTCTTCTTGCAACAGCAATTAACTTTAAAATAAAAACTGCACAGTTTACTTGCATAGTGTGTGTCACAAGCTTAGTTTTTTTTTAAAGAGAAGTAACACTCAGGTAATTAATGCCTACTACTATTACTAGGTGTTACCTTCTTTAGGAAAGGGATAGTGATAGAGAAGACAGGTGGTGAAGGGAGAGATAGAGGAAATGAAGCTTTTACAACTCTGCTTTTTGCACGTTTTTTGATAATGCAGTGTTGCAGCGCCATCTGGTGTCAAATGAGGCGTATTAAATTTTTGAAGCTGTGTTTTGTAGCCATTTTATTGATTATTTTACTTCGCCGATGATTTTGCTACACAACGAAGGAGGGCGCTCCGATGTTACATTAGGACTAGTATCTTCTGAAGTCGGTATAGTTAAGTGACCAGTGACTATGCCTTCATCACTTGAACTTTCCTACAACAACTGATACAAAGGGACACTAATGCACATCAGAAAAATGCGTGGTGTTGTTATTCAATGACTGTTGGATACAGGGATTGAATCCAGGACCTTCGATTTTGTAGTCAACGTGCTAACTACTTCAGCCAACGCCACCCTCGCAGTGCTAGACTTCAGCACTGAACTTCTGTAGTGTATGGCTGGCATAAGTTAAGTTTTTATAATTTTTCATGGTGGATGATTATCTCTCATCAGCTGCTGAACATAAGATAGATACATAAAATATTTCGGTCGCGAAATGGTCACTGGGATTATTTACTTCACATAAAAATATTTATTATCAAAAACTTGTTGATTTTCTGCTGAAAGGAGTATACTCAAATTGTAGGTAAATAAACAAAAAATTAGGAAAAATTATGATAGCCCAACAATTCCTATTAGTAGAACTTCCTAGTAAAAAAAATTTACCCAAAAAATCATGAAAATGTAGAATAGAAAATGTAGAATCCGGAAGTAGTGCAACCTTGAATATATTGAAACAAAATTGTTTTCGTGAGCAATTTGACGAGCCCTAATTTTTTGGTATTGTATTGAGGGGACGTCGATGTTGACAACTGGAATAAGGGTGAATATTTTTTTAACTTTAAAGTTGATTTTCTCAAAATAACTTTTTTTGTGGCATGTGATGTTATTACAAAAATGTATGTCTGTATGTACATCCGACCGTATATCGCAACATAGTCGTATCTCAAAAAATTGTTTTTTGTTATTTTTTTAAATGCAGAATAAGTGCATCATATATGTAGGTATTTTTTTTATTTTGTGTAAAAAAATTTATAGAAATGGTTTGTATATTCAAGTTGTGAAAACATTACAAAATTTTTCTTTGATCTAGTACATATATGTATGTATGTATATTGTATATAAATTGCAGACTTTAAACACATTTTCTGCAAAACAAGCATTTTTGAGTTACGTCTATCTTGCGGTTAAGGAGAAATATGTACATTCCTTATAATAATAATACCACATATTTTCTTTTGTTTTTTTTACATCTTAAAATTAAATTTACAAGTATTTTTTATTTTTTTTTTTTGATGTTTGTGATATTGTGTGTAGAATATTGTTACGTAAGTTTGAAGTACTCTTGCAATTTATTATGTGTGGCATTACTGTGGACAAGAAAAAATAAACAATTTTCATGCAGTAAAAATTGTTGTTGTTATTTTTGCATATCAAATTAAAAAGCTTACAAGGCGAAATATTTAAGCACTTTAAAGCAAATAAATTCAACAGACAAGCAAATTAACGAACAACTTAATTTCAAGTATTCAAAATTAAACTGTACCACACAAAGTAATTAATTTTTAAATAAATATCGCGCTCATTCAAGAATTTGTTTTCAAACACATTTCCAATATGTATGTATGTATGCACGTATGTATGTACATATGTATGTATAACATAATATGCGTTCCATATTGTAGGACCCCTAAAGGAAACGTGGGGTAAAGTGTCCCCAAGTCACCACTTTTGTCGACTATTTTATTGACATTGCCAACGGACCGTCTACACATTAATATTGTTTTTGATGCGTAGAAAACATTTTTTCAGATACACACAACTATGCTTCTTCTTAATGCTTTATTGGTTGGTTGAAAATAAAAGTGGCGTCAAACAAAATTTAAGTGTTTATAAAAATTAGATTAAGAAATCAAATTAAAAGGTTAATAAAGGTGTATTGAACAATAATTAAAAAAACATTTATATAAAAGAAATTACAAAAAAAAAAAAAAAACAAATAAAATAACAATCCATATTGTATAAAAATAGAAAATTAAAAAATTTCCAGTGAAAGTGCTAATTATGGAATCTTTTTTCAGATCCATACTTAAGTAATCAGTATAATTTTACTATTGACATTTCCTGCAGGTGGTGACAGCGTCCATAGTGAATCAGTACAGTTTGAATACGGACATTTCCGACAGTGTGGTGATGTCGTCAATAGTAAGTCAATACAATCTTATTACTATTACCTAGTCAGTATTGACGAAGTCTACTGGTAGATTTCGTAGGACAAGTCTGTGTTAAATGTCAAAAGTAGATAGCATTAGTTGGGGTATAATTTGTCAGTAGTACTGGTGACATCGTCAATAGATAATCAGTATAATTTTACTATTGACATTTCCTGCAGGGACACAAAACACATCATAAGAAGAATAAGTGAATAAGTATGAATATTAAAAAAGCAGAATTAAATTTTACATCTAGGCAATTATATACATACATACATACATATATTAATAAAACTTATGTCCAACGAATATATGTACATATGTATATTTGTATTTGGATACTAAATCAATCAATTGCTCAGAAATAAACTATTTGATTAACTTAAATTTGGCTACGAGTATTTTCGATTAACGATTACATAGTCGGTTTGTTTAGCAGGCTGCTGGTAAGGAAGGGTGAAATTGAGAGTCCAGCTCACTTGGGTCCAAAACAATGATACCTTTCTGCTACCTGTCAGTTGAAGATAATATAGTGAGAGAGGCTGTTACGGAAGCAGCGATGCCAACTTAGCTATTTTGCAGCTAGATTTAGCGCTTTTTGATTGCTTCTAACTCGAAATTTTTCCCTTTAGCTCTTTTTTAAAGAAAAGAGCTAACACAGCTCTTTTCAATTGTGGAAATGGCACGTTTAGCACTTTTCGCATCTTATAGTAAATTTTCCCGTTTTTAGCCTATTATGCGTCTATACGTTTTTTGCGTTTTGTTCTGTAACTTGCCACATACAATTGCCTTGCTTCTACTTTTTGACACATGCATAAAACGCAACTACGCATTGAAAGGATGGTATGGACCTTCAGCTTTACAGTGTATAGAACGACGTTTAACAGAAAATTTCCCAATTTAACTGTAAAGGAAATACATTTCTGAAAATCGTCTTGAACGCTGAAAAGTGCTCTCCTCCATAAGCAACTTATGGCCTGAGGAAAACAAAAGAATACTTTTTTAATGGGTTTTTTGTACACTTCAACGACTGTAACTTAGCCATTTGTTAGTCGATTTACAAAAAATTTATTTTGGTTGAAAGATAATATTTGATCCTTTTAACCAACGAAAAGCTAAAAGAAATCCGTTGGGAAACAAAGAAGTTACAACTGTTTAAAACTGAAAATCTAAGAAACCCCGTTTTTCACTACATTTACCGTTATAAAATCACTTTATGAAGTGACCTAAAAAAACCAACGGTATTTTCATCATCCATGGACTCCAGCAAAATAGAATTGGTACATTAGAATCCCTGAATATTTTTTGTGTATCACAGTGTTATCTTCAAAAAGGGAAAACAATCACCGGCTATCTTATTGCAACGTTTAAGGGAAGAAATTAAGGAAAACGGGCGCATTTGGAAAAAAAGGGTAATTGGGAAAATTTACTTTTGCGTAAACAGTTAATGTCAATTTGAAAGAAACTCCAAAAGAATTAATTTATATTCATACAAAAATAAAATGTATCTGAAATCTACATATTTTAAGAAAATTTTAAATAAAATACATTTCAAACTCATTTTAATTTTTATGAATATGGGGGGAAAAAGTGTGTTTAAAAATTGTTATTATTATTATTATTATTATTATTATTAAGAAATAAATAAATTTGTATAAAGTTTTTGGCATTTTATTTAAGAGAGTGTAAAAATGAGCAGCTCGCCAGACCCCTAATGCTAGTTGTGTAAAACGTTGACAAATTTTATATGGAAAAAAAATTTAAATTACAAAAACAAAATTAGCATTATCATGAATTCATGAATGAATATGTTAAAATTTCCGAATAAAACTTTTCGTTCATATGGATTTTAATTTCGTATCATCAATTAAAAACTTACTTCACAACCATATGATGTTTTTTTTTAACAAATTCAGGCTTATCATAAATAAAATTTCACATGGAAATTTCCGAACGTGTGAACAATAGGCATCAAAAAACTTCATACAATGGCGAAATTTTTTGACAATTTATGAAGAAAATTATTCACAAAGCCTTGTCTGTTGGAAAAAGTGGAAATATGTATGTAAGTTTTTAATTTTATTGGAATTGATGATACGAAATTAAAATCCATGTGAAAAAAAATTTCATTCGGAAATTTTCACATGTGGAATTCATGATGAGGGTAATTGTTAACATGTTCGGAAATTTCCATGTGGAATTTTATTTATGATAACCCTGAATACAATAATAATAATAAGAAAATTTTTTTTTAATATATGTACATATCGAGCCTTATTTTCGATTACAAATTACAAATTCATGGGCCTACTGCAAATATGCAATTGCATGTTTTTCTTGTGTGACGTATTAATGCGACGATAAGATATTTATCCGTTTCAGAACTTTTTATGAGTTTTGACATCGATTTATTAGTGCATATTTTTGCATATTTCACCCTTTAAGGCATGTTTTTGCATTTTTTAGTCATACTTTTAGCATATTTTTTCGAATTTTTGGAGCATATTTGATGCTTTTAGGACATATTTTTATAATTTATATATTTTTTTTGTTTTAATAAAGTTTCTGATACCGTAATCTCCTTTAAGGCTGAAGTTAAATTTTTACGCCCGTTTGAAAAAAAAAATTATTATTGCAATTTTGTTTTAACGTACACTTTAAATCCAATATATTATTATTTTTTGTTTTAAATTTTTATTCTTCTTTTTTTAAAAGAAATTTGTTATTCTACATATTGACATAAGTCTATCCCAATTTGAAATTTATTTGCTGGAGGTTCAGTGTTGTTTATTCTATTTTTGTCTTATTTTATATGTAAATGTAGTTGAACTTTTGAATTAAAAATATGTTTTCATGTACAAATAAACCAATTTATGTTACTCTTAAAAGCATATTTTTGAGTTTTTAGTGCATATTGAATGCGCATAAAACTCTTTTTAGAGCATATTTCTGGTTTCCCTGTAGATAACTTTTAAGATACGGGCTGTAAAATTTTATCGTATGCGACAATTTACGTACAAAACATAAGGTATGTTTTATTTATATATATTTATATAAATATTCAGAACAAATTTAAGTGTGTATAAACTTATTAAGTAGCTATAGCTATAGCTGCTTAAAAATTAATGCCCTAATTCTGTTCGACGAATGTATCGTCTTGTCTATGGACGAAAAAAAGAAGCAGTTTTGATTCTTTAAAACGATTATTATTTATTGTCTGTGCTAGAAGGTTCGTGTATTTGCTTTATGATTTTGTTCTAAACACTATATCCAACACATATTTTTTCATATATTGTTCAAACTATTGTATAATAATTTAATTGAATTTTTATGTTTTAAAAACATGGCAATAATATTTATATTTTTCATTGTCAAAGACAACAACCATTTTTGAAGAAAATAATTTAGAGACTTCAAAGACAAGAACTCAGAAGCATTTTCAAACAAATACGTCCTAATTCTTCTTACTGAATTAGGGCATAAGTGGGTATATGTTTCGAATAAAACATACCTATATTTGAATATTTAAAAAAAATTCTCCTGAGAAATTTAATTTTTGTTGCTTACGATTAAATAGGAAATAAGGCTCGATATGCTCATAGTAAGAAATTTATAAAAATTACAAAGTCCAAGAAGCCATATCTTGGAAATTTTATTTTATAATGATATGCTTCTATACTAATGTGTAGTTTCCACAATGCAAGCAAGCGACTTGTCTAGAAAAAATATATGAAAAGCACTCAAATTTTTGAGTGATCCCTATACAAATTTTCTAGACAAGTCACTTGCTTGCATTGTGGAAACTACACATAAGGCTACATTTTCTTGTTGCGCTGTGTTGTCTGTCTACATGGATTTGCGAAGGTACCTTATGAAAATAAAGCTTCACTCAGTTTTTCGTTTTTGTCTTCATTACCGAGATATAAAAATTCAGATTTATGTGCAGTTTCCACAATGCAAGCAAGCGACTTGTCTAGAAAAAATATATGAAAAGCACTCAAATTTTTGAGTGATTCCTATACAAATTTTCTAGACAAGTCGCTTGCTTGCATTGTGGAAACTACACACTAATGTACATATCGTCGGTTGGTTTCTGGTTTGCGGCACAGTATATTCAAAATACATTATGTCTGCACCAAACCAGAAACCAACCGACGATATGTAAGTTGTGTACACAGTTCTAGCAACATATTCAATCGCTCCTTCTTTCATTTAACTTCTTAGATATGCAACACACATTCATATACATACATATACATACTACATATACTACATATGTATATTGAAATTTCCACAATAGCGTTACAAAATTGTCACGTTATGTCACCAAGCAATTAAGTTTGTAATTTAGAGCTATGCTGTTCGATTTGTTCCTATCTTTTACTACGGTTTCCTTTGAAAACCAAGCTATGCCACCAAGTAATGTAACGTGACAAAAAGCGGACTGAGGAATTTCCCATATTCATATGTACTTATTTACATGTGTGCATGCATATATATATATATATATATATATATATATGTATACATATATACATATGTATGTATGATATCCCAGTCGGGTTTTTATTAGCTAGCTCAAAATATAGCTGACTTTTTACTAACTCATTTACAACTAACTCATAAATTACACAGATGCGAGTCAGTAGTTTTTTGCACTTTTTTGTCTTCTTCCGATAAGTATTGAACTAACTTTAAGCTAACTCAAAACTGATGCAAAGGTTAGTGAGTTGTTTTTCTACAACTAACCTTTTCGCGATAATTTTTGAGCCAGTTTTTTAGCTAACACAAAGCCGATACAGAGATGAGTTAAAGTTCAGCCAGAAGATGTCAGCATAAAATTCATTTTTATGTCAACTCTGTTCCGTTTATATTTTATATGGCGCGATGGCAAAGTGTTAAGTATGATGGCTGGTAAACAAAGTGATCACGGTTCAATACCCGTTCCGATTTCTAAAAAAAAATTGAAAAATTGTTTAAGCTTTAATCAATAGTAAGTTAAATCATAATTAACTAAAAAACACTTTCTTTTTTTGTTTTTTGATCTGGCACAAGCTAACTCATAATGAACTAACTCATGGTTAGTTAAAAAAACTGATGCACTCGTCCTGCTGCCACTCAATGCTAAAAATTATCACTTTTAACGTGCAGAATGAGTGCGAATTGTAACCAGCTCTGACTAATTTTTTGCTGACAATTCAATAGTTTTGAGTTAACTCAAATTCCCACTGGGATGTGCATGCTTTCGCAATGTAGGAAACAATTCTATGTATGGTTTTATAAATTGCGTTTGAATCAATACTGTCATACATACTTACATACTACGAGTACGTCTATAAATAAAATAATAAATAATATTCTGCAGTATAAATTTAAGTTATTAGCTAAGAATCAGAGCAGAAACGTGAACTACTTGCATAGTTTTGTGTCTGCAGTCTCTGCGATTTCATATGTATTCGTAAATATTTGGCATTATTCCATAAAAATGTGAAAATTTTATAGGTATGAATTTAAAAATTTTATGAAAGTTATCGTATGTTCTCTGTGATTAAATATTATTTATAATTAGTTACAAAACTCTTAATAACTATGTATGTATATGCGTTAAAAAGCCACTACGACCTACTATGTATTATTAAAAACAACATTAACCAAAAAATTAACAATAAAAAAAGTATGTACATATTTACAAAATTTAATCATGCTTCAAACTACTAAAAATGTGTTCATATGTTTAATTAAGGATAGAAGCGAGTTGACTGAGAATGCGTGAGAACTGTAAAATATTAGATATTTAATAAAAATTAATAATTGGTGTTAATTAAAAAAAAAACAAAAACAAATAAAGCACCCATACCACTTACTAGGTTCATAGACTCCTTCAGGCGCTACGAAATTTTACAAATTTGAGGCCACATTTTGCATTTTTTTTTTTTGTTCATAACCAAAACGAAAGTTTTTATATCAATTATTGTACGTATGTATGTATTTTACGTTTTAGTATTTTTGAAGCAATTTGTTTGTAATTAGTTGTATGAAGAGATCCATTAAATACCAAGTATTTTTGTATGTAGAAGTTTTCACAAAAAATTTATCATTAAAAAATCAAAGTAGAAATTAAAAAGAAATAAAAAAAAGGAAAAACCATTAAAATTAAAGCTACGATAAAAGGAGTAATTTTAGCAAAACTTGGTGGGCACATTTTAAATTTCAGTTTCCGTTGCCTCTGCGCTACAGCCGATTTAAAATAGTAAATTCAATTATGATTTTGAAATTTTGCTAAAACTTACTTTTGCTGTGATGTATTCAGAATAAAATACATACATATTTGCATTCATTATTCACACATAAATATATATATATATACATATATATATATATATATATAAGTGTGTACTAAAAATAATCAAGAAGTATTGAATAAACCTTACATTTGAAGATATACAATTTAGTCACATATACTAAACTAACAAAGACTTCTAAATGTTTATACTTTAAAGCAAAAATTAAAAACTGCTAACTAACTACATACTTAAAAATAAGACAATTATACAAATTTATTAAAGCATGTAGTGTATTTTTCATTGTTATTATTTAATTGAAAATATTATTTACAAAAAAAAATCTAATTTATTAATTTTGTCTAATTTGAACATTTTCAACATATCGCGTTTTAATTACAAAAAGAGTATCTGCGTGGTGTTCATTCATTTCTCGTCCGAATCAAGTATATACGAGAATGTCTATATGTACATATAAACATAAAAGATTTTTATGTATTGATTTATGTATTGATTAAAATATTATCAAACAAATAATTGTACAGGGATCGACATTCCAATACACTATAAATTACAGTAAGTTCTTAAATTAATCCTTCACCTACACATATGTACATATCGCTCATTTCCACAAAGAACGTCATAATGAAGAATGGAATTTTTGAATTAATCCTCAAATCATTCTTCATATTGTGTAAAAATTACTTACAAATATCTGGAATAATCAACTCTTGAACGTGAAATAAAATTTAATTTTTTTTCATATTACTTACTGTGTGTAAATTGAAAACATCAAACGCGTTTTCTGGCAAATTTGTTTTTTGTTTTCGAGTTATGACGTTCTTTGAGTAAATGAGCGATATATAGAATTGGTTTGAGATAACGGTAATAAAAAGACAAGAAACTAAAAATTTTTATTCAAATGTATTAGAAAAGAACTGAGCAAATCGTTGCAAATATAAATTATATTTTATTCACAAATCGGAATATCCATATTATTTAACATTACTGACAAAAATAAACATATTTTAACTCTTATATGAATGGCGAAATACCCGGAACATAATAATAATATAACTTTATATTACAAACAAAAAATTTAATTTATGGTTTTTATTTAACGCGTGTCAAAATGAATACGAAGTCTACTGATGAGTTGCTTAAACAGAATCGAAACGCATCTAGATCTGCTTAGCCGACAACAAACTTTTTTAGAAACAAAAATTAAAAAAAAGTATTATTGAACAAATTTCAATTTTGTACAACAGAATCGTCGCTGTATACTCGCAGATTACATTATAAAAAAAACATAAGCTTAGTTTAAAATAAGAAATAGTGTAGAAGAATGAATTGAGGTTTGCCGTAAAGCCTAATTACCCTAGAGGGCATTAGATAAGATTCTATATACAGAAATCGGTTATAACAATATCTAGAGCCATCTTCCACAACTACATGCTAACATAATGGTAGAATTACTGAAATCGTATCGTGCTGTTGTGTATCAGCTGACAAAATCCGTAACATTTAATGAGCATGTGTTTGCAACGTTTGCTACGTAAAAATATATTTTTCTCTATTACGTACATATATAAAGCAAAGATAAATACAATAACAGCTGACACGTTCGCTGGCAGCCTCACGGGCTCAGTTACCCGACTGTAATGTAAAGTAACTGCAACGTAGGAAACAGCTGATCGATACTTTTGTATGAAAAGTAGGTTATGTTACATTGCATCTCTATAACCAATTGCATCACTTTTCACATAACAATATCGATCAGCTGTTTCGTACTGTTGGATTTACTTTACATTACAGTCGGGTAATGAGCCTTTAAACGATACGACAACTTCAAAAGTAAGGCGATACTATATGACTAACGAAGCCATTCAATAAAGGTGAAACCTTTCATATATGGATAAAGATTTATTCGACAAAATTTACTTAAATTCAGTCTTGTATCGCATCATTTATCTCAATATTTAGTTACAAATAAGAAAATATTTATGTGAACAAAAAAAAAAAAAAAACAATGAGCAAAGAATGTGTAAACATCCGGAGAGCGAAGAATGAAAATTTATTAGAATTGGACAGAGCTAATATACATATTTACCAGGTGATAAATGGAATTCGTAAAGTTTGACTAGTTTTCAACAACAATAAAAAAGCTAAATTTCTATTGTCAGCAATAACCTATAAAGGCTTTACCTTTCACGATTCAAGTAGGGTTTTGCGAAAAAAAAAATACACGAACGTTATTATGTAAGTAATTTTCGATGTGAAAACAATTAAAAAAAACTAAAATTTTGTGAAAATGAGCGAATTCACTTAATTATGAATAAATTCGAAAAGAATCAATCGATTTTTATGATCGATATCTCATTTTGTTTCTATAACATGTGGATTTGCAATAACGCAGTAAATTTTAAAAAAGTGTTAAACAAAAAATTTACTAAACGCACTAATAGTCCCAAATTATTAGTGCGTTTAAAAAAATTTTAAACTTAAATTTTAACAATTCCCATAAAAACACTAATTAAAAAATTTACTATTTTGAATTTTTTACTATAACTCCGAAACTACTAAGCCGATTAAAACGCAATATATTAACGGATTAAAGGTTATGTAAATTTGTCCAAGTTTATTTTAATAATATTGGACTTTTTGAGTTATCGTTAATTATATGGAGAAGGGTCTAACAAATTTATAGTTTTACTTAGAAATTTAAAAAAAACCTCTCCATAGAATTTAAAATTTGGACCACTACTGGAACCACAAAACATCATAATTGTATAGTGGTTTTGAAAGCCTTTAAAACTTTTTTCGATTTTCGATGTCTTGCGTAATATATTTATTGCCAAAAGCTAGTTTGCACGTCCAGTAAGTCTAGCCATTCACATAAGAGTTAAAACTAAAAAAAATTGACTAAGTACAAATTTATACAAATGTAAATTTATTTATTCGAAAACTTTATCGCTAATCATTCTAACAATCTCAATTGAAAACCAAATAATTACAGCATATACATTAAGAAAAATACTTACATCTCCGTCCATCAGTTATTATTTGTTCACAATCGTCAACATTTTGAGTTATAGGACATTTGTATAAAGCACCTGAATGATTGGTACCAGGCTGTAAGTTCTTGTCCAAAGGCGCGCCAACCAAGAGCCTGAAAGAGAAAAAATTTTGTTAAATACTTAACATCAGCCGTATGAAAATATCGAGCCTTTTTACGATTTTATCGTAAGCGACATGTTATCGAAAATGTACTTTTTTATTGAAATTAAAATTTTATGGGCCTACCCATAGTTTAGAATTATAAGAAAATCCAAAAATGTTGATAACTTTTAAGATACGACAATTTACGTACAAAAATATATTTGAATATTAAAAAAAAACCTTCTCCTGAAAAATTAAATTTTTGTGGCTTACGATAAAATCGAAAATAAGGCTCGATATAAAAAGTACTTGAATTCCTTAAAATTAATTTATCAAAAAACATTCGTCTCTTGTATTCAATAAGTTTAAATAAAAAACCCACTTGAAACCATTAAGATAAAACCAAACACAATAATAAGTTCAAATGAAATACAAATGTATGTATGTACATATGTATGTATGTGTGTACTTATGTATGTATGTATGTATGCATTTTTATTTCGGGAAATGAAAAACACTTACGTTAAACGAGTTTGCTGGGGATTATATTTGGGCGTGTGGCTGCTGCTTGTATCCACACACGATAAATCGCACAACGAGTGTTCGCTTTTAATGAATGTACCAAGTCTAAATGGCCAATGCACTTTTGACAGTTGCCAAACAACATTGAGCGTATGCCACTCAAACGTCAGACAGAAATTAAAAAGGGAATTCCTACCACTCATTTCAACGAGATTAAGACCATTTAAAAAAAATCATGCAACATGTTGTATGTACTATGTACGCTCATTGCAGAGTGTAATTGCTAAAAATAAGTTTTTAAAAGTTTAAAAAGTTCCTTTATACGAGTATATTTAATTACGCATGCTTAATAATATATACAAGTTGTAACGGTATCATACTTGGCAACGCCGAATGTTAAATATCCTTCACCAGGATATGAACTGATTAATGTGTAGAACATGCAAACTTAATTTCGCACTAATTCATTTGAAAAAAAAATTAAAGGCAATACACACCCTACAAAATGAATAATATGATTGGTTTTATTAATAATATGTGAAGTGAAGTAGAGTTGAAAATTATAAAAGATATAAGGCATGGTGTAGAGAATGGTTAAAATAATGTTTTTTGAATTTTTTAAATAAAAATCAGTCGCATAAATCAGATGTTCAGAAAATAAATGTTACTATGCCAAAGTATGATACACAATACTCAGTTATTATCTTACTTATCGAAGTCCCACCCATGAAAATCCAAATTTTTTGAAATACGACAACATGATACGATCGTACATACTACTAATTTAATACTTTTACAATTTATCTTTCGATTTGTAGTAACGTGTATGTACATAATTTAATAATAAGTATTTTTTTTTCAGCCTTTTTTAAGTCTGTTTTTTATTTCGGAGTGCATTAACGATTAACAATTCCACTGTAAGAGTTCTTTCCTAATTTCGTCCATTTCCAGTAGAAGTAGGTTGTGTATGAATCAAATGACACACACCCTGATACAAAAAAAAAAAAATCAGAATTAATTAGCATCATGAAAATGACTTCGGATTGACTGAATAGGTATAAAAAAAGGAATTTTTGTAATGACAGACAACCTTATGTAAAAATCATTAGAAATTATTCAGATTTGCCCTACTTCCAGATCAATAGTTCGGAATCTTATTGAGTTCCTTGGAAGCTATTTTTTTTACTTGGAAGTAACCAAACATTTATACACCTGAAAAAAAATTTATGAATTTCTTAATTAGTTTCAAAAATCTCTTAATACAATAAATATGTACATACTCATATATTGTTTTTGGAACTTTTATGCGAAATTATGTATGTTTCATTTTGAGTTAAAATACGTACATTCATACATATATGTATATGTACATATCGCTCATTTACTCAAACAACGTCATAACTCAAAAAAAAACTTGTTTGGCAGAAAACGAGTTTAATAGTGTTTCCACACTGAAAGTTAAAAGCTGGTTTTAACGTTAAAACCATAAACAGCTGATTTTGCATTCACACTGCAAGTTTGTTAAATTCAAGTTTTAACTCACAGACTGTCTAATAACTTTGCTCAAAATAAAATAAATTTGCTGCAGAAATTCATGTATTTGTTGCTGTATTTTTTTTTTTTTTTTTGCTTTTTGTAACACTTATTTGACAAACTGTACAACAACTGGTTTTGTTCGTATGAAAAACTCAGAAATTTTACAATGCGTTGTAAAATAGAAATTATTTTATATTTTGTAAATAAATATTTAAAAATTATGGATCTAATAATACAAAGTGAAGAAGTGCTTGGAAATCAAGTTATTGGGTAAAGTGAATAAAAAAAGCATTTGCACTTTACTTAAAATTTTGTTAAAAAAAAAACAAAAAACACATATGTACATATTTTAGGTTTTATAACAAATTTTTAAGTAAAAAGCAAACGTTTTTTTTTCTTCACCTTACCCATTGAATATAAAAAATGCACAAATACATTACAAAATAAAACTTTTTTATCGGCGGATCGATGTCACTCATATCGTCTATTTTCACTTTCCAGAGGTCAATGAAAATATTTTCATTGTTTTCCGTCCAAAAGATTCTTATTATTATTGAGGCTGCATCCATTTTTAAGTTGAAAATGTATCAATTATTATATATTATTAAGGCCGGGGATAAATGAATCCGTCATACGTTAAACTTCGCCTTTTTCAACTGACATTAACGCAACGACGGAGAAGGTTGACACAATGAGTACTTTATTGACGGAAGCATTTGACCAGCTTCTATAGGTCGATTCTCCATTTTATTTAATAAATTCGACTTTTTGTATTTATTTCGTTTATTTCTTTTGTTTAATTTTATTTTTGCTGCCACAAAACACAAAAACCTAAATGAGAACATACCCAAAAAAACCAAACTACTCAACGTACGCAAAAAGTTAAAAATTGACCAAATTTTGTACTTTGCGTTGACGGACACGTACTGAATGTAACCGAGCTCATAAGAAACCATGTATTTCAACTTAGCTGTCAGTTGAAAAAGGCGAAGTTTAACGCATGACGGATTCATTGTGCCCAGGCCTCAAAACCAATTCAAAAATGGTTTTGTATGGTAAAATCAGATTTTAACAGTTGGTTTTAACGTTAAAACCAACTTTTATTGAAACCATGTCAGTGTGAAAACACTAAAGTTTTCAATTTACACACACATTTTGCTTTCAAAAGTTGAGTAAACAAGATATTTGTAAGAAATTTTTGCAAAATATAAAGAACGATATGATAACTAATTCTGCATCATTAACTTAAAAATTCCAATTTTTGAGTTGTGACGTTCTTTTAGTAAATGAGCGATATATGTATGTATGTACCTATTTGTTATTTATTGATTGTTATGAATTCGTATACTGCAACATCTTTTGTGTTTAAGTACAGCGCATTCAGTATATAATTGGGGTCTATTCTCTATTTTAATCCAACACTTTTATAATCAACCACACGTTGGCCTCATAATAATCATACCTTAAATCTGGCAAAACCAACATTAAAATAAGCCAACGCAAACAATAAAACTGATTTACACAAACGTGACACGAACTAACTTTGCAAAATGAAAAATGAAAGACTTAAATCAAAAAATATAAAGAAAAACTTAAAATTTTTTTTCTTCCAGTTTATTGTAAGTCCTAATGATCTCATTGGTAAATTGGCTCAACGAAACTCGTGAAAAACTGCGAGACGAGAGTAAAAATGTCCCAAGAAAATAAGATCTTAAACTTTAAGACTTAAAGGAACAAAAAAAAAAAAAAAAAAAAAGTTCAACAGTGTGTGCAAAAGCGAATGATTTTTAAAAACCGATTGTCATAGTGACCCCTAGGGGCAGAATATTTCGAAGAGTTTTTCTGATTGAACTTACAGTTCTGACTTTCTTGCATGCATACACTTCACATATACAAAGATACATATCGTTGGTTGGTTTCTGGTTTGCGGCACAGAATATTCAAAATACATTATGTCTGCAGCAACCCAGAAACCAACTGCCGATATGTATACGAGCAATTTGCTGCTGATTAAATGCACTTGAACGATTGTTCGTAAATACGAGTATCTTCGGTGGATTTGTTATTTCGAAGCTTGAGTATCGAATAATTGTGAACACAAATGAAATAAAGCACTTCACTACACCGAAAGAATTTTGCTTCATAAATCTAATGAAGCAATTTCATTAGATTTTTTTTTTCACAAATGTAATAATAATTTCACAAATCCAATGAAAATTTCAGAAACATTGTGAACGAATTTCATTAGAATTGCTTTGTTGGTATTCTGGTTTCGTGACAATATTTCATTGGATTTATGACAACAATATTTTTTTAATTATTAAGAACCCCCTTTATATTCAAGTTATTTCATTGTTTTCATGAAATTATTTTGTTATTTCGATGAAGTTATTTCATTGCATCAATGATACTATTAAATAAATTTGACGAAGTTGTCAGTAATATAATTTTGACGGAACTGGTTTTATTAATACAACGAAGCGTGACGTTGGTTGAATTTTAATGAATTTTTTCATTGGATTAATGTCGAAATTCATAGAATTTATAAAGAAAATTCTTTCAGTGTACATTGAGAACCAAAATGTAAGAACTTACTGAAGTGGAATAAGATAAAAATGCAGTAGGTGCAGAACAATACTTTTTTTTGACCTGTAGGTCTTTAACATTTACAAATCGTTGTTTAGTAAAATATAGTTTTAAGCAACAGCCTGCCTCATGTCTTTAAGTCAATCGCTCGCCATCATCAACTCAAGTTTGCCTACTTCAGTAACACTTTTAGGATTTTTTTTATATTCAGTTTTTTTATTTTTTCATCAGTTAGTTGCTTGCTTCGTGCTTTGATTTGTCCAGTTTGCCAGATAAGCATACGAGCGAGTATCAATTTGAAATTATATGTATTATCAAGGTAAATTGATCACTTTAAGAACAAATTTGCTTTCATAGGTATAATTTTGTAAAAAAAAAAAATTTTTTGTCAAACATTCGAATGACCCTGTTTGTCATTTGTTCCAGCTGCATATACATATGTATGTATGTATGTATGCATGCAAATATGTTCGTATGTATATCTGCAATAACTTCTATTAAAATGAGGAAAGTTTTGCGTGAAACGAAAATAATTTTCTAGCGAATTTTAAATTATTTTAGTGTGTAGGTGCCACCCACTTTGCAGGTTTGTTGAACCTCTAAAGTCTGACGTGTTTTCAGGTGTGTTGACTTTTCTTTCGTGATTTGTTGTTATTTTGTAGTACGTAGTATAATTGAATTTTTTCTTTTAGTAGATATGTACAATAAAACTTAAGACGGTAATGGATAATAATATTCTCTGCTTCATATGCCAGCAAAAAATACATGAAAAATATATTACATACATATGTATGTAGTACATATCACTCATTTACTCAAACAACGTCATAACTCAAAAAATGGATTTTTTGATTTTGTATAAAAATTTTATACAAATATGTATCTTGTTTACTCAGCCCTTGATTGTTTGTAAATTAAAAACTTTAAACTCGTTTTCTGGCAAACTAGTTATGACGTTTTTTGAGTCCCATGGCATTGCAAGAGTATGGCCGACTCTGTCTGAATCAAACAGTTTTTCATTAGTAATTAGTGGTTACGATTTTTTTGGCGCATGGCACACAGATGTAAACTCGGCCTATGAATATTAACCGCCCGTCAATTTCAGTATCAAAGAATTGATTTGGATGTTCATTTTCCATATTTTTTATAACAAAAAACACCGAAAGTTATGGTATACATAATTTTTAATACATACCTAACAAAAAAACTAAAAAAATACATTTTTGAAATATAGAAGAAAAATTCATGTAATCAATAAAATTATTTTAACTGTTAAGATTTTGTTTTGTATAGAGAGGTACTGCTCAATCAATTAATATGCCTACTAACATACACATACATTAGGGCGGGTCGATTTAAAAATCGCACAAATTACAACGAAAATCGTATTCTAGGGATAAAAATAAGAAACTTTGCCTAAGGAACCATACCTCTAAAATGTATTTTGATGTCCCGACTTTTGATCCGAAGGGTCAAATACAAATATTTAAAAAAATCACAAATGTTTGTATGGGTAACCCCCCCAGGGGTGATTCCAGGGGTGTGCAACTGGCATAGGTGGGTCGGCCCTCCAAAATTAGTGGGGGTCGGACATACATTTTGACTCGATTGAGGAACTCTAAATGGGTCAAAGTGCGATTTTTCAAAATTTGACCCTTCAAGAAAATTTAAAACTTCGGATCAAAAGTCGGGACATCAAAATACATTTTAGAGGTATAGTTCCTTCGGCAAAGTTACTTATTTTGATCCCTAGAATACGATTTTCCTTGTAATTTGAGCGATTTTCTTGACTACATACAAATCGACCCACCCTAATATACACACTTATATACATATGTACTCGTATGTACATATGTTTGTTAGTATGTATTACCTTCTTTAGGAAAGGGATAGTGAAGAGAGGACAGATGGCGAGGTGTTAAATTAATTTGCCATAATCAGTTTTACAGCTTTGCTATTGGGCGTATTGCTAACTTTTATAGCATCGTTGCAGCGCGTCTAGTGTTAAGTGGTCGCATTACTTTAAGCTATATAGCCATTTTATTAGCTATTTTACTTTGCTGAATATCGATTGCAGCAATTTTTCACGAAAATGGGTCCTGTGATATGCATTAGCAAATAAAATAAATGACATGACTGAGCCTGGTCAGACATTGAACTTGTGCTTTCGAAGAGCGTCGTTTGCTTTATAGTCAACTCGATTAACTACTTCAGTCAAGAGCTGCAGCCAACCATTGCATAAAAATTTACTTTTGTGTGAATTACTATGACTGATCACACGTGAGTGTGAACATAATAAATATTGATTGATATTAGACAATTGGAAATTAGCAAGATTGAATTAAAAAAAATTTCATACATTTTGCTGCAAAATTTTCATTAAAAAAATTAAATTAGCTTTCTTTTCGATGCTTTAAAATTGATTTTGTTCCCTAATTCAAAGTTTTTTGCTCATAATTTAAATTTCATAGTTTTCTGTTAATATTTTTTGAAAACATGGAAGCACAAGTTGGCAGCCTTCTGTTAATTGAAACAGAAAAGTAATTTTTAAGGCAAACAAACACCTCTTTTTGGAAACAATTGTTGAATGTTTGATAACATTGTGCTGCTAATTACTCGTATTTACAAAATCGAAATTTATTGCATTGGAATATCCTGATATACATGTGTACATACACATTGTCGGCTTAGAGTAGTGTAAACGTGCTGATTCGTCGAAGAATTAGCGCAATATCTATCACATTGTATATCAGTTGTATATAACAAGATATATTTTTAAAAGGAATAATTTATCACACATGCTCACGATAACAATATTACTAAAGCTAACTTACTTTTTGTTAACATGAATTGTACGCTCTATAAATATAATGTAGAATTAATTAGAAACTAACTTTATTTCTTTTATTTTATATTTTGTAAACTACTGAAATTAGCAAGGCTACACTCAAATTTTCATTAAAAAGTTCTGAACGAATTGGAAGACTAAAAAAACTTTCTAATGTAAAATTGGGTTTTGCGGTTTAACTCATTTTAGCGGTTAGGGTCGATATGTACACTGTACACTCATACATAACTCCATAAATATGTTGTAACCTGTCGGAAATTCGGTTAACTTTAAACTAACTTTAAGCTAACTATTTCGCAAATACTACTGACTGACACTTGGATTAGTTGCAATGTAATTAACTGACTATTTTAACATTGCGATGTCCTAGGCGGTAGTCAATTGTCACACTCTGCACTACTTTCAGCTAACTTAAAGTTGACTTTTTCAAATCACCTGGTAGTCAGTAACTTAAAAATTAAAATTTCTGGGGTTCGAACCCCAGCGTTGAGTACATGTTGTGTACTCAACGCGCTACCACTCAGCTAAGCTGCTATCTAAAATAACAACAGCAAAATGTTAATATAAAACTGAAATTAGTTTTAAAGTAGCTGAGAACAAATTTGTTGGCTCTCAACTTCAGAATTAATTTTGGGTTTGTTCTGGATTACATTGCAGTTAGCTTTTAGTCGGTTAGTTAACTATAAGTTAACCACACATTCTCCGGCAGGGTATGTACTCATGTCAATATTTATAATGTGTTGCAAACTCCGCTTAATTGTTTTATGACTTTTGTTCCATTTAATGACTATAACTTTTCAAAGCATTGGCTTACAGGGAATAATGACCATAAAACACTACATAGTGCAAAGAAACTCAAATTAATCTCGAATATTAAACGTTACTATTCAGTATTAGTATGCACAAGTACGATGTTTGCCTGTGAATGTACTCCGTTTGTTATTTCTTTAAGGCACAGTTCCGACAGCAAATTTGTTTATATGCTTTTTATGTTGTTTTTATTTGTGCCCAGTTTTAGCCGGATCCCACACTCTGATTGTTTATTATTCAGTCATGTTGGTTTGTGCAAATTCAATACGCCGCCCTTAAAATATATTGTACGGTTATTCACAATTACAATAGACACATTCGAACATACATACATACATATGCACACATGTATATACCCAGTGAACTCCCGATAATTTGAAACTCAAGGGACCATTTATTTATTCATTTATGTGATGGTCGAGGAATTAAACAAACGCGTTGAGTTGTAGACAGAGTTTACTTTGAAAAATTCTGACAACATTGGCAGAGGAGTAAGCCAAATGTACTGTCGTAGGCAGTAATACATACATACATACGTACATACATACATATACACATTAGGGGTGGTCAATTATTTCTGCAGGTCTGAAATCAAATCCTAATTCTCGCAAATCGCCGTAAAGATTTTCTGCTCATATTATAACTTCATGTATACGAAATTTTGGAAGGAAACAACTGAAATTTAGGACCCTACATATTTATGTAAGTAAGTATATTCAAACCTGCAGTGTATGTATGTATATGTTTGAAATGTTTAATTTTTTTTTCGAGATATTAGATTATATCTAAATGCGCGTCATATGTATGTATATTTTTTTTTAATGTTGAACGTAATGATAGCGCACTATCAATAGTGGCCCTAAGATGACTCCAATAGCAATAGTAGACGTTTAGAGCACTAACTGATATTTTGTTCATCTTGATTTAGTCGTTTTTTTATGGTTTCTTGGCCAAAGTTTCTTAGAACTTAGGGCAGATTGTACTTTTCGAGTTGCACAATCATTTAATCTTTTGTGCATATAATTTGACCCACCCTAATATGCATCTTGCAAGTAAATGATCTTTGTTATTGGGGATTTTAAATAAAACTGCTAATAGTAGGATGGTGTAAATCGTGCTTTAATGATTAGCCATACTACCATAAAGTTGTGAAAGAACAATTCTCATTTAAATGATACACAGATTGATGGATGCAACAAGGTATTCGACGTATGTATGTATGTATGTATACATACCTATATATGTATGTACATATGCAAATCTGTAAGTAGAATATGTTTGTTTAAATCGCAATATTTTCACGCTTTTTAAACAATTGCTTTATTTAGCGGAATTATGTATATGTACATATATGTAATTGTTTAACTGAAATTTTAATATATTGTCACCTAAAATGCAAAATAACGTGACATCGTTTTTCATAAGTTTACAGAAGAAGCAAACAACTGCATAAAACGGAAACTTTTAGAGATATTAAGTCAAAATCTTTCAATCATGGTTTCAATTAAACAATAAATTCATTTTGGATAAAAATTATCCGTTTATAAAACTAAGCTAAGTGTTATGTGTCTTATGTTATTTTAAATTGTGGTTTTCTGAAATAAAATAACGTATCACCAACTTTCTAAACTAGTTACATGAAAAAACGAAAGCCGCAATAAAATTATAGTTTTCATTAATAATTGAACGCATTTTTTTGATGTCTTTTACTTTTGCATATTATGTTGACAATACTAATTGAAAACAAAAAATTATTTAACTTTCATAAGGACAACAAGAAAAAAAGTATTTTAATTTATTAAGAGATAATAAGTTGATAGCAAAAATAAGATAAGCAGCTATTAATTTACTAGTTGGTCAAAAGGTATACTACAAGGATGGCAAAGTTGGTACAATTGTACCTTTTTTGGTACTATTGAAAGTCGGAAAGTACAATAGTACACCAATGACTAAATTAGTACATTTAAGGAATCTCCCCAGTTTCACTCCGCATTTCTTTTCAAACGATTGCATATGCCAATTTTCACTTTTGAGCCATGAAACTCATATTCTTCTCAGTTGAAAACAGTCTTGTGAAAGCAAAACGCAGCGAAAAAATAAAAAAATATGAACTCGTCCTTTTCCAAATAATTTTTCTTCCAAATTCGGATGCTAGAGCACATGCTACTAACTTGTATAATTTAAATATCAATTTAAACAGGTGTAACCATATGCTTTAACATCCCAACTTACAAGGAAATTTGTGAAAAGGATTCGATAGACAGAACAAAGTCGATTATTTTAATAAAAACAAAGAAAAATTTGTATGTAATTTGAACTAAAAAATATTTTAGTACAATTAAGTTAAAAAAAGTACAATTTTTGAAAGTTGTTGGTACAATTTTAAAATTCTCAATGCCAACCCTGGTATACTATCATAGAAGAAATGACAGTCTGCTGTAAGCAAAGATTTTAGATCTTGCCATATGTTGCCATTTCTTTTTGGAAATGGTAAGACTTTGCGAGTGTGCAATCTCCTAGTGTGCTGACTTCCAGAATTTCTGGGAGCCCTTTCTGAAAGAAGCTGATAGTCATCCCTAATATTGGTTTTGTAATACTATATGACTCCGGTTGGATCGTACGCCAACGCGTACACACTTTTTTGCTTTTCTTTCCACTTTTGAAAAAATTTTCAGAATTTTAAAAAAATTTTATTAAATCTAAGATGAAATTAAATTTAATATACATACACGACTAAGAAGTCAATGCTTACTTCAACTAAAAACAGTAAAATAAATGTTCTCTAGTTTTTTAAATTCCCATGAGTGATGGATGATACGTTATATTGTTTAAGAAAATCATGCACTTGATGATACGTTATTTTGAATTTTGCTTATAGATTTGGTATTTTTTATATAAGATCTGCAACACATATGAAATATAATGTAGTGAATCGTAATCAATAAAAAAATCAATTTGGAATACGTTACTTTGCATTTTAGGTGACGATATGTATGTACATATGTTTATTATAGTATTATAATCGGTTAAGTTATAATGTGCATACAAAGAGTGTGAACAAGAAATTTGTTTAATTTCAATAATAATGGAAATGAAACAAACAGTTTGGCTACTGGCAACGCAACGGATAACTTCATAAAATTTAAATAAAAATTATATTTCATGAAAATAATAATAATATGGTCCTGTTTCAATTAAATAAGCACCCTATTGTACTTTCTTGCATAAATGTACGTAACATATTTTTAATTGTTGCATTTGCTTAGTCCCGGTTCACACACTTCAACTTTTGTTGCTCAACTCGTAATTCAGCTGTAAGAAAAAAAGAGATAGTTGTATTTCCTTCTCCGTCCTTCTTACAGCTGAATTACGAGTTGATCAACAAAAGTTGAAGTGTGTGAACAGCGGCTTACTCGCTAAATACTCACACCTATTTTAAGATTTTTATTTAGCTGATGCAAATGTATTATTGTTGCTAGAACCACGCAAAAGATAACTAGTGAAGTAATTCGTTAATTTACTTTAAAGCCGCCATAACTTCAAAACCATTTATTTTCAATCTATTCAATCAAATAATAATTCTTCTTAAAGCGCAGAAAACTCAAAATATTATTATGATTTTTTACAAAGACTCCTATATGTATTTATATCAAATACATAATCGAGTGCAAATTTAGGTTTTCGTCTGTGATCAAAGAAGATGTCACTTCGACCGCTAAGGAGATTTGGCTGTCTTCTTCTGGTGTAAGACAGGCTAAGGCTTTGATGCAGCCATTTACGTATAAGGGCATCCTGAACTTCAACAGGAATAATTTACGGCTTGTTACTGGTTTTCTGTCTGGTCACTTTGGACTGAAGTATCCGCTGTGGAAAAGTAACCAAGATGACGACACACATTCTTTGTGAGTGTATCGTATTGTGTGATAGTAGAAGGCGTGTTTTTCATTCTGAGTTTGTGTGTTCAGATGATATTAGGCGGGCTTCTCCAATATCTGTTCTGACCTTCATAAGGAGAGTCATACAGAGGTTGAATTAATCTAATTCATATGTAGATCTATGGTACAAAAGATCCATCAGGTGTGGCAGTGACGGTCTTTGGACCAGATCTTTCCCCTATTCTAAGTCTAGGTTTTCGTAGTAAATGAGGAGATGAGTTAAATATTGCATCTTTGTTTTATATGGCGCTCTCATTAATTTCAGATAATTATTTTATAGGCAAGAGCGACTTCGTTATTTTTCAACTACAAATATACGATAAATTTTTATTAATTTTAATTACATAATTAGTCATATTTTATCTATGTTTTCTTAATTACGAGTACATTGATTTTCATATTTCGAACTGAATTAAAACAAATAAAATTTTTAAATAAAAAAATATGTACATACATACATGCATATGTACATACGAGTACAATATGTACTTCCTATGACCATGACCATACCCCAGTATCAATCACAATGTCAGCGATAAGTGCGTCTGAATGTTGTATTGGTGTTTGGCAAAAAAAAAAAATGCAACTAACTGAACTCTAATAAAATCACAATAACAAAACATAACGTACAAAACAATGAATGACAAAACCTCAGATACTTTTTTTATACCCAGTGAACGAATGAATGAATGAATGAATTAATGTCTGTCTGATTATCCATACGTATGTACATATGTACATACATACATACACACGTACGTCCGTCCGTTCATTACAAATAAATGCATTAACAATAAGATGCATTACGTGTGTACGTTTGTATGTATGTATATATGTATGTATGTATGTATGTACGTTGTAGTTTTATTTTTAATTTTAAGAGTATTGGTTAAACGTAGTTTTAGTTGTCTGCATAAGTCACCATTTAAGGAAAATTGTTTGGTGTGTTGTTCAAGTCAATCACTTATATACTATGTTAAGTTTAGTAACTTACTACACTCGTAAACACCTCCGAATAAGAAAAAAGAAAACATAATACATTCATCCATCCATACAAATAAAAAAATAGGAATAAAAGTTAAGAAAAATATACAGCGGTTGTCAACAAGCTCTAACATTGTTGTTGTGCATTCATTGTACGAGTATTGTGGTCTCAGTGATGAAGCTTATAAATACGCAGCTCGTTCGTATTGTCTTTCATGGCTTATTGCTCGTATTGTTTTCCACAGAAGACAAAGTTTCTCCAAACTCATTGGGTTTTCTTTTAAGAGGCGGAGAATTCTTAATAGAAATATTGTCAAAAGGCTGAATCTATAGGATAAATTTACGCTATCAACGTTTAAATAAATGTAGTCGTGGTTATATGGTCGACGTGATTAAAGGCTAAGTTACCCGACTGTAATGTAAAGTAACTGCAAGAGTAGGAAACAGCTGATCGATATTGTTATGTGAAAAGTAATGAAAATGATTATAGAGATGTAATGTAACGTAACCTACTTTTCATATAAAAATATCGATCAGCTGTTCCCTACGTTGCAGTTACATTACATTACTGTCGGATAACTGAGCCTTAACGCTTACATTATGTACTACGGAAGAAAATTTGTACAAACTTTTACACTTCAGCACACTAAAACGGATTTTTTTTTGAAAGCTAACAGAACTCGAAAACATTACTAATCACATCTCAAAATCATTGATGGTTGACAGTTAGACTTGTCACTAGTTCACTTTTGCGGCAAAAATTAACTATTGAACGAGTTCGACCCAAGTCTATTGACAGTGACTTTTTTTGTGTACCTAAATACACCAATGCATTGGGTACGCTTAAACCTTCAAAATATATTTGAATAATAACAAGCAATGATCTGTCTTGACTCTATTCATAATGAATTATCTACACATATTAAAGGGACAATCTAACTTATAAAAGCACTTGCAACGGACATTGAAACAATGGAGCACTTTCTTTGTCATTGCCAAGCTTTTACCCAGCCGACATTTCGCTTTTTTGAGGATGATACCTTACCAGATATTACTCACCTTAAAGGTATTGAACGGAAAACATTGAGGGACTACGTTAACGATACTGAGTTCTTATGCAGATGTGTGTTCGCTTAATTCACTTGAAAGCGCACAACAGGTCTATACTGCCGTATGTGTATGTCCTTGATATGAGCGTATCTAATATTTCTGGACATAAAACAGTCAATATTACCAAATTGACTGTCTTATACAACTAATACCTCTTTTAGACACGGAAAGTTTACTTTGCGAAGTCTTATTTCAGCTGTTAGAAGGACAGAAAAAGATAGTATTCCTCCCTCGTTCCTTCACACAGCTGAATCAAGACTTTTCAAAGTAAGATTTTTCGTGTCTAAAAGGGGTATTAGCTGCTAATTTAAATTTCTCCGCCTCAAAAAACAAAACAGCAACTACACACCCTTACTAATGTAATCGCATCGCACGACTTTTCCGTACTGTATTAAATTTATTGACAATCAAAGGGAGGAGACTCCAGATTGTCTGCGGTCGAAAATTCATTTTTAGTAAGTATGCTTAGAAACATACATACATATGTAGATAGATATGCACTATGGACCAAAGACCAGATTTACTGGCCAAAATATAATTTATAAATGTATTTTTTTTTTCATATATTCGATACAACACAAATATTAAAAACATATAAAACATATCGATATATTAATGATTAGTTTATATGGAAAATCATGTACTTACAGATTTAGTTGGAAAAAATATAATGAAGGCATATTTTCAACGACAAATCTTTAAGCTCATTCAAACAAACAAAAAAAAAATATTAAAATTCTTTCACCATGATTCTGACGATAACTAGAATATTTCGGAAATATGTATATAATACAAGGACATCGTAATTATTTCTTAAGTGCGGTCAGGCTTGTGTCTGTTGTTAGGGCTTCGAGTGTTTTTCGTCTCGCTCGCACTGGTTGACTGATCTGCCACGGATAACCGTATAATCTTGCGGTTTTTTGTGGAATTTCTTTAACAACCACGTTGCTACTTGCTATGTGAAGGCATAGGTCGTGTGCAGTCAGTCAAAAAACTTTTTTTGAAAATACTGTCAATGACATCTTGGGCATATGGTCTGTTCGACGATTGTATCGTCTTGTCTATGGACGAAAAAAAGAAGCAGTTTTGATTCTTTAAAACAATTATTATTTATTGTCTATGATAGAAGGTTCGTGTATTTGCTCCAACACATATTCTTTCATGTATTTTTCAAACTATTGTATAATACTTTAACTGAATTTTTATGTTTTAAAAACATGGCAATAATATTTATATTTTTCATTATCAAAGACAACATCCATTTTTGAAGAAAATAATCTAGAGAATTCAAAGACAAGAACTCAGAACAAACAAAAACGTCCTAAAGCTTCTTACTGAATTAGGGCATAAGTTTTGTGTAAATTACAAAATGTTTTTGATTTGTTTGAGCGATATAGTGTTTCAGTTTGATCAAAATTTCACAGAAGTAATCAAATAATTAACAATTGGGTCTGCTCTGAAAACTGAGAAATGTTCAAAAATGAGTATTGGTGATCTACAAATTAGTTACTTGATTTGGTAACATTCTAAATTATGCTCGAATAAAAGTCAACTGTTCACTAAAGAAATCCTATTTTAAATAAAAAAAATTTGCATTCCAAAGATATCGTTGACGAAAAGTTTCGAAAAAATCTTTTTTTTTTTCTTAACAACTTCAAAAGTCTTTGTCAAATTGGTTTTTATTTATTCACTGATTTTTATAGACTTTAAATATATATCGGATGCTGCAAATTTGACCAAAATCTGTACAAAGGTTCGAGATATATTGTTGTCGAAAATATGCGAAAAAAAATTGTATACTTTATTACTCCGCAATTTCTTGTCAAAACGATTTTCGATATAGTACATTAATATGACCAGCAATTCCGATTCTAATAAACTGCATGCACAATTTGATTATAATTAGTAAGAGTTTGTAGGAGTGAAGGGGAAAAGTAAAGGAGAACAACAAACTTTGATGTAGTTCGTGGTATAGTGAAAATTTTGTCAAGTACACTTAGCTTGTGCAAAAGAGCCCTAATAAAAGAACTCAAAATGTAATTTATAATTTCTGTTTGGTGTTTGTTCACATTGGATTTACTTTCAATCAGTCATACTTACTCGATTTAAAAAAAGAGTAAAATTATGTGAACTCGGCTCAGGGAACACCAAAAATACTAATTCGTTTTGGAAACGAGAAATTCAATTAAAGTTTAGGGCCAAACCCACGATTTCGATAACGTTCGACTTGTCGCACACCTACATTCAAAACAAAAATAAATTTTAATATTTTGTTGTTGTTTCAAATGTAACTGTGCGACAAGTCGAACGATGTCGATATCGTGGGTCTGGCCCTTATTTACATATGTATATATGTATGTATGTATGAATGCTCTTGTCCGCATAGATATGCATGTATGACTGTTTAGTGCGAAAATATAATAACATTTCTATGCATTTATACATTATAAATCTCAATACCACTGGACTTTTCTTGGCTCAACTGTTTTATACTTATGTACATGTATGTATGTATGAATTATTAAAGTGTCCCTAATTTCAATTTGTTATGAAAAGACGTCGATATTTTGTCAATATAAGATAAATGTGATGGTTGCGAATTTCTTCAGGTCCGGCGGCTTTCAGAAATGAAAATTTTTTCGATCTTTAGAAATGTCTTTTTATTACATCTTAAATTATATGTGCCTCAGCATCAGACACTTCGATATATATTTTTTTTACTTTTTAAAAATATGTATGTATGAATGTTTTCTTTCAAACAACACATAAATTAAAGAATTTAATTTCACGGACTTTTGAAGCATTATCAAACGCTAACTTATAAATATGCAACTGAATAAGCAAAATTATTTTTGCTTATCGCTTCAAAATGCAAAAACTTTTGTAGAAAAAAATTAACTCTTTGTAGTTTTGCAACAACTAATTATTTTTTGCATTTGATATGGACAAAAAACGAAAAGCATTGGAAATAAAAGCAAACTGCCTTTAAAATATTCCAAAACGCAGTTTTGTTAATGGCACGCTTGCAGATAAGACTTACTTAAGTGCAACACTAGTTTGTGTTGCAGTCAAGGGCATTAATTTATTGTTGCTGCAACCAACCACCTTCATGCTTTTAAAACATTATGATTTTCAAAATATGTACGAGTATGTATGTATGCACATAGCAGCAAAACATTCGGAGTTGGCTGGCTTGTGCTTTATGCACTACTTGTTATAATCTGTATCTGTGTCTTAAGCCCAGAGTACAGTTATTTTTATTTAGTTTTTTTTTTAATTTTTTCACATCAAGTTTTATTTTAAATTTTGGGGGCGGGGGCGTTATCTGTGTACAATGGCCGACTGCTACAAGGAGATTGTGTGTACTTTACAACCACGGCATGAAATAAAAACACTGTCAAACCAAATGAAAATGCGGGCCACTGAAGTTCCGAGTATTTACAACACTATTATCACCACCAACAACATTTGTATCTGCAGCCGTGTGGCATGCCAAAGCAACATTAAGTGATAATTGCAAATACACTAAATACTGAGGTAGACAGACATTAATTTTTTATTATTATTTACTTCTTTACAGACATGCAGCATGAGGTTTAGTTTTCATTATTAAGATATAAAAACTGCAAATTAAATTACAAATTAAAAAAAATATTTCCCACAATTTTCCGGATAATGATTATGGCCCCAAATTGTAGGTCTGAATGTTTTCTAACCAATGCTATATTGGTTTTAAAAATCAGTTGAGATTTGTTCGATATATGCATATTTTATTCACAGGGGACAGTGTGATCGTTTTTTTTTTTGGCGAAAATCGACTATTTACGATCGCAAATAATCGATTTTTGTCAAAAAATGAGGTTCGAAAATTATGTCGCTTAAGCTACTTTGGCGGTTATGGCACGATTGAACTTTTTATCAAACCATACCAAACACTGGAAGAATTAAAGAAAATACAATTTAGTAGCTGACCCCGGTCCGCGTTGCTGGCCCTAAGCAAACATTAGTGTTGTATATGGCATTGGGGGTACAATATGAAAATTGGATTTTGCCCACGAATAAACTAAATATTGCGCCACCTGTCGCACGAACTTCAAACTACACAGAAACACTCCTCACGCCCCATAGAGCATGTATATAAAGTTTGGTCTAAATCGGAGCAGTAGTTCTTGAGTTACGGTGCAAAAACACAAAAAAACTAAAAATTGCGCCATCTGTCGGACGAATCACTATTTCTGAAAGGGGCGTAGCATTTACCGGAATAGAATATATATATAAACACTCACAGGTCTTTTACGAATATTTTGCGGGGTGGAAGGCGAAAATCTGTTGGGGCATTGAAGAGTTTACCCATAACAAATAAACGTGTTTTTGTATTATATATAATAAGATATGGTAAGTGCACCAGTAGTCGGCCAGTTAACTTTTTTTTCGTTTTCAAACTTGTGCCATTTCTGATGTGAAAATGGTATTGCGATGATACATACTTATTATAATTCTGTTATAAGTATTGTTTTATGCTCATTTAACTGTTTTCCAATAGAAAATATATAAATGCATGAAATTTTAATATTTTCCAAAATGCATCTTTTTTGCCAGTAGTCGGCACCCATGTTCCTAAGTTCGGCAATTGATGACCCTATAGTCGGCATGCAATTATCTGCTAAGGAAAGGTTGACATTTTATAGGAACTCAAGCAGCTTTTTATATAGAATAAAAATTATTTACATATATTTTTATAGTTCTGACTGCACCTAATATGAAAATGGTGCCTTCTCTTATTTATTACGAGTTTTTTCAGAATTCAGCGTATTATTGGTGCATTCATTGGTTCGATTTTCTTGAGTGGTCATATTTGAATGAATTAATAATTATACTGAAGGCACAGGGCTCTGCGAACGAAAATATCTATTATATCGCTTACCAGGTACTAGAGCACCTCGTGTATACCTGCTATCCTGTGGAACCACAGAGGGCATAAAGATTCATATTACTTCACAGTACTACTGCTCTAAACTTTCATCATCTGCACGGGCTGTTACTCCCAATGGTAAGCCTGTTTAGGTGTTTTCTCAGTCTGTAAGAAAGCCTGTGAGCATTCCTAGATTATTTTTATTTTAGGACATGGGATCATTCAAACGATTTTTGCTATACTTTATAATCATTATGTTTCCATACCTCGATCCAGGGAGAGGTGTTTCCTGGTATTTCTGATCTCCATCCATATATATTCCCGGATTTTATCCGATCCAATGAGAGAAAACGGTTCTGGTCCGACCTTGTGTACCCTGACCAGGTTGTCTGCATTTTCCTTTCGATCAACTCCAACGTGTATGTGAACTTAGCAGAGTACGACCTTATTTATGCTGTGTAGCAGATTAAGCTTAATGTGGCAGTCCCAATATAACTTCGAGGTATAACTATATGAACTAAGTGCTTTAAAGTCCCCCACACTGGTGCCACTTTGAGCGACTATGCTTTAATGGCAGCAGGTTGCTATTTCTCATCCTCGGTAGTACCTGTCAGGATAAAATTGTATGCATATCTCAATGGCATAAACTTCTGATAAAAAAGTTAGAGATCTGAAACGATCAGAGTCTTCCAGGGATAATTGTTCCCATTGGTTAATTAGACAGTCACAATCTGTTCTTCCCGGGTCGTTGATGACTTTTTGCTTGGTAGCAGTTTCTATAAAAAATTTTCGAGGTGCGATCTCAATGAGTGCCTCAGTGAATCTCCAACCGATCTCTGGTCGTAGCTTTCCGACCAAGCAACAGCATCATAAGTGATGATAAGTTTCACTATCATGGTGTATTCATCTTAAGGTTTTGCGTGTGCAACTCTTATGTTTTTCCTGCATAGATATACTCACCTTTAGTGAGTCTAATATCACTCCCAGGTACTTGACCTCAGATGAGCTTTCTAAAAGCACGCTATCTACTGGGGTGGTTTGCAGAGTATGATTGTCCTCCTATTGGTGAAGGGAACAATGAACGCCCTTGCGGAGTTGATATTCAACCCTACGATTAAGAACATTTCCTTCGCTATCCCTAGTCCGTTATGTACAATGTCACATAAAGTCTGTTCAAAGTGGTCATATTTACAATCATACAATTTTCTGTTGTTGCATGAAGTAATTATCTCTTCTGAATTACAAAATTGCAATCTATCTAGGATCCTCAGTTCAATAAACTTATAATAAAAGTTCATACCGACCTTAGGAAACTGTATGCCTGGTATAGAGGATGTAGTATGTATACTCCATACATATTACTATGCCGACTACTGGGTAAACTCGTTTTAAACTAATTTTTTTAAAAGCAGTGGCAAGAGAGATGATTACTATACTATTTTGCAATTTTTGAGCTTAATATGAGAAAATACTAATTTTTCTATAGTCGGCACACCCCTGCCGACAATTGGAAATCATGAAAAATTTTGTTCCTAAAGATGGAACCCATTAAAATAAGCAAAATAAATAAATTTTATTAAAATTTTCACATTAATATCAATATTTTAGTTGATTTGAATCCATAGAAACCGACACTTTTAAGAAATTACTTCATTTAATGTGAATACTCACTTGTTTAAGTTGGGCTCACCACTAAAAAGTTTCTTAAAAAACGGGCACAATCGCCCTCTTTAAAAACAGTCACGGAAAGAGGCCAAAAATATGCCAATATACTCATCTCATTCAAATTTACTCAATGTTTAGCGAGAAGTAAGTATATTTCTAATGAAAATCAGATCTTACTTATATATTTAATGGCCGCTATTCTTATTTATATACATTTTTATTTAAAAAGGCCGACTACTGGTGCATGCCGACTTTAGGAGCCTTTACCCTATACATATGTATATACGTAAATACGAGTACATGTTGCTTAATTCAGAAAGGCCATATCATCTCATTATTTTTTTTAAATCGCAATTTTTGCATTTTTCTATTTCCAAAAATATAATGAGTTAGGACCTTAATTAAATCAGTTATATGTAATAGACTCATACATACAAATCGCTACCTTAATATAGAAAGGGCCCAACTCATTTTTTTTTTTGAAATCGAGATTTTTTTATATTTCGACAGAAGAAGATCTATTGTATCAAAAAATTCAAAAATCTCGATTTCAAAAAAATAATGAGTTAGGTCATTTCTATATTAAGCTAACGATATGTACATATCGTGGAAGAAAATTTCCACGCAAATTTGCATACTATTAAGTCAATATATAAATATGCCCATCTTCCAGCTAACGCATTAATTAAGGATTTTATTAAAATTATGAAAGTTTTTTGTTTTTAATGTTCTCCTAGTGTGATTCTTCATCAAGTATTTTTTCCATCTCCTATAAAATGTGTCAAGTAGTGGATGAGGCGATTTGATTTTTAAGTCACGACAAAGTTTCATTTTCCAAACACCCCACCCTCATTGTCAAAAACCCCACCTTTTTATTGAATTAAGATTGTTATTTTTTATACGAGTATTTAAGTTGAATAAATCATTTTGGAGTATTTCAAAAATGCAATCAGGCAAAACAAAAACTAAACTGAATATTTTTAATCAATTGGATGCTTTGGGAATTTGCATTAGCAAACAGTTTGATTTTAATCGCCATTCAATTTGAACTTATTTGAAAAAAAAAATTAATGGCCCACATAAAAGCCAAATAAAATTAAGAGAAAAAAGTAATAAAATAAAATAAATATGTATATTCGACTAGATTATATGTATAAAAGTATGTCATCCATGCAACTGTTAAACCTAATCTAAATGTGTATGTGTTGCCTCCGATGATGTGTAAAGGTAACAGCCGCTTTCTCTTGAGGTACGTAGGCAATTCTGGATTTGGTTGTTGGCTGAACCAATATTTGTACATACAGTAAGGGACAAAATTGTTCACAGAATAGTAGTTATTAAGAATATGTTGAATTATATTATTGTAGATATTATTTTATTTGAATATTATATACTTTTTGTAATTCATAGGCAATGATATGATAGCAAACACTTTAACTTAAAAATATTTTATTTCATAAAAAATAAAAAATAAATTTTTTTTTGAGTGTAGGTGTGAACAATTATGGCTCTCTTAGAAGCAACATACTAATTTAGCTGTTAATACTTTGTATGTTTACCACGAGCGGCTTCAACAGTGTTTATCCTTCTGGGCATACTTTCCACAAGATTTGTAAGAACAGCTTTAACAATATCTTCCCAAGCTTCAATGGCGTGATCACAAAGCTCATCCAAAGTACTAGGTGGTTCTTTTTTAGAAAATATTCTCCTCTTTAATATTGACCACAGGTGTTCAATCGTGTTCAAATCAAGCGATTGAGGAGGCCAATCTAAAGTCTTAATCCCATTGCTAACAAGCCACTCCTTACTAATTTTAGCCGTGTGCTTAGGGTCGTTATCTTGCATAAAGATGTCGCTCTGACCAGGTCCCAAACCAAATATATCCAGACTTGGGAGATATGAATCTTTCGGAATGGTTGTGTAGTCAGTAGCACAAGTTTTACCTTTTATTCGTCGAAGAATTTCAAGCTCATTACCACGAAAACAACCCCAAGATATCATTGAACCACCTCCAATTTTTAATGTGCTGCATATGTTGCGCTCTTTAACACCAACACTTTTATCTACCCATGTCCACTGCCGTCCGTCTGATCCTATTTTGTTGATTTTGAACTCATCTGACCACGTAACGCGTTTCCAGTCTTCTACAGTAAAATTTTCATATTTTTTGCAAAGGCTAATCTTTTATTCGATTTTTTTCACTTAAAAATGGTTTTTAGCCTTGGTTCCACGTGCTCGTAAATTCCTCCGAACTTTTTTAGCGCTAACATCTATATCATGATACAATTATACAGGTAACCGCAAATCGACAACAAATTTACAGCAAATAAAACAACAGGGCTTTTTGTTGCTAGTTTCTGGTGCCAACTGTCATAGAGCAATTAAAGATAAACAGCGTGTGTGTGTGTTTGTAAAACATAAACAACATTTGGCAGAGTGCACCACGAAACAAGCAAAACAGCTGGCGCTTCGCGGTTACCTGTATAATTGTATCATGATCTATATAATACTCTTCTTGAAGATTTTTTTTTGCCTCAACAGTAGAGCTGTGCCAAATCGTTCATTCAAGTGACCGCTCATTTTCGTTCATTTTCTAAAAAAGAACGAGTTCGTTCATTTCGTTCATCCGCTCTTTTCAAGACATAGAACGAAGTGAAAACAAACAAGCAGTTGATTCTGTACATAATAAGGGAAACATGCACAATGCATTTTGTTTTGAATTGAAAGTAAAGAAATGAAAAAAGATTCATATCGCCAAAAGAGCCACATACTTATACACAATAATGACAATGAAAATAAACTAAAATATCTAAACCAATTTTGCTAAGAAAACTATTAATACCTATGTTCTAAGAACTTAATAAATATGAATGGTAATTTAATTAATTTCATAATGGGCACAGTGTTACTAAAAGTATATAAAAAGTCAAATGAAAACAAGAATATGACAACAAATCTCACATGAACAAAGAAAAAGCCAAACAAAACAAAAAAAGAGCCAAGTGTGCTTGGTCGTTCATTTCGTTCAATTGTACCACAGTTTTGAGATTGTACTTTTTATCAGTACTGCTGAGCCAAAACAGCTCAGTAAAGTGACCGGCTCACTTCGTTCATTTCACTGATTCGTTCAATTGTACTCGTTCGTTCATGAACGACACAGCTCTACTCAACAGCTGTATTAACCGCTCCTGTTTTGATCATTCGCTTAGCTACGCAGATACCGGCAGGTGAAAGTTTCTTTGGGCGACCTGCTTTGTTGCTTAAGTTATTGAAATCACTTTATTTTTCTATTTTATTTACTAATCCAATTAAAATTTTATAATTTTGGGCAGTTGTATGATATGTGAACCCTTCAGTTAAATCTTTGACAATATTTTTCTTCAAAGAAGCTTTCACAGGAATTGGCATTATAAAAATTTTAAATCTAAGCACACTATTATTTAAGATTTAGTTTAAAAACAATTTTAGACATATTTTATTTACTTAAGACCAAATCCACAGAAAATCAATTAAGAGTAATTAAAAAGTTACTAATTTTATGTATACCTTATTTTATAAGGGACAAAATTGTTCACACACGTGTTTTCGTTTTTAACTTTATAATAAATACAAACATAACGGTATTTCCGAAACAGATATGTCATACAACATTAAACAACATGGCACTCAATATGTACAATTTTAAGAGTTGACAGATGTATATGAACAAAAATTTTTTGTATAGAATATATTTTCCTTTTTTCTGTGAACAATTTTATCCCTTACTGTACATACATACATACATATAGACAAGTAAGTATCTTTTTGTTTTTATTAAATACAGGAAAGCCTACGCAAAATTTGTAACCAGAAATTTGAAAGTCTTAAACAGCATTAACACTTACGAGTTTTTCTTTAGCTCTTGTTTAAATTCAAATCATTACAAAAGTAGATAGATACCAAACACAGTTCGTACTGTAAAACTCAATAACAAGAAGTTTTAATTTAACAAAATGATTACTTCAACGAACACTTCAAGACTTTTAAAAAAGTATTAAAAATGAAGAAAGTAAGTTCCCAGCAAAAAATTTTCGAAGTTTTGTAATGGGTAGTACTCTTTTAATGGCTTACAAAGTAACGAGTGGTACTTATTTATCTAATTATTTTATTTGCATAATAATGACTGTCATGTAATTAATAAAATAAAAACTTATTTATATCACTACGTGAAAGTACTTATTGTAGTACTTTCCAGTTAATAAGGAAATATGTATATCTAGAGAAATTTGTTACAAAATTTTATTCATTTAAAATAAAAAATTAGAAAATATAGCAAATTAATTTTGAATAAGTTTAAGCAAAAATTAATCTATATTATTTTGCATATTTGTACGCAAAAAATAACCCATTAAATTTTGAGTACTTTTAGGCAATCAGTAATCTATTAACTTTTGTATGTTTGTAGGCAAAAAGTATAGGGTACCGCATACTTTTTGAACTTCTCAAACAAAAATAATGGGTTATTCAGTCAAATTGTAAGTACTTACGACTGAGGAGTACGTACATACACTTTTTTGCATTCTAGTAGGCAAACTTTTTTGCTGGGTTGTAACTGAGATCTTTTGCACAGAATGAATTTTAGGAGTTTTTACAGTCATGACGTTGAAATGAAAAATATTTAACTAAATAAATTTAACTTATTTAAGCAGCTTTCGTCTTTCGGCAGCTTTATTTATATAATATAGCCCCAAGGTTAAAGCTTCACTAAATATGGGAATAATTAACTAATAGAGAAGGGAATTTCCAGCTCAAATTGATGAATAATTAGCCAAGGAAGGTCTGAATGGATTTGAGAGCGCTACTTAAAGTCTGGAAGAGATAAGATGTTCAGTCAACTTAATGAGACTTGATTGAAAATTGTTTACCCCTACAATAATTTTATTAGAAATATCAAGGAAGAAAGAGGAATCTCAGAGGGTGCTGTTGGCTGAACTATTTAGTGTGCTTACTACAAAGCAACTTTAACTGAAAATAAAACCAAAAATCAATTAAAAATGTATTTAAGTACAATTAAACTTTTGTTAAAAAAATTCAATTAATTACAAAGTTTGATTGACTCTAATTATTTTGTTTTTTTTTTATTTTCATTTAAAGTTGTTTGTTGCAAGAATATTTTTTCTGTGTATTGGGTGTTTTATCATTAATTTTCTCTTGGGTCTTATTTAATTTTTTGTGTTTTATTTCATTACTTATTTGGGCATTATTTCTTTGGACTTTATTTCATAGCGCCCATACCAACAGCAGCAATGAATATATAATAAAATAGCTACATGTGTCAAGACAATGCGCCTACTTAACACCAGAGGTGCTACAACGATCCCTACAAGAACAGTATCAGTCAATTGACCGTTCATTTGGCCGGTAGTCATGCAGCGTATATTTATATATTCATCATTGCGTAGAACATAATTTCTATCACATTATTAAGGGCAAAATGAAAAATGTGATGGAAACTTTTGTGTACGTGCGATGTTGCATCTCTCTCTAACTAGTGAATTTCGTTAACTATCGGCCCTGTTCTGCAAATCACGACATGTCAAATCACCGTGATTTTGAAAAATTAATAAATGCTGAATAGTTGCTTTTGTAAATTCCACGATTTATAGCAATGGAAGTTGGATTAAATATTTCATTATACATGAGAAACACATAATATGCAATAAAAGTACACTAACAAGTCAGTTTTAATAGTTTGTTTTTGAAATCACCGTGATTTTCAGAAAAAAAAACCCGTATGTATATTCGAACTGCTCACTCTAGTGCTTTTTACTAATCAATGATAACATAAATATTAGTCAAGTTTGACTCATCATAATCCACTAATATATCTCCCGCAATTAAGCAATCATACACGATTGATATACTGACGACAAATACACATTTTTATATTATTTTAATTGTTTTTTTTTTATTATAAAAAGTAACTTAATAACTAAAATTAAAAAATTTCAAAACCCCCGATATGTATAGAAAAGATGTGATATCTTCTAAACGGCTGGACTGTTTTTCTAAAAACATAACTAAGAACCCTATCGATCAAGTCACCTTTCTAACAGAAAAAACTTCATCATAATTGGTCCAGCCGTTTGGTCTGTACGTGGACACGGACAGACACACAGATACACAGAGACACTGATACACAGACACACACTACAAACTTATAACACCCCTTTTTTTGGTCGGGGGTTAAAAATACACAACTAAATTAAATATTCAAACAAAAAATATAAATGAGCAAAAAGACAAAATAACATAAGCAGTATCTAGCCCTCTTCACACATTTTCACCTCCAACGCACCTTGCTTTTTACAAATATCTAAAATTTTTATTCACTACATATTTTACTTATCTTTTTTAAAACTTTTATAAATGTTGTGAAAATTAATGAATTGAATTGTATTTTTTTTATTAAAACTCGATTTTTTAAAAGTTTTGGCATATGTACAGTAGATGTTACACTCTCACATACATATATGCCGTAGTGGAGCTAAGTAATAAATAAATCCATCATCACTACCGATTAAATGACTGGTCAATTGGCTGTCACTATTGAATTCAATGTAAAATTGTTACAAATGTGTTAGTGAAAAAAAATTGTTTGTGTTAGTTTCAGTCATTTATTTCTTGTAGGGATGATAGAAAAATTAACAAAACGCCAAATAGCACAATTGTAAAAATAAAAATTAAGCATATCTTCTCTATTCTTCTCAGGTAACATAAAGGGACCTGTTATTTGGACCCAATTGAGCTGAAACACTACATTTTTAATTATCATGTGAGTACTGTAATTTCCATCAATTTACCACACAACCCGTTCACAACACTGTCAGCCGATCTCGATGTAACCCTAAAATTAGAACTAGAAATTTTAAAAATTGCTTTTTTTTTGCCTAGTGGAGATTCCTTTGCGCACTTGTACTTGTATGATTGTTATGGATTTGCATGTACAATCAATGTTTTGACTTTAAGAGATCCCTTTTGGACGAAGAAAGGAAAACATAATGTTATGTGTGCGATTTGAAGATGCATGCAGACAACCAAGAATCCAACAACCAACAAAGTGCAGAGTACTTGAGTTAATTGCATAAATTACAGCAATTCCAATGAAATTGCTTCAGGCTACAAATAAATTCACGTACGTACTTTGACCGTATAGTAAATCAACAAGATTTAATCGAAAGAGATTCAAGTCAAAGCACGGCTAAACAAAAAGTGTTATTAAGAAAACCAGTTGCTGAATAAAAGACAACAAACACAATAAGGACAAGTACATATGTACATATCGCACACTAAATCATAAAGAGTCACAACTCAGAATTATAAAAGTGCTTTTGCTTTTTTATAAACCATTTAATTGAAGAAATCTATAACGACCTCAACAATTTCTTTTGCACATATTTGCGTCATTTGTACAGTATCAACAACAGTTCTTCGCGACTACTCAGCATCTGAAATTTTTTGAGTTGTGACTCTTTATGATTTAGTGTGCGATATGTATTTGTATTAGCAGATATCTTTGTGTTAGCAATATGTACGAGTAGCATGGCATTTGTAACAAATATTGTCTGCTTACATTTTGTAATCTGCCCGAAACACGCAAATTATTTTACATTCAAAATTAAAGAATTTTTAATAATTGCAAAACAATTGTACGAGTATATTGCGTGCGCAAATACCTTTTATGGGGCAGATTTGGAAACCAAAAAGCCTAGAGGGCATTATACTGTACAGAATTAGGAGAAACGATGCAACAAAGTTGCATTAGTATCTTTGTATGTTGAAGTATAAAGGTTGTAAGGGAAATGAAGAAGATGAAATATTAGTAAAAATGAAGGATCTAATCGTACGTATGGCTTTGTTATACCGGGCTCCGACTCTATATACATATGTACATACATATGTATGTGAGCATGTTCATATTAACGACAAAGTAAACAATAGTGCAACAAATACTAATTGAAAGTATGCAAAGTTTAAAATTTCAAGGAAAAATCAACAAAGACTTATTATAGTGAGTGTATAGTAATAAGCTGTAGAACTTGCCTAGCAAATAGCCTCCGGTAAAGTAAACATAATCATAAGAGTTAAGAGTTAAGAACTAACTGCAGCAACATCAAATGAACATAATGACAATATGTAGTTGACGATGATGCTGCTACATTTGCTTCTATTTCTGACACTTCTGCTGCCTGCCTGCCTGCATCTGCAAGAATAGAAAATAAACAATTTGTCTCACGAAAAGAAAAGACTTCAACTAAGGCCAACGAAAATGCAATATTCATTCCCATTACAGATTCACTCACACTTGTACAAAAACTTGCATGCAAAAAGTCAAAGTCATGTAAATAACATTAACAAAGACAAATTGATGTTAATGCGTGCATGTTTATGTTTGACTTGCCAGCAGGGATGGCAAAGTTGGTACACAGAGAAAACAGTGCCTACTAAATACCTCATAAAATAGAACAAAATTAATAAGAAATCTCTATGGTTTTTTTTTTCAATAAGGAAATCTTATTAATTTCATAGAGAAAACCTTTTTGAAAAAATTAAGAAGAAATCTTTCAATTTTTATGAGGTTATCTTATTGAATTTTTCAATAAAAAAAAAATAAACAAAAAATTGCGTCTTTATTCTCTGTACTTATGTATTTTCATTTAAATTCTATACCACATACATATGTATGTATGTAGTATATTGTAGATGTTATTTATTTATACATACATACATACACATTATGTTATATTCTTAACTAACTTACTCACCAAGTATTGAACCTGCAAACTTCTACCTGATAGACAAGCACTCTACCCAAAATGTTAACAAGCAGCCTGAATTTGAAATTATTGTGCAAACATTCTTATACAAAAATTAAAAAGATCATGTTAAAATTGTCTCTATGTCTATTTATAGATATGAAATAAAAAGACACCTCATAAAATCAAGAAGATTTCCTTATAAAAAAAATTAATAAGATGCTTTACACATACTCATATAGGAACCTACAAAAATCAAGAAGAAACCCTTATTGAAAAAATCAATAAGGCAACCTAATAAAATCAAGAAGAAAACCTTTTTAAAAAAATCAAGAAGGCAACCTAATAAAATCAATAAGAAATCCCTATAGTTTACAATTTATAAGAAAACCCAATAGAATCAAGAAGTTTCTCTCTATGGATTGTTTTTTTGGTGCCAAAAATAACGGAAATTGAGTAAAAAAAGTTGTGAATAATAAGATTTCTTCTTGATTTTATGTGGTTTTCTTCTTGATAAAATTAATAAGATTTACCACATAAAAACAATAAGGAATCTCTATGAAAAAATCTTCGCTTCTTTCTGCTGGGATACCCCTTAGCCTAAAAACGTTTCATAGAGAAAATCTTCTTGATTCTATGAGACAGTTTTTTCTCTGTGTACAAGCTCGGAAAGTACAATAGCACACCAATGACTAGGTTAGTACATTTAAGGAATCTAACCAGTTTCACTCCGCATTTATTTTCAAACGATTAGATATATAAATTTTCCCTTTTAAACAATGAAACTCATATTCTTCGCATTTGAAAACATTATTGTGAAAGAAAAACGCAGCGATAAAACCAAAAAATGTGAACTCATCCATTTCCAAATAATTTTTCTTCTAAATACGGATACTAGAGCACATGATTTTAATTTGTATATCTTAAATTTCAACTTAAACAGGTGTAACCATATGCTTTAACATTCAAACTTGCCAGCAAATTTGTGAAAACGATTCGGTAGTCAGAACAAAGTCAATTATTTTAATAAAAACAAATAAAGATATGTAATTTGAACTAAAAATTATGGTAAAAAAAGTACAATTTTTTAATGTTGTTGGTACAATTTTAAAATTTTCAATGCCGTCCCTGTTTGCCAGTAGTTCAAACACATCAAGGTAACGAACAGATTAGTATGCCTATACATATGTATTCAGTATTTATGTATGTATGTATGTCGAAGTTCATAATACATTTTTTATATATTTCAAATATTGTATATCGTTGGTCTCAAGTAGAAAGGCGCTAAGTCAAATAATTGTTTTCAATTCAACATGTAAATTTTTTTGTACAACTGCTTGCAAAAGCGCCATTTTTTTACACTATTGCAATAAATTTTTGTGATGAGGTGTATTTGTGTGAAATATATTGGAAACAATGAAAAACTAAATTTCGTAAAAAATACGAGTTAGAGCCTTTCTACTTGAGACCAAGGATATGTTATCAGATTTACTAATTCGAAAAGAAAAATTCGATGAACTCTCTCAGCGTAGAACGGAGTTTTATTGACTGTTGCTGTCATCAAAAAATGCCCATTTATCATTGGTGGTACCTTATCGCAACAAACTTTCTATGCATAGTCGAGCTACAACTAACTTTAAATTTCTGGTTAGAGAACAGAGTGTGTTTCATGAGTGTTACAATTAATTTCTAACTTTATACAGATTATGTTTACATACATTTGTATATATACACTGTATATATTTATGTTTATCGTTAGATATTTTATCTCTAGATATTACAACGAATAATATTACTAACGGCCCTTTTCACAATATACAATTAGAAGCTAACAGGGACGTTAACGGCAAGTTTTGCAAGAAGAACTTGCAGTCAAAGTTCATGTTAACTCTTAATCATACATTGTGAAAAGGGACGTAACATTCCAAATATTGTTACTTGTTTATTTAATTTTAGTATTGCTCAAAGGAAAAATAAAAAAACCTTCTAATGTAGTCTATGATTTGGTCATTACCAGCTTCGTTTTGAAGCAGATGAGTAAAGTATCTACAATGTTTTTTGTTAATACTTTTAGGTATTTACATTGCATATGATGAAATATGAATTTTTTAAATATGATTTTATTGCATCTTTAGATGCGCACTTTTTCATATTACAACTGACATTGATTGCATTGTTCCTTTTTCTCGAATAACATCATTCAAACAGAAGAGGTTATTGCTTCCCAACTACAACTATTTTGTAAAAATTTTGATATATGTACATATGTATGTATGTATGTATGTAGGCACATATACGTATTTAATAATTTTTTATACCTTGCACATGGAAATATGCATAATAATGTCCTGCACAAGACCGTTTATAAGACCTTTCAAGACATGGGAGATTTTTCAACTGCTTTACTACACCGAAATATTCTAAAACAAACGCTAAATAACACTATTGGCAAGGCATTTGTTTCAATTGTTTCTCTTGCCAACAGTGTTATTTAGCGTTTGTTTTAGAATATTTCGTTGTAGTAAAGCAGTTGAAAAATCTCTCATGTCTTAAAAGGTCTTATAAGTGGTCTTGTGCAGGACTTTAATGCATAAATGTCACATGAATAAAGACACTAAAGTAGGTGTGACATTTCCTATGAAGTATGAATGCAATCAGATTATGTAACGTGGTCTGAATAGTTATTTCAAGATTACATTTAGTCAAATGACTCGAAGCAATTTTCATTACCAATTCCATACAATGACACCACATCCACTTCTTGCACTTCACCTTATTTTATGCATTCGAATATTTTTCGCAAATCACTTTTCTTTATGCAACTTCATATTTAAGAACAGGATGTTAGCTTGCAGTTTATTTACTATAGATGTAATAATCACCAATCCAAACAAGTTTTTACTCCATAAATACATATTTATGTGTTTAGTAAAAGCGATTGCAATACTATCAAAGTTTCTATCTAGTTTTCCAGATACAAATGACAAGGAGGAGGACCATAAACCATTTCCAATGGTTTACTTTGCAAGTACATTTGTATGTATATACATTACATTACATACATATGTAATAAATAAGGTGACGAACATAAATAATTGGTTTTCTTTTCATTAAATTACAAATTACATACATACATACATACATACTTACATGCATATGTCCATGTATGTATGTTCTCGTACCTATTTATGGACCAAATAAAAATGTCGTTGATCTAACGAAAGCAAAATGCAAATTTTTATTTTTGAAAAATATGGACTAAGTAACATATACATACATATGTACTATGTATGTATGTATGGATGTGTGAATGTGGATAAATTTACACTGCCTTACAAAAAAAAAAAAAATTAAACTGAAAATTTTTATTGCATTTTTTAAAGTAATTATTAGTGTGAAGAAAATATGTAATTGTTTTTTTTTTTTAATTCAGACATTCAACAAATAATGGCGCATTTCTGTTTCTTGACGAAAAAAATTATATCTTGTTTGAGAGGCTATTATTGATCAGCTATAAGATGATTGTTATCATTTCAGAACAAATTTTTTATAGTTCTTATCCAAACTTTTACAATTTTATTGAATGCATAGTCTATTTGATTTGAAATTTTAAGCCATTGTGGGCCATTAAATAAAAATTAAAAATGCTGTAATGAAAAATAACCTAAACTAGCAAATAAATTTCCTTCAAATATTTTCTCTTTAAATCAAAGCCAAATTACGACAATCGATATCGAATGAAATTTCCAAATACATATTTCAATATACATATATTATATATTATATATAAATGTATTTTAAATTGATGTTTTAAAATCTCGTTCGAAATCGAGTTCTATAATTTGCCTCCAGTGCTACGAGTATTTATATTAAAATTTTTGTCTGTTTTACAACAGAGACTTAATATGCAAACAAGTACAGAAATACATATGTATGTATGAAAGTACATCCATATCTTTGTTTCAGACCTAAGTATTACGGTGAAACTGATTATGTATGAGTCTAGGTTATAATCAAATGTTTTTGGACAATTTCCTTTTTTAAAAAGAGAAGTAACACTCAGGCAATTAATGCCTACTGCTAATACTAGGTGTTACCTTCTTTAGGAAAGGGATAGTGAGGGAGAAGACAGGTGGTGAAAGAAGAGATAGAGGAAAGCTTCATTCTTTTACAACTCTGCTTTTCGCACGTTTTTTTTAATAGTGCAGAGTTGCAGCGCCTCTCTGATGTTAAATGGGGCGTATTAATTTTTTGAAGCTGTGTCATGTAGCCATTTTATTGATTATTTTACTTCGCCGATGATTTTGCTACACAACGAAGGAGGGCGCTCTGATGTTACATCAGGACTAGTATCTGCTGAAGTCGGTATAGTTCAGTGACCAGTGACTATGCCTTCATCACTTGAACTTTCCTACAACAACTGACACAAAGGGACACTAATGCATATCAGAAAAATGCGTGGTGTTGTTATTTAATGACTGTCGGATACAGGGATTGAACCCAGGACCTACGGTTTTGTAGTCAACGTGCTAACTACTGCAGCCAACGCCACCCTCCTTTGTGTTAAACAGAAACTTATCTCTAGAAAAATACTAGTATTATTAAAAAGTTTGCTTTGCTAAAAGGTTGAAAAGGTTCACGTATTTTTCTAATTTGACCACTCCTTTAGTATTTTTAGTTATGTGCAAATACTCGTATTTTTCTCTTTAAATATCTTAGTCCAAAATTAAACATGTATTTATGTGTCTTTTTTAATTATGTACGCAATAGATACATACGTAAATGTACAGGGTGTTCCAATAAAAGGTTTCTTTTGGAATAGCACGCCATTTTAAGAGTTGTCATGACTCAAGCTATAATTACTTGACAGATAACAAGTAAAAATTAAAGCCATTAATAAAAATGAGACCATATCGCTTCATAACTCAAAAAATCCATTTTTTTGATTTTTTGAGTTAATGACGCAGAATTAATCCTCATTTCGTTCTTCATGTTGTGTAAAAATTTCAAACCAATATCTTGTTTACTAAACTCTTGGCAGAAAAATAAAATTTTCTTTTTCCATTAAATTGTGTGTACATTTAAAACTTAAAACGCGTTTTCTGGCAAATTGGGTTTTTTGAGTTATGACGTTCTTTGAGTAAATGATCGATATATCGCCATAACTCAAAATATTTAACTTTTGAGTGATCCTCATATCGTTTTAGATACATATTGTGTAAAAATTTCATACAAATATCTTGTTTACTCAACTCTTTAAACCCAAATAAAATTTATGGAAACAAATTTTGTTGTTTTTTTGTTTTGTGTAAATTGAAAACTTCAAACTCGTTTTATGGCAACTCTTTTTTTTTAGTTATGACGTTGTTTTAGTAAATAACCCTACGTCTACACCTGATATATTTTTATCATGACAAATGTCAAATTCCATATAGAAAAAAGAGCTAACATGAAAAAAAATATTTTTCAATATAAAGTTTGACTTTTGTTATGATAAAAATATATCAGGTGTAGATGCAGGGTAAGCGATATGTACATTTCAAAATCTCATTGAAATTATTAAAATTCACTACAAAAATGGTGAAAATTTCGCGTTTCACGTTTGGCAAAACTAAAGCATTTTTAGGTCGTCGTGAAGCATCGTGAGTCAGGTGGAACTGGTGCAAGTTTAGCTCGAGGTACAAGTTAGTGCTGGGAAGAGTTGAACTCGTGCACGTGTGACTGTTTGGTGTGGTTTTTGATAGGGCGGGGTCATTGAACCTTACTTTTTGGAAAATAAGGCTAGAGCTACGTTTACAGTGAATGGATTGAGCTATCAAACAATGATTAATCATTTTGTATAGCCGTAATTGGAATACATTGATGTGGTAGACGTTTACTTTCAACAAAGCTCTGAAAGGTTTCCTGAACGTGAGATTTCTCGAAGAAGCGATCACAATTGGCACCAAGATCTTGGGATTTAACACCATTAGACGTTTTATTTGTGGCTGTGTGAGAGATAAGGTCTATGACAATGGCCCGCAATCGATTCAACACCTCAAAGATGTAATTCGTGAAGTTATCGAATATATACAGCCGCAAATGTGTGAATAGGAGATCTAAGCTTTCATGGGTGGATTATGGTCCTGCACAAGCGCAGCTGTGGAGGCCATTTGGTGGATTTTGTTAATGTCATACCTTCCCTTTACATATCAAAAAGAAACTTCTTGTTGGGAGACCCTTTATATGAATTTATTTATGGAAAAAGTTCAATATGGTATTGTTAACTAACGAAAAACTTATTACAATTGCATTTTGCCTACGTTATTTCGTTTATTTATATTCAATTGAATCAAATATATACATACAATACGATTCCGTTGGATTTCATTTTTGTTTGGTTTAATGAGAATGTCTTTTGTCAATTAAATAAATAAACGTTGTTTATTTTAAAACATGTTTCAAGTGCGGCGTTGCCACACTAAGATTTTGTATTAATGTGTTTGGTGGTATAGATTTATTCTGAAGGAAGTATGGGACCAAGTGTCTTCAAGTCATATATATACATATATGTACATATACGTATAATATAATTTTAACAATTTGCAAATACAATAAACAAAATAAATTTTAAAAGTCTATTGAAAAACCAATAGTTCTGTATAATAACAAAAATTAAAAATTTAAAAAACCCCCGAATATATCTAGAGAAGATGTGAAACATAGCTAAGAACCATCTTGATTAAGTCACCTTTCAAACAGAAAAAACTAAATCGAAATCTGTTCAGCCGTTTGGTCTGTACGTGGCCACGGACAAACACACAGATACACAGACACACACTACAAACTTATAACACCCCTTTTTTTAGTCGGGGGTTAGAAATAGAAATAAGGAATTACAAATTGATGATGAAATATCGAGCTTTAGTGATCCTGCTGAGCGCATAAATATTTTGACAGTGTTTTAAAGATTTGTATTTTACAAAATATACGCTGGATGTTACAATTCAAAAAATTTTATATTAAAACATGCCGATTCAGAAATTTTTTTTGGGAAGCTCCGGCCTTTTTTGTGGAACAAATGCAAAAATGTACGCAATAATAAAATATTTTACGAGTATATATACGATAAACCAAATTACTTCTCCGTGGTAATGCTCAAGGGACCTACATCAGGTATTTGGTAACAATATAGTACATAATTATGAATTTCAATGTTGACAGATCTTTCGGCAAAAAGCGATTACGGAACTTCACCAATGCGTATATACATACGGCAACGATACGTACAAATTTAATTCAAACGATTTTTTCATTATTTGTTTTTTTGTTATTATACCTATCCACACTTTTTCAATACCCAAACTCCACATCGATTTTCAGTGTATCCTCTGATATAATACTGAGAGAGAGGTGATTTGGAACGATAGAAAAAACCATCCACTGCAAATCAAAGAAACAATCGTCCGGCAAAGAAAAATAACTTTTATTTTAAACAATTAAAAATGCTGAAACGTTTGGCCAGCCTTGAAGAAATTGACCTCTAACTTTTAAACTGGCATATTCTCAACGACAAAAACATACTTAATGTCTATATCATAGAGCATTTCCTGGAGTACAATTGGTCAGTAGTACTGGTGAATCGCTTTAGTTCCATTATTCACATTTCTTAGAGGATACACAAATAAAATTCGCATTTTCTGTGCCATGCTGTTAAGCAAAATACAATCAATCAGATTAAAATTAAATTACAATAATCCTAATTTGAAAATAGTTCAAGATCATCTTAATTCAATTTCAATTCTAAATTATAGTAACTTTTTCACAAGGAAATTGTCAAAAGTCCTTAAGAAGGAATAATTGTGTGGCAACTCGCCACATGTTGCAACACATAACTGCTTTAGTTGCATGTGTGGGAGCAAAGACAATTTGTGGTGCGGTATGCGGGGACTGTTGAAGTCACATTCCTTTGGTAGCCCCGCGTACTTCTGCAACACATACTCATGAATGCAATGAATATATTCACGTAAAAACATCCCCACTTTCGGTTGGCCACTGTCAATGTCATTCGGGTTTTGCTATGATCTGGAGACATTTGTTATCAATGTTGGTTGGTTGGTTGTCTCATTAGGTTTTTTGTTCCTTCATCTTGAGTTTTACTTTTTCCTTCTTATTTTGTTCTGAAATCGCGCTTTAATGCTTTCATACCATAAATGGTATTTTTTGCCAATTAGTAAAGAAAAAGGTAAAAATTTACAAAAAATGACTTTTCAAATAAAACTCTTATCCCCGTAATGTATAAATGTGTATACAAACATACGATTACATACATATGACTGCATTTGTTTACATACACGTATTTATGTAGTTTTAAAAGCATGAAAGTGTTTCTTGACTGTCTTTTTTTTTGTCGTTACCCTGCAGGAAATGTCAATAGTAAAATTATACTGATTATCTATTGACGATGTCAACAGTACTACTGACAAATTATACCCCAACTAATGCTATCTACTTTTGACATTTAACACAGGCTTGTCCTACGAAATCTACCAGTAGACTTCGTCAATACTGACTAGGTAATAGTAATAAGATTGTATTGACTTACTATTGACGATATCACCACACTGTCGGAAATGTCCGTATTCAAACTGTACTGATTCACTATGGACGCTGTCACCAACTGCAGGAAATGACAATAACAAAATTATACTGATTATTTAAGTATGGATCTGAAAGTGTGACAAATCCTTAACTGTTGGCACAAAATCTTCCACAAGGTCAAAAAAGATTCCATAATTAGCACTTTCGCTTGAAATTTTTTAATTTTCTATTTTTATACAATATGGATTGTTATTTTATTTGTTTTTTTTTTGTAATTTCTTTTATATACATGTTTTTTTAATTATTGTTCAATACACCTTTATTAACATTTTAATTTGATTTCTTATAAACACTTAAATTTTGGTTGACGCCACTTTTATTTTCAACCAACCAATAAAACATTAAGAAGAAGCATAGTTGTGTGTATCTGAAAAAATATTTTCTACGCATCAAAAACAATATTAATATGTAGACGCTCCGTTGACAATGTCACCAAAATAGTTGACAAAAGTGGTGACTTGGGGGGTACACTTAACCCCACGTTTCCTTCAGGGATACTAACTCACGTTTGTATGCACACACATACATACATACATACATACATACATATGTACATATGAATGTATTTTGCAATAGTGAGCTTGATGATATAAAGGAACTCCTCCATTTCCACTTACTTATAGCTACAGATATCCCTTGCATACATGCACACAATTACCTTTCAACTCCATAATTTGTTCAATTGTAAAAGTTGTACCACTCAAGGCCGTGATGGAGGTGGGAAATCTGTAGGAGTCTCATCATCATGGATAATTTTGTACTTTAAGACTCCAATTATTTCCTTCCTTCTTTTCAGCAGCGTACGATACAAATAATAAATACTAACCGCTCGGGGAATCCTGTTCTCGTTAGAGCATTTTTCTCATTATTTTCATTTAAGCAGAAAGACAACAGGAATAGATACATACGTACGTATGTATGCACATACATACCAGAGAACAGCAATGAGTAGTGAAAAAGTGAGTAGAGTTGAATCATGATTCATGACTTATAATTTCTTGTACTTATGCGCATTCATACTTATTGCAATCTTGTCTATGAATCATATTCATTCGAACTCATACTTAAGGCCGTTTCACACTATAACACAAGTATTAATACTTTTGTGGAAAATGCAACTCTGACATGTTGAGTTGTGATTGTCTTTTGAAATTTTTGAAACAGAAATTAGATTAGGGATGCATTTTCGTCAAAAGTATTAATACTTGTATTATAGTGTGAAACGGCCTTTAGCAATATTTATGACTCATACTTAACAATAAATTAGACGTGACATAGCCATAATGCCATAGCCATAGCCATAACCAAACCAAAATTCAATTGGTTTCTATGGTGAGAGTTATGGCGTTATGGCGAGTCTCTCTCACTCTCACCATAGAAACCAGTTGAATTTTGGTTTTTTATGGCTATGTCACGTCTAATTTAAGCTTAACTTAATGCCTATGGACGATGCAAAATAAGTATGATTCACAATGCGAATTTGGAATACGAGCATTAAAGTTCTCATTATGAGGTTATGTGTTTCGCTGTTGCTTTTTTTTGCACGAATTGAAAAACAAGGCTATTTACTATTATTGTATACTACTTGCCAACTGTTTAATGACTAAACTTTTAAATAAACATACATGCATGAGTTGAGTGAGCTTAATCAATGTGAGTAGTATAAGTATTTTCCTGAAATTAGAGAAATCAAACTAAGGCATATCTGCCCAACGTAGCACCAGACTGCCGAACACGAATCGGCTTCTTATACAAATGAATACACATATGCACATACTTATATTTAAAATTTTATGAGTCAGTATGAAGAACGAAAAAACGATTCATTGCCGATCACTGATACATACTACGTAATCACGTGCATACACAAATATGTACAATGTACATGCAATTGATGTAAAGACGGATGGTTTTACAATGTATTCTTGTATTGCAGTAGCATTGTTTCTGTTCATAATCAAATAGGGTAGTTCATAATAGTAATTCGTATCCACTGTGATTTCTTTTTCTATACGATTTTTCGACACCTTGTTCATACAAAATTATTTTGCTTCACAACTGGTTTTTAAGCCTTTTGTAAACCAAAAAAATTATTCATGAATACGTTAGTTAGTCTATCGCTAATGTACATACATGCATACATATATATGTATATATACGAGTTCAAGTCTATCTCTTGTTAAGATTTAGCGAAATAGAGGGATTTCCCTACTATTATGTTCTGCTTACTTCTTTATTTTTACTTTTCGGTATTTTAATGACAATTTTTAACGCCTTCCAGTAAATAAATCAATCTGTCGTATAGGAGGACTTGCATTGTTCATCATCAAGTACGAGTATTTTTATTATCGCAAATGGTTACGTGTAAATTCATGTGCTCCTTCCTTCACAAACACAATAATAATATTGATATTTGTTGGGAGTATGTGCACTCACATAAGAATACCTTAAATGGTAATTTTTGTTTAATTAAGACGCTCCCTAAATAGGACTAGGATGGATACATCAATTAAAATAAAATCATGAAAGTTGAAAATGTAAATTTTTTACTTCTGTTAAAAAAAAAACTCACATACATACATACGAGTACACGCATATTAGTTATTGCAAGCAAATTCATCATAAATTTAAAACAAATCGAAAATGTATTTAACAAATTTGTTAAGAAAATAGAAAGGTAAGAAAAAATTTGAAAAAAAAAACGTTGTTTGATCATCAAATTGGAATTCAATACAGACTAGAAATTAATATGCCGATGCATTCATACGCAAAAAGTTGTCGTTTGAAATCATTTTGCAAATAATAATGTCCAATGAATATGAAATATATCATTGCAGCTGTCTGTCACGATCCATTAGACATCACCTGAGTTGTGCACCTGATCACACGATATACGAGTATGTATACAATTACAATAATACGTCGCAGATATTGGTTCAAAGCGGCAAATAAGTCTCTTTCAAAAGCTTATAAAATAAACAATGTACATATTTTAACTTGTTAATCTACTCAACATATTTTTTTTTTCATTTTTGGAAATTGAAGCTATTTCTTTGTCATTGATTGAGTGATAAATTAATGTTTGCAGTTAAGTAGATATTTGGTATTGCTTTACAACAAATACGTGTATGTATGTATGTATGTATGTATGTAAGCACACTTGCATACCTATACATATGTATGTACATACCCTGTCGGAGAATGTGTGGTTGACTACAAAAATAGTTAACTTATAGTTAACTTTTCTTAAACTGACTAAAAGCTAACTGCAATGTCATCTAGAACAAACCCAAAATTAATTCTTAAGTTGAGTACGCAATCGAATTTGATGAGAGCCAACAAATTTATTCTCAGCTACTTTAAAACTCATTTCAGTTATTTTAGATGCACCTTAGCCGAGTGGTAGCGCTTTGAGTACACAACGTGTAATGTTACATGTTCGAACCCCAGAAAAATTTTTTTAATTTACTGACTACCAGGTGATTTAAAAAAGTCAACTTTAAATTAGCTGAAAGTAGTGCAGAGTGAGACAATTGACTATCGCCTAGGACATCGCAATGTTAAAATAGTCAGTTGATTACATTGCAAGTAATCCAAGTGTCAGTCAGTACTATGTAGTTGCAAAAAAGTTAGCTTAAAGTTAGTTTAAAGTTAGCCAAATTTCCGATAGGGTATGTATGTGTACATGTGTGTGTATGTGTGTGTATTTGTTAACATAATTGCATTACAAAATTGATTAAACTTAAAAAGACTGTAATTTCTTGTAATGACAACCCAAGATACATACACATTTACATAAGTACATACACACTTGTGTAGATTGCTTCTGTAATGCCGATCGCAAGGTGTAAACATATTTACATATCTCTCATTTAGTCAAACAACGTCATAACTGAATAATACAGAATTAATACTCATATCGTTATTCATATTGTGTAAAAATTTCATACAAATATATTCTATACTCAACAGTAGAGTGAAAAATTTATGGCCTGTCTCACAGTAACGAAACGAAACTTTCGACTGAAAATTTATATTGAAAACAACAATAATATTGAAAATTTGTTTTTGTTTTCAATATAAATTTTCAGTCGAAAGTTCCGTTTCGTTATTGTGAAACAGGCCATTAATTTAATTTTTATTAACTTGTATGTAAATTGAAAACTTTAAACTCGTTTTTTCAAACTACTTTTTTGAGTTATGACGTTGTTGATCACATTTGCTTGAAACCAGCAAGAAGAAAGAAATTGCCATTTCATGATTTTGTTTGCACAGATACACCGAAAGAATTTTGCTTCATATGTAAGTCCAATGAAACAATTTCATTGAAATTTTTTCACAAATCGAATGATAATTTTACAAATCCAATGAAAATTTCATGAATATTGTGAAAGAATTGCTTCGTTGGTATTCTGGTTTCGTAAGAATATTTTATTGGATTTATGACAACAAAATTTTCTAATTATTAAGAAATCCCTTTATATTTAAGTTATTTCATTCTTTTCATGAAATTTGTTTATTGCTTCGATGAAGTTATAGCACTGCATTAATTACTACTATTAAATAAATTTGATGAAGTTTTCAATAAAATAATTTTGACGAAACTGGTTTATTAATCCAACGAAGCGTGACGTTGGTTGAATTTTAATGAATTTTTCATTAGATTAATGTCGAAATTCATAGAATTAAGGCCGAAAACTCTTTCAGTGTAGGCTGCGTTTACATCTGGCATTTCATGTGTGCATTGTGCCCAAAAAAACGTAACCACTAACACTAGTTTACACTGAAAATGTACACTTGACGAGATGTGATTTTCCTTATGTATTTTCTTTCGCTGAATTCGAAAATCAATGTTAAATTTTTTTTATGGACCAGTTTTTGAGATATTGTGATTTTTTCAGTTTTTCGACCTTTTTTCACTTGACCTATCATATCTCGAGCTAGAACTGTCCGATTGGGTCGTTCTTGGTATTCAAATGAAAGGTATTGAGATGACAAATAAATATGTATAATCGGATCTTTAATTGGTATAGCGGTTCAAAATATATCGATGAAAATAGGGCACATTTTCAAAAAAATCATATTTTACAGTGATTATATGTTGACAGAAAAGTACAAATCGTTAAAAAATCGTCTGGTTGCTGTTCATGTACGTAAAGATAATACTTTTACGTAAGAACTAAGACCAACTAGAAGAAAATCGACCGAAAAATTAAAAAGTTATAAGCAATGGATTGAATAAATCCAAAGTAAAAATACATAAAAATAACAAATAACACAGGTCAACAAAATGAAATTTATTATGTAAGGTCAAAGGTTTCATAGTAAATTTGTATATACTAAGTACTGTGTATCAATCCCTTTGAATAAGTTTTTTTGAATTGGCTCTGTATCTCGAGATTTTCCGTTATAAAAAAAAGAGGATGCTGTATCACATAATTGGTATTAAATCGAGAACCAGTTCTTCGATTCAATGAAAAATTACACAGAAGGCTAGGAAACAAATTGACCTTTAAATTACGGCTATATGAATTTTTTAACAGTCTTATAGTTTCAGAGATATTCAGAAAGTTTTATACAAAAAAAATAAATTTTTTTAAAAAAATTTAGAAAATCGTTTGTTTCTTAAAAGACTTATTAAAATTTTAAACTGAAGAAAATTTTATATTTTATTACTAATTGTGATACATTCATATGTTATAAATAAAACGAGCCAAATTTATTAAAAATCATTCCATTAATTCTGAATTTATTCACAATTAAGTGCTACCATACGAGTATATTTTAAAGAATAAAATAATAATAATAAAATAAATAAAAATTAAAAATTCCGTAAAATATACACGTATGCTAGCACTTAATTGTGAATAAATTCAGAATTAATGGAATGATTTTTAATAAATTTGGTTCGTTTTATTTATAACATATGAATGTATCACAATTAGTAATAAAATATAAAATTTTCTTCAGTTTAAAATTTTAATGAGTCTTTTAAGAAACAAACGATTTTCTAAATTTTTTTGAAAAAATGTATTTTTTTGTATAAAACTTTCTGAATATCTCTGCAAGTATAAGACTGTGGAAAAATTCATGACGATGTAATTTAAAGGCCAATTTGTTTCCTATCCGTCGGTGTAATTTGTTATTGAATTGAAGAACTGGTTCTCGATTTAATGCCAATTATGTGATACAGCATCCTATTTTTTTATAACGGAAAATCTCGAGATACAGAGCCAATTCAAAAAAACTAATTTAAAGGGATTGATACTCAGTACTTAGTATATACAAATTGACTATGAAACCTTTGACCTTACATAATAAATTTCATTTTGTTGACCTGTGTTATTTGTTATTTTTATGTATTTTTACTTTGGATTTATTCAATCCATTGCTTATATCTTTGTAATTTTTCGGTCGATTTTCTTTTGGTTGGTCTTGGTTCTTACGTAAAAGTATTATCTTAACGTACATGGACCAAAACCAGACGATTTTTTAACGATTTGTACTTTTTTGTCAGTATATAATCACTGTAAAATATGATTTTTGTGAAAATGTGCCCTATTTTCATCGATATATTTTGAACCGCTATACCAATTAAAGATCCAATTATACATATTTATTTGTCATCTCAATACCTTTCATTTGAGTACCAACAACGACCCAATCGGACAAGTCTAGCTCGAGATATTATGGGTCAGGTGAAAAAAGGTCGAAAAACTGAAAAAATCACAATATTTCAAAAACTGTTCCATAAAAAAAAATTTAACCTTGATTTTCGAATTCAGCGGAAAAAAATACACAAGGAAATATAAATCTTATCAAATGTACATGAAAAAAATTTTATTTTGTAAACTAGTGTAATTACTAATTAAAAACTGTTTCATTCAGACATTTTATTTATTAAGTTAAACAGTTTCATACATAACTAATAGAAAATTTTATAGAATCCAACATGATTGCAAACTGTTTAAAATTTAAATCAATAAATACATGTCTGAATCAAACGGTTTTTCATTAGTAATTAGTGGTTACGCTTTTTTGGGCACATGACAAACAGATGTAAACCCGGCTAACCAACCATTGTATTTAACTAATGCATTAGTCTGAGCTAAACTCTAAACTAACGGCCGTATGTATGTATAAGCAAAAATTGGCATGAAGTTAGCATAAGTGACGAAATTGAATTAGGTGTTAACGAGTTCCTCCACACAATTTTACATTAAAATTTGTCGCATCACCTAATTTTAACCCACCTCTAAGTCCTAGCATGATTTTTAATCTGAAGTTTCATGGCAAAAATCGTTAAGATCATGTTAAATTTTGCCACTTATGCTAACTTCATGCCAATTTTTGCTTATACATTCATTAGCCACGTAAAACTCTTTTGTTGTGTTTAAAATTTGTTGTTCTTGTTTTCATAAAACGTTCAAGTAGTGTCGGGTTCTATTAGAAAACTTTTAACAAAAGTCATTGGTATAATTTAACGAAGAAACTCAGTTAGTCCTAGCTTACACAATGCAAGTCTTATTGCTAAGCTGATTAGTTTGTTGGAGAAAGAGACGAGGGGAAAAGAAACGAGTACGCAGCTTAATGTACTGTCAATACGTTTTGCTTTCCCATTCGTAATGTTAAAAAATAAAAATTACACATGCATACACATAACTATGCATAAAAAATAACACTTGACTAGTGTGAACTGGGATTTAATTTAATTTAATTAATCCGGCAGCAAGAACATCGAAAGAAATGAATCAAGAAAAAAATTGAAATTCCTTAGAAATTTATATTTAAAAAAAATTGTAGTGAAATTAAACAATCAGGTTTTAGTTAGCTCTTATTTGTAAATTAAGGCTTAAAGCTTAAATTAGACGTGTCATACCATATTGCCATAGCCATACCCAAAATTCAATTGGTTTATAATATTTTTGGCGAGTCACGTATAATCAAATAAAGTGTTGCCCAATAGTTTCGTTCGAACAGCTGTTTTGTATGGTTACGGTTATGGCATGTCTAATTTAAGCTTAAAATCTGGTCGCATTGACGTGAGAACGTGCCATCGAATGAAAGTTCTGTAAATGAACATTCTAACATTTACTGGAGAATTAATGTTTAAGCAAAATTTACACCTTTTTCCAATTATTATGAATTATATTGATTGCAGAAATATTAGTACATACACGCATACTTACAAACATACATACATATGTACATATTTATGCATGTGCATTTAAAAATGCATTTATGTACATACATATGTACATATGTACTTATAAAAACTGAATAGTATAATCGTTCATTGGCCGGCCACATGACTTACTAAAAATTTTAAAATAAAAATAGGTACACACAGTTGTGTCCGATTTTAAGGTGAAGATAAGGTATGAATGCATCTGTAAAACAATGTAAATATGAGGCAGCTGTTGCTTGGAAATACTCGTACTGCATTCAGCAAAGAAATGGCCAACATATCCAGTTACACCCTCCTCACAAAGAAAACAAAAACAATAGCAAAGTAAATAAACACACTGTGCACAACTTATCACCATTTGTTAATACTCTAAATAGTAGATAATAATAAAACATAATAGAATTACCTACATACATTAGTAGCCATGCAAAAATATGGTTAGAAGCAATTACAAACACGCTTCAAGTAGGTACTCGTATACAGTAGAGTTTCAGTGTCGGGGAAAACTTGAACGATTTCATGTGGAATTAAGCAAATCATCCAGATTGTATTTTACATTTTGCAACAATTATTTTCATAGGATTTATTTTGCCAACAGTGGCGCATACATTCACACTGTACTCGTAATTTACTCGTACTTACAATAAATTTTTCGCTATTTGCTGACTTAGTAGGGGAAGCAAAATGAAAGAAGCGAAAAAATATCAAAACTCTTACTAAAGTATTGAGACCGATTAGCATGACTGACTGAACTTATATTCATACTAGTGATGCACGAATATTCGTATTCGAATTGTCGAATATTCGGTCATTTTTAGATATTCGTGTCCGTATTCGCCAAATTCAGGCGAATACGAATACGAATATTTTTCCAAACAAATTAAATAAATAAATGCAAAAATCCTAAACTAAATTTTAATAAATGGCTAACAATATTAGTTTGTATAAATCCATTAAATTTTCTATAGAAATGTGTGCTTTGTATCATTTCAAATTTCATTTAACGACGATTATTAAAATTTTGGATAGTTTTTATTAGCTTTAAAGTACGCCTTTTTCATAACAATTTTTTAATATTTCATATTCCAGACGTAAATAGAACCCCAATTTAATGTCTATAAATTTCATATATTATATTCGTATTCGCGAATATCGTTTCAAATATTCGTATTTGTATTCGCGAATATCAAAAATTGACATTCGTTACATCACTAATCCATACCAATAAATCCCAGTTCCATTACTTAATTGTATTACAAACTGTAGGCCACGGAAATGGTGTGGAGAGGAAGAGAAGAAGAAATAAAGCAAAAGCAAACTGAACATCTGACACGTGTGTAGGAATACTGAATATTTGTTTTATTAATCTATGCACAGAAATGATTGGAACTCTTTCTAACAAATTCTACTACTTTTTATTGCTCAACAAGATTCAATAATAGGAGCAGTTTCTTTTCATTTCCAATATATGTATGTATGTACATATATAAATAGTTAATTTTTACATATCATCTTTACCTTAATATAGAAACGCCCTAACTCATAATTTTTTTTAGAATCGAGTTTTTTGATTTCGATAGATTATAAGCTCATCCATCGAGCAAATAAATTCGATTTGCAAAAAAATGAGTTAAGGCGTTTCCTTATAAAAGTACGAGTAACGATATGAGAGTTGAATTGAAAAAATATATGAGGCTCATGTTTTGAATTTTAAATTTAGATTATTAATGGCCATTATTAGAACTTAAAGTTAGTTAAAAGTAGGATTTTATCGGACGTATAAAAAGTTGCATATCACTACAAATTTTAACTTAACCTAAAGTGAGCGCCAAGTTGAAGGCAAGTTTACCCTTATTGGTAAGTTAAATTAAATTTATAATAACGAATAGCGTTCTATACGTTTGAAAAAATCCTACTTTTAGCTAACTTTAAGTTGTAATAATGGCCCTAAATGTTTTTAAGTTATGCCATTATTTTGAAGTTATATAGGTATATATCTACGTTAACTTTTAAACACATTAATTCAACTTGTGTGTTATAACTTTACTTTAAAATCAAAACAAAATCACTTATAAATTTCACAATCTCAACAACTGACTAGATTGCTTTGTCGAGTGGCTTATGTCACTTTGAAAATAAAAGTAGCTGAAGAAACTTAATTGCTAATGAGATCAACACATATCTGTTAAGTAATGATTAGTAATCGTAATGATTACTAATTTGATTACTTTTTTTAAGGTGAAGTAATGATTAAATTACTATTATATTCAGTTTAGCACGATTACTAATTAATTACGATTACTAACAATGGAAAAGTAATCTGAATTACTTAAAATTACTAAAAATAATCAAAAAGAATCAAAAGTAATCAAAAAATAGTCCAATTACTTCTAAGGATTACTTTTGATTCTTTTTGATTATTTATTAACAGGGACAGGGGTTTCATGCAAAAGCATGTTTTTTCCCTTAACCCTGATAATAGCTAGAACGAAATATCTTTACGAAAGAATGAATTTGCGTAAAAATGGCATCGATTTGTTAGACCATATTTTTGCATATTTTGCTGAAAATTCATATTTTTGTCTCATATTATGGTACCAACGCATGATTTTGTGTGATATTTTCTCAAAAATGCAAATTTCAAAAAATATTGTTGACAAATTATTAATGCAAAACTATTTTTTGGACAATTTGTTCGCTTGAATTGTTGCAGAATTGTAGAACGATTGTACAAGCACAATTTTAATGGAAATTGTAATTTTGATGATTTCAAGAGAAAATTGCCTGCTATTAAAGCCCAAAATATTGAAACAATCGTTATATCATATTTAAACTTGTGTAAAAATTTAATGTAAAAGGCTTGTTCACGCACCTTTTGAAAAAAAATATTTTTATATCTTTATTTAGATGTATGTAAATTAAAAATTTTTCTTTAGAGTAACATTTTTTAAAGTGTGTGCATATTTTATGTGCCTAAAGCACTTTTTTTAAATGCATGAAGTCCTTGTCCCTGTTTATTAAGAATCAAAAGTAATCTTTGAAAGTAGTCGGATCACTTTTTGACTACTTTTGATTCTTTTTGATAATTTTTAGTAATCTTAAGTAATTCAGATTACTTTTCCATTAATAGTAATCGTAATCAATTATTTATCAGCAATTATTTTGAAGGCAATTATATAATCATTACAATTCTTTTTAAAATGTAATCTAATTGATTACTAATCGTTATCGAAATTTAACAGCTCTGGATCAACATCTGTCCATCGATTCCCACGATAAATGGCTTATTTTATCCGCAACACAGACATACATACATGCATTGCGAGTCACTTAAATAAGGAATTTAATTTTACCAATTTTTAACGAACCAGATTTTGGGATATTCCAAAATTTTGGACTTTCAAACTCCATATTCCTATCTACTATTATTTATTTATTTATTTATTAAACATAATATACAAAGTAAATTTGCATAGTATGGTGTTGCACGCATATGGGCGGAGTAACTAGACCATATGACCAAGATGTTATTACCAGTATTTTCAAAAAAGTTCCGTGACTGACTGTACGACCTATGCCTTCACATAGGAAGTAGCAACGTGGTTGTTAAAGAAATTCCACCAAAAACCGCAAGATTATACCGTTATCCGTGGCAGATCAGTCAACCAGTGCGAGCGAGACGAAAAACTCTCGAAGGCCTAACAACATAACTAAGCCTGACCGCACTTAAGAAATAATTACGATGACGCGAAATGATGTTCTTCGACCCAGAGCTGCTTAACGACTGATATCTACTATTAATTTGGTAAAAATTGTGAATGATCTTTTTTTTTTCTTTTAAAGAAGCACAGCATCATTTTTGTAATATCAATTAAAAAATTAATGAAATTCTCACCATTAAACAATGTAATAAAGCTCTGGCAGTGTGAGTTGGAGCATTATCGTGTTGGTAAGTCCACTGTATGGGTCCAAATACACTGTGAATCACTTAATAATGAATTTAATTTTGCCAGTTTTAAACGAATAGAAGAAGAATTGAAAGAATATAAGAAGAAAGAAATATTTTTGCAACGAAGTCACAGCAGATAAGGCGGAGTTATATTATGGACTGTGATATATGTATGTATGTATTACGAGTATTTACTATCGTCTTGATATTTCAAACGGAAGAAATAAGTGGAACATCATTCAAAATGATATTAGACAGCGTCTTTTCACTGTAGAATATAGGAAAAGTTCGAAAACATGATATTTTCCTCCTTCAAAACTTCATACATCTTCTAAAAAAAGTTCGAACCTGTACAATGTTAATAGATGCAATAACAATGAACGTTGACTTAAAAGAAGTTTGAAATAGACACACGGGTTACCTTTTTTACACCTAAATTTCACCTTTCACTGATCATTTTTTTTTCAATATTTCTTTGTTTTCAATACTTCAAAATAAAGACTACTTTACAGTTTATTAAGTGAAGATTGTTAGAGTTCTTTCTTTGTAGTGTTGTGGATGTACGCGAATAGTTTACAACTCTACTGGATGTTTCGAGTTTCACTTTTCACTTAGTTTATTTATTGTTTGTTACAATTCTTCTTTTTCACATTTAAAAACTCGAAGCTTGTTTAAATCAATCAATGATGTGCAGCCGTCAATTTTTTTTTGTTTCTACTTCATTGTTATATTAAAAATTCATGAAGCATTATGAATTTCTACAAATCTTAAATCAAACATCTGTATCTGTAGACGACTACGAACGATCGTTATCACAAATTCAAACAATGAATTTTAATTTGCAAATAAAACTTGCTTTTATTGGCAGTCACTGAAAATCGCTTAAGTCCATGATCAAAATTAAAGAACAAGAGAAATTAAAAATTTTATTAAACATTAAAATCATTTTAATTAAGCACTTCCATTTATAATAGAAACATGTAAGTAAGTACACAGAAAAAATTATTCGGAAAAAATTTTCAAACAAACGTGTGTTTTGAAATAAAATTCAGTTTCGGTAAATATTTTTACTGTTCCAGTAAATTATTTGTTTCAATTTTGTTTTATATAAAAAACTGTATCATTTAATTTCATTTGCTTGTGTTAGTGTTTTCCTTCCCTCTAGTCAGCCTAGAACCATATGTCTCTATGTCAACACTCTTTTCTCTAGCGACAATTGCACTAGTTGAAATGTCTACAACTTTCCTTTTATGCTTGAGTAGAGATACGTTAGAGACAACAGTTCTAGTGTATTTCTGGTGACATTGTCAATGAAAGTGTCAATAGTTTGTTTTTCTTTTTTATTATGCTATGTAATAATGTTAAAAACTTACGTACATATGTATGTATGTATGTGTTTAATTTTGTTGCCCCAACTCTTATAAAATTTTAGACGAGGGTCACTAAAATGTACTAGTGAATCTTTAGTTCAAATGTCTCCATGTGGTCGTAAAAGAATAGTGCTAAAGTCTACTGGTAGATTTTCAATGACAAACCTATGTTATACATATGTCAATAGGCGATTACATTGGCTGCGGTACACCTATTCAGTTGTACTATTGACAATGTCACTAGTAAATCACTACAATTTTACTATTGACATCGATCGAGGAAATATCGACTAGAGCCCCTAAAATTTACTAGTGAATCTTTGGTGCCAATGTCTCCATGTGGTCCCAAAAGAACTACTTAGTCAGTATTGCTAGAGTCTAGTGGTGGATTTTCAATGACAAGCTAATGTTAAATGTCAATAGATAATTACATTGGCTGGGGTACACCTGGTCAGTAGTACTACTGACAATGTCACTAGTAAATCACTACAATTTCACTATTCGCATTTTCTGCAGGGTTGCTTGTTCATTGACTCAACGTGGTCATGTGCTGATGTTGTTGTTTTCTTTAAATGCTCGTGTTTGTATACGTGTGAATTCGGACAAGAAACCGAAAAACGTCGTAGCTTGTTTTTTTTTACTCAACAAAGTTATTTTTCATACAAATTATTACAAAATTTTGTATTTGAATTTACAAATTTCTTTGTAGGACCTAAATTGAAAAAATTAATATTTGATTCAGAGAATTTTGTGTTTGAAATGGAAAATTAGTTTTTTCTGTGTATGTATTCAGTTGGCTATACTTCCCCCTATTTCAGATTTATAAATTTTTTATTTATTTATTTTTTTTCAACAATACGATGTTAAGTTATTTAAATGCCCATTTTGGAAGTATTGGCAGATGCCAAATGCAGATAAGTGCGAAAATTGTCAGCGTTCAAAAGTATAAAATTTAAACTTGCTTAAAAAGGAGTTAATTAGCCGGGCTGTAACTTCACTACGACAACGTCAATAAATACAAGTTTTATTCATGTTCGAGACATGAGAAACTAAAGAAAATTTACATAAAAAAAAATCTAAACAAGCATAAATTTTTGTGGACTTTTAAATATAAATAAAGATAATACTCGTAACTAGCAAAATAAACACAGATTGAAGTCATTAAATTAGGCAGGTCTTTGAGTTAAAAATAAATTTTGAAAATATTCAAATTATTATACTTTGGGTATTGTTTTTCTTTCACTCCTAATTTTATAGATACATTATTATCATCATATTTTTAGTCCTCATTTGAAATGATTGTCTGGACTGAAGCAAAGAACTTAGGATAATATGTTAATTTTTTTTATTTTTATTTCAATGTTAAGTTAAAGTTCTGTGATTAAATTTATTCCTGCTATGAAGGAGTATTTTTTGAAAAAATAAAACAACTTTTTGCTTCATATAATTTAATATAATGTTCCAAGGCTTTTACCAAATGGATTCCTGCGAAACTTTATATACAACCGTCCGGCACCGTCTTACATTTATAAAAGTGGGAAGGAGAAAACAAAGTTACATTTCCTTAATTCTGATTGATATAGTTGCAGAGTAAGTAGATTTTTTGCCTTCTTTCATCTCTCAAAAAAAAAAGGAGACAAAAACCATATACATTTTTATTGAGCATATTGATAAATATCTTCCAAGCAAACCAATCTATCAATTAAGCGACCCACCTCACTAAGCCCATTCGTATGCACAAGTATATTTTTCATATTCATGCGAACGAAGCAAGTTCTGTTGTTTAAATAAGTCAATTTAATTGTCATTTCTTAGGCCTAGTTTACATCGGTGTGCCAAATGCCACACAAGCGAAAAAAAAGCGTAACCACTAATTGCTAATGAAAAACTGTTTGATTCAGACATGTATTTATTAAGTTAAATAGTTCCATACATAACTAATAGACAATTTTATAGAATCCAACATGACTGGAAACTGTTTAAATCAATAAATACATGTCTGAATCAAACAGTTTTCCATAAGTAATTAGGTGGTTACGTTTTTTTTTTTGGGCAAATGACACACAAGAAATGCCAGATGTACATAAACTCAGCCTAAGTTTTATTTAACGCGTGTCAAAATGAAAAAGAAATTGTGAATTATGGTTAACGTTAGACTTGGGTCGAACTCGTTCACTAGTTCATTTTTGCCACAAACCAATGATCGAACCTATGTAATTTAAATGGATTTGATCATTGTTTTGTGGCAAAAATGAACTAGTGAATAAGTTCGACCCAAGTCTAGTTAACGTGACCAGATGTTTTTTTTTACAATAAGCGGGACATGAGTGATCAAAAAGCGGGATTTAGAAGAAAATGCCACCAAAAAGCGGGATTTAAAATTATGTAAATATCTTTTAGAAAGCAGGATGTATAATATGCACAGTTTTCAACTCAAAAGAAATCCTTTGAAATAAACAAAAATATTTATCTGTATATGTGAATAAAACTCAAATGTCGTTCTTTGGTAATCACATCAATTAAGAACGCCTGCTCGCGATTTTTTATTTTATTTTTTGATGTTCGCAGTAATTTAAAAAAAATTGTATTAAAGAGTAGACAAGTGGGCGTGGCACCTCCCATATATAGCAAAAAATTATTTTGGAATATCTTGGGAGCTAATAAGGTAAAAAAAACATTGACCATATATATACCTTGTTAAAAAAATGAACAAATTAAAAGAAAGTAAGTGATCGTAGCACGTCCCATATCAATATTTTTTTATTTTGGAATCTCTTTGCCTCTAATACAGCAAGAAGTGTGAAATTTTGTGTAAAAATTTCCTCTCCTGAAATACTTTATTTTTCGACTTACACACCTTGTTTGTGTAAGGCATTGGCGATGGAAATTTAACGTTTTTGTACCAAAACCCTAAGATTTCCACCGCCAACGCCTTACATAATCGGGCTTGACTGCATTTCAATGATGCTAATGACAAATCGTCAAAAGACCACCAACCAAGACCTATTTATCAGGTCAATGCAACTCTACAAAAACACAGCAATACAAAAAACAACTTTATGTTTAAGTTGTCAGAAACACACACAAACATGAACTAAAGTATATGGTGCAAACAACTTTTGACAGCTTAAACAAGAAAACAAAGAATATCATCAGGACGATTGCATTGACCTGATAAATAGGCCTTGCCACCAACCAAATTATTTAAAAAGCTTACAAGAAACAATTGAGAATTACAAAATATCTCAACATAGCAAGCTAAAAAGTTTCAACAAGTTCACTTTAACACGCGTCGAGTAATTGAACCAATTAATATTTTTAATATTTGAAAATTAGTGAGAAAGAATATTAAATTTTTTTAAAAGAAAATTATTGAATCCCGATATTAATTAAACAATAAACTGGTGATAATTAATAATATTTTAACTTTTAATTAAAGTTACATAATTTTCAATACGTAATAGTAAAAGAAAAATTAAATTAGTTTCAAGTTTTTCGTTTTCGGGAATTCATGTGGAATTAATAGTGCCTCTTTGGACATTCCGTTTCTCAAGACACCAATTACCAAATATTTGAAATAAAAATTTAGTAAAATGCACAAACAAACAAACACTGTACAAACATTTTAACATAAGGTTCCATTCTATATTTGTAAAATTAACTCAACAACCGATAAATCACTAAAAAAGTTTAAAGTTGCAAATTACACAATCGGATCGGCCAAAACGAATCCACCTCCCAACATACATACATTCATACATATGTACATATGTACATCGTCTAATGCAACGTCATGATAGCGTGTATGCATATGCAACAGTGCATTCACAAACAAATAATGTTGTCAGTTCAGACTTTTCGGGACTTAATTTAACCTCATTTTTGTACTTTACCCTCCAAATGTATAATTGATTAAGCTTTGTAATCTTTTGCGAGTTTGTTTTTTTATTTTAACATCTTTAAATTTTGTTTAATCTTTCGAATATAAACTAATTTATATACGGAAATACAAGTAAAGCTAAAAAAAATGAAATATCGTTTAATAGAAGCATATCCCTTTGAAAGAACTTTTGAATTTTTAATCGAGTATTAATTCTTAATCAGTATTTTTAAATTTCAGTATGTATTTTGAAATTCTTTCTATAGAATGAAATATTTTATTAATGCATGTAATTTACTGAAGATATCAAGAAAAATAAAGCCAGATGAGCTGAGCAAATGCTGCATTTTCTGTGTGCCACCCACCACTCACTCCCTCTATCTACTTGGGCAGAGAGAAAGAGACAGAGTGAGAGAGAAAGAAAGAGTTTTTGAATGTACATATGTATATTCCTTGAGTATTAACCAAAATTTGTCTTGATGACGATAGACGATAGAAGAAACGCTTCAATGAAAAGAGAAGCATCGTACGTACTACTGCTCCTCAATAACTTCCAGATGCACATTCCTTTGCTGAGATGAAGATATGACCTAATGTATTATATTATATTTTTTGCTTCTATTAACATCAGCATACATACATACGTACATACATACATAAGTACATTATACGCCAGTTATTTGATTAGATTTGGACCTCATGTACATATGTATGTATGTACATATGTCAGCGAACTTAAATTCTACTTTTAGCCAAATTCGCTATAGCAGACGGCTGCAGCATCTCACATTCACATTTCATTTTTGAATTACAGCCATCTTAATATTTTCATTTTGCTGACCTATTTAATAGGCTGACGACACACGAGTGTACAGTGCACATGCATATACAAATACATTTGCACATATGTATATACATTAGAGATCGACCGAAAGCGTTTTTTTTTTTGGCCGAAGCCGAAGCCGAATGTTTTAAATTTTAAAAATGATACTTGTTTTATATGAATTAAGAAAAAAGTTTGCTTTTTTGAGATCACTGAAATAGCTGTAATATCTATTGGATACATAACAAGAAAAATAAAACTATTTTGCAATTTCTAGATTGCTTTTTCATATGATCACTCACAAGAACGTCCAAGTAAAAGAAAATAGAAAGCAACAGGGTTGTATTTCAAAGCAACCCATTCAAAACGTTAAACACAATAGAAACTGTCGGCGAGCAACGACCAAAAATGATGTTATTTTTCAAGCTTGGAATGAAAAATAATAATAAAAAAATATATAATCGGCCGATTTTTGCCATAGGCCGAATGTCGGCCGAAGCCGATTAATCGGTCGAACTCTAATATACATACATACATATGTACATATGTATGTAAAAATGTTCGCAATCGAAATACTTCATCCCAACAAACACAAAATCAAACCTTTTAAATAGGATGGTATCACTTAATTTAAAATGTAATTCGTTAGTAGAACCTTTTTCTAGACGTATGGGTTTGTGATGTAAAATTTACATTCATTTTAAAAAATGGGCTCACATCACTTTTTATCATGTTTTTTTTATAAAATTACTTGTGGTCAAAACTTCATCAAATTCGTTTGTATCCATTCACGTTTTAAGACTTTCAACGTTTAATTAACAGTGTTGATATCTCAACGAAGACCAAAAAGCACATTAAGCTGTTGCAAAAAGGTTAAAAAGTGCAAAAAAATACGAAAAAGAGGGTAACTAAAACACCAGTTTTTTTAACTATGAAATTGATAAGAAAAATTGTCAGTTAAACCACGGGCGTTAGTTAACCACAGACTGTGAATTTGGACCTAAGCCATTTAAAAAAAGGAGGGTTTAGAGTGTAAAATTTCAAAATATAATTTCAAATATTTGCTTCAAAATAAACAAAGTATTTGAGATGTAATAACAGAATTTATTACCATATTAATTAAAACAAAGTCACGATTAGTTTTTAATTTAATTAAGTCAAAACAAATAATAAAAAAACCAGGAGTCAAATAATATAAATTCATACATACATATGTATATACATACAAACGTAAAATACAGTGGAATCTCTCTTGAGCGGACACTGACGGGACCATTGAAATGTGTCCGTACAAGGGGACTGTCCGGTCAAGAGAAAACTAAACATTTAAATGGAGCGCTGCCGGTACCTGTCAAAAGTGTCCGTCCAAAGGGGTGTCCGCCTACCTATAGGAAGTGTCCGTTAAGGGAGATTCCACTACATGTATGGCGCTAATTGCAACATTGTCATATCTTAAAAAGTGGCATTTTCAAAATGTTAGTAGTTATATGATCGGTATTAGTTATTTGGTAGGTGAAGCTTAGGCTTAGATTATGATATGTATGTTACTGAAAATAATTTTAAATACTAAATTTTTGTTAAGGAAAAATTAGAAGAAGTATAATAATTCCCATCTTGCATTTATTTTCTTATAAAATAGAAGTATACGAAAAATCGAACTATTTCTCAAACTGCATTTTGACAATATACGAGTATGTATGCATATGTAAAAGGAGTTAGAGTAAACATTATTCAGTCAGAATACGTACATTTTGATTAAAAGTTAAATTACATCGACATTATATGTAGTTCAATATAAAATTAAGAAAAACATATTTAAATATATTAATAAAGAGAATATATACATATTGTCGGGTGGTTTCTGATTTGCGGCACAGTATATTTAAAATACATTATGTCTGCAGCAAACCAGAAACAAACCGACGATATAGCATATTAATTTTTGAACGGCATGTCGTAAATATGGTGCCTCTTCTCTCTCTTATGTATCATAAAGGAGTGCAATGGGTTTATGTCTTGACTTAATCTTTCTAAATAGGTTTCACTAAACCTTCTAATTTCATCTTTTACATTTTGCAAACAAATAAAATAAAACATCTGTTGTCATCTAAAATCCAGCAGGAGGTAAGTGCATTTTACTTTTTCTTCTACAGAAGAAATATTTTTTTTAATTTGGTTAACAAGCTGCATCTGAAGTGACTGATATTTATCATTTGAGAATTCAACTTCAAATCCTTTTCAATTGGAGATCATCAAACTCAACTATTTGCTGGGATATGTTGTGAAATATTTCATTAGAAAACTGACACACACATACATACATACTAGAGTTTTTCTTTTCCCGGACTTTTTCATTTCCCGGGAAAGCGGGAAAGATTTTTCGGTTTCCCGGGAAATCCCGGGAATTCCCGCTCAGTACAAAATATTTTTAAATTTAATTTATTTCAACAAAAACAAATTATAATTCATGAGATCGATTAAATAATAACGTTTTATACACACATTAGTCAAAAAATAATACAGTTTCCGTTCTTTATATAATAGTAATACATAGATACCAATATTATAAAGAAGAAATTATACGAGTATTATTAAAAAAAATATTACAAAATATCTCCCTTATGAAAAAATCATTGTTAAACTTAAAGTTGGTTTAACAAACGAATTTTGTATGGCAAAACCAGTTTTAACGCATGCTTTAACTTTAACAATCGTTTTTGCATAAGGGCATATTTCTTTTGATATAGGACTTTAGTACAGAATAAGTTGTTAATGCTGTTAACCGCACTATTTAACAAATAGAAGATGTAATTATTTGTATTTTTTTTATTTCCTTGCTCATTTCCGTGTTTACTTATATGAATTGTTGTAGAATTAAATTTTGAACGTCGCGTTCTGCTTTTTACAAATAAATGCATCTAAATCTCAGAGCGCATGCGTGCCAGATGTAAGCTCGCCCTTAGTTGTTCTAAAGCTTTAGTTATTGTGATATTGCCATCACCGTATTATTGCACCATCGCATACATAAAGTGAATAACGACACTAATCAAGGAATGTGTAAATACATATTAAGTTGCCATAACAAAATCAAAAAATCCCGGGAATTCCCGCACAAATTTCCCGGGATTTCTTTCCCGGAAAATGTGCGGGATCCCGGGAAATCCCGTATGAAAAACACTAATACATACGAACTGATGAGTAGAAGAACGTGATTCTTTGGAAGACAAAAACTAACAACAAATTACTGCACAACATTTTTTACATTATCTTGAAGATTAAAAAGAAAATTCATACAATTTATTTGAATATTTAATCCATATTTCACACAGAGATCTGCCTTCTTCTTCTTCTACCATAACAAAGGACTGACTGACTGACTTGCTGACAAGAACGGCAACCAAAACAAGTGAATTTCAGGTCAAACGTTCAAATTAGGAATGACGAACAAATACATACATATAGAGTCTATATTATAGACAAAGAACGCATTCATAAAATTCTTCAACGAATTTACATATTTTGCTGTTGGCACACCACGTTTTGGTAATAATTTTGTGAATTTATTTCTTGTTCTCGCTTGTTTGTTTACAAAATGTTCATTAGGTTGACACTCAAACGGAAATGCAATTCATAGAACAACACATCAATACTCGTAAATAATTCAAAAATTCAAACAATGAAATAACTAAAAACTAATAAATATTTATTACATTCAGGGTTATGTTGTTTTTCCATTATTATTAGTTATTTATGTAAAAAAAGGCACAAGCGATAAGCCACGTTCGATTAAGAGGAATCAGATGTTAGTAGCGGAAATTAACAGTGCAATTTAATATATGTGCGTACTTACATATACATACATATGTACATATATGCACATACTTGCATACTCGTATATATGTATGTACATATATTAGGGCGGGTCGATTTAAAAATCGCACAAATTACAAGGAAAATCGTATTCTAGGGATCAAAATAAGAAACTTTGCCGAAGGAACCATAGCTCTAAAATGTATTTTCATGTCCCGACTTTTGATCCGAAGGGTAAAATTTTCTTGAAGGGTCAAATTTTGAAAAATCTCACTTTGACCCATTTAGAGTTCCTCAATCGAGTCAAAATGTATGACTGATCCCCACTAATTTTGGAGGGCCGACCCACATATACAAATATTTCAAAAAATCACAAATGTTTGTATGGGGAATTCCCCAGGGGTGGTTCCAGGGGGTGTGCCACTGGCATAGGTGGGTCGGCCCTTCAAAATTAGTGGGGGTCGGTCATACATTTTGACTCGATTGAGGAACTCTAAATGGGTCAAAGTGAGATTTATCAAAATTTGACCCTTCAAGAAAATTTGACCTTTCGGATCAAAAGTCGGGACATCAAAATATATTTTAGAGGTATGGTTCCTTCGGCAAAGTTTCTTATTTTGATCCCTAGAATACGATTTTCCTTGTAATTTGAGCGATTTTTTTTTTGCCTCCATACAAATCGACCCGCCCTAATGTACATACATATGTATGTATGTAGTGGCTTCATAAAAAAATGTCAAGCAATTTGGGTATAAAACTTTTTTTTAATGTTTAACATGTGTTTCAGTTAAAACTTTGTATCAAAATGTACTTGAACTAAATTAAAATAAAACACATGTTTATGTATTATTATTATTTGAAAGTTTGTTATGACTTTACTTAAATATAGAATGAAATATGTATGCAAGTTTTTTTTTATAAAATTTGAACTGAATGCGCGGATCGTATGCAACCCATCACTTGATATACAAACTAGAATGGCAGTAGAGTACACAGAACTAATTATTACAGGTTATTTTTTAACAAACATGTTTTTGAAACAGTTTTAAAGTTTTATTATGTGATAAAATATTATTTAATTTTTTGAATATAGTACAATTCAATACAAAATACAATTTTTTCGGTGTAAATAGTAAAGTAGAACAGAAATAAAGTTGCAATTACTTTGCAATAGAAAAAATCGTACAGGTGCTACTTAAAAATTATTTCACACAATTTTAAAATATTTCAAATATTTATGGAAGCAAAAAGTATAGCAACCCACACATTCAATTCCAATTTAATAACTTTAGGCCAAAAAAGCAAAAAAAAAAAAAAAAAAACACAAAACGCCAGCTACGAGTACAAAACACTTTTAACTTTACACAAGTTTTATAAAAAAAAAGAAACATAAACCTTTAATCAACCAAACCAGTTACATGTAGAGTTTTCATTATTGCATCGTGCAAAAAGTAAAGACCCCAGAGAAATGAAACGCTGGCCAAGAAGGAAGGCAGGCGTCTAACAGGCGATACAAGCGCAGACATAAGAAAATTGTAATAAAAATATTGACTTGCAATTATTTGACCAGTTTTTGTAAACAATTTAAAAATTTTAAATTCAAACAAAAATTCAATTAAAAACCCAATGCAATGAATTTTTTTTTTCAAACAATTATATGTATATGCATGCGTGTAACAATTAGTCTTTCATAGAACAAATTGTATTTCAAAATTAAAATATTGACAATTACATACATACATACATAAGTATATTGGCAGAGTTGTATGGTTGGTGCAAATAGGCTTTCGCAATTGCAAACGCAAGATCTCGTAGCTTTTGTTTGCATACAAAAGCACCGAACTTCGCTATTATTTTGAACACAAGTTTTTCGAGATTATTTAATATGACAACAACAAATAAGTTACGGCTGTATTGAAATAAATATATGTACAGTAAGGGACAAAATTGTTCACAGAATAGTAGTTATTAAGAATATGTTGAATTATAGTATTGTAGATAGAAAACACTTTAACTTAAAAATATTTTATTTCATAAAAAATAAAAAAAAATTTTTTTTTTGGAGTGTAGGTGTGAACAATTATGACTCTCGTAGAAGCAACATACTAATTTAGCTGTTAATACTTTGTATGTTTACCACGAGCGGCTTCAACAGTGTTTATCCTTCTGGGCATACTTTCCACAAGTTTTGTAAGAACAGCTTTAACAATATCTTCCCAAGCTTCAATGGCGTGATCACAAAGCTCATCCAAAGTACTAGGTGGTTCTTTTTTTTAGAAAATATTCTCCTCTTTAATATTGACCACAGGTGTTCAATCGTGTTCAAATCAAGCGATTGAGGAGGCCAATATAAAGTCTTAATCCCATTGCTAACAAGCCACTCCTTACTAATTTTAGCCGTGTGCTTAGGGTCGTTATCTTGCATAAAGATGTCGCTCTGACCAGGTCCCAAACCAAATATATCCAGACTTGGGAGATATGAATCTTTCGGAATGGTTGTGTAGTCAGTAGCACAAGTTTTACCTTTTATTCGTCGAAGAATTTCAAGCTCATTACCACGAAAACAAGCCCAAGATATCATTGAACCACCTCCAATTTTTAATGTGCTGCATATGTTGCGCTCTTTAACACCAACACTTTTATCTACCCATGTCCACTGCCGTCCGTCTGATCCTATTTTGTTGATTTTGAACTCATCTGACCACGTAACGCGTTTCCAGTCTTCTACAGTAAAATTTTCATATTTTTTGCAAAGGCTAATCTTTTATTCGATTTTTTTCACTTAAAAATGGTTTTTAGCCTTGGTTCCACGTGCTCGTAAATTCCTCCGAACTTTTTTAGCGCTAACATCTATATCATGATACAATTATACAGGTAACCGCAAATCGACAACAAATTTACAGCAAATAAAACAACAGGGCTTTTTGTTGCTAGTTTCTGGTGCCAACTGTCATAGAGCAATTAAAGATAAACAGCGTGTGTGTGTGTTTGTAAAACATAAACAACATTTGGCAGAGTGCACCACGAAACAAGCAAAACAGCTGGCGCTTCGCGGTTACCTGTATAATTGTATCATGATCTATATAATACTCTTCTTGAAGATTTTTTTTTGCCTCAACAGCTGTATTAACCGCTCCTGTTGTGATCATTCGCTTAGCTACGCAGATACCGGCAGGTGAAAGTTTCTTTGGGCGACCTGCTTTGTTGCTTAAGTTATTGAAATCACTTTATTTTTCTATTTTATTTACTAATCCAATTAAAATTTTATAATTTTGGGCAGTTGTATGATATGTGAACCCTTCAGTTAAATCTTTGACAATATTTTTCTTCAAAGAAGCTTTCACAGGGATTGGCATTATAAAAATTTTAAATCTAAGCACACTATTAATTATTAATTTAAGATTTAGTTTAAAAACAATTTTAGACATATTTTATTTACTTAAGACCAAATCCACAGAAAATCAATTAAGAGTAATTAAAAAGTTACTAATTTTATGTATACCTTATTTTATAAGGGACAAAATTGTTCACACACGTGTTTTCGTTTTTAACTTTATAATAAATACAAACATAACGGTATTTCCGAAACAGATATGTCATACAACATTAAACAACATGGCACTCAATATGTACAATTTTAAGAGTTGACAGATGTATTATGAACAAAAATTTTTTGTATAGAATATAGGTATTTTCCTTTTTTCTGTGAACAATTTTGTCCCTTACTGTATGTATGTATTTTTAAATTATTTATTTTTTTGTTTTAAAAAAAAAATTTTAGTAGGACTAGAACCTTTCGATTGCGAAAATCAATCGTAAATTTGTGTCTAATGAAATTACGACTTGCACAACACGTATAATCACCCTTATCGCGAATAAAAGGCGAACATTATGTTCACGTGAAATATTTCCCGTGAACAAAAAATGGTGAACAAAATTAGAAAATAGTATACTGTCACAACAACAACGCAAACATTGGTGATCACAATGTTAGGGAAAGGGAACACATTTCACGTGAACTTTTATTGGCGATAAGGGTGAATAATATTCTGTGTAAAATAAACGCCATAATCGGGAATAAAAGTTCACGTGAAATGTGTTCCCTTGCCCTAAAATTGCGATCGTCAATGATTGCGTTGTTGTTGTGTCAGTCAATACACTATTTTATAACTTTGTTGACCATTTTTTGTTCATGGGAAATATTTCACTTGAACAAAATGTTAGCCTTTTATTCCCGATAAGGTTGAATACACAAGACATAAATTAAAACAATCAGAAAAATCCAACATTAATATGTTTTTCCGTCAAGTTTTTGTTTTTTTTTTTGCACGAATTTAAAAAGTTTGTTTTTGGTTGGTTAAGCCCGTCTATATGCATTTTGTTGTTGTTTCGCAACTCATCAGTAGACTTCAAGCAAATTAAAAAAGCAAACATACAAAATAAAAATATGGCAACAATGCTGTATAATATTGTTTGTTGTTTTTTGAAAAGCTTTCTTTTCCTACTTTACTTGTAGTTTTGTAATTTTCAATCATTTGTTGGGAAGTTATCAATGAGTAACACATATAAAAAACTTTTTATTTTGTTATTTGTATTTGCAGCCATCAGTTGACATGTTGGGTCTAGACTTGATGTTTCAAACCCATTTAATTTACAGTGGCGCTTTTGACCGAACTGGACACATTTTGTTGGACACAAGTCTAGTTGGATCTTAAACAGCATTGAATTTTCCAACTGGAAATCGATGCCAAACATGATGGCTTCGTTAGTCAAATCGTATCGTCTTACTTTTGAAGTTGTCGTATCGTTTAAATTTGAATATCAGTTAGTAAAAACGTGACGCTGCCAGTGAATATGTCAGCTGTTATTGTATTTATCTTTGCTTTGAACATGTGAGTGTATGTCTGTACGCCAGAAGTTGAAGTTTGCCTCGCAAAAATTTATTATGCAACAAGTTAATTGAAATCCTCTCTCCATTCTCCAGATCTTAATCTCATCGAGCACGTTTGGGACATTTTGATGTAACTAATAAGGAATTCTTAAAAACAGCTGGCTGCAATTACTCCTGAAATCTGGTCTCATCAATGCCCAGACATGTGTGGGAAGTGATTGAGGCTAACGGTGGGCCAGCAATATATTAATTTTTAAGAAATAATTTCACTTATTTCTTATTACAATACAAAGTACTTTATTTTTTTTTTTGTGTATTCCGTTTATTTTTAGAGAAAATGGAATGGAATTTTGTATAGCAAAATCAAAATTTGTTATAAAATGTATTCAGGTTATGTATGAAGAATCAAATCCTTGATTTGTGAAGCACTAGTCTTCATGTTTTGCCCAGTGTCTGAGAATATACGAGTAAACAAATTACCTTACGATCTGTTTGTGAAATTAAGCTTTTACTTGGTTTTGAAAAATTTAATAAGATGTAGGCTTACAAGCTTTTGTAAATTTGTGTTGATCTTCCAGAAAAAAATAATGACAATATTCATTGAATTGAAATTTATGCATTTTTAATTATTAAAAACAGTTTTGTAAATAATAATAACAAAATATTTTCATTTTTATTTCAAACAGTTTCTCTTTCAAGATTTGTCAGCAAGAGCAAATTTATTTAAATTTTAATTTTTATGCCGAATATGCGGGTGTGTTTCCAACAATAAAACGTTGTTAATGGGACTGGCCGCAAAGTACTTAAAATATCTTTCTGCTTCGTGCTAATGTAAACACAGTGGTGGTAATATAATTAGCATCTTCGTATACCCATTTTTAAGCACTGTCTCCCTCAACAGAGATTTTAAAATCATTTAATCGATGAAAATAAAATGAAATTTTTAAGTGTTTGCTTTTTAAATTGTTGCAACTGTAAGAAAAAAAAAACAGATATCACACACACATACTCGTAATTTAAGAGGTGACTCCGTAAGTTTTTTTTTTTAAATTATTTTTCTGTTGCTGTCATTCGTTATGTTAGTCAGTAATTAAGCACTCACATACAGAAATAAACAATTAACAATAAACAATATTCTTGAATGTTATAAGTTTAATTTATGGCTTTTGGGCGCAATTGACTCTATCTATACTCGTGCAATGGATGGATAAGGATGATAAGGGCTCTGGGTCTGCTGGCGTGCAAGTAAAGATTTGTTTTTGTTGTACGAGTATCTGTTGCGTCCATGCATTTGAGTGATTGAATTTATTGTTATGAGTTTTCATTTAGTACTTTAATAACTGTTCGTATGATTGACTTGAATAAAATGTTTTCCACTGATTTACATATATGTACGTTGTTATTTTTATTAAAAACGTCATGGTAGCGAATTAAATTTTTAGTTAAAATTTCCTTGAAAGCCTTGAAAACTGGACGTTTGTTTTATTTTCTATGTGCTGTAAATGAAAAGTATATTTTATGTTGCAAGTACAGTAGCACGTGTTATATCATAATAATAGCACATGTACAATAAAACACTTGTTGCTGGTACAAAAACAAATTAAAAACTTCATTGGTTTACACTTAAAATCCATCGTCTAGAGGATATTAGTTCCGGCACATTGAAATAATAATTTAGTCACACATTTCTTAGAAAGAAAGTACGAATAGAAAATAATATTAAACTTTCGGTCGTAAAATTGACATAAATTTTCATATACCACATACATACATACATATACTCGTACATATATATATTTTTTTATTTCCCATAACCCAGTCAGCATGTGGAAGCTTGTTTCACCAAACTGAGTCTTTTTCGACTGGCTTAGATGATCAAAAATTGATTTATCAGCTCTGCGTTTAAAATAAGGCTCGAAAATGATTCCCAGAAATACTTAGAAAGTGATTTGTTTAAAAAATAAAAACAAACAGCAAGCTCGTGCAGTAAAATCAAAAAAATAAAAATAAAATTAAAAAATAAATTTAAAACAAAAAAAAGTGATTGTAAGTAATACCACAAACTGTCTCGAAAGTGAGTCGAAATTGATCAGAAACGCGAGTCATAAAAGACTCTTTTAGAAGACTCCCGGCTAGGGTACCATTTTCTCCCGAATGAACAGTCATTTTCGACTCAAAAACGAGCGCATAAATGCTTATTTTAATCGCGCGGAGGAGTCGAAAAAGACTCGAATATGATCATTAATTTCATAAAATGCTGACTGGGAATTACTTAGAGTCTTTCTAGTTGTATAATTATTTATGGATTGCAAATAAAACTTTGTTAACATTTATGTATATGTAGAATCGCAATAAAAATTACTCGAACTTTCAAACAGGAAATCCTGAGAATAACAAATTTTAATTTTAAATAAGACCAGAAATAACCGAAAAAAAATGGCAGCATGTTACTCTTAATATTTATTATTTATTATGTTGCAGAAGCCAAAACAATAAACATTTTTTCTGTGCCGAGTCGTCTTGGTTGCAGTGACTATCAAATGTGTACATGTAATGGAAGTTTATACATTCACTTTTATTTATTCCTTTCTTTCTAGACCAAACACTGAACGGACAAAATTACCACACACACACACAAAAAATACAAAATTTAAATCGTGTATTTGCTTAAAATGCTGATCTTATTGGTAGTAACGCAAGTCAAAATCTATTAATAACTTATAATACTATAACATCTATAATTTTATTTGCTTCCCCTGTGAAATAGCAAAAAGTTCACCTTTTTAACCCTTTCGTGATAATGACTCGATTGAAGCGCATGACGGCGTTAAAGTACTTGTTCACTATGGGCTCAATATTGGTAAAATGTACACCACCGATACTAGTATCAAAAGGACGCAAGAGAGTTCGTAGAAAAACAAAAAGTTGGTAACAGTTGGCCTTTACGAAAGTTTGGCAAATGACACGGATTGAACAAAAATGTTCTCGAAATATAAAGCTGGACGAGGAATTTAAAAGATTTCGAGCCTTAAAGTACTATCTGAGAGCAGAAAATAAAAATATTCAAGTGTGCAAAACGTTTTTCATAAATAATATCAACAATTTAGTAAAGGTAAAGTAAGATAATAACAGAGCCTGTAGAGAATGAGACTTATGTATATAAGAGTTAGGGTTCAAACCAGACTTCAATGTCCTAGCTGACCTCAATTCTCCTCTACATATATTTTATTTAATTTGCTTGAGGCTTGAATAGATAGAAATCTTATTCGCCTTCAAAGAAATAAGTTATTTTTTTATTTATTTTTTTATAAAATTTTATTAATTTAATTTAAAAAAACAAAGAATAATGACAATTCGTAAAAATATGTATCGCCTTTTTATACAATTTTCAAAAATGAGTGTATTCATTTATAAGGTAACTAGATCAAATTATTTTAGAAATTATTCAATTATAATATTTAATCAAATACAAAATTGAGCAAAAATTGAATAATATACAATGAATAACAAAACTGCCTAAAAGGTCAAATATTAAGAAAAGTAAAATATATAGTTAAAATAAAATTATAAATAGACAACAAAATAACTTCTGCTACAGACTCCCCCTCAGCGACTGAAATCGACCCGATGATGTCGCTGGATTTCATTTTACAATTTTAGGTCTAAGAATTCTTTTATTATTATTGTTGTTATTTTCCGTTGTGCTTGAAACCTCAGATTGGTTCTCTTGCTTTCTCACTTCTTGTGTGTGGATTTAATGGCGTTGCCTTTGGCCGACCTCTTTTTTGAATTGGATATATGGGAGCACTGGTAGGCCCCTTATAATACGTCAAATCAGATACGTGATGAACTCCAAGTGGTTCTTCCGGATTATCTTCTCTGGCAACAGTAAAAAATGATCCTTTTTGGCTTATTACAATGTAAGGTCCATCTCGACGTGGTACAAGCTTTGACGTCAGATTGTTCGCACTTTTGCTCAAGACATGAGTCGCCACAAGAACTTTGTCTCCAACTTTAAAATCATCTGGTCGCCGTCGTTTGTCATTTACGTAAGTTTCATTCTTCTCTTGTTGTTTTTCCTCTTCTTCTCGAGCATTCTGTAAAGTATTTGCAAGATTCATTAAATGTGGTGTAATTTGTGGTATGAAATTTTCAGAAATAATTATAGATTTTAAGTCGTGATGTGCCTCTAATGGACTTCGTAACTCGCGTCCAAATGTCAAATACGCTGCAGAATATCCTGTACTTCCACATTTAGATGTATTCATTGCAAAGCGTATCATAGGCAATTTTATACTCCATGATGTGTGATCCCTCCCTACACATATCGCTAATTGTGTTTTTAAATCACGGTTCTTCCTCTCTACTGGATTCGCCTGAGGGTGATATACCGGAGTAAATGTATGTTTAATACCCAAACAATATGTAAGTTTTTGCATCACAGCCGATATAAATTGGCAACCATTATCTGAGTGTATTCGCCTTGGTACCCCATAGCGTAATATAATTTCGTTTAGTATTATGATAGATCAATTTTCTGATGTTGCTTGCTTCATAGGAAATAGCTCCACCCATCTACTACAAATATCTTCGATAACTAATATCCACTGATGATTTTCTTTTGTACGCGGCAACGGTCCAACTAGATCTATAGATATTACCTCGAATCTTTGATTACTTGATACAGTACGATATAACCCAGCTGGTTTTAAGTTTGTTATTTTATATTTTTGATATTTTTCACAGCTTTTCACATATTCAACTATTTCAGCTCTCATACCGGGCCAGTAGTAATGGGGAGTAATACGATTTGTAGTTCTTTCTATACCATAGTGACCAGCCAATGGATCATCGTGTAATCTTTTCAAAATAGTTGTACGCATTGACTTCGGAACTACTAATTGACCATTTTCTGTATCTTGATTAGAACAATATCGGTATAAAATACCATCGATTAATAAATAACCACGGTTTGTATAAGTTGTTATGTTATCGTCATTTGTTTCAAATGCGTTTATTATTTTTTTTATATATTCGTCTTCGAGTTGAGCCTTCCTTATTTCTGCAGAGCCTTGACGTGGAAAATCTATTGAAATAAGGCAATATTCACACGAAACATCTGTGTGCTTAAAACATGGTGGTCTTGATAACGTGTCTGCTACAACGTTTTTTCTTCCTGGTGTATACTCGAAATGTAAATTGTAATGCTGCAGTTGCAGAGCCCACCGAGCTAAGCGACCAGTTGGTGATTTAAGGCTAAAAAGCCATTTCAGAGGTTGATGATCCGTTAAAACAGAATACTCGGAACCTTCTATATAACCGCGAAATTTTTTTATTGCCCAAACGACTGCTAGTGCTTCTCGTTCTGTTGTTGAGTAATTCTTTTCTGCAGGAAGTAATAGTCTACTAGCATATTCAACTGGGTGTTCTTCTTCTTTCTCCCCCTGGAGTAACACAGCCCCAAGTGCATAATTGCTGGCATCTGTTTTTATTATAAATGACTTTGTCTCATCTATTTGATGTAATACAGGTGAAGATGATAAAAGACTTTTTAGTTTTTCAAATGCGACATTTTCTTCAGCAGTCCACTTCCATTTTATATTTTTCTTCGTTAATGTAGATAAAGGTTTTGAAATTTGTGCAAAATTCGGTATGAAACGACGATACCATGAACAAGTTTGTAAGAACGATATAAGTTGCTTGAGACTTTTAGGATATGGTCTTTGAATAATAGCTGCTGTTTTTTCGGGATCTGGCTTAATTCCATTTTGGGTTAATAAATGACCAAGATATTTTACTTCTGGCTTACAGAAATGGCATTTTTCTCTGTTTAACTGAATTTTAAACTGTTCTATTCTTTCAAATGTTTTCCTTAGATCAGCAATGTGGTTTTGAAAACTGCTAGAACAAATAATTATATCATCAAGGTATGCCATTAAAATTATTTGTGGAAGGCCAGATCTAAATTTCTCTATAAATCTTTGAAAGGTTGACGGCGCATTTTTAAGACCAAATGGCATTCTATTGAAAATGAAAATTCCAAAAGGCGTAGTAAATGCTGTTTTCTTTCTATCTTCTTCAGAAACTTTTATCCTTTTTTTAAAAGGTCAAATATTAAGAAAAGTAAAATATATAGTTAAAATAAAATTATAAATAGACAACAAAATAACTTCTGCTACAAGCCTGCTGATTCTTCTGATTATTAAGTTCTTTTTTCAACTTTGATATTAGTTGAAGTTGTCATTTCATTAAATGAAAGTTGAACATAATAGGTATATCTAGTTGTTCTAAGAAATTTTGGGGTAAAGGTTCCCTTATGATCTGCATTAGCAATAGTGAAATTCACATAGGGTCCAGCTAAGAAACAATTAATGTTTTACTTAACCAGTGTTGCCAGTTTTTTTTCTAGAGCTTATACCCAATTATTAATTTGTCATACCCAAAAATCCACAAATTGAGTTTTTTTGATTAAAATTTTATCTTTTGTGAAAAACATAAAATTTTTTTAATTTTATTTGAAAAATAATGATAAAAATAAAATTTTTATTCAATAAAATTCATTTATGTATGTATGTATGTATATCGATTTAATATACACAAGTATAAAAAATTTTTTAACCAAAGTTTACCATTTCAAAAACTTCAGATTCATCAGCCTCAGAAAATTTGTTGTCATAGTACTTGTATTAAAAAGTTTTAGCATTTCAGCAGAAGGATTAAATTTGTCACAACAAATTTAATTATTTTTAAAATGTGCGTTTATTGTAAAAAGTGCTTCCAACAAGTCGTATTATATTTTTATTATTTACGTATTTTTGTTTTGCTAGTGTTCATTAGCAATAGTGAAAAAAACATTCTTGTTACCATTAGTTATAACGAAAAATCCCCAAAAACTCCGCTAAAATTTGGTTATCATCCCCAACAAATCCCCAGATCCCCAATTCAAAATGTTCATCCCCAATCGCGAAAACAAATACCCAATTTGGGGACAAATACCCTAAAACTGGCAACACTGTACTTAACTGAGATGTTTTCCTGTCTTCACTGGTTTTGTTGGTTGGCGCCAAATACTCGTCACGAGACTCTACCCGTCACAATGACAAGATATTCTATATTATCCGCAGTAGTATTAGTGGAGGTCAGTATTAAAAGAGGAAAATAGGTATCAATAATTAATTTTTTTCAGAAATTCCTTCGATTGCTCCAAGAAAACTGGAATATATTTTAAAAATGCGGAGATGCTGTATTTTATCAAAAATTGTGCAGAGAAATCAACAAATGGTAATTCTTTCTGCCAAAGAAAAAATACTTTAATGCAAAGATCTGATAGAAGAAGATAAGAAGAAGTACGTGAAATATAAAATTAAATTTTAATGGGCGTACCTCCGCCCATTTTTTAAATGCAAGATTGTGTGTTTTTCAGGGGTTAGGATGTGTGTTAAGTTTTGTAAAAATCGGTAAAGTAGAACCACGTTAAATAAAATATTAAATTTTAATGGGGGTGACTCCGCCCATTTTTTAGATAAAAGATTTTGTCTATTTTAGAGCTCAATTTGTGTGGTAAGTTTCATAAAAATCGGCTAAGTAGAACCGCATGAAATATTATAATAAATTTTAGTGGGCGTAACTCTGCCCAGTTTTTTAACTTTCAAATTGTATAATTACAAGAACCAAAGGTGTTTTATAGGTTTCGCAGCAATCAAATAACTACAATATCATAAAATTATATAACAAAAATTGTGGGCGTGTCCCCGCCCTCTTTTTGTACAATGGGAAGCTATACCCTCAAGGACAACAAAAAAATTTTTACAATCGGTCTAAAATGTACCAAGTTATGAAGTAACACATCTAAAAAAAATATAGAGACGAATTGTTAACTTTTCCTTTTTTTGAAGTCGGTTAAAAAAAACTGGCTCGCATCCATGGAAACTTCTTTCACTCTTATTACAATAACCGCACTTTTAATATGAATATCTATTCGCTGCTTGTGAACTATTTAATACGAGTATACGTAACAAGAATTTTGTTAGCCTTTCTCAAATACCTTAGGTTTTTCAAGAGATAATCTTCTTCAAATATTTTCCTTCTGCGCTATAAAATTATAAATAAAATTTAAGCAAATTGCGTATGACTATCAGGCTTCATTACAGATTTACATGTATTTAACTTCAAATCTAGGCATTTAAAATTTTACAAAATTCGTAAATTATAATTGAGAAAAATCGGATCTCAAATTATTACGATATCTATCATTATCCCTTTCCTAAAAGAAGGTAACACCTAGTAATCAGTGATGGCAACTCTTGGGTGATCAAAAGCACTGTGAGCATATAAAAATAGGGTAACAAACTCAGTTAAATATTCTGTTATTTATGTTTTATATATTTAAGTACGTCATTATTTTTTGTTTGACTGTGACATCTTAACCCTTTCGGTCCTTCTGGTACAATACGTCCCAGGGAAAGCTTTAAGAGTCCTGTATACTGTTTGAAGCAAATAAATTGTATTTTAAAATGTCCCATACGTACTTTAGAGTTTTAACGTATGAAATAAATAATGGTATTCCATTTTGAGCGGTATTTTTTTGTAAGATGATTGTGCTAGTTGATGAGAATTTATAGTGTAGGTAACACCATTTACTAACTATATTTTTGAAACAAAATGTTTTACATTTGTTTTTTTTTTGTGATATATTGTCCCATTTGGGATTTTCCCTGGCCTTATATGTCCCACTCGTATTATTTCCAAAAAAATTTATAGAATTTGTGCATGTTTTCCTCACTAATGGGGCAAATTGTCCCATTTGCACCGAAAACCGGTTGGGACAAAAGCCCCAAAAATCCTATTGGGATGATATATCCCAGAATAATTTAAGGACTACGGATAAACTAACAGATCGAAAGCGTTAAATCGCTATACCGGGAAATTATTTTAAAATTACATCAAATGCATAGTGTCTTTAACGCATCTTTTGCTAGTCTAAGGCACTTTTGAACGCTCGATAATTCTTCCAAGCTTAATTATATACGAACTAAGACACTTTTTTGTTATTTCTTTAATTTGCACACATGACAAATCTTTGTTGTTTAACTAGTCCACGCATGCGAATCAAAATAGTAAAATCGTTGCTTACCAAATAAATAAAATATATTTCTCATGAGGAATTAATAAAATTTATTGAGACAAGTCGGAACGTTTGCTTCTTCTCTTTGTTTAAGTTGCATTAAGTTTTATTATTGAAAAAGCACTAAAAATCACTGGGAGAAATTCCAAAAAGCACTATAAATACCCGTTTTTCTGAAACGGGTATTTAGTAGGGTGATCGATTATTCGACTTTTTCCAGAAACCGGTTTTCGAATAGTTTGAATATTTGAAATTATGAAAACCCCGGTTTCGGGGTTCATTAAAAACCGGTCAACCGGGGTTTTTAAGAAAGAAAATTATTATACAAAAGTTTTGATTTTAAATTGCTTTATTAAAAAAATAACAAAAATTAAAAATTTAAAAAACCCCCGATATATCTAGAAAAGATGTGACATCTTCTAAACGGCTGGAACGATTTTCTTCAAACATGGTTAAGAACCATCTCGATCAAGTAACCTTTCAAACAGAGAAAACTAAATCAAAATCGGTCCAGCCGTTTGGGCTGTACGTGGACACATAAAAATTAACTTCATATACTCATGTACATATATGAAAATATATAAATAAAAAAAATAAAAAAGAATTTTTCAGTAAGAAAAATTTTTATATTCGAACTATCAACCTACGGCATGGCAGGCTTGCACACAACCTACCCGATCATAGGGGCACTCATATTTCAAAAGTATAAATACGTACCAGTTACTGACTTGTTCCAGAGTGAGCGCTTTTTATTAGCTGTGTTAATTGGTAAGTAAAAATACACTACAGTATCAAATATACTATACTTTTATCTTTTTCCCACGAATTTAAAAAAAACCCTGATTTGAGCTTTTTTTACCTGTCACTTTCTTCACTTCTGTGTATTCTGGAGTTTAACCTTCATAGTGAACAGAGAAGTCTTTTTTCTTATATGTATTTACATACTACACAAAAAAAATATTCGTAGTACATAATACATGTCCCAGAGGAGCTTTTCTTATATAGACAAACTAAAAAAAATATTCGTAATACATACAAGCGTAATATTAGTAATATGTAGTATCCTATTGAATTATGGATGAAGTTATGGAGAATAAACGTGAACGAACAAATGTGTATCCAGGTAACATTTACGCTATGAAGTGAGAGAGAGAGAGAGAGAGAGTTGTTCCTCAACATTCACAAGCAGTGTGACCAGATTTTAAAATAATATTAAGCTAAATTACGTTTGAAAAAAAGCTAAAATAAGATAAAAAGTTACATTTTAGGCTAGAAAATAAAGCTAAACTTTTTTCCACTTCTTTGATCACTTTTCAATAGTTTCTTATTGCTAAACTAACGTTAAATATTACACAAACATATTTTTTTATTATACATATAGAATATTTGTTTAATGAAATTATTTATTAATTATTATATTTTAGATTTAATGAAGAACAAAACAAAAACTTCCCCAAAATAATCTTAAAAAGTTTTAAAAAATGTAAAAACATTTATACTAAAATACGAAAGCTTTTTAAGTGAATTAATGCTATTTAAGGATCACACTATCTGCACAATGTACCGAGTTTCGTCAGATCAGTGAAATAAAGCCATAAGTAAAGATTTTGCTCTAATTTATCGACTTATTGAAATACAAGGACGTAATTGCGCCACACTGCATTGGTAATAAGCCCATATAGACTTATTCCAGAATTAATTGAGTAATTATGCCATTTTGGCTTATTACTTATGACTTTATTGAGGTGGCCCGACGAAAATCGGTACATAGTATTATCCAGGCTTAAGGCTATTTCAGGTTTTTGTTTTAAGTTAATTGATGCCGCTGAATGAACGTTCAACTCAAGTCAAATAATTTTATACCCAAAAAAACTCAAAAAGTGTTTCGGCCACTAATATGAATTTAATTTTTTCCATTGGAATTCTAACCATTCTGCCATTATCTACTATTTTTCAACTTTCCATTTCCGTTATAAAAGTGTCGTATAATTTACATTTTGTATTTTTTATAAACTATTTTACAATGCTAAAAAATTATAATTTTTATAAGTTGTTTATGTTTTTAATATATTTTTAGAGAACACGCAATTTAGACTAAAAAAGGCTAAAAAAGCTAAATGAGTTTTTAAAAAAAGCTAAAAAATAAGCTAAGAGCTAAATGAAAATTTTAAGGCTAAATCTGAAATAAATAAGCTAAATTTAGCTCAAAATAAGCTAATATGGTCACGCTGTTCACAAGTGAAATACCTTGGTATACACCTTAATCGACGGCTTACATGAAACATGACTCTTAGCTAACACAAATGAAACTTAAATTAACTTAGATACAACATTGGCTGATTGGCTGAAATTTAATTCTCAGTCTAGATCAGCTACGTCCAAACACACATACTCTGACAATTGCATTTGAGGTAAACAGCTTTGAAAGCTCTTACAATTAGTTCCTGTTTCTTTGCAAAGTAAGCAGCAAGCATTGTTTTGATTGGATGTAGTGCTCTCGTCGGTGTGAAAGCACAAAGCTCCTTTGTAAAAGTTTTCACATTGTGCATATGGCTTGGACGTAGCTGGTCTAGATGGTAAACTTTTGAAACCTTTATGGTGCTACGGAATTCAGTTACATGTAGGTAACCCGACCAGACATCCCACTTTTAAAATTTTGAAAATGACTGGTCCGCTTCATAGGAAGTGTTGGAACTCCGACTGGTCCCTATCACTTGGGGACCGGTGACGTGACTAGTCTTGTGTCAGTTCGATTTCCTGCAGGGATGTATAGATATGAATGTATGGACAAGTTGGATATCTACCTCTATATAAAATATGAAGCAAAATGTCAACAAAACTAAAAAACAATTGTTGCAAATGCATCTTGACATCCATTGCACACCATAAGGCCAAATTAATTCGCTTCTCATGCTCAAATAATGCTTAGAACTTTTACATGGAAAAAAATTATGAGGCAAATCAACAGAACATAATTAACATAACTAATTTGATTGCAAAATATACAAATCGAAAAGTATTCGACTCAGCCGGTTTTTATATTGTGAAAAACCCGGACTATTCGACATTCGAAAAATCAATCTGCCTTATCGTGGTTGGCGTATTTCAAATACGACTACGACTGTTTGGTAATAGATTAAAGAAGACTTCAACAGTTTTTCTTTAATCTATTACCAAACAGTCGTAGTCGTATTTGAAATATGCCAACCACGATAAGGCAGAATATTTTGAAAAAACCGACAACCGTATTGTGAAAAAACCGGGTTTTAAAATCGGTTGAAAAACCGAGTCGATCACCTGCTGCTGCTAGTAATAGTAGTAGGCATTAATTGCCTGAGTAGGTTCCCTTTTTCAAAAAAAAAATAAATAAAAATATTTGAAATTCGTATCTCGAAATTTATGAATTTTGGTATCGCTACTTGTGTCTTGACATGAAAAATTAACTGCCTTCGATGATTTTTTTTATGTAACCCCACACAAGTTTTGAATCCTTTATTTTGAATATTTAAATGTACACATTTGAAACCCGACAGAGTTAAAGAAACATAAATATGTACAAGCCAACACAAACAAAAAATACCTATACCTATAAATAAATAAAAATAAATAAAAGGAAAGAAATACCCATTGGCGGAGGTAAAAAAAATTTTATGCGGGAGCATTGAGATTGATGATTTTCATGAGTAATATTAAAATAGATACATAATTACAGGTAATTTTTAATAATTCTAGGAGGGGCAAGAGCAACTTTTGGGGGGCAATACATCCCCCCACAAAAAAATTGCCTTTCTAGGCTTATGGAAAGACCTACAGTAGGTAGAATGAAGATTTGAGATATGTGTGGAATAAATATATATTTTGTACTTCTTTTTACCTGAATTCTTATTATGTATTTGATTGCTTCGATGCCATGTGATTGATACTCGCACTTCAATCTTTGTTCCCTTTTGAATTTACTTATTTATTCATACATATTTAAATCACAACATGTGTGGTAGACGTACTCGTTCGTTCGTTTCTACAATAAAGACTTACACTCACACACAAGATAATTTTATTGATATGATATCTCTACGCATTTCTTCCGTTGTTGTTGTTGTTTGTTGTTCTTTTTGTTCTTGCTTTTCATTGTTTTTTAAGTGGTATTTAAATACAAGTCCTAAGAATGCATTAACGAGAAGTATCGTATCTCTGTGCAGCATAGACAATAATATTCAAAGGGGGCATATTTATTCATTTAATTTATCTTTCTTTTTTTTTCTTAGCTGTCTTTCAAATTACAAAGACAACTATATCGCGCCAACAACATCGGTTCGTTATTACACTCGTATTATTGTCACTAAGGTTTAAGGTGATGTTACACAATTTTTAATTCGAACGCGCCTATCGTTCGTTGCCTTAATATAGAAACGTCCTAACTCATTATAGTTAATTTTAATTATTATTCGAACTTCATTTGATTCTATATTTATGATTTGAACGGGATAAAGTTCGTATCGCTGTGAGCCAAATTGCATGTGATAATTATTAATGAACAAATAACACCAAAGTTTGTTGTTAATATTCTGACATACAACACGTAGTTGAACGTAACATCTAGCCGTTTTCGAAGGCCACTAAACCTTCATCATCAGCGTTCTTCTGTGTTTGGTCCCCTGTGTGTGGTGTCAGTTGATGTAGTTTTCTGCTTTATATACCCAGTAAAAAAAATTGGAAGTCATTCTAAAGGAACTACATTTTCATTGCTTCCAAAAAATCGATATTTTTAATTTGCCGATAGTTAGTAGAAAACCAAGTAGAAGTTTATTTTTGTCATACAGAACCTTGTAAGTCCTCTATAGTTTTAGAAATTACTCACCAGAATTTTAAAATAATCGATTTTTTTCAAGAAACTTATGAATTAATTTTGGTCTAAAATTTTGAAGTTATTTGCTTAAATTTACATGAAAATACTGTTTCGCGTTTAAATTACTATAAAAAGAAAATAATTGTTAAAATAGGTAACTATTAACCATTTTTCCTAGATGAAAATATTATCATAGAACACAAAAAATTACATTTTTCTTAAAATCGCTTCCAATTCGGTGACTAGGCATCGAAAAAGAGAACTTCTTGCAATGACAACCCTATGTAAAAATCATTAGATCGGATCGAAATTTGCACTACTTCCAGATCGCAAACTCTACATTTGCATGACTTTTTTGGAGTGTCTTTTTTTACTGGGTAGGTACTCAGCCATCATTGCAAATGGAATATGTGAATTGTTTTGATTCATCTTATTTAAATTTGCTGAAAGCTTTTTTGTAATGAAAGCTCAATTTTACCATCTCTAAATTTACAACAGTCTTGCCATTGTCGTTTGTTACTATTAAGTATATTTTATTAATTTTTGCCACTGGCCCATGACTATTTATTTTAGTTAATTTTAATTATTACTCATTATTTTTTTCAAATCGAGGTCTATCGAGATTTATCGAATGCAAAAAAAAATCTATTTGGTAAGGTAACGATATATACATACCTATGTAAAATATATATCATTAAATTGTTGGACTTCAAATTAAAAATATGTGGATACAGTAATTTCCGCTTAGTTTATTTACCTATTTATAAAAGAGCACGTAATTGCGTTATTGAATCAGTTAGCAGAGTATTGCATTAAGCTTAACACTGCAGTTCATTGAATCAAAATCCATATTTTTTTTTTTAAATTTAGGGAAAATTACTGTAATAATCAAAGTGACATGCTATCGTCGTAATATTCAACGTATTTCTTTCACAATCAATTATGGGTACATACGAGTATTAGGAACAAAACAATATTCATCATAAATTTCAAACCTGAAATACATACATACATCCATATGTATGTACATATGTACATAGTTTACATTTTGACCAAACCAAATGTTTAAATCCAACACAAAAAATGTCGAAAACAAAAAACAAACAAGAAGGCTTAAAATACATACTTGAAATGCCTACGATTTTATGAGAGCACTCAGTCCATCACCACAAACTGTCCACTTTTTTCCAATATATTCAAAAGCTTATATGAATATAAGTGCACTTAAATGTATGTATGTATGGATATATCTATGAACACACTCATGCATTTAAATAACTAATCTTATGATGCGATAAATAGTTCATCTGTAAATGCTTAAATTGACTTTTGTACAATAAAATTAAAAATTTGGAAACAATTATGTGCTTAAAAAGTTCCGAAATGAATTGAAGAACCAATGAAGAAAAAAAAAACTGAACTAATCATGAAACAGATTACGTTACTTCGTAGGGCAGACTGTGTGTGCATTACTTCCCTGAATTACCAAGGTTGATAAATACAAGTACACCTATCCCTCGATTTAAACGATAGATACGTTCCTGAGAAAGTCGTGTAAATCGAAATTTTAAATTTTTATATGAAAAATCGTGTAAATCGAAAACGAAGGCAGAATCGCGTAAAAAATTGATTTTATTAAGAAATGATATGCATATGTATTTCAACTTAGTTTTTAAAATATCAGAAGCGTTTACTCAAAACACATAAAAATAAACCTTTATTCATTAAACAAAATAAATTCATAAAATATTCAAAAATATTCAATAAAACATATAAAAAAATCGTGTAAATCGATAAATAAATAAACAAATCTTTCAATTTACACGAAAATCAAAATAATCGTGTAAAAGTAAAATCGTGTAAATCGAGGAATAAGTGTATTTATTTATGTTGCTGTGGAGTAAGAGAATTACAAATTAAACCTACATATTTATATGTATGTATATATAGTTCTTTATCAGAAGGTTTTGCGATATGTATCAGTATTGCCAGGTCTCCTTCCGCTAAAAAATCACTAAAATTAACTATGAAGGTAATCTCTCTTAAGTAACTAATCTACTAAAGGCTAACATTTGATTTATGTATGTACGTGGTAGGATCATTTAAAAAAAAAACATTTTAATTTAAGAAATTAGCGCTCGGGTCAAAGGTATTTATTTCTCTGTATTCCAAGACAGCAAGTCCGGCAGACATAACAGAGCACTAAAGTTAAGGAGACCGGGTATTCATTACGACAATTGCAGTCGTTGTACGAATACATAAATACGATATGTTTCATTAATGATTCGATTACACAACCCCACAATGGTTTTTCCCTTAAAGGTACAGTCAAATAATCCCAAATTATTATTTTACTTATTCAAAAACAGCAATAGCTATTTTTGACCGGGCGCAGTCAAGTTAATAACTAGTGTTTTGTTGGGAATAATATTGGATTTTATGATACTGTCTGTCTATTAGTTATGTATGAAGCTGTTTAACTTTATAAACACGTGTATGCAACAAAAGAAATTCGGATAGGTATTAGGTACTAAGATTCATAAAAAATATTTAAAAAAATTCCATCACGTCAGAAGTTTTTTTATGAGCCTACCTAATATCTTCAATAGATATAACAGTATAATTCACCACAACTCGAATTCAGTATGTCCGACGTCGACCAATGAAACACCATCGGCTAACTAATAAAATTTGATTCAAATCATCTTAATATCATAAGCAAACAAAATCAATGGTTTCTTAATTATTAGTAAAATAGAATTGAAAAATTAATTTTTTTGTAAAATTTTAAAAACTTTTTTTTTGATAAAAGCTCATAAAAAAATCCAACATTGCGGAATATTGAACTTTTGTCCATTGTATTTAAAGGCAAATGTATTAAGAATAAAATAAGCTAAAAATTAATAAAATCGGCTGAAAATTTTAAACTTTGTTAGTAATTTAGTGAAAACACCCAAACCCACAAAAATCACCTGCATTCTGTAACTTTTTGCGAACCGATCATCGTAATATTCGTCGACAAATTTATTCGTTTGCGGTAAGGGTAATGTGATTCCGGAATTGCTTTACTTATGTAAAGCTGTGGGAAATCGTAGCTCATAATATGGAACAAGTCAACAGTAAAGCTGAATAGCAAAAATATAATTCGCTTGTAAATATCTGGTTAATCGAACAATTTGTTATTTTCGGGCCTGTTCTGCAAATCACGACATGCCAAATCACGGTGATTTGTAAGAATTAATAAAAGCTAAATCATTGGTTTTGTATATTTTACGCTTTATAGCTTTGGAATTTGGAAGAAAATATGCTATTATAAATGAAAAATACTTAAAACGCAATAAAATCCCATTACCAAGTCAGCTATTAATAGTTTACTTTTGAAATCACGTGATTTGAAATCACCGTGATTTTCAGAACAGGAGGGTTTATTATTACAATTCAAGTTATTTTACTAGACACGTTTTCAGGAGACTATTTTTGTTCTTTTAATTTATTTTCTCAATTTCATTAATATTATCTAAATGTCAAACGCAATACAGAAAATTCGAAAATAAATTAACACTGAGTTTGACGTTTCGTGTACGCAATAATTTTATTGCAGGCTCTGGAAATGAGCTGTCTCCACTGGCAATGTCATTATTTTGACATTTGCTGCAATATATGTTAATGAATTTATTGCCAGTTTTAGACGGAGGTTACCTTACATCGACTTGGGCATGACATGAACCTGACGCCGGCAGAGCAACTGTGAACAAATTATTCTTTGTTGTGGTGAATACGTGCATGTCCATGTTTAGGCATATCAAAGTATTTTGCGCTAGTGCAATAAAGATGGAATATTTGCAAATCATGGCGAACATTGTTGCTCAGACATATGTTCGGGCATCCATGTCAAAGCATGGTCGAAAGTTGGACATGAGCGGTCTCCATTAGCCATTTGCGATGTCCGACATGATGCCCATACCAAGTTCATGGCTAGTGGAGGCCGCTAGTTAAGTACAATGTTCAAAAGTTCAATATTTTGCAGTGATGATTTTTTTATGAGTTTTTAGAAAAAAAATTATTTTTCAATTTTATTTTACGAATAACTAAGTCCCAGCCCAGACTTGCAATTTTTGTTGCAGCAATTCTTGAATACGTGTGAGAGTATTGAAATAGAAATATATACTTTTGTATTCCTCTCTCGCTCTTTTGCACTAAAAAATAAAAAGTTGCTGCAACAAAACTTGCAAGTCTGGACCGGCACTAAGAAACCATTGATTTGTTTAATTTACCGTATTAGAATCTTTTGAAGCAAATTTGCTTAATTAACCGATGATGTTTCATTGGTCGACTTCGCACCTTCGATTTATGGTGTATTATACTGGTATACTCGTAAAAATATTATGTTGGCTCATAAAAAAATTGTGACGTGATGTGATGTGATGTAGTTCGTTTTAATATGCCTATATATATATGGAAAAATGGAATGAATTTTCGAAGGGGGATAAAAGTTGTACATATTTCGTCGGGTTGTACTTTCTTCTCTTTGTTGCAAAATAATTCTACTGAACCAATCATATTTATAATCATCATATTTCCCATAAATTTTAATTTCGTTCGCGTTGCCAGTTGGCAAAGCATCTGAAGTATTTTCATAGGTTAAAAAGAAAATTTTTTATAAATCGGTATTGAGCCAGTGCATGTTCCCTGATTTTAAAGGTTTTTGCGTGGTAATACCCCTTTTAGACACACAAAGTTTACTTTGCAAAGTCTTAATTCAGCTGTGTTAAAGACAGAGTGAGGAATACTATTCTCTCTGTTTTTTCCCAGCTGAATTAAGATTTTGCAAAGTAAACTTTCCGTGTATAAAAGGGGTCTTACTTTCATCACTTCATTAACATAGGGTTTATACGTGCAGGTACAAGTTGGAAAAACTCAATACACTCAAACTCTTTTACTAACACATCTACACTTTCGGCACTTGCAGTCTACTTCCAACTCAACTGCCAAAGGAATTTTACAAGACAGTGACTTGGTGAACTTGTAGCAAATAAATGGAAAGTTAGCTAACAGAGTTGCCCTATTAATACTTTAGCATAAATTAACTGGATTTCAGTGTAATGTTATATGAGTTTTTACTCATTTTAAATACATTTAAAATTTAATAATTTTTTTCTTAAATATTCATAAATCAAGCAGTTAATTAGTTTTTTAGACATAAATAACATTGAAACAATATGAATAAAGTTCAATACTATCTGGTTCCCTTAAAATTAAACTTTTTTATGTTATGGACAACTCTGCACTAAAAGGTAAACATGCAAGTTGCAAGACAGTCGAAATTTCGACAGTTTGTGCGAAATTTTCGTTGATAATACGTACGCAGAGCTTGCATGCAAGGTACTTGCATGTGTAAACGCAGGGTAGATAATGATTAAGAAGGCGTAAAAGTTACAAACTATTTGAACTATGTACTTCATTTTTCTTTGCTGTACACCCAAAATATTTTATGCTTAAAAATACGAAAATTTTTGTCATATTCTATATTTATTTCGAACAAATCAAACAGAATATAAATTTTTGTAAAAAGATTTCCCGTGTATGTCGAACCATTTTTAAAACAATTTCATAAACAAGTTTGTGGTGAACGCCCTGCTTTCAGTAAAAATCTCTACGTACATAAGTAGTGCACAACTGAATGAAAATCGAGTACAAAATGAATTATTTTGTTTACCTGTAAATGTCTGGCATTTTCATTATAAAATAAAAATAAAAACTAGGTTTGGCTGTTTTCTTTTCTGTTTTTTTTTCTTTCTCTCAAAGTAAATTACCAGTATTATTTATAATAATCACCAGTTTTGTTATGACTTGACATTTAAAGAAATTATTATGGCTGAAAGTGATGAATTTCTTGTATTTTCTCCAAACATGTTTTGCAGTTTTCCATATTTTACATCCCAACCAACACGAGTTGTGTTTAAATATAAAAACATAGACATTATACTTAGTTAATATGTACAACGCTTACAACTGACAGTGATGACATGACGATAGCAATACATGCACACTTTTTTAACAGTCTGCCTCACCTGAGTGCCTTCCATATTTTGCCGACAATAAAACGGACAGGACTTTGACGTATGAAATATGTAATAATTGCTTGAGTCGACTAGTGAGCAAAGCAGTGTTTTTCGGAAGTTTTGACCAGGGTGGTGGCAGGAAATTTTACACAGTGTTGCATTTAATTTCAAAATTAGTTCACCAGGTATAAAGTCGCCTTGGTATTGACGCTATTTGCACTTCTACATTTGCGTGATCCTTTCCTTGCATGTATTGCAAAGAACTTTCAACAGGACAGTATAAAGAACCTTTAAGGCTCAGTTACCCGACTGTAATGTAATGCAACTGCAACAGTAGGAAACAGCTGATCGATATTGTGATGTGAAAAGTAATGCAAATGGTTACAGAGATGTAATGTAACGTAACCTACTTTTGATGTAAAAATATCGATCAGCAGTTTCCTACGTTGCAGTTACATTACATTACACTCGGGTAACTAAGCCTTTAAATTTTCTTACGTCAACTTAAGCGATTATTGCATATTGCCACGAATATATTGAATTAAAAACAAATAAATAAAAAAAGAAGGAAATGAAAACATTGCTGATTTCTATATGGTTCACAGAAATAAATAAAATATAGGAAACGGTTGACCTTGCAGGCCATCCCTGAAACTTCCCGCTAAACTACAGATTTTCGTCAAATTTGCGGCATTCGATACAATTTTTAAGTCCATAAAATCAGTGGAACATCTAAAATCGATGTAATTTGCTTGGCAAGATTCTTAGATCTCGCTAGAAGCTATAAAATATCTCCCTCATATTTCTAACCTGCTATTATCATTCCCACAATACATTTTCCACCATCATCAAAAGTTTTTCTCCAACTTTACTGCTCCGGCTTTACCAAAACTTATACTTCTAACATCATCTGAGTTAACATGATCGTAAAAATATGTTGGAGTCATCCAAATCCAAAACAACACTTTATTTGCGTTTTTAATTCAATTAACTTGACGAAAACGTGTTTTTAATACCAAATGCAAATGCATATGTTACCAAATTATTTTTATTATTATTATATTATTGTTTTTTGATAAGAAACTGCATACTGGTAATATTCCAACTCAACGACTCAATGCACATTTGTGTCAATAAAAAAACAATGTAACATTTGTCATTCTTTCACCTTTTTTTATTTTGTGGAAAAGAATTTTAATGAAGTTTTTTTTTATGGTATAATGCATTTTTAAAATTGAAATTAAAAAGACATTCACCCAACCGAAAAAAAGAGGAACACAAAAGAATAACAACAAATTGTATCGGTCTTTCATTCTTTTTATTTTAACATTCAGTTTTTGTAACGATATTTATTGATGTAAAGTTGTTACATCATTCTCTTCTCGAGTGGTTGGGTTGAGGACTATGAAAGTGTTAAACAATTTGAAGTAGAATTGCTTTTAAACACATAAAATGCCGCAAAGTTTCATTTGACTTTGTTTGCAATAAGGAATTTATTTAATTTTATAATCTATAAAGAAAAATGTTTGTAGTATTAGATTTCTCAACATTCAATCAATCTTTTTTTTTAGCAATACAATTTGCTTATATTTCTTTATTAATTTTAATTTCTTAATTTTGTTTATTTTACAGGCCAATTTTTGACTTTGAATTTAAATGTCATTTATGGTCTATTCAAATACGAATTTATTTATCTTAAAACAAATTACTTTGGTATTTTCATTGAAATTTATTTGCTGGTGGTTAAGCATTGTCTATATATTTCATTGGTGCTTTCCCAAATCATCAGTAGACTTCAACCACATACAGGATGGCTGATGAAAGCCGCTACCAAAAGAAAACTTGATAACTTTTTTTATATCGAAGTAGTCTAGATTTTTTTTTTTTTTTGGTTTTTGTAGATTGAAATCTAAGGATTTAATAAAAATGGAAAACTGACACTGAAAAAATAATCTGGATTATCCGCCGCTATCACGCATTGGAGTCTATAGTTTTGGTTCACAGAGAATATAGATGCGCATTTTGTGGCAATCCTCCGAGTAGATGGACCATTATGAGAGTAGTGAATAATTTTGCAGAGCATGGGAAAGTCGTAAGAACGGAGGAAACTATTGCTGCCGTAGCTGCTGCCATACAAAGCAACCGCAGTGTTTCAATAAGGAGATTATCCTGCTCAAATTGTTGTCAGTAGCCAGACAATAAGGCATAAGCATTTAATCTTATTCCCCCACAAAATTCAAATGACTAATAAGCTTAATACAGCAGATTTGCCAATTCGCTTGGAATTTTGCCAGAAGATGCTTGAGAAAAAAGGTGGAAGAGGACGGCAACTTGCTGAATTGTCTTTTCATGTCATGCCACAAACAAAATTGTCGCATATGGAGTACATATTTCCAAACCAGAAATACTGCATGAATGGGAATTGCATCCAATCCTTTCGAGCGACAATAGCTCGCTTCAATTATAGTCTCAACTTTGCCGGCAGTAATAAATAACTTTTTGCTAAGATGCAGCACCTGCATCAACGAGCAGGGCGGGCATTTAAATTCAATTATCTTTCAAATAAATATATTATAAATATATTGTTTTTAATACAATTTAATAAGCTTTCAAATGAAATAATATTGAATAAATGCCAGGGATTACAAAAACAGTTATTCCACTTGCTTAAATGTAGCTTAATGTAGCGAAATTCATCAGCCACCCTGTATTTTGAACCGAAACTTTCAACCCAATTTTAATGACTTTGGATCAGAATATAATCGAATCCACTATTTTAGCAGGAGTAGGAAAAGGCGAAAGTGTAATCATGCCTCGAATCCCAATAATTCAAAAGTGAGCAGTTTCTACTTAAACTCAGTTTTGCTGTCACTATCAATAAATCACAAGGGCTGAGATTGTATACGGCAGGAATGCATTTGGAAGAGCCATGCTTTGGTCAACTATTTGTAGCACGTTCGCCTGTATGCCCAGAAGGACACATATTCACCCTTCACGTGATATATTTCCCATGAACAAATTTCAATTACAATTTTGGGGACAAGGAACACATTTCACGTAAACTTTTATTCCCGCTAAGGGAATATATCGTAATGTATAGCAGCATTCTAACATGAAAAATTTTTTAAATGCTTTCAAGTTTTTAAAATATTCGTTACAATAAATAAATGTTAAATACTTACAGCCATGCCTAAACAAAAGCGGCAAGCGTTGTGTTTTAAGCCGAAGGTCCATACCATCCGTTCTTTGCATATGCGTGGTATGCATTTCTGTACATTCTCTCCGATTCTAAATTCAAGTTACATGCAATACGTCTTATGCGCAATTATTTTTGTTGTTTTAATGCAAAAAGAGAAAAAATTTAAATTCACCACACGAACATTTGGCTACAAAAGAGAGCACGATGCATGCGACGGATACAAAAGTAGAAAGTAAACCTACTTTATCCTTCCTATGCGTCTATACGTTCTTTGCGTTTTGTTCTGTAACTTGCCACATACAATTCCATTGATTCTACTTTTTGACACATGCATAAAACGCAACTACGCATTAAACGGATGGTGTGGACCTTCGGCTTTATAAAGCTTAGCGTTAATGCTCAAGATCTATACGTAAATACGAGCATCAGTTAGATCCCTATTAGACACTTACTCCCTGTTTGTGTAAGACGTTTGAGTTAGAAATCTTGGCGTTTTTGTAATAGATTAAAGGAAACTTGTACAACTTTTCTTTAATCTATTACAGAAACGCCAAGATTTTTCACTCAAACGTCTTACACAAACAGGGGGCTAAGGTAAACTTTACAAATTCATAATTCAGATGTTGAATGACAAAGGGAGAACTACTTTCTCTTTCTGTCTTTCTCTAAATTGAAATAAGACTTTGTAAGTTTGGGTGTCTAAAAGGGGCCTAACGTTGTGTCATGAGCAGTAATGTTAACTTATCTTGTTTAGTAAAACCTTCAAAATAAAAAATAAAATATAGAAATAAAAATGCTAGATTGACCTAAACAGCATCAAAAAAGCGCTGCCGCCGCGTTGTTTCGGTTTGCTTCATAAAATATGTATGGACATGAGAATTTTTGACAGCTAAAAACGCTTGCCGCTTTTGTTTAAAATTATTCAAACATTTTTTTTCTTCTTTCAACTAGTATATTTTGTTTTCTTACCCCAACTTAATTAATATCAATTCAGTTTTTTTTTTTATTATCTGCAAGTGTTTTAGCGACATACACCATAAGTTTTCATTGGCCATCTAAGCGTATACGCTTTTTTTGCATATATGCAAAAATTTTAACGCCAGCGAAGTCGCAGGCAAAAGCCAGTTTAGTATACATACTTTTATAGTTAATCTTCTTTAGTCATGGGTTTTTGGCAAAGCTTGTTATGCGGCAGCACGAAGCATCAATATCGAAGTTAGTCATTTATTTTTCAATTGGTGATATCACTGCTAGATTGATTGTCTATATTTTACTCGTAGGTAAAAACACTACTCGACTAATAATCTCATTATTATATACTTGCAGATTTTAAATTTATTTGCTGGTGGTTCAGCGATGTCTATATGCATTTCATTGTTGCTGTAACAAATCGTCAGTAGACTTCAACCACACATTTTGAACAGTCACAAACCTCTTATCTTATGTACGGACTTTCAAAAACTATTTGAGAATTCACAAATAATAATATTTTTGAAAATCACAAAAGAAAAAGCTCAAAAGACCCTTTGCCGATATTTTACGAAATAAAGGGTCTCGAATGAACACATGAGCCGACCGATCGAACAAAAACGGTCGTTTTTGAGCGAAGAGCAAGCCAAAGAAGAACGAATTTTGAGGGTTTTTACGCGACAACGTCGCATCGTGTCAGTGGACGAGTGTTTTTTTTTTCTGACAACAAGCACAAGAGAGCAGCGATGCCAACTATTTATAACCCAAACGCGCTATACACCTTCTCAAAACGCGCTAGAACGCGCTAAGTTGCAGCATCATCAACAATTTATAGTCAAAACGCGCTATTTTCCTACGCGCTAAATTAAATTTGAATAAAGGTCGATTTATGTATTAGTAAATACCAGGGGTCTAATCGTCACTTTCGATAACGAGCTGACACAATCACGTTTTTTCAGGTTGAGATTATGGCATTCGATATCGAACCATATTATTACATTAATCGATAGAGAATGCCATAATCTCAAACTGAAAAACGTGATCGAATCAGGTCGGTATCGAAAGTGACGATTAGACCCCAGTACAATACCGAGTACATATTTTTAGCTGTGAAATTTCAAGATATTTGCCAATTACAATATTAAAATGCGTTTTTAATTCTAACCACGGTCAGGGGAATTTTATTTACAACATCTGAATCATTAACGAATTTAAGAAAAAATTAAATTTTGGATATTAGAAAATTATTAAATTTATAAAAAAAAATTTTAAATTATATTTTTGACTTTAATCAAAACGCGCTAACTTAGCGCTTTTTTTATTAAACGCGCTAAGAGGAAAAAAAGCACGTTTGGCATAGTTAAAACGCGCTAAAACTAGCGCGAAAGTCGCTAAATTGGCATCGCTGCAAGAGAGACCAATTATTACGAGCTCTGATATATATACATATATCTACAAATTGTACAAAAATTGTTTTACTAAAGACTTTATCGCAAAAGTTTTAGAATCGTCGCGCAGTGTAATTAGTTAGCTACTAACATTTCCTTCAAACATGCAAATACTATCGCTATTAAATTATGCTTTTTATTCATGACACATACAAACTGTGACGTTTAAAAATAACTGGTTATTTATTTTAATAGGAACTGTTGCTGGCTTTAATTTCAAAGATTTATAATAACAAAAAGTAATTAAAGAATCGTGGAACAAAATGTGGTAGCGATAAAATTGTACTCAGAAAAGCTGAAAATTTTGATATTTTTTTTCTGCTCTGCAAAATAATTAGTAGTTTTATAAATCACCTTTATGCAAATTCAATATCTTAAGCTTAAATGAGACGTGCCATAGCCATAATGCCAAAGCAATAACCAAACCAAAATTCAATTGGTTTCTATGGTAATGGCTATGGCGTTATGGCGAGTCGCCTATAATAAAAAATAGTGTTTCCCATAAGTTTGGTTCGAACAGCTGATTTGTATGATTATGGTTATGTCACGTCTAATTTAAGCCTTATAAAGCAATTCTGGTATTACATTTACTTCTATATAATTGGCAGAACAAAGGACTTGCAATCTTGGTCAAATTGAGGTTAACCTCGTTTCAGCGATGTGGCCACTTTAATTCTCCTTTCACTTTTTCACTGTTAATTACTTTTGAAATCAAATATAGAAAAAAAATCGAATGGTTGAACTAAATTTAACTCGTCAATGAGATGTTTTACCCTAAAACATTATGGACCAGAATCGAATATATAGAGAAAGTGTGAGGAACGGTCGAGTGAGCGAGTGAGAGTCGGTATAACAACCAAAAGAACCCACAACAATATTATGGGAATTTCTTAACAATCAAAATTTTGTATTGATGCAGTGAATAGTCCAAAAAAGTTATGTCCTTAAATGGATTGGTAACAACCGATCAACTCTAAGGAACATATAGAAGGATTTTTTTTGAGCAATGTGTATTAAAAATTAGGAAATTCTTTAAATTTTACGAAAATATTCTAGTGGATTTTGTTAAAAAATTACTCATATCAATTGTAAGTCTTAATTAATTCAGCTGTGTTTTCTCACTACTATCAATACTATCTTTCTGTCTGTCTTTCACCCAGCTGAATTAAGACTTTGCAAAGTAAACTTTCCGTGTCTAAAAGGGGTATTATGTTATTTAAAATGCGATGGTTAACAGCGCTTCTAAATTTTTAACGAATTTTCATTCAAATAAAAGTAGTACATTTTAAAAAATATATATATATTTTCTTCAAAAGACTTTTTATGTAAATTTGAATAAAAATTATTACCTTAGCCACAGTGTATTCTTATCTGCTCTGATTGTTATTTATTTATTATTTATTTATTTATGTATTTTTGTCATAATTTGTCTTCTTCTTATTACTATTGTTGATAGTGTGATCCAAAGAAGCAAAGAGAAATTAAATTTATTTTCAGCTTGACAAATTACTTGCCAGGCTGAATATTGACCATCCTTAAAAGTGCTTGAAAATCAAACCAGGCAACCTTACCTTATGTACATACTATGTATGTACGTATGTATATGTATATTTATATGTATGTACAATGTACGAAAAAAACATGAAGACTTTTAAAATTTTTATTCAAATTTGATTCGTTATGAATTTTTTTATGAGATATTGATTTCTTTCAAACACGAATTCGTGTCGAAATCAGCAAAATAATCTAATTTTGTCTAAAACCACCCAACATGAAAAATCAAAAGTTTGCACGACCATTTATTTAGCAAATCAATGAAACTAAGAACGAAACAGTAGCGAGAAAAGCATAAATAAAATGAGTCATAGCAAAATAAAGTCCAATTTCAGATGGTTTTAAAGGAAATGAATGAAAGTTTTTCTGCAGAAATTTTATTTGTCTAGACTTATTGGATACTTACAAATAATAAATTTGTCTCTTTTATCTATTATTTAATCTAAACAAAAATAATACATTTTAGTATATGCGTATCGTACAAAAACGGGTAAGATCGGTAACACAGTTGGGGGATTCAAACAATTAAATATTATTAATATATTTAAAACATTATGACACTTTGAATGCACCAATGACATATAGAAGTGATATTAAAAATTAGCCAAATCTGACGTCATGTTTTCCCCTTTTTGTAATTATTTTCTTAATAGAACCGGCTAGGAAAATTTATAATATTCCAGCAATACACATACATATATAATTGTGTACTGTTCGTCCACGATCGTATAGCATCCCTCTAGTCAGCCTAGAACCAAATGTCTCTACGTCAACACTCTTTTCTCTAGCGACAATTGCACTAGTTAAAATGTCAACAACTTTCCTTTTAGGCGCGAGTAGAGATACGTTAGAGACAACAAGTCTAGTATATTTCTGGTACCATTGTCAACGATATTCTTTAAATTCCAAATGGAATTTTTGAATTTTAATTTAAATTTTGAATATAATTTTTGCAATTCTAATGTAATTTTTGAATTTCAAACGCAATTTTCAGATTTCGAATAGGATTTCTGAATTTCAATTGATAGTTTTTGAATTTGAATTGATCCTTTTTTAAACTGAATTTATATTTTTTAAACTGAATTGATATTGTTTAAGTTTTGATTGAAAACTTTTAATTTCAATTAAAATGTTCTAAGCTACAATCGAAAAATGTATATACATACATACATATGTATGTATATCAAAAATATGTCGGTCTAAATAATTTATTTAATTTTTAATAAACAAATAATATTAAACAAATATCTGTATATCGAGCCATAACCGCTAAAATAGCTTAAGCGACACATTTTTTGGACTCCGTTTTTTTGGCGGTTATGGCACAATATATGCTTGTTTCCCTAACCCTTATAAAATTGTAGACGAGGCTCACTAAAATGTACTAGTGAATCTTTGGTTCAAATGTCTCCACATGATCGTAAGAGAACTACCTCTTCAATATTGCTAAAATCTACTGGTAAGTTTTCAATGACGACCCTATGTTATACCCGTTTTAGACACGCAAAGTTTACTTTGCAAAGTCTTAATTCAGCTGTGTGAAAGACAGAGGGAGGAATACTTTCTCTTCCTGTCTTTCTCCCAGCTGAATTAAGACTTTGCAAAGTAAACTTTCCGTGTCTAAAAGGGTTATTATATGTCAATAGGCGATTACATTGGCTGGGGTACACCTGGTCAGCAGTAGTATTGACAATGTCAGTAGGATATCACTACAGTTTAACTATTCCGTCGGGTGGTTATTGGTTTGCCGCAGTAATAATGTATTTTTAATATACAGTGCGACAAACCAGTAACCACCCGATGATTCGCATTTCCTGCAGGGATATTTTAATTGTCTCGCTTACGTTGGTGCTTCTCGGAATGCAATGCATTGCTTCTAACAGCTTTTAATGCTTCTAAAAGGTTTCGAATATTTTTTCGTGGGATTGTATAAATAAATAGGTATATTGAACAATATTAACAAAAAGTTTTATTGATAAAATTTTTTTATAAGTAAAAATTTATTTTCAATCTACCAACAAATTGGTGCTCGAGGCTATGAAAAATATTCCGATGAGATATAGCGAATACTCACTCGCATTTATTGTGGTTAATTTGCCGTAGTATTTTTATCTTTAAAGTTCAATATTTCTTATCATTAAAACCAGCAAAGCAAAAACGAAAAAAAAAACTAAGTAAACAAGTTATGTATTAGCATAATGATAATAAAAGTTTAACTGTTAAGATTGTTTATCTTTTCGATAACATAACTTCATATTTGTTTCTCTGTCGTTTGAACGTAGGCCATCACAAGGCTGTTGAAAAGTATTCGTTGGATTCATCCAATTTTGGTAAAAATAAAATATTATACCCGGAATCTTTGGACAAATCAAAAATGTTCGTATCAATTTGAAACGATAAACAAACCGAATTACGTCATGGCTAAAATAAAGGGTTACCCATCATTCGAGTGCGCTTGTTTGTAAATATAAGTATTATGGTATCTTCATACAAACATTTGTACATACGATACATATGTACATATGTATGTATGTACTTGTTTGTGTGTTCTTATGTACAGATATTTCAAGTTTCGTTTTCATTCATGTGCTCAATATTCGGTATTGTAGAGCGTTTTATCTGTAATTATACAACATGTTTTTTTATTTATTTAATTTTTTTTTTATTTTTTTAAGTATTAAGCCATAAAATAAAAAAGGAAAACAAAATTGTTGAAACTCGCAGCAATACGCCCTGAAAAATAAAATGTATATGGTATTTAAAAGCAATTTTATTGGAACGAACATGGAAGGAAAATTGCGGGTATTATGTTTGTATGTATGTTTGTATGTATGTACATATGTATGTATGTACATATGTATGTATGTATGTGCATGCCATAAATTTTGCTAATTTTAGAAGTGCTACAAACTATTCGTTGTTATTGTCGATGTTACATCATTTGCCTTTAGTTGAGTTCACTTTCACTTACACATGCATATTTACATACATATGTATATGTACATACATATGTATGTATGTATGTATGTACATTTTATTAACATAACATAATTATACATATATTTTAGCAGGCGCCATTTTTTCCTTTTTGCTAAATGTTATTTCCTTTAAATTGTATTTCCTGCAAATCTGCAACTGCCAAAAACTACAGAACCACAGAAAAAAAGTCTTGCTATCATTTTTATCTAACTCCTGAATCTATTTATCATTATGCTATCACCGTTGTACTTGCCACCCGAATATTTGGGTGAATATTTGGCAACTAAATTTAAATAGCTGTTAGTTGTCATTTGCCATAAAAGGGCATAAAATCTTTCAGATCCTACATAAACATTTGAAAAAAATTAAAATTTTTACATTTTACAAAATTTTATTTTTTTTTTTTTTCTGATACGAGGGCCATTTCATGTGGAATCTAGAGTCTAGATGAAATACATACAACAACTATTTGTATTATTGTTTGGTTTATTGGATTAATACACAACTTCATTATTTTTGTTATTAAACTCTTAAAGAATTTGAAAATTGTAGGAACATTTTCTTAGAATCTTATTCAGCTTAATTAATACAGATGATGGAATGCAATTTCATTCCAAGAACCACGAACTTTATAAAGCAAATCTTATGTAACTCTACTCGTAAGTACACAATGGCTTAAATATTTGTAAACGGAAATAACTGAACTGCAATCTCTCGTAGTTAATTAAAAAATAAATATTTGCTATAAATATAAACAAGGTATGCATGTATGTATTCTTATGACTCCTAAAATGTTTATTTCTGCTAATTTTCATAAATGAAATGAGTCAACCTGGTCATGGAAGGAAAGATTAAAAGTAGATACGTATGTGCATGTCTACATACATACATATGTATGTATGTATAAAATAAACAGTAGTGAGAAATAGTGTGACTTTTAAAATTTTTTTTTTTGCATAAACAATTATTTTGCAATTAATTATAAGTAGATGATATTAAAACAATTTCTAAGCCAAGGCGGACGTAAAATATGGCTGAAAATTGTTAAAATGCATTTTTTAGAAAACATTTGAAAAAGGTGAATACGTTTTTGTTTAATCAGCTGAAAGTGATAAAATATGTATGTACATACATATATCGTCATCTAAAATCCAAAAGGTCGTAACTTACAAAAAACTCAAAATATACTTTTTGATTGTTAATGATGTAAATAACAAAAATACAACTTTCCTTAAAATTTTGGACTGATAGGTATGTTAAAAAATAACGATTTTATTAATGGAATTCAAAAGAGCGTAGCTACATTGCCAAAAAATGCGTAAGACAAAAAGCAGTAAATACACTTTTTGGGGGTTTCAAGAGCTAGCCATAAAGGTCATATTGGGCCTAATTATGAGTGTCGTATTTCGACTTCGTCTATTTTTCACATGATTTTTTTTTTTCTTTAATAAAATACATTTTCCTATAATATTTTTAATAGCCCCATTTAGGCTGACATGAAATTAAGTAATTTCAATCTCAAATTACGAACGAAATCAAAAGTGTTAATACATATAATAAATAACATTTGAGTTAATTTCGCAAACATCTTATTCATTGCCGCAGACATTGATATAACCGTTTTGTTACACTTATAAAAATGTTCCTTGTAAAAATCGCCTTAAATATAATAATTTAAAATTTAAATATGTATATTCATGTTTGAAACAAGTATTTTTAGTACAAAAACAGCGTTAAACATGTTAATTTCATCGAAATTAACTAAAATTAAATATGGGTAATTCCAAAAAAGTCAGCCAAAAAATGTTTTTTTTTTTTGCTCAAAAATTTTTGTTTTATTTTTAATAATAAAGTTGAAATAAAAATATTTTTGTTTGCTGGGCCTTTTTTTTTTACCGATTATTTAAAGTAATAGGCAGGTATTATTTATTATTTTTTGTAATTTACAAACTTTCTACTAACAATAACCCTACGCCTTAAGCATTAGCACAAAATAAAAGGAGAACGGTGGTCTAATAACAGAAGTTTTTTGAGTTTGCTGTCACTTAAGCTATGTACAGACGGTTGCTCAAATCTTACAATATTGCCAGTAAAATGTGCTCAAAATTTCTTACAACCGTGTTGACTGGCAATTTTTGTCAGACATCGTTGCCAGAAAAAGCATTATCAGTCCGTTGCAAGACTAGCAGCTAGCAAAAAATTTTCAGACCTCTTACAATCGTGTGAACACATTGTAAAATTATTGCCAGATATTTATCAGACATTTTAATATTGTCAGATGTGCGAAGTTTATGCATCTGACAATGGCGTCATTGTAAGAGAATTCTTTCTATGGGCAACACTGCACACACTTGATTTTAAAGAAAAGAAAATATATATAATAAAATATATACGAAAAAAATCATTGCAATTGTTTCTTTATGGTCCATAATAATTTATATATTGTCATATTTCCATTTAACAAAACCGCCAACGATTGATATTTAACAATTTCTAACAAATGCTTTGGGTCTGGCAACCCATAACAACAGATCTGGGCTTGAAGGCAACTTTGTGGGTCGGACGCACCCCCTAAAACACAACTTATCACTATAAAATTGTTTTGTATCTTTTTTACATAAAACTGAACCGATTTGGGGGGAGAAAATATAAGAGACCAAAAAAAAAGCAATGTGAGTCCGATCACAGGGGTGATGAGTAAACATCTAGTAGTGAAATTTTTTTTAATATTGGCTTATGGTAACTAAAATAAGATATATAAATTTTTGACTCTACTGTATTTAAAAATCTATGGAAAACTGCATCTATAGTAGTGGAATTATTAGTTGTGGGAGTTTGTGTAGAATTCCTCACATGCAAGTGGAAAACGTCAGATAAAAATTTTGGTAAAGCTTGCGACTGTGGGTTTGCAAAATTTGTATTAAAATCTCCACCCATAATACTTGGCATGAGATGGAGATTGTTACCCAATTGTCGTGCACCAGCTCCAGTGTAACGCAACAGTACGTAATGAAGATATGGTTTTAATATAATATTATAAATTCTTTATAAAGGCTGCTATATATGTACATATCTTCTAAACAAGTATTGGACATTTATTTATTTTATATTTTTCAACTTTTTAACAAAATTATCCCCACTGGCAACACTATTACACTTCACAAGCAATTTTTATTAAAATTAACATTGCTCCTGAAAGTATGCTTTAAAAATGGGTTGAGTGTATTTCTATGCAGCTGTTAAGTTTCTCTGTACTTTTTGTTGTCCGTATGATTACACTAATACACTCATACATGGCTCACACCGATTTGATAACGCTTTACGATCTTACTCAAAATTTGTGATTGTATTGTGAAAAAGATTTTTACCCCCTAGCGTATAGATATTTACACATAAAAAAAAACGGTCTCTCTAATGTAAATACATATGTATGTTTGTATATTATAAAGGGAATATTTACCATTTTGTGTTATTTGGCCAATTGTATTCACCAACTATATGAGTAGCAATGGAGTAGCCAAAGTACGACGTGGGATTCGCATTAATTTTAACAATGGGCAGACGATTTTCCAAATTGAACGAAGACGTCAATTTCATGGCGCATAGGAGGAGTAGTGCCAGACCAAGAGGGAAAGCCCCAGCGGTGGATGGTAGGAATGACATTTTCGGGTGTTAATTGTTTGTTGCGTTGCGTTGTGTTGTGTTGTGTTTCTCTTAAATCAATATTGACACAAAAATTCACTCACTGAATAAATTAATATTCATAGTAATCCACTTTTTAAATTGCCTTTACTGTATTTTGTTTCATTATTATTATGATTTTTTTTCTAATGAGACCCTACTAAAATTATTTTAAAATATTTACGAGTATTTGTCGCCGCCGTGTTCTTTTTATTTATTTGTGTGCGTGCTGGCGTTATTTATTATTTAGGCCATAATTGTGGACCGGTCGGTATTGTGTGCAAGTGTATGGATATTTATTTTCTTTTCGTTTTAAATAACTTTGGCAGAAGAAGTAGTAGAAAATTAAAGAGCACAGCACATAAAATAATGGCAAAAACCGGTCACTGGTCACGTTGTAACTCTAAGATTTTTTTTTATTTTATTTTGTTTTTCTTTTTGCTGTTACATATATTACTACATACATATGTATACATATATGTATGTATATGTAGGTATTATTATTATTTGTTAATTGAATTTCAGATTTTCTTCTCTAAAATCGTTGTTTTCTCACTCTCGTGTTCACCGAAACGTGCTTATGTTAGATATTTGTACATATAAAGAAAATACCAAAAAGGCAACAAAAATCTTGTTAGATTTGTTTAATTTTGTTGTTTGTTAACTGACGGTTGGTTTTGTTGTTAAATGAATTTTTTTTAACTTATTTTCCAAAGGTTTATCTTAAAGATGTACGTATGTATGTATGTATTTATGTATGAATATACATATGTACGTATCACGGCAGATTGTTTCTTGTGTTGATGTTTATTTTTTTCTTCTTTAAGTTGTTTTGGTTTTATTATTTTATTTTATTTTATTTAAAAAAATAATAAACTTACTGAGATGAATAAAAAGAAGCTAAAGCAGAGGAAGAATTTCTAGTAGTAGTAGTGGTCGTTTGTAGCAGCCGTTGTCATTATAGTTGCTGTTTGGCATTGACATACACGCTTAAAGCGTTTCACAGTATTTTTTTTTTTTTTTGCATTTATGTACTTGGAAACGTAAGGCGAATGAGATCGTTTTAGTAGATGTTTGTTGGTTGGCTGGATGGATGAGCTTAAGGCTTTAAGCGCATTCGAAAAAAAACAAGATTGCTTTTGAACAGATTTAAATTTGCTTGGTTTTCATTGTTTTTACTACATAGTTGCACTTACTTACATACATACATACACATGTGCATATGTATATTCATTTTCTTTTATATGTACATATGTATGTTGGTATGTATCTGTGTGATTTCTTTGTTAAGCCGTGGCTAACATTTAACCTTCGTTTAAGATACGTTTAACACTCTATAACAGGTACTCACTAGCTCAATCGCTTGCTCACTCACTTACACACTTGCATAAAACCGAAAGCATTGCTTTTAATAAATACATACATATGTATGTACTTCATAGGTATGTAGTGTGTCAGTATATTTAGCGCACTTGTGTATCTTGTAACTTGTGGTTAGAGAAAATAATAAATGCAAAATGAGAACAAATAATAAACGCACTTAACAATTTCATACCTAGCTCAATTTGAATTTAAATTTTAAATTAATTTTCATATTAGAGTGGAGGTGAAAATTAGGGATGTAACGAATACCGAATCCGATATATCGGCGATACTTCTAATTTGCCGATATATCGATATCGGCGATATTTAAATGTCGATACGCCGATACTTCTTAAATTTTTTTAGAGCTGTTTTGAACAAACAACTTAGTTTGCAACGCTTTTTTTGCATAACAACTAAGAGAAATAACATATTAAAGGCAGAACATAAAGTCAAAACTGAAAAATTAAAATGTTTCTTTGTTTTGCTTTGCACCATAGTAGTGAAATGTTGTCTCAATGCTAAATCATGCATGTATTTTGTTAAAAAATATTATTTGTTTTTTGTTAATTTCAGAATGAATTCAAATATGAATTTTGAATATTAATAATTTCTTACACTGTAATTTTGTATAATAAAAGAATTGCTCTACTTGAGTTTTGTTGATTTTAACATGAGTTCAATTTTAATATGCGTATCGGAATCGGTATCGGTATCGGCGATATTTCTTTTTGAGTATCGGTATCGGTATCGGATCGGCAAAACGGCGTATCGTTACATCCCTAGTGAAAATACACAAAACATATACATATTTCACGCGGTCATTTTTTAATACACAAAATAGCTACGGAAACTATTTTTGAAATAAATACAAACTTATTATCGGACTTTATTCAGGCACTTTTCTTTATCTCTTCACTAACTTAATGCCAGATATAATATAGTACATACAACATACATACATATGTATATATGTATGTATGTACATATATACATATGTATATAGATATGTATGTATGTACACGTTTGCATAAGTATATATATATGTACACATGTATATATATACATACATATGTATATACATACATACATACACACATATATGTATTTATTTAAGTGTAATAAGAAGTAAAGTATTGGTTCGTTATCTTATTTCAATATTGTTATTCTTTCGAAAGGGGCATTGAACACTATTTTCAGATGGGTACTTAATTTTTTTTATTGACACTTTACGTTATGTATATTTGTATAATATATTTGTAATAATTAATTTTTGATTAAAAATATTACACTTATTTGTAAAAAAAAAAATTTATTTAATTTTTTTAATTCGATTTCGTTGCTTTTCTTTTAACCCCAACGTGCGCACGCCAGCACTAAACGTTTAAATGTTGAAATGAAACTAAAGTTCTTTCTGTTAATTTGAGTGTATACAACATGTTGTTTGGCTTGTTCAGTTTTGGTTTGTCAGACTAGGTTGCAAACAAGAAAATTCCAAAGAAGCAAGTTTGATACAGCAAAATAGGAACAGTGGTCTGTAACAGTGTAAAAACCACATTTTACTTAGTACTGGTAATTTATAATTTTTGAAAATAATTTTTATAATTCTTACAAAATTAACGTATTTGTTATTGAGAACTGAAATTTCTGTAACATTCCACCAGGACTGATAAATTAATACAATCTTTAATGAAACTTCACTATAAAGAACTCAATAAATTCAGCAAAGTGGGACTTTAACTTGCGCACGAAGGGTTCCGCACGGACACTAGATATGTAATACTATACGAAGTTTAGCCTATTAAAATTAGTTTTCTTATTTTTTTTTTTGGGATTTTTCGGTTTTGAGCGCTTTGTTAATATGGCGCTTATAGTTTTGGGGTTTTTTCGATTTTTGGGTTTTTTTATTTTGGAGATATTTTTTATTTGGCATTTTTTTTTTTCATTTTGGCGATTTTTTCGTTTTTTTGTGCTTTATTTTAGTTATAGAAAATTTTTTTAATTTGGCGCTTTTTTCTATTTTGGCGATTTTTTTTCGGTTTTTTGTGATTTTTTTCGGTTTGCGATTTTATAATTTTGGGATTTTTTAGTTTTACCGTTGTTGAAAGATACAGCAAGTTGTCAAAAATACATAGTAAAAATTACATTAACTGATAGAATAACCTTTAATTTAGATATTTTTAAAGTTTAGTGTTAATTGTTGTAGTATTCATAAAAATACATTAACTTTGTTCAAGTGTCTATACTTATACATACATACAATTGTATGTATATTACATGGGATTTCAACGTTTTTCGTTGCTCGTTTTTGAACACCCTTTAATTCTTAGCCCTGATGTATTTGTTGTTGTAGCGGCCAAAGTTATACAGTTAGTTAGTTAGTTTTTCATTTGAGAACTTATATTCACATAAAATGCTTTGAAATTTTTATTGCATTTTATGCATTAAACATATTCACAACAGCAGGCTGCCGACTACAACCTGTCAAAAATAGAATACATGTGTGTAACACGGCTACACGACTACAAAGCCACGGTTGTAGTTGGCGCAAAATTAGACTTATATCTATTGTTGTTGGAAATTTATTTGTTGTTGGTGTAGCACGTCTACATGCATTTCATTGCTGCTAAGCAACACTTCAGTAGACTTCAACCACATTGGAGTTTTGTAAAAGTTTTTGAATTTTGGTTGAAGTCTACTGAACAGTAGAACAGCTAAACCAACAACAAATATATTTCTTAAATTCACATTCATTTTAACACGGGCTAAATAAGAGTCCAAACTAAATTAGAGCGTCAAGCGTTGCGTTAGCATCAGGGTACGTATTTTAAGTGCCTCTAAAATATTTGTACTGAAAATACGTACCCTGCTGCTAACGCAACGCTTGACGCTCTAATTTAGGTTGGACTCTAAAAATAAAATTATGGGATATTATTCAACAGTAAGAACGTCTAAAAAATTATATAAAAAAATTTCTTTTATTCATTACATATTATATTATTACGTGATATATTTGTTTGATAAATTTCGTTATCGATTTGGCAACGATTGGCATGATTCACCTTTTCATTCCCGATTTGACGGCATATGCTTGGCATATGATTGTCGACAATTTACAAACTGTTGGTTTTTAATTTAATACCAACTTTTTCTCTCTGTGAAGGTAATTTAAACTTTTTCTACTGCAAGCTTTTAGCTCAACTCAACTCAAACCTTCAAATCACCTAAAAGCTAATTAAAAGTTAGAAGTCTCATGGTTAGTAGCAAAACTACGAAAATATCAGTGCTCAATCATACATGTTGTCCATCACTAAAGATATTAATAAGATGAAAACTTGAAAGCATTAGGAAACTTAAAACTGAAGTTTTTAAATGTGGGCGTTTATTCAGTAACCGTCAAACAAAGCAAAAGAAAAACTAAAAAAAAATTTAGGCACACACACACAACTAAAATTTTTATGTAAAAACAAAAAACTCGTATCATAACTGTTTTATGATACTGACAGTGCAACACATTTTCTATTGCGGAAGTCACAAAGAACCAGGGATGGCAACACGGTTACCACCTACGCAAGCAGCGATGCCAATTTAGCTTGTTTTAACTATGCCAAACGCGTTTAATAAAAAACGCGTTTTGAATAAACTCAATAACATCACTTCAGTTAAATGCAAGGTTGGCAAACGGTATCGTAAAAATACCGATACCGATTCAAATACCGCTAAAATTAGATAAATCTATTTCGGTTAGAAAATACCGGTATCCAGACTACCGTTTACGTCTATACCGGTACGTACCGGTATACCGATTCCGACCAAAAAATAAATGATAGTTGCCAAATTTTTATTATGTATTACAACTTTTTTCACCATGAGACAACTGCTTTTTATCAGTTATATTTTGGTTTTTATTTCGACCATTGTGTTCGTTTTGCTGTACTATTCCAGACGCCAACCAATCCCATTTATCAACCAATATTATTGCCATGTTCATAAAACATAGAATCTCAAGAAAAAATACCAAGGCCAAAACTAAAAATATTTAAAATGTTTTGTAGTGGATACTAGGGTTTCAAAAAATATAGCATAGATAAGAACCTTTGTTTTTCCTGCATTCGAAGTCAACTAAAATTAGCAGCTTCAATCCAACTTAGTTGAGCTGTAAACCATAATATGGGCAAAAATATATTTCAATTAACTTTCTTTCTTTGGTGTTGGTCTTGTTTATACACTTCACCGTAATATATAAGGTTGGTAGAGAAGAAACTTCTAAACTTTTATATTTGAAGTTAAAGATTCCCCTCTTGAGGTGAAGAAAATTACTTTTTTGTACCAATTTTGTACTCTGTAGCTCGTTTCTGTATTTCTCGCATCGTAAAATTTTGAATTGGTGCGAGAACAGCAAAATGTGAACAAAAACATATGAATTTTTGAATTTGTGTGTAAAAATATGAAAAATAGTTTAGTCGAAAAGATATGCAAAGAATAGTTGAACTAAAATAATTATTAACAAGTCGATATGATAATGTTTATTTAGAATTTATTTTGTATTATATTCTTATCTAGAGACAATTGATAGAAAAAACTTATTTATTTCAAAATCTTATATTCACTTTATATTCATTTTCATTATATTATTTTCATCTTCTTGAAAATTACTTAATTTTTTTGTTATTAAATAATATTTTTGTTACATTTTGTTTTCATTTGACACTTGATTACTGGAAATATTGCAGTGAAAACAGATTCAGTGTTCTCTGTTTTCACATTCAAATACAGAAACACTTTTTTCTCACAAATCGAGAAGCGATTTAATTTTGGTTTCACACTTCATGTGAGAAATTTTGCTATGCGAGAAATACAGAAACAAGCTACTGTATTAATATACATCTATTAAATTGTACTTTCATCATCCTGGAAGCTTAAATACACCGAAAATGTATAAATAGAACGCAAAATACATCATACAGGTAGTTCTTTAACAAAAAGTCTCCTAAAAAATATTTAAAACAGTCCTGCGAATTACTCTTATTCAATTATGTTTTATAAACAAAGTTGTAAACAATATAGGTCCAGTACAAAAATATTGCCTAAGAACGTGTCCAAAGTAGAAAAGTGTCGAAGAAAACCGAAAAAAATTTATTTGGTGAAAAAATAAAGACATATATTTGAAATTTACTTAAACAATATATATATGCTTTAAAAGGTCTTAGTTTCTTCTTTGTATCCGTTTATAAATTTAAAATCGGTTGATATTTAACTTAGTTAGAGATTGATAAGTGTCTACGGGTACGAAAAACCGGGTTTTTAGCTGTAACTGAAGATTTTGGAGGTGTCTGGAATATTTCAAATACAATTTGAAAAATACAAAATAGTAACACGTCCCAGATATTTCGATTTCATCAAAATTTGTCACACAGTGTAATATAACAGTATAGACAAAACTTTTATTTTTTACTATTTTGTTTACTTAACCAAAATGTATACTTTTTATATGTAAAGTTTGAAATGCAGTCTCCTTATTTCACTTTTTTAATAAATTATTTTCTAATAATAGTATAAAAACATATATAGAAACAAATAAGTTTATACGCTTTTATACGAGTACATACATACATACTTATGTATGTATGTTAATGTAAAAATACTCCCTTTTTGAAGTAATTTAATAAAAAAAAAGATTTTTTGTTATGTCCAATGCCTGAAATAATAAATTTATCAGTAATATCGGTATACCGGTATTATAAACTCGATAACGGTATGTACCGGTAATACCGATACCGAAATAAAAAAAATACCGATACCGCTACCGATACCGAAATTTAAAAAATAATTGTACCGGTATCAATACCGATACCGTTATTTTTTTCTGTTTCCAACCTTGGTTAAATGTGGTTAGAATTAAAAACGCATTTTAATACTGTAAATGACAAATATTTTGAAATTTCACAAAAATTTCAAAATATTTGTCAAAATAAAAAAAAAATGTTCGTAACTTACGAGTATTAAGCGTCTATTCTAGCTGAAGTACACAAAGCATTTGAATCGCAAAACTATTTTCCATTTTATTAAGTTGTTACAAAGGTTGACAAATAAAATTAAAATAAAAACTAAGGATTTCAATTATTTGGAAGGCGATTATGATTTTGAACTAAATGATTTTAGTTATTTAGAAAAAAATTTCGAAGAAACAATATTTCGAAATCTGAAAGAGTTACTAAAAAATAGCGCCTTTTGACTATAAATAATTGAAAATGCTGTAATAGTGCGTTTGGGTTGTAAAAGGCCTTTTGCTAATACAGTATTATTTACATTTGAATAAAAACATGCATATTAACACAAAAAACTTCTTTTTTGAGTTATGACAACATTGAAGTAAATGAGCGATATGTACTTAAGTTTTAAGGTGGAATTTACAACAAACACATGAAATTTTTCTACAAACACAAGAAATTGTAGCATAGTTTCAAGCGCCAGTTAATATTCACGCTTATTCCAGTTGTCGACATCGACGTCACTTTGGCGCTTCGTCCTCGAGAACAATTTTGTGCTACTGACAATATATGTATTTGCGTTCCCTATGATCTAAAAAATAACATAAACCTGCCAACAGGAAGGAGTCAGTTGCTTTCGACAACGACTACACAAGCCCCAATTTTTTTGGCATTGTGTTAAAGTGACGTCGATGTCGACAACTGGAATAAGGGTGATTGTTTACATGTCAAATTTTTCGTACGAATTAAACAATGTTGATAAACATTTTTCACAAATTTGAACATAGGACTATGCCTTATACACCAACCTAAATTACAACGCAAAGCGTTGTCTGGCTGTCAAAATGTATGAGACCAACCGAAATAACGCGGCGTCAACGCTTTGCAATTGGAAACTCCAATTTTGACAGTGCCTAAAGAAGTGAAGTTGGCTGCAAAAGTACTGTTGTTTTTGTTAAGTAATGTAACTTTAGCTACTTTCAGGTCAATTTAGCGTACGTTGCGCATTGCATCGTAATTTAGGTTTGCCTGTTACAGATAAGTCTAAGCAAGACAGGAAGGCTTTTTAATCGCTCAAAAATTGTCATGTTCGTAAAATTTTTGTATGAAGCAAACCTAAATAAATAGCGCGGATGTTGGGAAAAATTCGTTATTGCCTCATTTGAAATGAATATGCATACATATATGTATGTGACCCGGTCTATGAAAAGGTGGCTTATGACTCAAAAACAAAATTTCGAGAAATCAGCTGTTAAAGATAAACAATGCATTTCGTCAGTTTCTCGGTAGTTGTTCTCCTTCGTTCTGTTTCTGTTGGCCTTTTCCGTTATAAACTAGTGAAGTTTTGAGGAAAAAAACTGTGTACGGTTGTTGTTGTTAAAATGTCATTTATTTCTAATTTCTCCTTTTCCACTCTAGGAAATTTTGATGTATTTTCCATGTAGTATCTTCATTCTCGATTTTCAATAAGATTCTGGGGTCTAATCGTCGCTTTCGATAACGAGCTGATTCGATCACGTTTTTTCAGTTAGAGATTATGCTATTCGATATCGTACCATATTATTACATTGTTCGATAGCGAATGCCATTCGCTCAAACTGAAAATCGCGATCGAATCAGCTCGTTATCGAAAGCGACGATTAGACCCCTGTTTTTCTTTCATTTGTGCTCTTCTTTCTCTACATTTTTAGTACACTTCTAAGCAAGTTAGGACTTTCTGCTTTTCACCATGTTAAAGAGCGTCTCAAAAACTATCAGAACCAATAAAAAAAGTGAAAAATAATTTTTTGAGTCATAAGCCACTTTTCATAGACCGGGTCACATACATATGTATGTATGTACATATATTTGTTAGTGTAAAATTTCATGCTGTCAAAAAATTTGCTTTGAATGATTTGACACCAGAGGTAAAATTACGGCATTCGATATCGAAAAAATGTTCATAAGATTTTAATTGTGTTCGTGTGGAAATTTCGATGGATATCACTGTAATTTGGCCTTTTTATTTTACTTTATTTTGTATACATTATATACATACATACATATGTATATAATGTATGTATGTACATATTTTATGTACATACATACGTACAAAGAAATTTGGTTTCACCGCGAAAATAGAGCAAGCGACCCAAAAGCTATTAATAGGATAATTCTGTTTAATTTCAACTTGATTTAAAATTCCTTGAAACCCATTCCTTGAAGTAAATGGAGCTTTTATAAGAAACTTGATTTGATAAACTCATTGTAAGCATAACGGAATGAGCTCTTGCATTTAGAAATCCGAATTCAAACTAAGCACCTACACAGACTTAAAAAAAAACCTAAAATATTCATTCTACAAGGAATTAATCGAAATATTCTTTGAAATGAAATCAAAAGAAAAATATGTGTGTTGAAAAAGGAAAATGTTGTTGCCATATGTTGTTGTATTCTTAAGCAAGCCACAGACCTTGCGACCGTTGGTACAACATGAGCAGGTTGTATATGAGATTGTAAAGTGTGTGGGGTCATCGGATGAAGTTGTGTCTCGGTTGTACGAAAGATTAAAAAGATTTGATTTTTTGGCAAGTTGTATAGACAGGTTGTAAAATTTAGGAGTTGGTTGTACAACTTCATTTCATTTTCTTCGTATTTTTGTTGTGGTCATATAAAAAACGTTGCTCACGAATTCAAACTTGCTTTTGTGAATGCATCGGAACCTTTGATGAAGGTAATTAAATACTTCGTCTAACATCCACGTGTAATTTTTGTTCTCACTTTCTTTTAATATTTTCAAAAGTTTGTTATTAGAATACGTTTTTTTTATATAACCAAATTCTTTTTCCTGTCCTTTTTTACTTTCTTCTTCTTATTTTGTCACCAAAAAACCATCGATTACAATACGCGATATAACACCCGGTGTCATGTTTACTCCAAATAAAATTAAGAAATGAAGTTGTGCTCTAATGTTGTACACGTTGTTGTAAAGTTTGTGGGCAAAATATACAACTTGTTAATCCAACATGTTGTACCAACGGTTGCAAGGTGTATGGCTTGCATTACGAATAATTAATGTTTTTCAATACAGATGATGCAAATGTTGCTTCATCATGAATGCCGTTTAAGTTCCCCTCGTTTGACGAATACTCGTTAAGATAAACAAATACGAACAAAAATGCTCGTACTAATAAAGGTCGTTTCACACTATAACACAAGTATTAATACTTTTGTGGAAAATGCAACTCTGACATGTTGAGTTGTTATTGTCTTTTGAAATTTTTGAAACAGAAATTAGATTAGGGATGCATTTTCGTCAAAAGTATTAATACTTGTATTATAGTGTGAAACAGCCTTAAAAAAATTGCATTTTCGAAAGCGCGGGCGCAGTTGTTCAAACACACAAAAACTTCAAACCAACTCAAAACAGACAGCCGTATCCAAACAATATGTGATTGAACGTGTGTGTTTGTTTGTGCTAAGAAAACGAATGGATGGGATGTCATTAACCATAAACTGGTCTTTCAAATGATGAAAATAATAATTTCCTAAGTTGCATTTCAAAAACAAACAAAAATCAATAAATAAATAAATAAATAATAAAAAAACCTAAAAAACTAAATGGTTCCACAAATATTCACTTCCAATATCCATTCACACACGCCGACAAACAAATTCTCTTATGGAAAATACTCCATTCGTTTGAACGTTTTAGTTTGTAATAATTTGTGATCCATAATTTGTGATCCCATAAAAGCAAATGTGCCATCCATTTCCAAAACAGGCACTAAAAAGTTAAATATAATTTAATTTCAGTTAAAAGCATTACCTCCAGTGCTGATCGAAGTCGATGTCCACGAGATGATTGGTTACTAAGTGCAGATTCGTAACAGCGTTACTGTTTTTGATGCTGAAGTGCCAAATGAACACTTTTTCAATTGCCTTTCCTTTACCTTTTTTCACTTTTTCTAAATGACCCTTGACTCTTGCAATTAAATTATAGTTGTACATACGCAGAAAAAAAATACAAACACAACCCGCAAAGCGATTACCTTGTCTGCGGAAAACACCCAGGGTCTATGGTGGGAGTCGAACCCACGACCTTTGGACTGAGAGGCTAGCATAACTACCACTCAGCCACGTGTGTAATTCTTTCAGAGTTAATGAAGTTGAAACTGATTCTAAAGCATATCTTAATGAAATATATTTGAGATTCATTACATAAGTAATAAATATAAAAACCAGTACCGTTTTAATTTTTAGAGCCAACTAGGTTAGGTTAGGTAAAGATGGTAGTCAGAATCCTGAATTAACTTAGCCCCTTCCGGATCCCCACTTATAATCAACCAGAGCTCAATATATAAAGGGTGTTTTTTTTAGAGGTATAGAACTTCGAATTGAAATAAAACACAAGAAAATCGTTTTAATGTCCATCAATTTGGCTTTATTGGAAGGATAATTTTATGCCATTAATGTTTAAATATGATTTCGGGCATGTGGCCGCCGCGGCTGGCTCGAATAAAGCCAATTCTACAGGTCCAATTTTCAACCACTTTTTCGAGCATATGGGGCCGTATGTTGGCAATAACGCCACGAATGTTGGCTTCCAAGTCCCCTAACGTTTCTGGTTTGTTGGCGTAGACGAGCGACTTCACATATCCCCAAAGAAAATAATCCAATGGTGTCAAATCACACGATCTTGGTGGCCAATTGACAGGTCCATTCCGCGAAGTTATGCGCTCATCGAATGTTTCCTTCAATAAATCGATTGTGACGTGCGCTGTGTGGCATGTAGCGCCGTCTTGTTGGAACCACAACTCATCCACATTCAAAATCTTCAAAATCTTCCATAAAGTTGATGGACAAAGCTCCAATTGCTGTGCACGGTGGTGAATCGATTCATTCGGGTCCTCTTCAACACTTTGCTCTACAGCGGCAATTGTTTCTTCGGTGCGCACTGTTCGACGTCTCTGCGGATGCGTATTATCACATAGAGTAAACGTAGTGCGAAAACGATCCATGGTTAACCGAATTAATTGCTCTGATGGACGATTATGTCGACCATAAAATGGACGGAGCTTGCGGTAAACTTCGCGAACTGAACCATCATTTTCGAAATAAATTTGCACGATTTGCAAGCGTTGTTCTTTTGTCAACCTGTTCATGATGAAATGGCAAACCAAACTAAATATTAATCACTTCACAGCTGACAAAATGGCCGCCAGTTAAAAAAGTGATGCCAACTTAAAGTTCTATACCTCAATAAAAAACACCCTTTAGTTACCAACGTTTTGCAGTTCAACTCTGGCAACGTCAGAAAGTGCCCTGAACTCATCAACACCAATGGTGGTCATTATTTTCCTTGCTAGTCCAGGACGATGACACAGAAAATGTTCTGCATATTCTTATTCTTGGCAACTGCGGCAAGTCATTATATTCAATCCTTAACCTCTGTGCAGCTGTGCATTTCTGCCTATGACACAATGTCCGGTCAACACACCCACCAAAGTTCTCGACTCGTATTTTTTTAAATCAAAGAAATCGTATTTTTCTTATTTGCATGAGTCCATAACTGTCTGATGATCATGCAGTCATATCTTGTGGCTCACCTTCTAATTCTGAACCTACACATTCCAAACCGTAAGGTTGTGCCAATCCTCGAAAGCCAATCTCTTCTAAAGTTTCCCCGAAAACACTGCGGTGATCTGGAAGCCGCTTTGCAATGCAATGAGCTAATTTCCCTGAGTAAACTCCGTAACCAACTCCTTTTCAAGTTTTAGAGTCATCCGTGCCAAATTCAACAATCATTGTTCTCTAACTAAATTTAAATTATTCTTAACTTTTTAGTGCTTATTTTTGAAATCGGTTAAATTTTCTTAAAGTTTTATTTAACAAGTACACTTTTTGTAATGTCTTTTAATGTTGAATGTGTATAGAAAATTCATGAAATATTCTGTTGAATTTGTAGTGGCGTTATTCACTTTTATTATCGCAAGATTGTGGCATTACAATAGCCTAACGTTTGTACAAAGTTTTGAAAAGAAGTACGCGAAACAAGCTAAGTTTTAATAATGGGCGTGGTCACGTCATCACAAGAATCAAGAAGAATATGGAAACTTTCGTATGAATTGGTTGAAAATTATCGCCCACTCGAAATATGTTCTGCACTTTTCAAAGTAAGGGTGAACCTCCTTCTAAAGTCTTAAATACCGCCAGCACGATTTTTGTAGAGTCCACTGTAAAGGGAGAACCACTTACCTTCCCTTCAGGGAAAAGTAAGTCGTTGGCTTTAGATACTCGTATATCCAAGAAGAGTGTAGGAAATGTATTACTTTGGTATCTGTCGTAGTTTCTCTCGATTTAACAGCACCACAGAAATTGTTGTAGATGGAATCTCATCAAATGAGTTCCAGATTGCACGATTGGATAGTATTGCAAGGCTTCGTCCTGTCTCCTATTAAATTTTTTATTTTTCAAATTGACCTTCTACGTCAAACTTCTAATCCTACTCAGCATTTCCCACTCATTCTCATTCTGCAATCGGCGTTTGAGTGTAACAGATAGAATACAAATTATACTCTCAATACCGACATCGCCTACGGCCGACTGTAGGGCCAGGCTGCCCAGAGAAGCGCCAGAGTGCCGAACATCAATCGGCTTTTTATACAAATGAATACACATACGCTTATACATTTCTCTCTCGCTAGACAGCTCTGCTGTAGGGTATCAAAATCTATCAACTAATTATATCATCGCCAAAATCTAGGTTTAATTTCATTGTTCTATCGTCACTACAATGCTCTCGAAATCCGATTTTAACGTACACGTTCATCATTAAGAGCACATCCATTTGTGGTCGAATCGAACTATCAACCGAGGTATTTCCTGTCTCTTTCAATATAGAAAGACTGCTTTTATCCTCGTCCCCTTAACTTATTTACCTATTTCTAACATGAGTACTGGCCGTCGCTTCGGTGCTGCTTGTAACCAGCGTGACCGTTTGATCGACTAAAGTGGCAAATTGCCACTTTTTCAACTGCTTTGCCACTTTTTTTTTTAATTTTTGTCCCCATTTTTAAAGTGAATTATATAATATATATGTTCCTTTCACTCCTCGAGGGAGCATAGGACCATAACAAGGTGATTCCAATAATCCCGATCTTCTGCTCGATGCTTGACTTCGTTCCACTTCATACGCAATCTCGAAAGTTCTAATGTCAGTTGCCGCTTCCAGGTATGCGCAGGTCTCCCGACTCGTCTGCTTCCCTGCGGATTCCAATCTAGGCATTTCTTAGCAATATCATGGTCTGGTTTACGGAGGGTGTGACCTATCCAACTCCATTTCCATTTACTTAATTCCATTCTAATAGGCTGCTGATTTGCCTCTATCCAGAGCTGGTTGTTGGATATTGTTGCAGGCCAGAAAATCCGTAAGATTTTGAGGAGGCATTTGTTCAGAAATACCTGAGGGCATTGTATGTCACGTGGTGCCATATTCCAAGTCTCGCATCTATATAACCGAGTGGATTTTATATTAGAATTAAATAATTTGATTTTGGTTTGTTTCGAAATATTGGAAGATTTGCAAACCGGGTTTAAATGTGCAAATGCACTCCGCGCCCTATTTATGCGATTAGATATATCTGCTGCTGAGCCACCAGTTGTGTCAATTGTGCTACCCAGGTAGCAGAAGGACTTACCATCTTCAACCTCTTGATCACATACGAAGAAGTGGCGATCTGTGTTACTATTGATGCGTAGCGATTTTGTTTTGGGTATGTTTATCTTCAGCCCAGCATCTCTGAGAATGAGTGGCTAAGTAGACATATGTCATCGGCGAAGTAGACATATGTAGGTCATATGGAGGACATAGGTCCTCCAACCGTCCTTGTAAGCCCCACGTAATTCCTCTATTATGATGGCTTGTTACCTTCTGCTTCCCAGCATCGAGGACGCAGTTAAAGAGTAGAGGTGATAAGACACAACCTTGCCTAACTCTAGTTTTCACCGTGATCCTGTTACTCAGTCGTTTTTCATGCAACACACGGCAGGTGGCATTTTTGTACAGGGCTTTGATTAAACGTATTATTTTTAGGGTACACCGTTGCATACCAGCGAGTTCCATATAGAGTTATGGTTTAGTGTGTCAAAGTCTATAAAAATTAGGTATAATGGTGATCTCCATTCCACTCATTGCTCAACGATAATCCTAAGACTATTTACTTGGTCAACGCAAGATTTTCCGGAGCGAAAGCCAGCTTGCTCATTTCTGAGTGATGGGGAAATTGTTGTCGATAGTCTTTTGTTAATAATATGTGCAATTACCTTATTTACCATGCTTAACAAGGTTATGCCTCTCCAATTTTTCCTGTTGGTCAAATCACCTTTTTTGGGAAGATTTATAATGACTCCATCAGACAGCTCGTCAGGTAAGGATTCGTTGTTGCATAACGCTCTAATAATGGGTTCCAGCAATCGTGCACTGCTTGTTCGGTCGGCTGTAAGCAGTTCTGGAGAGATATTATCCAAACCAGTAGATTTGTTTGCTTTCAGAGATCTTATCGACTCACTAATTTCAATTATCTCAGGGCAACCAGTAGAGATGCCGGCATTTGATATATGTGAGGCACATTCGCAAATGGGTTGACATTGAGCATTGGATGTTGAAAGCATACCGGAGTAATAGCTTTCCCATAGTGTAACCTGTTGGGTTTTCGATGTTATGAGTTCCCCAGCATCGTTTTTTAAATTCTTTCCGGTCGACAATTTTCCGTTTGTCAGCTTTTTAACAGACATATACATGTTCCTCGCACGATGGGTTTCAGACGCTGCTTGAAGTTCTTTCGCTATGTTGTTGATACAATTGCGTTTATCTCTGCGGGCACTGCTCATTACTTCGGAATTAAGGCGGTTGTATAGTTGCTGTTGGCTGGTGTTAACTGCGCTCTTTGCGGTCTTCCTCTGCTGAATTAAGTTCCACGTAGCATCGCTAATCCATTCTTGCCTAGTACTAGTTTTAAACCCCATATGTTTTTCCGCTGCCTTAGTGAAAATTTCCTTGACATGCGGCCATGTTCGGGTTTCACTGTTAATTGAGGCGTATTCTACCAATACATTAGTGTACAGTAGTGTTTTTCATACGGGATTTCCCGGGAAAAAATTCCCGGGATCCCGCACATTTTCCGGGAAAGAAATCCCGGGAAATGTGTCCGGGAATTCCCGGGATTTTTTGATTTTGTAATGGCAACTTAATTTGTATGTACAAATTACTTGATGAGTGTCGTTATTCACTTTATGAATGCGATGGTGCAATAATAAGGTGATGGCAATATCACAATAGCTAAAGCTTTACAACAACTAAGGCCGAGTTTGCATCTGGTACACATGCATTCTGAGACTAGATGCCTTATTTGGAAAAAGCAGAGCGCGACGATCAAAATTTAATTCTACAACAATTCATAAAAGTAAAAAACAGAAATGAGCAAGGAAATAAAAGAAAATTACAAATAATTACAGATTCTCTTTGGTAAATAGTATGGTTAAAAGCATTAACAGCTTATTCTGTACTAAAGTCCTGTTTCCAAAGAAATATTCCCTTATGCAAAAACGATTATTAAAGTTAAAGCATGCGTTAAAACTGGTTTTGCCACACAAAATTCGTTTGTTAAACCAATTTTAAGTTTAGCAATGATTTTTTCATAAGGGGGATATTTTGTAAATTTTTTTTAATAATACTCGTATAATTTCTTTTATATAATATTGGTATCTATGTATTATTATATAAAGAACGGAAACGGTATTATTTTTTTAATAATGTGTGTAAAAAACGTTATTACTTAAGCGATCTCATGAACTATAATTTGTTTTTGTTGAAATAAATTAAATTTAAAAATATTTTGTATTGGTTTGTACTGGGCGGGAATTCCCGGGATTTCCCGGGAAACCGAAAAATCTTTCCCGCTTTCCCGGGAAATGAAAAAGTCCGGGAAAAGAAAAACTCTAGTGTACAGGTTGGCGATTTCCAGATTTTTCAACTTTGCTACATTGAATCTTCTCTGTGATACACTCTTGTTCGTCCTAATGGCAGAGATTTTAATTCGCAGAGTGGCAACCAATAAGTGGTGATCACTTGCAATATCGGCACCTCGTTTATTGCGCACATCCAATAACGAACCACGCCATTTTTTGCTGATAGTTATGTGGTCTATTTGGTTTTCCGTACGGCTATCAGGGGATACCTAGGTGATTTTGTGTACTTTTGGATGAGGGAATAACGTACCGCCAATGACAAGGTTATTGGTTCTTCATGTGGCCAGAAACATTTTTCCATTCTCCGTTAGTCGTCCAAGGCCATGCATGCCCATTGTGCTCTCCATTATTATTAATTATATAATAATACATTAAAATTAAGAAGTTTAGTATGGTTTTCTCGTTTTTTTTTATTTTGCCCCTTTTTTTCATAAATCCCCTGTTTTGTGCCACTTTTTGAAAAATGTCATCGGTCACCCTGCTTGTAACATGAAAAAAGGTTGTGGCTCCGCCCACTCTTTTCCCAAAAACGTAGAACAAAATTCTTCAAATCGGTTAACAAACGAAAGAGTTCAGAGTTAACAAACATACAAAATACAACCAATTGTTAGTTAACCTCCTTCTTTTTGTACCTCTTTTCCATGTCAGTTAAAAAGTATGAACTGCGCTCTAAATGCTCTATAATTTTTTGCTGGGATGCAAATTTATTTATTATTAATTACAAATGCTTTTGAGGCATTTTTGTAAATAAAATGTGCAGCCAGCTTAACAAGACATCTACCTCTACTTGCAATACTCGTTCATGAGGAAAAATTACATTATAAATCTCACTACTTGCAACATTTTCATTCGGCGCTCAACATCGGTCGTCAGTCAGCACAAGCGGAGTTACACTCAAATTTTATTTTACATTTTGAAAATTACAATCAAGAAAACTTGAGTGGGAGCCACCACACGAATGTATCTATGCCGATAAGTTTGACTTGATAAAAGAAACAAGCACATACACCAAAGATGTTTTATCCATCCTTATTCCAATAGGCGTTTCATATTATTATAGGTAGTTAATGCATATGTATGCAATGTAAATATACATACATGTATACATACATACATAGTACATATGCAATGCAAGTAGGTATACATACATACATATACATATGTAACGTAGGCAACATAATTTTTTTTTACTTAAAATTTACTTCTTACAAACTTGAATTATGCGGCAATATCTTTCACTAACGGTTATTACTTAAATTTTAAAACAAAGAGATCTTAAACTTCAAAACAATATTTTGTGTTATTTCTTTTTTTTTAACAGAAAGAAAACTTGTACCTGTGCTATTACAAAATATGGAAAAATTAATGTATGAGAGCCCGTATTAATGATTTTTGCCCGAAATCGGGAATTTTGCAGTTTTGTGCGAAGCAAAACTAAACGACAAAGAAAAAATTATTAATCATTAATCATCTGTTAAATTACACTGTACAACAGCCAAAATAGCCTTTAGATAAAAGTATGCGGACTATATGGATTTCGATGCGTTAAATTCAAATCTGCTGTCAGTTTTGCTCTATCACGTAGAGATTTTTTTTATGGGCGTGGCTAATTTTGCCCCTAAATTAGTCGGTCATACTAATATATTTTACTATAACTCGAAAACCGCTATTTCGATTTTAATAAATAATAAACCAAAGGACGCGCCACAAAATTTTGCTAAAAAATATTAATAATCATGTTTTACCTATTTTTTATGGTTTCGAAGTTATTCATAATTTAAAAAAGAAAAAAGTTTTTTTTATGCAAAAATCGCGTAATTTTTTTAAATGAAAATTACAATAAAAAAATCAGAAACTCACAAGTTTCATATTTTTTAAATTTTTCTTAAAACCACATATCCTAGGAATAAAACAAGCTATAAAACGTGAAAATCCAGCAATAAATCTTGATTTTATTCACAATTTAAAGCAGATACCTAAAAATGGAAAAATGTGTGTAATGCATTAAATGCACTCACATTTACATCTGGCAGTGATGGGAAAGTTGGTACGATCGTACTTTTTTTGATACTGTTTGACATGAAAAAGTACCGTAGTACTCCCCTAAGAAATTTGATACTCTCACGGGCAACTTAGAAATGCAGTCAGAAGACTCGCGCATGCATATATGTACATATTTTGCCAAGAATTAAATTGTTTTTTCGACAAATAGAACGAAGCTTTATAAGTAAAGATCTTTTAGAAAAGTGTAACCACAATTAAATATCAGTATCAATATTCCATTCAATGATATTTTATGTGGCACAGAAGTTGATCTATTGAAACAACTGTTTTAAATCAGTTTAAAGAAAATTTTAAAAAGTTTATATTAAGTTCTAAGGGCAAAAGTGGACTTTGACAATAAAATGTTAGTTTGGTTTAGTAAGTTTCCCCCTGAAAGTATTTTATCTGTTAAACCAATATCATTATACCACTTTTAATTAAAATGTTACCAGGGAAAAGAAAAAAAGAAAAGAAAAATAATTTGAAATATTAACAACCAATATAGAGCACTGGCTTATATAAAAACGCATTAGATGAATACATGTTTCCTGATATATCGAGAGTAGCTTACGGAATTTTATCCATGCCTCACTCCGCTGTAAATGTCGAAAGGATTTTCTTTTACCAAAATTTCATGTAACTCGCTAAAGCTAAATCTAATTTTCGGCTACGAATGCAATTTTCAAACGGGTATTGATAAATCAGGTAATGGCTTAAAAATGTAATTCGCCGAAATTTTATTTGCTTTATGTCATCGCCAAAAATTTTAAATTTTCTATTTGTTCAACATTTTAGCGGTCGAATTTAGCTTTAGCTTTAGCGAGCTATGGAATACGGAGGCAAGCTTTATGTTCCAACAGTATTAAGTCTAATCCAGGCTACACCTATTTGTATATTTGTACCTATGTGTTCCTTTTTTTTGTAAATGAATTTCTTATAATTTTTTGTTAATAAAATTTAAATAAGAAATATTATAATTTTTGGTACTCTCGGGATCAAAAAAGTACTAAAAAATTTGTTTTTGATACCGAAATGCAAATCTCATTTCCCATCACTGACATCTGGTAATGCTATTGAAAGGGCATTGCGGGCTGGTAACAGAACTTTAAATTGTGAATAAAATCAAGATTTATTGCTGGATTTTCACGTTTTATAGCTTGTTTTATTCCTAGGATATGTAGTTTTAAGACAAATGTAAAAAATATGAAACTTGGGAGTTTTATCTAAAGAACAGCCAAAAAATGTTATTTTGTTGTACAGTGTTATCGATTTTCAAAATAAAAAAATTATTTTCTCTAAAAATGTTTAATGTGTACATTGACGCTACCAATAAAGAGAGGGTGGCGTTGGCTGAAGTAGTTAGCACGTTGACTACAAAACCGAAGGTCCTTTATCCAACAGTCATTAAATAATAACACCACGCATTTTTCTGATGTGCATTAGTGTCTCTTTGTATCAGTTGTTGTAGGAAAGTTCAAGTGATGAAGGCATAGTCACTGGTCACAGAACTATACCGACTTCAGCAGATACTAATCCTAATGTAACATCAGAGCGCCCTCCTTCGTTGTGTAGCAGAGTCATCGGCGAAGTAAAATAACCAATAAAATGGCTACTAAAACAACTTCAAAAAATTAAGCCACCTAATTATTATCTCAGTTCCCAGCAGTGCTGCCAGAATGATGATTTTATCATATTTTTGATGATTTTTGGACCGAAATATGATTTTAAGATTTTTGTTCTCGAATGATGATTTTTAATTTTGCAAATTATGATTTTTACTTTTAATACATACATACATATCACACACTAAATCATAAAGAGTCACAACTCAGATGCTGAGTTGTTGCAAACAACTGTTGATACTGTACAAATGAAGCAAGTATGTAACATAAAAAAAAAAGTATAACGGTATTTTATATTCTTCAAGAGGACTGTATTGCAAAAGAAATTGTTGAGGTCGTTATAGATTTCTTCAATTAACTGGTTTATAAAAAAGCAAAAGCACTTTTATAATTTTGAGTTGTGACTCTTTATGATTTAGTGTGCGATATGTATGTACAATTTTCTTTGTTGTTCTACAATGTTTATCAATAGCTACACCTATAAAGAAAACATTTTTGTTCCAGCGAAAATATTCGTCTTCATGGAAACAGGTTGGTAAGGGGCAGAGAGCACAACTCTCCGTCCCCTCCTGGAGTCATTTGAAAAAAAAAGAATAACAAAACGTCACTTTACAAAAAAAGTCATGTTAGAGAAGTGACGAAAAATCGGTCCGGAATATATTCAAATCTTGCACACATGTATACCAAATCGTTTAAAAGAAGTCATTCGTCGCTAAGGAAAAGCAATTTGCCTCTAAATTTTAGAGTATAAAACAACTGTACATCAGTGATGCAAAATGTGGCACAATTGGGCCATTTGTGGCACTTTTGGATGTTTGTGGCACTTTTGGATGTTTGTGGCCCTGTGGTACTCTCTAGGATATTTTGGCCCTTTCAGCTTAAAATTCAACTAAATCCTTCAAACCTTTGAGTACACTTTTTAATTTAGTTTTCTTCGTTTTAAAAACTACTTTTATTTTTGAAAATTTTTATTTAAACTGGTTTCCGAAATATGCGCCAGATCATGTTTTGAGTGGGGAAACCAATAGTATTATACCACTTGCTATTAAACTTTTTCAAAAGGAAACGGAACAAGTACATAGGCAATATCGCAAGTTCCAGAATTTAAAAAGCTCAAAGACTTAAGTAGAAGTAAATTTTGCAAAAGGATTTCTAGCATTTAAAATCGTTTATGTAAACTTTTGTATACAAATACATACAGAATTATTCAAGGAACTCTTTCTATTCACCAATCCTCAGACTGAAAATTTATATTGAAATCAACAATACAATTTGAAAATTCGCTTTTGTTTTCAATATAAATTTTCAGTCGAGAATTATCTTTCGATATTGTGAAACATGCCATAATAGAAGAAATCTTTGTCATGTAAAAATACAGTGTCATATTTAATACAATTAAAAAAAATTAATGAAATCTAGTTCTAATAATTGTTATGATGAAGATATTTTAAAACTTAACACAAAAAACAGGGGTAAATGGAAGAACTATTGGACTAAGAATTTAGAGATTATGTTTAATATAATTAGAGTTACATAAATAATGTTTTTTTAACTAAAATTTAGTTTTTTAAGCAACATACATGCATATAAAATATGTATTTACTTTAATTTAACAAAAAATACTTTAAACAATTTGAACTTTTGTCGCTAAGTTCTGTTTTTGCTTTAAACAAAATAAATCACATATTATTAATACATACTTTTGTCTTTATTTAAATTAAAAGATTATAGTCGAGTACATTAAAAAAATTTGTTTGCCCCATCAAAGGTATTTTGGCCCTTTACCTTTCCTACTATTTAATTTGGCCCTAAACCAAAATGCATCACTCCTGTATATATGTACCGCATATGATAAGAACATTGGCAATGTCGAATACTTATTCCATTTGAATTTCTTAACTAATTTTTCATTTAATGTAATTTTTATATAAGTTACTTTAATGATCTCATTTTTTTATTGAATTCAATTTGAAAATGCTTTCTAAATTCTTTTTGTAAAATAAGCTACTAAATACCTTTTTATTGATGAAAACAAAATAAAATTGGTGTACTTCGAATAGTTTTGTTTGTCCACTCTAAATATGTCAATTGTTACTTTTATTATTTGAAAAAAAAAAAAAAATTGGACTTGTGATGATTTTTTTTCTTCAAAATATGATTTTCTTTCCAACAAATGATGATTTTCTTCGCAAAACTTCTGGCAGCCCTGGTTCCCAGCACTTAATTGTTAAAGCTAACTTTGGCCAAATCGTAAAGTGCAGCACTACATATAACATATTTTGGAATTTCCAGGACAAAGTAGCTTAGAACTCTTCGCAGAATCCATAAAAAATCGACCCACCCTAATGCTCACATGTATTTCGTTTTTGGAGGAAACAAGTTTTCTATGCTTTTGCCTGCTCATATGTTTACAAAATAATAAAACTTTGAAATCACAAAATCCATTTAAACACAACTGAAATTTATTAATATTAATTCTATATATAACTTGTGCACTTGATAATAAAATTCAATTCAATAATCTTAATTAATTTCTGGCTTTTGAGTTTTCTTAAATACGAAAGAAAGTACTGGAATGTACCGATGTTAATATTGAATTATTATTAATTTATTATAAGCAATCGTTACAAAGCGAAAATACTTTTGAAGAGTCAAAAGATTTTAAGAATGGAGCTTAAAGTGTCAAAGAGGTCTGGTTACAGTTTCTGTTTTATATCATGTGTGTACGTACGTACGGGCAGCTATAGCAACAACAACAATAACGAGAAGCGACCTATAAAAGCTGAACAATCTGAAATATCATATCAGCCAAACACAAAAACACTTAAGGAAAATAAAACAAATAAATATGTACATAAATAAAAATGTTTTTGGACGTAATAATTGTGGTTTGTTTTAACAGCCACCCTCCCTCAATAAACATCCATACATACGTATGTATGTATGTATGTACGAGTATGTATGTACAACCGTAGGGTATTCACTATTACAATGATGTTCGAGCGATTAATCGGAAAATTAAGTCAAAGTATCGATTAAATGTAAAAATCATTAGAATTTAAATTTTTCAAAGATACTTTTGAATATAAATACCTTTACCTTAATATAGAAAGGACCTAACTCATATTATTATTTTTTTTTTTTTTTTTGATAGCGAGATTTTTGCATTTTTTCGATACATTAGATATTTTTCTGTCGAAATACATATACACAAAGACTCGATTCAAAAAAATAAAAAGTTAGGGCCTTTCTGTATTAAGGTAACGATACCTGTATAGATAAATATAAGCATTTCGATAAAAATGGGAAAACTTTTTTATAAACACATTTGCTGACATAGCGTCTCCATGTGAGAAATTTTTTAGTTGGCAATTGCATAATTATGTATGTATAAAAACATACACTGAAGGCCGGGCACAATGAATCCGTCATACGTTAAATTTCAACTGACATTAACGCAACGACGGAGAAGGTTGGCACAATGAGTACTTTACTGACGGAAGTATTTGAACAGCTCCAACAGGTCGATTCTAAATTTTATTTATTAAATTCAACTTTTTTAAGTTCAACATTTTATTCAACTTTTTTATTTATTTCGTTTATTTCTTTTGTTTAATTTAATTTTTGCTGCCACAAAACACAAAAAGCTAAATGAGAACATACCAAAAAAAAAACCAACCAATATCTGTCAAACTACTCAACGTAAGCAAAAAGTTAAAAGTTGAGCAAATTTTGTACTTTGCGTTGACGGACACGTACTGAATGTAACAGACCTCATAAGAAACCATGTATTTCAAATTAGCTGTCAGTTGGAAAAGGCGAAGTTTAACGTACGGTGGATTCATTGTGCCCCGGCCTTAAAAAACACAAAAGGAACAGAAGATATATTTGTGTTGGAAAGAGTAACGAACGTCCATTTCCTTGCAGGCAAGGAACAAATTTAATTTACTAATCACGGGAGGCGGGAGACGTCTTTGAAGAGTTAAATTAAAATAGTATGGGCAAAATTGTTAAAGAACATTTCATTCCCGCCCTCCCGCTTTTTTGGGATTTTTTTTTACGATTTATTAGAATCAAGCCCAAATTACCGTTATGTGGGGAGGTAGAACAAGTTTCAATAAAATATTTGCTTTAATAATTTCTACAAAGTTGCTGAACATAGCCTACACGAACAAACACGCTGCAGGGAAGGGCAAAGGGGTAACTTTAACGCCGTCACACGTATATTTTTTAACTCCTTCAACGAATCCATTGTTAGAAACCCTTACATTTTTTTCGTGTTGTACTGTATTATTAAACAGACTTAGTTTCGATTATTTTATTAATCGCTATTAATATTAAGTGGATTGAAATTAATACCCTAAGTACAAAGCAATTTACGTTTAGATGGTAAGGAATACGTTCGGGTTAAAATTTTATCCACAAAATTACACACAGTTTCATATAACAACATATTTAATGTTATTAATAATAAGTTACTATTGTATTATAGTTAATTTGAGGTTTTGTCTATCGATATAAATTTCGCTTTTCATGCATTAGATGTGCCGAAGATCTGACTGACACTTTATCTATACATATGTACATATGTACGTAAGTATGTATGTATGTGCATATGTATGTAAGCATATTTATGTAAGATAATATATTCGTATGTATGTCTTTTATTCGTAGAGGCTCAGAAGGCAGACAGACGATCATCGAAAAATTATATACAAAAAAAATTTAATGTTTATTTATTTTTATTTTTTAGTAATTATCTTTTGACGTATTGCAACACCATCTGTTTCCAGATCATGCCTCATTAGTCCATCTAAAATACACATTTATACGCTCTCGTAGCAATATCAATCCAAGCAAATATGCATGTAAGCAGATACTGAAACTAATTAATTCTTGTTTCAATGGAAATTTGTATACATATCGTCGGTTGGTTTCTGGTTTGCGGCACAGTATATAAAAAATATATTATGTCTGTAGCAAACCAGAAACCAACCGACGATATGTATACACTCTGAGCTTCCACTACTGGGGATTTATTTCCAAAGTTGGTGGGAAATTTTTTTGTTTAGAATAATTTCTTTTTTTTTTTTTGTGGAGACATTGTCGATAATTCATTAAAATTCAAAGTACGGGCCTCATTGTCTAAATGACGTCGCCATTGACATTTTGAAAATTTGTTTAGGTTTTTCCTACAAATTGTAAAAATTATGAAAGTTCGACCAAGAAAAGCCTGAATTTGTTTGCTTTTCTCCCATGAAGAATTTGCATGCAAGCAAAAATATTTTTAAATTTTATTTTTGTTTTCATAAGCAATTTTATTATTTTACACAAATTTTCAAATAGTTAAATGAAATTGTTCTTTGAAGTGAGCTTTCTGAGACAAACCTTAAAATGAGCTTAGGAGAAAAATAACAAAAAATAAACCAACCGCAAGCACCTCAGGAAAACGCGGCTATTCCAATAGGCAGCTTTATTTCACCATTAAATAGTATTTAAGTTAAATGTGTTTTTGTAAAATAAAAAATAAAAATATACTCTGAATTAACGCAACCTAATAGAGGCGCCACTAGGGCGTAATTACCGAACAAACAAGCTGTGTATCTCATAATACCGCTCCAACTAACTTTGTATTAAATACGAAAGTAACCGCAACAAAAAAATTTAGTAGCGGCATTATTAGAAATTGCGGGCACTGGCAACAAAATTTTAAGTCAAATGTCAATTCTGTTCCATTTGTTTACACAGTTTTCATTATACGCATTCATACATACTCGTATGTATGTGTGCCTTGTGCCTAGTGCCTTGTGCCCAAAAAAGCGTAACCACTAATTACTAATGAAAAACGGTTTGATTCAGACACGTATTTATTAATTTAAACAGTTTCATACATATGTAACTAATAGACAATTTTATAGAATCCAACATGATTGGAAACTGTTTAAAATTTAAATCAATTAATACATGTCTGAATCAAACAGTTTTGCACTAGTAATTAGTGGTTACCCTTTTTTGGGCACATGACACACAGATGTAAACCCGGCCTACGTCTCTTTCTGTATTTGTAACACGATATGTAGTGAGTGAACACTAGAGATGGAATCTTGGGTAACTTTTAACTCACGAGAAAAGATGCGAAATGGACTTTTAGAACTTCTATTGCGCTTGTATTTATATATTTTAAAGATAGGTATTTGCTTTATAATACGAGTAGCAGTAGGGAAATACATGGAGTAGATATATAAAGTAAATCAATATATTCTTCAGCCACACAAAGTGCGAGTCTATGCACGAAATATATAAAGTTATTTCTATAAATAATTATTCGACCTTTTTTATTTAAAATAAAGTTATTTCTGTTTTCTTAGTTAAGTTTTTAAAGGGTTCATCAATGTAAAAACGGCAAGAGGACAAGTCACACTAAGCTAAACCAAAAAATTCGAGGCTGAAAGTAGAAAGAATTAGCTCCTGCGCGTTTTCATACAGTCAGATGCTGAAAACCGCGTAATCAATACAATGCAAACTCGAGTCACGTTCACGAACTACCAAAAATACACTCAGGAAAAAGCTGCAACTTAAAAATAAGAATGCATCACAATAATTCAATAATTTTCAATATAATAGAAAATGTATATTGATATACTTAAAAATAAATAAAATTTATACTGTAAATTAATATTTTTCCATACTGAAATAATAAATTTCAACATGACTAGACTTTCGTTAATATTTCTTATTAATTCAATATGATTTTCATTGATTTTAAGCTGTTTTTTGTGTATGAATGGATATTTAAGCGTTATCTAACGTTGCTTTATCAACTCGACATTTATGCACGCTAACATACTGTTACGGAAATGGCCGTCGACAAGGTTAATGCAGCATTATGCAAATAAATTCCAACAGGGTTAATTCATGTAAGTGCTACGCAAAAATATTCCTACAGGGTCAATAAAAAAAGAATTATCTGGAATAATAGCAAATAACTATATACGTATGCCTAGCACATACATATGTACGTGATTAAATGTAAGCAACCCTGCAGAAAATGCGAATAGTGAAATTGTAGTGAATTACTAGTGACATTGTCAGTAGTACTACTGACCAGGTGTACCCCAGCCAATGTAATTATCTATTGACATTTAACATTAGCTTGTCATTGAAAATCCACCACTAGACTGTAGCAATACTGACTAAGTAGTTCTTTTGGGACCACATGGAGCCATTGGCACCAAAGATTCACTAGTAAATTTTAGGGTCTCTAGTCTACAATATCGATATTTCCTCGCTCGATGTCAATAGTAAAATTGTAGTGATTTACTAGTGACATTGTCAATAGTACAAGTGAATAGATGTACCGCAGCCAATGTAATTGCCTATTGACATATATGTACATAACAAAGGGTTGTCATTGAAAATCTACCAGTAGACTTTAGCACTATTCTTTTATGACCATATGGAGATATTTGAACTAAAGAATCACTAGTACATTTTAGTGACCCTCGTCTATATATATATATATATATATATATATATATAATTGATAAGGGTTGGGGCAACAAACTTAAATACATACATACATATGTACGTAAGTTTTTAACATTATGGCATAGCATAATAAAAAAGAAAAACAAACTATTGACGCGTTCATTGACAATGTCACCAGAAATACACTAGAAGTGTTGTCTCTAACGTATCTATACTCACGCATAAAAGGAAAGTTGTCGAAATTTCAACTAGTGCAATTGTCGCTAGGGAAAAGAGTGTTGACATAGCGACATATGCCACTAGGCTGACTAGAGGGAATCAACAACAACTACAAGCTTCTGCTTACTAAGAAGATACCCTGAAGGAAACGTTAGGTTAAGTGTCCCCAAGCCACCACCTCTGTCGTCTATTTTGGTGACATTGTCAACGGAGCGTCTATTAATATTGTTCTTAATGCGTAGAAGATATTTTGTTCAAATACACACAACTATTCTACTTGATGTTTTATTGGTTTGTTGAAAATAAAAGCGACGTTAAGCAAAAAATTTAAGTATTTATCAAAATTAGTTTAAGAAATCAAATTAAACGATTAATTTAAACGTATTCAACTATAATTAGAAAAATTACACAAAAAGAAAATACAAAAAAAAAAAATAAAAAATTAAACGATTTTAAGTGAAAAGTGCCAATTATGGAAATTCTTGTTTGACCCTATGGAAGATTTTGTGCCATCAGCTAAAGATTTGTCACACTTTCAGCTCCATACGTAAGTGTTTGGCTTTACTAATTCAGCGAAACATAAAATTTTTGATTTACATAAATGTATTTAATAGAAATGACAAAAAAAAATCTCTACTTGCTGGCAATACGCTGAACGAATTAGTTCCTGTTATTGTATGTTTTTTATGCATAAGTTCCATTTTTTATATATTTGTTTAATAAAATACCAAAATGCGAACAAACTATGCAATTTCATTATCAAAAGTGTATACTAGAATTACTAAAATTTAGTAGTGACCATCTGTTTCCAATGTCTTCATATGGTTCCTAAAGAACTATCTAATCAGTAGTTGTTTTTCAATGACACGCACATGTTAAATGTCTATAGCAAAAAGCATTATGTGGGGTATAATTAATCAGTAGTACTGGCGACAAAGTCAATCAGTACTGATTCACTAGTGACATTTCCTACAGGGTAGACATAGCTACATGCATACATACATACATGCCTGACAATTCCAACGAAAGGCAGAAATAAAGTAAACAGCCACTTAATGATGTATGCATATACACACGTATGTACGTAGTTACCACATGAACTTAATTACGCACTTTGCAAACTAAATTGAAGATAATAATGATCCGTCTGGACTTTGCTTGAAAATTCTAGTGGTTGTTGTGCGAAGTATAAAAAGGGGTGACGCATCCAACAGCAGTCAGTTGCGAATGAGTTCAGTTGCTAATCAGAAGTCTGTGAGTCGTTAATAAGCCAGTTGATAATTAAGTTGTGCGCAGTCCGTGATTTGTGATCGGGCAGTGAGTTGATAGTTGAGTCTGTGCTTTACAATACGTGAGTTGGAAATTGAAGAGACTATAGTACAGTCTATAGTGACAGTTAGAGTCTGTCGTGACTTGAGGTTATTGTGGAGTCCCTCGAGTGAAGAGTAAGGGAGCAGTGGAAGCTGATAAACGAGTGTAAGTGAAGCCAGCGAGTCTTGATTAGTGTATCAAGTGTGAGAGTCTGCCATAGAGTTGTCATCGGTGTATCAACTGTGAGTGTCGGGAGTGATTCTTGTGTATGACGAGCAGCAGATAAAGCAGCTCTTGAGTTGAATTAGTATAAGTGGCATTTATTGGTAAATAAAGATTGTACCTATCATTCTTAACCTTAATTAGTACACTGGGGTCTTTCATTCATTGCAAATCTTCGAATCTACGGAAAAGCGGTTTTAAAGTGAATAAAAACGTAACAATACGAGTAATTTTAGGTAACAGTTGTTAACGATCAAACCTAATCACTCACTCTTTACACTAGCCACGCGGTGTTCGGTGCTCATCCCTAATGTGGACAATACCTAGTTAGTCGTTTCTGCCGTCATAAACGTCATCATCGTTATCAGTTTGGTTACGCAATTATTTTTGTAGTAAATGTTGAAGTGACACATGTATCTACATACGAGTATATTCTGCAGACTAATCTAAGGCAAATTAAAACAATTAAGTAGAACAAATTGAAAATGCAACGCAAAAGAACTTTCAGAACAACCACCCAAAATGATCAGGTGTGAACACATGTCATAAAGTTTACAATTTACTCAGTTCGGACAACACATATTATGTGTCAAATGTTCCAATAAATTTACTATACCAAAGACAAGCCATATACTAAATTATTAATTTTCTCTTATGTATGTTTAACAACATAAACAAATTGAGCATTTTATATTTTTATAACTAAATTTCCACATACATACTTATGTATCTCTATGACTTTTAGTATTAAAATCATTTAATAATAATATTAGATGCCAATAAACAAACACCCACTAAAGGCCTAATTATATTCCCATTCTTGCAATAAAACACATTAGAGGTGTGAAGGGGAGGTTTTATTTTCCAGTTTGACACATTATTTTCAAATGCACTACTAAGCAATTCAGTGTAGGAAAATGTATGATGACTTTTCCTTATGCCACAATAAATCAGGGAACTTCAGCAAGAAGGTGGCAAAGAGGAAGTCATGCTTAACGAAAAATAAATAACAACAACGTTATGTTGCATGTCCGCGCGGACCATGCAGGGGCGTTTTCAAGTGTGTCAAATGTATTTAAAAGATAAAACAAAAATTAAATGCAACAGACAGGACAAACTCAGATTGCAAAAGCATGTGTCTAAATGCAAATGTTGTATAGCGTTCATAATGTTTTAAGTTTATAATTTAATTCATAATTCGATTGTATTTAACACATAATATCGTACTCGTATTATCGCCACAAGTCTCTTGAGAAGTCAAACTATTCCAAGTTCATGCCATGGAACTTTATTTATCTAATTCATTTCTCAATTTACAACTAGTATATTTCCCTCGGTGTTAATTTTTTTACATATTGAAAATAGTTGAAGAAGAACTTAATCTTAAATTTAAATTTTTTGCGAAATTCAAATTCGTTGAAATGTTGAAATGTGTTTAAAACGATCGCTTACGAGTCTCAAAGGGTCACCCACATGGAATGTTGTTGAATGAAGAAACATTCTTGTGTTCGTGAAAATTATATTAGATTGTTTTGGAATTAAAAATCACAATTGAAGCACAGCCGCGAATAACGTTGTAAAAGACAAATTTAAAAAAAACCTGTTTTTTCACAGATTACCATTAACATAACTCTCTTGCGTTGTTCAAACATCAAACCATCCAAAATTATGCATCTGATCGCCGTCAAAATACAATTACAATCAGTCAGTCAGTTGAAAATTTTGTAAGTAACTAATAAATCATGCAAGCAAAATTGTAGAAAATAATTGATAAATGTAGCAGAGATATAAAAAGAAAAGTTAATGCCAGTTATCATTATTTTCGATACGCTAAAAAAATTTAAACGAAAAAAACAATTTTGCCTTAAAATACGTTTTGTGGCTCTCCTGCAAAATTATTATTTTGTCACTTAAAACGTTATTCGCGACTAACCTTCAATTATTAACGATTTTTAAGCGACATGAAAAACTTTGCAAAAATAGAAAATTATAACAATTCTTCTACTTGATGCTTATATGTAGTTCTACTTTATTAAGAATACTTTATTAAGAGTAGGCACGAACGAAAAAAGTACTTTAATTATTCGGTATTACATCGAAACACATCCGAGCCTTGTTTTCGATTTAATCGTAAGCGACAAAAATTAAATTTTTCAGGAGAAGGTTTTTTTTATAATATTAAAATTTGTTGTACATATCGCTCATTTGAGGTGGCGTTGGCTGAGGTAGTTAGCACGTTGACTACAAAACCGCAGGTCCTGGGTTCAACCCCGGTATCTAACAGTCATTAAAAATAACATCACCGCGCATTTTTCTGATGTTATGGCACTGAACTATACCGACTTCAGCAGATACTAATCCTCATGTAACATCAGAGCGCCCTCCTTCGTTGTGTAGCAGAACCATGGGCGAAGTAAAATAACCAATAAAATGGCTACTAAACACAGCTTCGAAAAAATTTAATACGCTTCATTTAACAGCAGAGGCGCTGCAACAGTGCATTATTAAAGAAACGTGCAAAAAAAGCAGAGTAGTAAAAGAATTAAGCTTTCCTCTATCTCTTCTTCCACCACCTGTCTTCTCTATCACTTTCCTAAAGAAGTTAACACCTAGTAATAGTAGTAGGCATTCATTGTCTGATTGTTACTTCTCTTAAAAAAAAAAAAAAAAAAGAACTTCATAACTCAAAAAAGTGGATTTTTTGAGTTAATGATGCAGGATCAATCCTAATATCGTTCTTCATATTGTGTAAAAATTTCATAAAAATATCTTGTTTACTTAACTCTTGAGAGAAAAATTTAATTTTCTTTTTCCATTAATGCCCGTAATTTCTACAAATAGACTAGACTTGGGTCGAACTCGTTCACTAGTTCATTTTTGCCACACACCAATGATCAAACCCATGTAAATTAAATGGGTTTGATCATTGGTGTGTGGCAAAAATGAACTAGTGAACGAGTTCGACCCAAGTGTAAAATAGACATCTACGAGTATTGGTGTCTAGATATCTATCGTGTAAGTTGAATTTTATAAGTAAAACTCGTAGGTAGAAACGTTAGGTAAATTATCTGTGTGTAGAAATTACGGGCACAAGTTGTGTGTAAATTGAAAACTTTAAACTCGTTTTCTGGCAAACTACACTCTAAAACATTAACTCAAATTTAGGATCATATATTGTCTAAATTGTTGTTGAAATATTCTTAATGTCTAAATTTATATCGATTTTGTTGTTATTTGCATCAAAAAAAAAAAAAAACAATATTTGTCTTCTTTTACACAAAAATTCAAATCCGCTGCTAAAATTGTTTATTTTTAAGCAAAGTGTCCTTAAAATAGAGCCACATATGTATGTCTAAATAACGTCAAAATGTTTAAAATTAAGCATATATGCGTAAAACAGCAGAAATATGTTTGAAGAAATAAGTAGAAGTAGAAAGGTGAACAAGTTGCAATAGAAGCACTCCATATTTTTTATTAAATTAATTTAAATTAAATGTCAAGTGTTTAAAGCAGTTTAGTGTAAATAACAATACTCGTTATGTGAATAGTGATAAATAAATGTTGCGAATCTATAGAAAATAATTATCTGCAAAATTTAAAGAATCCATCATTTACATATATGTAAATGTACATAAATTTATTCAAAATGCAGGAAAGTATTTAAAAATTATAATAATTATGTAGTGCATTTCACGGAGTAACTCTAATAAAAACTGCGTTTTTTAAACAATTTGCGTTTTGATATTCTGATCGGTTGTTTGGTGGATTTTTGCAATTTTATTGGAAAGGGCGTAAATGAAATTTGCTCTCATCCATGATTAAACATATTTTATTCAAAATTAAACATATTGTGCTCAAAAATCAACAAAAGGTTTAAAAATATAGTTGTGTAATTTTAGGTGGAAAGTAGTCTGTAAAGTGTTGCCTGCTATTATCGACATAATTTTCAACAAAAGTTTTTTAGAGTGTAGTTTTTTTTTTTGCGTTATGACGTTCTTTGAGTAAATGAGCGATATGTACGTACATTATCGGACACCACTACACAGTGATGGGAAATGAGATTTGCATTGTGGTATCAAAAACAAATTTTTTTAGTACTTTTTTGATCCCGAGAGTACCAAAAATTATAATATTTCTTATTTAAATTTTATTAACAAACAATTATAAGAAATTCATTTACAAAAAAAAGGAACACATAGGTACAAATATACAAATAGGTGTAGCCTGGATTAGACTTAATACTGTTGGAACATAAATCTTGCCCCCGTATTCCATAGCTCGCTAAAGCTAAATTCGACCGCTAAAATGCTGAACAAATAGAAAATTTTAAATTTTTGGCGATGACATAAAGCAATAAAATTTCGGCGAATTACATTTTTAAGCCATTACCTGATTAATCAATACCCGTTTGAAAATTGCATTCGTAGCCGAAAATCGACAAATTGATTTTATGGATTCTTAGCGATAGAGATTTAGCTTTAGCAAGTTACAGAATACGATGGCTGTTGATTTATATTTTGTTTTCATGAAATTTTGGTAATAGAAAATCCTTTCGACATTTACAGCGGAGTGAGGCATGGATAAAATTCCGTAAGCTACTCTCGATATATCAGGAAACATGTATTCATCTAATGCGTTTTTATATAAGCCAGTGCTCTAATTGGTTGTTAATATTTCAAATTATTTTTCTTTTCTTTTTTTCTTTTCCCTGGTAACATTTTAATTAAAAGTGGTATAATGATATTGGTTTAACAGATAAAATACTTTCAGGGGGAAACTTACTAAACCAAACTAACATTTTATTGTCAAAGTCCACTTTTGCCCTTAGAACTTAATATAAACTTTTTAAAATTTTCTTTAAACTGATTTAAAACAGTTGTTTCAATAGATCAACTTCTGTGCCACATAAAATATCATTGAATGAAATATTGATATTGATATTTAATTGTGGTTAGACTTTTCTAAAAGATCTTTACTAATAAAACTTCTTTCTATTTGTCGAAAAAACAATTTAATTCTTGGCAAAATATGTATATGCATGCGCGAGTCTTCTGACTGCATTTCTAAGTTGCCCGTGAGAGTATCAAATTTCTTAGGGGAGTACTACGGTACTTTTTCATGTCAAATAGTATCAAAAAAAGTACGATCGTACCAACTTTCCCATCACTGCCACTACATGATAAAAGACCAAAAACAAACCGCGTCTCCCAGTTTTGCCCCAAGTCACGCACTTTTTTTTATGGGACCCCAAAGATTTGGGGCCTCTGTGCAATTTTTGCATTTTCTCAGTCTCATATCTTGCAAACCGTTCAGAATTTTGATTTACTCTTTGAGGCAAAATTGTAGCTCTTGTCATAAAGAACAAAAATTGTGCACATATAAAATCAACAAAAAAAATCATCTTCAAGATCAAAATCGCAAAAAAATAAAAAAATTCGATTTTTTTACCTTTTTTCCCCTGTTTAGATCCATAGGTAGCAAACCGTTCAAAATTCAAGGCAACAACCCACTACAATCACTAAGATCTTAATAAACAACTTTCTAGAACATATGAACTTTCCAGGAATGATTATAGGCACCGTTTAGGTAGCGCTTAGGTAGCCGCAAAAGTGAAATGTTTCCCGAAAATTTTTTTAATTTTATTTGATTGGAAATTTGACACTTTAATAGCCTTAAAAATCGCTAATGAAGTGCATTAGTGATAAAATGTAATCGCTGCTACTGCAATCGAACAAAATTAGCTGCATTTTGTTCGATTATAGTAGCACTTTGAGTGATTCTAGCTAACATTTAAAAATGTTACATATGTACATATGTATGGTGTAACATATTTTTTTTAGAAAAGAAATCGCCATTAGCGATGCAACTATGTTTTTTTCCATATTGTACTAAAAAGTCAGCCTGTGTACATGAAAAGGTGTGTGAATTAGCTACATTACGGTTGTAGTTTTGGAAAATTATCAGTTACTGGTTCTTGTTTTGGATAAAAAATCTTGAAAATATCAACAAAAAAAATTTGGTGTAAATGGTACAGATTTTAATTGAAATCTGCTAGATTTTGTGCAGGAGTAAATGCCCCATTAGTTTTTTCTCTATGTTTTTCTCTATACGTAATTTTGGATTTCAGCTAACTATCTTTCCAACACAGAAAGTTGCACAGCCAATAATTGAATGAATTGATTCTCTTGTCTGTATAATCCATACTTCACTTTAGTCCCTTTCGATCATTCTCTATGTATGCAAATCGATCAATCTAACTCTTTTTTCATGGTTTGATGAGTTTCATTCAACAACTTTCCGCATTTTAGATGCTCATCACCAGTACATGTTGTATACACCGCACGCGGCTCTGACGTAATTTTGCCGTCATCACGAAGCTACATTTGCCATATGCGGTGTAGGATAGGACAATGAAATTTTTGATTTTCAAATTTGTTGATTCAGTACATACATAAATATAACAAACCATTTAGTCAACGCTTCTCACAATCTGGCTGATTATTGAATTATGCTAAAATTTACGTAACTATATGTATGTCGTGCAAAGTGCAGATTTCAATGCAGCGCCCCAAAAATTTTTTCTTTTCCTATAGAATTCAGAAAGTGATGTCACATGTTTTCTCTTCCAGAGTAACGACTTGATTTTTTTTTTATTTATCGCCGTCGCTACTGTCAGTACAACTGCTCCTAAGGGCACTCTAAGCATGACTCACTTGCAAATTAATTTTTTTTTTAGATATTGCAAGAAACGAATGAATGAGTTTCTTTTATGAGCAAAAAAAATGCATCAGGCATCGAAGAATCTTTAATAAGAATATTCTCTTCTTGTCATGGTCTTTTGAACTTGTATTTAAGATGTTCTTTGAAGATTGACTAACTTAACTATTGCTTCATGCAGCGCAATAATGTTAAATTCTTAATTTTTTACATGAAAATGAATACAAAGAAATGAATTGTAAAATGCGCTGTTGTTGCACATTTTAATTTAAATATTTTAACACCAAAACAATGTCACTACAAATAACAATAATTTTTCAATTCTTTTCATACAAATTGAACTAATGCGAAACGCTTTATAAGAAAATGGATACAAAATAGTACGAGTATCTAGACGAAACTTAACCGAATACACAGTTAAAATGATTGCAAAAATTATTGCTGTAGTTGTCGTGCACTTGAACTGAAAGCGGTCAACGGCTACAAAAATAGTTGTACCAATAAATTAATGTATGAGTATGTATGTATGTACATATGTATGTATGTATACATATATCCACACATACTATCTTTAAATGGATAGTTTGTGTAAACTTTTAATCAAATCTGGATTCATCAGCGCATCGGAAAATGTATTTGCGGATGCAATCTTAAGGCTCATTTACCCGATTGTAATGTAAAGTAACTGCAACAGTAGGAAACAGCAGATCGATATTGTTATGCGAAAAGTAATGAAAATGGTTATAGAGATGTAATGTAACGTAACCTACTTTTCATATAAAAATATCGATCAGCTGTTTCCTATCTTGCAGTTATATTACATTACGGTCGGCTAACTGATCCTTTAGATCTGTAACATGATGGTGTGTTCTGAGATTATGTGTACTATATGTATGTATATGCGTCTATGTGTAAATGTATGTGTATATGTATATTCATGTATTGATATTCGAAAGACTTTTAACCAAAACAAAAAAAAAATCTGCGTAATACTCTCTCTTCATTTGAAGAAGCCAATATTAAACCGCATTTTACTTTTTCATGGCAGTCGCGAAAAACCAGCCGCCATAACAACAACTACAGTGGCCTCTACTATAACTGCAGCTACAACAACAAGTGTCAGTCAGTAGCCAGCCTCAGTCCAATAGAACATTATTTTATAAACATAAAAGTTTTTCCATGCTTTAACTCTATTTGATTGCCTGACACAGTTTTCATTTTTAGAAAAGTATGTATGTTTGTCTGGTAGATGCATATATGTACATACATACATACGTATGTAAATATATACATACATATGTACATCCATATGCATATGTATGTAAGTATGTACATACATACATATGTACATCAGTGATGGGAATTGGAAATCTTGAATTTGTTTCTAAATAGTGCCAAACCACTTTTTATATATGTAATTTATATGTTGCCACTTGATGTTCGTTTAGTACTCGTATACCTACTATGGTCCTTGAATGATACATTATTGTTTACAGATAGAAAATTCCATGAATATCACAAGAAAAAAACTTTCCAAAAGTAGGTCTGATTTTAAAAATTTTTTCAAATAAGATAGGGAGGGTCCTACGGGCGCTAAGCCTCCTATACTCAGAAAATATTAATTATCATTTTAGAAAAGATCTCTTAAATCAATAGTTTACTCAAAAGAAAAATAAAGCTATTTTAACGTGAACACGGTATTCACCATACATTCCGCCTCCAGTCTATCCGACCACTTGACCGTCAGTAACCTGACCGAACGTGAAAGTGACTGCTGATTTTTATGAAAATGGAAATATAGGATTTATGTATGTATGAAACAAACATATGATGAAAATACAATAATTGAGGGCAAAGCTAGTCCTTCACATAATTGAACAAAACATGATTCTAAGACGCAATTTACACTGTGCCTTTTCTGCTTGCCTGTGCAGGCAGGCCTTCTAAGTTTGTTGGTGAGAGGTGTGGAGAAGAATGCGGAGTAAAACAAAAGGCACGAAATGAAAATTTGAGGGGATTTTTGACATTTCTCTTTGTTTTTGCGTATTCTCAGCCTTAAGCACGTATATTAACGTAAAAAACTCATGAAGGAAAAAGTCTTAATGTAAATATACGTGAATTTTCGAAGGGGATTAAAAGAAAATTGTCGAAGCAAGGCATAATGTGAATAGGCACTTAAGAATACGTCACTCATTTACTAAAACATCGTCATGACTCATAAAATGGGATTGTTGGGTCAATTATGCAAAAATGAATCCTCATATTACCAGTGAAAAAATTGGAAGTAATTAATCAGGAACTACTTTTTCTCTATTTCCAAAATATCAATATTTTTTTGTTCTGATGCAAACTTTGGAAACCAAGTCAAATAATGGTCCAATATGACAAAACAGAAATAAAAAAGACTATTTTATTTGTGAAATCTGCTGGGAAATTTCGGTTAATATCATTTATTATTCTAAGAACATAAGTTGTATCATTGCATTTTGACTAAACATTTGATAATGTGAAGAAATATTTTAAACAACAACGTTTTGGTGAAATTTGTAAAATATTTACATCAGCTGTTGCAAAGAAAATTATGTATTTCTTTTAATAAATTGTCACAATCATTCATTGGACAATGTTACTTTTCCCTATAATAAGCGAGCAGTTTTCAGCCCCAAATCCTACTAAGTTTTCAGTACTTAACATAGTACAAGAATACTTATTATTGGAATAAGAAACGTTTCACCTTAATGCGAGCCATAACCGCCAAAAAAGCTTAAGCAACATAATTTTCCAGTTTAATTTTTTGACGAAAATCGATTAGTTACGATTGCAGATAATCGATTTTCGTCAAAAAACGAAGTGAAAAAATATGCCACGTAAACCTTTTTTGGCTGTTACGGCACGAATGGACAAAAGGTGCCAGAAAACGAGCGAGAGTGCCACAGTGCCAGCTAACATCTAATAGTGCCAAAAATGGCACAATTGTGCCACATTTCCCATCACTGATGTACATCCATATGAACCCTGTTGAATTTTTATTAGCTAGCTCAAAATATGGGTGACTTTTTGCTAACTCATTTACAACTACATAGCTTCTGAACTAACTCATCGTAAATGATACAGATGTGAGTCACTTGATTTTTGTACAACTGATAAGTTTTGAACTAACTTTAAGCTAACTCAAAATTGTTGCTGAGATTAGTGAGTCGTTTTTGTACAACTAACATCTCCTCGATAAGTTTTGAACTAACTTTTAGCTAACTCAAAAAAGCTGATGCAGAGATAAGTAAAAAAATATTGAGAAGATGTCAGCATAAAATTCATGTTTATGTTAACTCTGTGCCGTCTTTATTTTACGAGGGCGGTTCAGAAACTTCTTAGCCTAGCACAAAAAGCGCGGTATAAACAGAAAAAATTTAAGTGTTTTGGAATCTTCCATCTCTGCTATGAACACATGTTAAATTTTGTTTCGATCTGGCAACTCCTTCATATAGAAACAGGTGTTCACAAAATTAAATTAGAAATACGTGGTGTCATTAAATATTTACATAAAAAAGGTTTATCGGGACAAGAAATTCATAATGATATGGTGAATGTGTTAGGTGAAAGTGCTCCTTCATATGCAACAGTAAAAAATTGGGTTGCTGAATTTAAACGTGGTAGTACAAGCATTGAAGATGAACCACGTAGTGGACGTCCAAAAACAGCAACAACAACAGAAATTGTAGCCAAAGTGCATGATATGGTATTAATTAATCGACGAATAAAAGTGCGTGAAATAGCTAATATCATGGGCATCTCAAATGATCGAGTCCATTTAATTTTGCATGAAGAACTACAGGTGAAAAAGCTTTCTGCAAGATGGGTGCCGCATTTGTTAACAGTCGACCAAAAACGCATAAGAATGAACATTTCTCAAGCTTGTTTGGATCGTTTTAAGCGAAATAAAATGGATTTTAAGCGTCGTTTCATAACTGTTGATGAGACATGGATCCACCACTATACTCCAGAGACAAAATAACAATGGACTGAAGCTGGAGGAAGTGCCCCAAAGAAGGCAAAAACAATTCAATCGGCTGGTAAGGTTATGGCAACGGTTTTTTGGGACTTCAAAGGTATTTTATTGATTGACTATCTGCAAAAGGGTAAAACAATAAATATACTATATAAAAGTACTATTGCAACCTTTTGGATCAATTAAATGTACAAATTCGAGAAAAACGTCCTGGCTTACAACACAAAAAAATAATTGTTCATCAAGACAACGCACCAGCGCACAAGAGTGTTTTAACAATGGCTAAAATCAACGAATTAAAGTACGAGTTGCTTGACCACCCACCTCATTCTCCTGATTTGGCTCCCAGTGACTTTTACCTGTTCCCAAATCTAAAAAATTCCTTGCTGGCAAGCATTTTACCACAAATAAAGATGCAATTACAGTTGTAAACCACTATTTTGAAGACCTTGAGGAAAACTATTTTAATCAAGGGATAGAATTGCTAGAAAAGCGTTGGACTAAGTGTATTGAAGTTTCAGGAGATTATATTGAAAAATAAAAATATTTTTGAAAAACTAACTATTCTCTTTCATTGATAGGCTAAGAAGTTTCCGAACCGCCCTCGTATATGGCGCAATAGCAAAGTGTTAAGTATGATGGCTGACAAACAAAGTGATCAAGGTTCGATACCCATTCTCGTCTCTAAAAAGATTTAAAATTGTTTCAAATTTAAGTTGACTAAAAATGTTAATCATTAGTAAGTTAAAAATAATGGTTAGCTAAAGAAATAATTTTTTTTTTTCTTTTTTGATGCGCCACAGAGTAAGTCATAATGGGCCAACCATTAGTTAGTCAGTTCGCAACTAACTAATAGTGCACATGCATTTAGTCAGCCAAAAACTCACTCGAAATGAGCTAACTTGTGATTATTTGAAACTTATGCAGCGTGAGTGAGTACTGACTCGTTCTGAGGACATTACGTTGAAAAACTGAATAGCGTTTAACATGTAAAGTAAAATGAGTTAGCTTTTGAGTCAGTTGTCACTCCGTCTCTGATTAACCATTAGTTACTTTTAAATTAGTTCAAATCCCGATAGGGTACATATGTACATACATTCATATGTACATACAGCCGAAGATACATACATATCTGTGGCAATAACGAAAAAGTACTTAAGTCATATTTTACTGTTTTGCAGCAGATCACTTTTAAGCGTTCAAGTCGATTTCAGAAATTTATTTCTTTTAAAGTTAAATTGGAATATTCTCTGTTAACCTTTATTTTTCTAAGCAAACATCGTTCTATATACTATAATACATTTAAGTTGAAATATACCAAAGTATAACCTAAATTAAGATATTATTCCAACTGCGATTAATGCCCCTATTACGGTTTACAACTCAACCAAGTTTAGTTGAAATTGTAACAACTTAACTGTGTTTTGGTATTCTGTATTACAACTAATTTTAGTTGTATTCGAAACAATTTTCGAAAAGAAAAGGTTTTTATCTATGCTAGGTTTTTTGAAACCATAGTATCCATCACAAAACATTTTAAATATTTTCAGCTTTGGCCTTGTATTATTTTTTTAAATTTCATGTTATATGAACATGGCAACAATATTGGTTGATAAATGGGATTGGTTGGCGTCTAGAATAATGAAGCAAAACTAATACAACACCCGAAATAAAAACCAAAATACAACTGATAAAAAGTAGTTGTCTCATGCGAAAAAAGTAATACATAACAAAAATTTTGAAACTACAACTCAACTATTAATTTAGTTGTAAATCACAATAGGGGCCTAAAAGTCTGAAAAAGATAAGTCACAAGTCATAGTGCTATAACTTCCTGAAAACTTACACAAATTAATTGAGATTTTGACCAAGGGTACTTTCGAGTATGCACATTACAGAGGTACCATTAACTCAAAATCAGCTTATCTCAACTTAAACACTTTTACCTTTTTGCCACAGATATTTGTTTATGTATCGTATTACACATACGCATACCGTCACCTAAAATGAAAAACGCGCTACCCAACAAAAAATTCAAAATTGACTATTTTTTTAAATTCCGTGGTCTTTAATCAAAATAATCAAAGTATTTACTCAAAGTAAATCTTCGAGAAATAGCTAGCAATTTTATTTATTTTATTACATTGGGAAAATTCCCATTGAACAAGTCAATATTTTCCATTTTAACATGTTTTTCCTACTCCTGTAAAATTATGAAAATGTTAGTTAGTGAAAATGTTGCGTTACAGGTAACGATATATACATACGAGGACATGCATATCGGTCCAGAAGAACTTCTTGATACTAGAGTGGCTCAAATTGAATGTTCCCAAAAATACCGTATGTACATTGAACTCGTACAACAAAAGTAAAGTCTACTAAAAATTCTAATAAAATTTTGCCAAGAAACCTCAAAGTTTTTTTTACTAAAATTCTTCAATTCCACATCTGCACTCAGTTTCAAATTGGTTCTAGTTTTCTAAAACAAAAGGAATTTTACGTGACATGTATTTTTTTTAATCAAGAGAGGCCTACTGAATGCCTACTACTATTACTAGGTGTTACCTTCTTTAGGAAAGGGATATTGATAGAGAAGACAATTGGTGAAGGAAGAGATAGATGAAAGCTTCATTCCTTTACAACTCTGTGTTGCAGCACCTCTGGTGTCAATGGCCTGTCACACACGAGACTAATTTTTATGCCGCACAATTTTTGTTTTTTTTAAGAACACACGAGACTAATTCATCCGACATAAAAATGTATACGCATACATAGCTTTATATGTATTAGTGTTTTTTGTATGCATTTGATATATGCTGTTTTTTTAAGTTATGTGTGTATTGGTTTTGTGCTGGTGATGCGGGGTTGTAGCTGGTTGAATAATTATGCCAAACACGAAACCCCTCTCTTTGCCTCTCTCACCAACAAACTGGCATGTTGTGCCAGCACAATTGTTCTCGTGTGTGAAAGGCCAATGAGCATATTAAATTTTCGAAGCTGTGTTTAGTAGCTACTTTATTGGTTATTTTACTTCCACGCGCTTCTACTAAGACAGTAAAGTGGAGAGTGTCCGAAATTATCCAGCAGCTCTTTTTTTTTGCAAAGGATATTTATGAAAAAGTGTTGGAAAAGTGGGAGCTAGCAAACAAGTATTTGTGGTACCAATTTTAAATTCGAAAGTCACTGTTCTGAAAAAAATATAAAAAAACTGGAAAATGGACAAAAACATATCAATTGGCGCATGAACATGATGTCCACATCTCGTGCTTTTGTTATAACGGTATGAGAATTCCTGTCAAAGAGCTAGTGTTTATTAAGAGTCAAAGAGAGAAGGTTGGATATATTGGAGAGCATCAAAACATCAGAAGGGGCAAGAAGATAATTTAAGAAGAATTTCAGAATATCAACAAAAAAAAAGAAGGCAGAGATAGCATTACAAGGAAGCGAAGATGAACAGCCAACTGGTGAATATGAAGAACCTTTGCAGATTCCCTGAAACTTCAAAAACAAATATTTACAATACATTAGAATTGCGTAATGTTACATTGCAAAGTATTAGGTATGGTTTCGGACTACGTGGTACAGCTGCCAGTTTGGATGATGGCTTAATTACAGAACTCCAAGGATATAAAGAGACTTGTAGTTAATAAAGTAAAGAGGACACAAGAAAAAGTTATAAAATTATTTGATGAAGAATTCCAAGACTATGCGAAACAGGTAATATTGAATGTATATCAAGGCATCAGCTTCCAAGTATTGTAAAAGGAGAGCATTACACTGTTTGTAGTGAGCCAAGTGGAAGATTTCTTTGCCATTTTACTCCAGAAAAGGACTTAACGAAAAGAAAACCTGTTGAAGTTAGTGCTAACCATCTTGTAAATTTTTTAAAGAAGAACAGCATTGATCAAAGTTTGCAGGCTAATGGTGGTGACTCAACCAATGTAAACACTTGTTGCATCGTAAACTCATCTAGCTGGTTTGTTCCCTTCACTGCAATGAGCTACCTCTCCGACACTTGATGGCAGAGTTGGATAGAAAACGTTATCTAACAATAAGTAGAGTGGACTGATTGGCAACATGCTTGATACTGCAACTAAACTTGAAATCAATCCCTCATTTGTCAGATTGTTCTTACCAGAGCTTTTGGATCCATTGAGTAAAGATGTTGTCAAAGATCTATCTACAGAGCAGGCTTATGGCTACAGGATAACTCAGGCGATAAGGACGTGTATACTTCCAAATGATCTGGCGCTATTAGATATTGGTCCAGTAAGCTACTCTCTGTTGGGAACAACTGCAAATAGGATTTGTAGCACATGGGTTTAAAAACATAGCCTTAAAGGCAATAACTTGAAAACGAAACAATTTTTTGTGGAATACATTGTCGGCGCTTATTATCCCTGCTGGTTTACCATTAAATAGAAATTCTCTTAGATGGAAGGACCTCTCCACAATCTTTTTCAATTAAAGCTCCTGAGATCTCAAAAGAAAGCAGTAGCTGATATTGTTTTTTCAACAATCCAACGGTCATCGTGGTTCGCATTTAGTGAAATGGTGCTTCAGACACTTTTACGCTCGGTGGACAAGGAGGAAAGTATTGCAGGGGTGTTAAAGATAATTGAATTAAGGAATGAAGATGATAGTGCTTTAGAAGATCTATCTGTTCGGCCTAAGTCAACACCTGCAGTAAATTTAAATGCAACTTCCCTTTTAGAACTAATACACTGGTCAGATAAAGTAAAAGCATATGAACCTCCACTTACGTGTAAAGTTAAAATATCAGAAACAAGAAGGTTTGTTGCAGAGCCAATGCAAGTTATATGCAGCGTGACCGTTTGACCGACTAAAGTGTGAAATTGCCACTTCTTCGATATATCGATTCCACTTTTCCATTTTTTCGACTTCCTTGCCACTTTTTTTCCTCCTTTTTTAAGGTGAGTTATTAACACCCGACCAAAAAAAGGGGTTTTATAAGTTTGTAGTGTGTGTCTGTGTGTCTGTCCGTGTCCACGTACAGCCCAAACGGCTGGACCGATTTTGATTTAGTTTTCTCCGTTTGAAAGGTGACTTGATCGAGATGGTTCTTAAGCATGTTTGAAGAAAATCGGTCCAGCCGATATATCGGGGGTTTTTTAAATGTTTAATTTTTGTTATATAAAAATACATTAAAAATAAAAAGTTTAGTGTAGTTTTCTCGTTTTATTTAATGTTGTCCCTTTTTTTGATAAATCCCTTATTGGTGCCACTTTTTGAAAAATGTCATCGGTCACCCTGGTTATAGGGTGTCCTTGTCATGGACATGGAGGTATGTGAGAGAAGTAACAGAGGCTTATGGCAAAATGTACACTCATGAAAAACGGGACGGATTCATTAGAGCTCAGGAAGCAAGCAGAATAATGATGAAAAGAATTTAAAATTATTTTTCGATGTTTTTATAGTGGTTTTAATAAATATAAATAAAATGCTTTAAGTTGATTTAACAAAATTGTTTTTTTTTAATTTCAATATAAACATTTAAAACTTATTACAAAAGTGGTGGCCATTTTTCGAGCATCACGGGGTGGTTATGTTCGTCATAATCGACTTACTGTGCAAGGATTTGGTAAAATAATAAATAAATTTTAAGAGACTGGATGTGGTCAGGCCTGTGCATCATCGCAATGTGCTCAATGCCGAAAATATGGCTTCTGTTAGTGAAAGTGTGGTAGATAATCCAAAGAGCCTTTACCGTTAATTCAGAGCATTTGAAAACCAACATTTGCCAAATTATCGCCTATATACCAAAAATTACCTCAATAGGATCGAATGATGCAACCAATATAAATAAAGGCGGTCATTTAAATGACATTTGCTCAATTCACAACCTATTGTAGGAGTCGTAGTTCATACATGAGTTGTTGGTAATTTCAATATAAACATTTTTTATAAACAAATGTTTCTATAGAAATTACCACCAACGTTTGTAGGACCTACGACTCCTACAATAGTTTGTGAATTGATCAATTGTATTTTGTTTGTAATGGCAAAGTCTAAGCATTATAATGAAATAAAAGTTTCAAGGAAATGATATCTTAATGTAATGAGTTTTAAGCCGAAATACAGATAACCCTATATATATGTATTGTGAAACCTAAACGAAATACATAATGAAATAATTTGCGAAACTTTAAAATATTCCCGCCATCATGAAATCTTAACGAACGTTTGGACATAGTTTTGTAACTGTAAAAGAATTTCCCACATAAATTCTGCATACAACTAATACACACAAAGTAATTATACTCGTATCCATGTCCATTTTGTTGACATCCACAGGATATGTGGCTTCATTGGTTGATGTTAATTTCAAATTCAATTTGATTGAAGTCAGAGAGTGATTTTTATCGCAAACATTTTGTTTTGCATTCACTTAACTTCCACTGAACCAACAATTTTTATACAGCGATTGTCACGTAATTTATGCTAAATTAAAGCAGAACTGTAGAAAATTATTGCATGGGCCACAAATACAGCAGAGCAAAACTCTAGACTTCATCTCGACATCGCCAGAAGCAATTGGCAGATCGTATGTTGTACATGCAACAATCAAACAATTTTACATGGAACGTGAATTCAACAAAAGTGTTTATGTCACGTTTAATAGAATAAGAGAAATAAACACTTGAAAAACACTCAACTTAAAAAAATCATCCATCTACATGGCAAGTGATTTGAACAGTGTCGGATAAAATAGAGTGAATTTATGCAAGTTGCAAAATGCATGTGTAGCAGAAGATACATATGTATGTATGCGTTTACAAATAGAATTGGTTGCAGTAATAAGCTTTTTATGTAAATAAATTCGAATCTGTAAAAAAAAATATCGAAATAAGAATCGACATTTATTCGGAGGCCTATTTTGAGAAACTTCCGAAATTTTACTGCGGAAAACCCACGATCTCTGGACGGACAGGCTAGCATCGCTACCACTCAGCCACAGGGACAAATAATACCCTTTTTGCAAAAACGATATAAAAAATACCCTTTCAGAGAGGGTTTAAACTACCAGAAATTAATCTTTTTCTGAAGGAGTTTTTATTTTTCAGTATTTATCGATATTTCCATGATACGAGTGTGAAAATTTGAAGTTTCTCGATTTTTCCTATACCTGGAAATATTTTTTGTTTTTACTCCTGAGCATGAGTGATGCCATATTTTTCTAATTCCTTTATTAAAAGTCGTTCTTATGTACACAATTATGTGTGTAGATATTTTCATAAGGACATATGCATGGTGTAATCATACAGGTGACTGCGTAAGGATTTGTTATACAAAAGTACGGAAACCATAGCTGTGTAAAGAACCGAAAAATGTCGAAAGCACAAAAATAATTGCAACAAAACCACAACAAACCAAAGTTTTTGACATTCGTCAGCTACAAAGCACATAGAGCAAAAAATTATCAGCTGGAATAGCGCTGCCACCAGGTTATATACACCTTGAACATATGTACACACATATGAGGGGCTTTATACATAATTAATTTGTAACAGAAAGGAAGAAAATAATAAAAATTTAAGTGAATCAAAATAAAAATTCTATTAACACATATGCATATGTGCATATCGCATGTCAGACACGCGCTTAAAAATGACGAAATAATTCTATTACGTCTGTCTACGCACAAGGAGTATTCGAATTTGTTCTTTGGCAGAAGTTGGCACCAAATGCCCCTTTCAAGCCTTTATAGTTTCGTCAATGTACGGACGGACGACATGTCAGCGGAAGTGTGGTTGTATTTTTTAAAAGCGAATACTAATTTTGTTGTTATTCCTGGCAAATTTGGTAGTTTCCAAATAAAATAAAGCAATTTTCAAGTTGGCATTTCGTTACAATAAATACACAAGTTGGAGTACGAACGATTAAATATTATGTTAACAATTTAATTAAAATTATAATTTGAATAAATGTATGCTTATTCATGCATTATGAAAAGCAAGTGATGGATAGTCGGTCGTATGCTTGCGCAAACATAAGAACACACTTGCATACAGAGCAGACAATACGAGTAGTAGCAGCGTAAGAAATCTGAGTAAACAAGATATGTGTATGAAATTTTTACGCAATATTAATAACGATATGAAGATTAATTCTGCCTCATTAACTCAAAAGCAAATTAACTCACTTCCCATCTGTCCTACAAATTCAAGACTTTGCAAAGTAAGCTTTGCGTGTGGAAAATCTGTCAAACTAAGATTTGAAATTTTTTATTAAAAATATTTCATAACCATAATCGAGGTTCCAGAATAAAACTAATGCAAATTTTCTTTCATTAATGCAAGAAAAACGTAACTCCCAAAGAAGTTATCTAGACCCAAATATTGTAATCCGGATGTAGTGCAAATATGTATGTATCGTTTACAATGATTTAAACACTGTGTTGTCTTTGCTTTTAATGCCTGTTCATTGGATTGGAAATCATGAGATACAATTTTTTATCGGAGAAAAGAAAAAAAAAATTATTGCTGATTTTTATAATTAAACAGATAAGTAGTGGCATTTCCACAAAAAAATGCACTTTTTATCATGTTACGTTACTTGTTTTTCAAAGAAAAACAACGTATGTTTTATATACTTTTTTAACTCTACATTGAGTAAAACATAAGAAAAAAAAAACGAACAGTATGGCTCTAAAATACAAGTCAATAGCTTGTTGACGTAATGTGACAAAAGGTGGACTTTTCTGTGGAAATGCCCATATACTTAAAAAAAAACTTAATCGTACTAATTAAAGGATATAAAAAAAATATTTTATATATTTCAATATAAAAAGTATTATGTATAATTATTATATACATATGTATATATTATATTGTAATAATACATTTAGGGCCATTATTATTACTCTACGAAAGAAGTTCCAGTTAGTTAATCCTAATTTTAGGAAAACTGAACTATAACTCTGTCCGATAAAATACATAATACAATTTTGTTTTTACTGCAACATTTCTGTGGATACTATAGATTTATATTGTTAAAAATACTTAGTGGCAACTTACTTTTTTTTATTTGCAAAATTGCAAATATATTGAAAACATTTTTAATAATTCTTTTGTTTTTTTTTGTATTATTATGTTTTATATTGTTTTTGTTTTGTATCATATTTTGTTCAAATAAATGTCGCTGTAATTTATTAAGTAGAAAGTGTGGCAACACTTATGAAAATGTCGCAACTTCAACTGACTAAACCTCCCGATAAAAGCTACAGGTAGGGTGAACTTGCCTTTTAACTTATCGCTCACTTTTGGTTAAAGTAAGGTTGTAATAATAATAAAAAAGTGCTTATCCATCCAATAAAATTCTACCTTTAACTAACGACAAGTTATAATAATGGCCCTTAAAATTTAAATTTTAAACCTGAACGAAATCTACAAAATTTCAATTGAAATCTTTATCAAAATCTATAGCGTTTACACCAAGTTTTTTTTTTACATTTATCAAGATATCGTATCCAAAACAAAAACCATTGACGGAAATTATATCTAAGTCCTCATCCATACTTGCAATGTTTGTTGCAGCAATTCTTGAGTTTATTGGTGGGAGTGGTGAGAAGATTGAGGAGGGGTACACAGTTTCATGTGCGTGGCAATTCTCTTTTGTTTTGAAATTCGCAGTTGTTAATTTAAAGTTTGTAGGTGTATTTGACGTTTTATTTTGCTTTATTTGTTCAGTTGTATGAAAAACACAAAATGTAACAAAAAGTAAAAATAATTGTTAATTTTTCAGGCAAATTTGTTGTGAAATAAATTTTTTTAATACTTAATTGCAAAACTAGAATTTCCTAATATATGTATACACTTATGCAATTTCAAAGCAAAATTTTAAAAAATTGCAAGTCTGGACGAGGACTAAGCCACAACCAAACAACTGAAATGTAGCTAATTCACACACCTTTTTAAGTACAAAGCTCTACTTTTTAGTACAATTTTGAACGATAGTTTATAAAATTTGTTTTGTATAGGAAATCTACTAGATTTTAACAGAAATCTCATAAGTACTAGACTTTGCGCAAATATACACTGTAAGAAAAACTGATACAAGAAAAAATTTTAGTATTTTTCATATGTTGTGGAAAATACACGTTAACTTAAGAAATCTGAGGATGAGTTTACATCTGGCATTTCTTGTGTGTCATTTGCCCATAAAAGCGTAACCAACTAGTTGCTAATGAAAAACTGTTTGATTCAGACATGTCTTTATTGATTTAAACAGTTTCCAATCATGTTGGATTCTATAAAATTGTCTATTAGTTATGTATGGAACTATTTAGCTTAATAAATACATGTCTGAATCAAACAGTTTTTCATTAGTAATTAGTGGTTACGCTTTTATTACGCTTGTGTAAACCCGGCCTGAGTGCAAGCAGCGTTATGAAATTGTGTCAGAATGTTTCCTATATTACAGAAAAGTACTATCGTAGATTGGCACATTTACCTTCTCTGGGAGTTTTTATAATAACTTTCGATATATTCATTAATCATAATGCATAATAATTTCTAATTAGCTGTCGGCTGTGGACTGCTGTACAGTTGTTTGTTTTGTATGGAGTTTTAATGAAAATGTTACTTAAAACTGGGACCAGTGTACAACTTCTGTTCGGTAGGTGAGAATGTTTGTGAATGACGTTTTTGATCTCGTGCGAATATTCATAACTTTTCAAAAGTGTCAATTGACAGATACAGTATAATTTTAATTTTATTTAAATAACGTAAGAGTCGTTTTGAATGTGGGGCGGATGACATACTTATTTGACCTAACCTTGACATTTTTTATTATTAAGCACTTCAGTTTCCATCGCCTTTTATTAATTATTATTAAATGTTCGAAAAATTCTACACATGTCTTTAAGCGTATTAAATAAATTATTGAAATTAATATGCACGTCTTGTTTAAACTGTTGACAAATATTTACATATGTACGAGTATGTACATACATACATATAATTGGTGTTTTTTATTGAGGTATAGAACTTTAAGTTGGCATCACTTTTTTAACTGGCGGCCATTTTGTCAGCTGTCAAGTGATTAATATTTAGTTTGGTTTGCCATTTCATCATGAACAGGTTGACAAAAGAACAACGCTTGCAAATCGTGCAAATTTATTTCGAAAATAATGGTTCAGTTCGCGAAGTTTACCGCAAGCTCCGTCCATTTTATGGTCGACATAATCGTCCATCAGAGCAATTAATTCGGTTAACCATGGATCGTTTTCGCACTACGTTTACTCTATGTGATAATACGCATCCGCAGAGACGTCGAACAGTGCGCACCGAAGAAACAATTGCCGCTGTAGAGCAAAGTGTTGAAGAGGACCCGAATGAATCGATTCGCCACCGTGCACAGCAATTGGAGCTTTGTCCATCAACTTTATGGAAGATTTTGAAGATTTTGAATGCGGATGAGTTGTGGTTCCAACAAGACGGCGCTACATGCCACACAGCGCACGTCACAATCGATTTATTGAAGGAAACATTCGATGAGCGCATAATTTCGCGGAATGGACCTGTCAATTGGCCACCAAGATCGTGTGATTTGACACCATTGGATTATTTTCTTTGGGGATATGTGAAGTCGCTCGTCTACGCCAACAAACCAGAAACGTTAGGGGACTTGGAAGCCAACATTCGTGGCGTTTTTGCCAACATACGGCCCCATATGCTCGAAAAAGTGGTTGAAAATTGGACCTGTAGAATTGGCTTTATTCGAGCCAGCCGCGGCGGCCACATGCCCGAAATCATATTTAAACATTAATGGCATAAAATTATCCTTCCAATAAAGCCAAATTGATGGACATTAAAACGATTTTCTTGTGTTTTATTTCAATTCGAAGTTCTATACCTCTAAAAAAACACCCTGTACATATATGGAAGTATGTATCTCTACACATCTTCTTTACAGCATGTGTTTTAAGTTGTGTAACTTGATTTATATACTTAATTTATTTGAATAAATTTAAATTTTCCATAAATACAAGTACAATATAGTCGATAACGTTGCAATTGTCAGTTTGTTTTTTATCTCTTAGTTTATTTTATTCATTTATTTTTTATTTTTTTTTTTCGTTACGCCTACCAAAACCTGCCAACACATGGTATTATTCCCCTTTTCAATTTAATTTTTCTTAATTTTTTTATATAAATACATATCGTCACCTAAAATGCAAAATAATGTAACATCACTTTTCATAAGAGTACAGGAGAAACAAAAAACTGCATAAAATGGAAACTTTTAGAGATATTAAGTCAAAATTTTTAAATCATGTTTTAGATAAAACAAGAAATTCATTTTGTATACAAATTATCCGTTTACCAAAGCGAGCTTAGTGTTATGAATTGCGATTTTCTTAAACAATATAATTGCTTCTTTATGGTCCATAATAATTTATATTTTCACTTTTTGCATTTAACAAACGATTGATATTTAACCGTATATGTTCTGGCTTCCACATCGTTTTCACATGTTTTCTTGTGAGTTCGGATATTAAAACACATGATACATACGCCTGTTTAAGTTGAAATTTAGAAAATAAAATTTAATAGTACGTGTTCTAGCATCCGAATTTAGAAGAAAACAATTTGGAAATGGACGATTTCAAACTTTTAGATTTTTTCGTTTTCCCTTTTGAGCAAAAAACTCGTATTCTTTTCACAAGACTGTTAACAAGTGAAAAGAATACGAGTTTTTTGCTCAAAATCGAAAACGAAAAAATCTAAAAGTTTGAAATCGTAAATTTTTAAATTGTGCTCGTCTAAATTCGGATGCTAGAACACGCACTATTAATTTTTATTTTCTAAATTTCAACTTAAACACGCGTAGCATGTGTTTTAATATCCGAACTCACAAGAAAACATGTGAAAACGATGTGAAAGCCAGAACACACGCGAACAATTTCTAACAAATTCTTTGAGTCTAGCAACGCATAATAACAGATCTGACAATTTTTGCATATGACAACCGTGTGAATTGACAATTTTTCGACTGACGATTTTGTCTTCAAATAAATTGTTAGATTTTCGGACAAATTTGATACAACAACTGTGAACTGAAAATCTATCTTGTGCGGGCAATTTTTGATTTCCACTACATTATCAGCACATTGCGAGATCTGACAATATTGTAAGATCTGACAATCGTCTGTACATAGCTGACTTCCAGAATTTCTGGCATTCCTTTGTGAAGAAGAAGCTGATAGACATCCTTAATATTGGTTTTGTAATAGTTATATGATTCCTGTTGGATCGTTCACAACACTTTTTTGCTTTTCTTTCCACCTTTGAAAGAATTTGTACTAAAACTAAGATGAAATTAAATTGAATATATGTACATATGTACATACATTACTAAAAAGTCAATTAAAACTGACCTAACTGACATTATTTTGAAAAATGAGTTAAGTCCACTATTAGACTTTATGAGTCATAATAGACCATTTCCACAATTTGTATGACTGTAACCATTACTGTCGATTAAGAAATATTTCAAACGTTTCCATAAGAATACATGTATAAAACAATCATAAAAGCTCCTCTCCTGTAAAATTTACAAAATGTCAGTTAGGTCAGTTAGTTAAAACAGCGACGATATGTAATATAATGTAGTGAATCGTAATCAATAAAAAAAATAAATTTTGAATTTTTCGATGATGCGTAATTTCGTTTTTGGGTGACGATATGTACATATTTTTCCTGTTATTGTGCTGGTTTGCAGCCTACTTTTTTGGAACCAGGAGTAAGTACCACAATATTTTTTTAATTGAAATTATAAATAAAATTTGACATATTTTTTTAATTTTTAATTTGCATTACCAACACAATTTTTTAGCTCAGCTATTAGGAAAGATGTGTAACAAGAAAATTATACGGCCCGTCTAACAGAGTAAATTTTGCAGATGTTGGAGTGTATGAAAGAAACTCCAAGCCCAAAATTGCATGTTGAAAAATAAAAAGATACGTCAGTAACAAGCCTATAAGAAAAGTACTAAAGTCCATAGTTGTATGCAGTAGAAAGAAAACACATTTTAAAAATATTAAACATGAAAGCTTTTATATTTTTTTTTTAATTACCGCTAAGAACAGCGTGCACAAGCCCATGTGAGCTATATATGTATAAGGCCACTTGTTAGCGGAACTCGATCGAAAGAAAATAAGACTTATTTGAAGAATCACAAAAAAATTGTTATTTATGGAAACTTTTACTAGATATAGAAGAGTCCCGGTATTTCGCAGTCGCAAGGGCCAATCCATTCTTTACGAATTGCAGAGGTTTTAAATTCGACCGGATTTCAATTTAATAATGTTAAAATAAGAAAACTACATGCATACATATGTACATTCACAGCTATGTATATAATATTTTAACTGTTGATTTTTTTTAATTACATTTCGAATTATAATAGGTTCCCAACAGAGAATTACGATTTGTAAGGCATTAAACAGACTTTGTACTAAAACATGACCGAACCGAACATGTATGGAATTATTGCAATATAACACGAATTTTTCAAGGAGCCAACAGTTGGTCACACAGAAGAACATGTTCCTGCAATAAAAAACTTTAATTGAAAATAAAACCATGAAATCAATTCAAAATGTATTTAAGTCAATTAAACTTTTGTTTAAAAACTTAATTAATTACAAAGTTTAATTGATAGCCATTCAGGCTGACACAAATTGCAAGTTCAAGTTTCGAACGAAATCAAAAGTGTTCATTCAGGTACTGAGTAACATTTGAGTTGATTTCGCAAACATCTTATTCATTGCGGCAGGCATTGAAGTACTTTTTTCAACAAAAAAAAAAAAAAATTTTATTTTTTTTAAGAAACGTTTTGTTTGGGAATAAAAAAAGGAACACAATAGGTTTGTTTCTTTACTTTTTGGGTAAAGTTCGGTAAAATGAGAGGAAACTATAATTTCGCTCAATAATATACCAAAATGCACAAAAGTACTGGAATGCGAAAAACCAACATTTTAACACGAAAAGAAACGTCAATGCATGTATGCACATACATATACACATAAATACCCTGCAGTAAGACTGGGGCCAAGTGTCTTTATGTCAACACTAAAATTCTAGTAGTAGTTACATTGTCTACAATTTCTCTTCTATTCGTCAGTATAAAAGAATGGGAGAAAACAGATGTGGTGTATTTCTGGTGGTGCAACAACTTGTCAATATATGTAAGTAAATTTGTATGTACGTAAGGTATAGAAATCTACCAGTAAATGTCTGGTTGGTATGTCTATGTGTTCCCATAAGAACTACGTAGTCACTACCTAGTCAATTGTTTTAGTGTTACTAGTAGATTTTCAACAATAAGCACATGCTAAATGTCTATAGCACAAAGTATTGTATGGGGAATAATTAGAGAGTAGTACTGGTGACAAAGTCAAAAGCGACTTAGTACATTTTTACCATCGACATTTCCTTCAGGGTAAACACATACTTATGATTCAGCAATGTTATATGGGTTTTTTTTCTTAATTTCATATAAAAACTTATACAAGTGGTAGTTTTTAAACACTTTTCCATACATATTTCCATTTTTTTAGGTTTTATCAAAATGTAATGAAAATTACTTCATGGATTTTGTACCAACTGTGAAAACAAAATGAACTTTTTGGACCATGCGGTACCATTTTTTAGGGTTCCGTACACCAAAGGTGAAAATGGAACCCTATTGTTTTCGCTACGCTGTCCGTCTGTCCGTCTGGCCGTCTGTCCGTCTGTCCGTCACAGGGTATTTTCTCGAGAACCGTAAGAGCTACGGACCTGAAATTTGGACACAGTGTGTAGACCCTTGGCCGCTACAACAACAAATACATGAGAGTTGGAAATTAAAGGGTGTGCCAAAACGAGCAACGAAAAATGTTAAAATCCCATGTAATATACATACAATTGTATGTATATGCACTTGAAATTTGTAAAGTTAGTGTATTTTTATACAGACTACAACAATTAACACTAAAATTTAAAAAATTTTAATTAGAGGGTGTACCATCAGTTAATGTAATTTTGACTATGTAATTTTGATAACTTGCTGTATCTTGGAAACCGTATGAGCAAACTTCTTGAAATTTTCAAAAACGGTAAAACAAAAAATCTCAAAATTATAAAATCGCCAAACCGAAAAAAAATCGCCAAAACGAAAAAAGCACCAAATTAAAAATTTCTAAATCGAAAATAAATCGCAAAAAACCGAAAAAATCGCCAAAATGAAAAAATCGCCAAAATGAAAAAAAATCGCCAAAATGAAAAAAATCGCCAAAATGAAAAAAATCGCCAAAATGAAAAAAAATAGCCAAAATGAAAAAAATCGCCAAAATGAAAAAAAATCGCCAATTTAAAAAAAAATCGCCAAAACGAGAAGAGAACGAAAAATAATCAAAACAAAATTATTTCAGCTCAAAAAGCGAAAAAAACACTGTATTAGAAAAAATGCTCAAGGCCCAACGTACGGAACCCTTCGTGCGCGAGTCAAAGTCGCACTTTACTGAATTTATTTAATATTTATTAATAAGAAAGGAAACGTAAAAAATTTTTTAAAAATTCAGAAGTAAACAATAAAAAAACAGAAACTTAATAAAACTGTGTAGAAAAATTCAGTATAAAAAAATAACATAAAAAAATATTAAATATTACATTCATAAGGGTACAGTCGTAGATCAGACTTGTTAAAGATCGGTTATTTTACAAATTTTGGTTATTAACAGGCCTGTTATTTTCATGCGTGATAAAACCTGAAACACACTATTGAAGTAAAGGAGCGATATGTAGTTAACAAAAATAAATATAACCACAGCCAAGGTGAGTTCATGTACGAGGTGCTGTCAAGTTAATAGGTACAGTTAAAGTACTAGACAGATTTTTTTGTTGCAGACTTGACACCACCTGGTACGTGAATTTGCCTTGACAACAGCATTGCAACAAAAACAGAGAAGCTGACCGTCTAAAATAAAACATACACAAAAAAATTAAAGACAACATAGGCAAAATTAATGTTATCATATAGTGAAACATTGGCATTTTAAATTGTACCAAGTAACTCGCGGTAGTACCGCAGTACCAACGAGGTCAAAAATGTACCATAAAAAGTACAATTGTACCATGATTTCCATCCGTGACGGGAACGCTTTTCATTCAAATTGGGATCCCGCTGGATCACATTGCAAAATAAATTTTGACTGTCTAATAGAGCCCTTGTGAAATGTATTCATATATGAAAATTGGTATCATACAATTATTAAAATTTTAGGTTCATCTAAAAATAATTATAACTAAATAATTATAATTACCCTTTTGTATTTTTGAATTTCGATAAATAATGACGAATTTTAACTAGCAGTTGTCACTGGCTAACAAAGGAATAAAATCACAAATTTTATAGAATTTCTCTTTACTAAAGAACTGGTAATTAACTAGTCCGAAATTAGTACCAATGGCACTAGTAGTTTCCTAAACATACTCACTCAATGCTAATTTGAGTATTAAGATGGTATAGGAAAGTTTACAGTTGGGAACTAGTGATGGTGATTTCTGTACTAGTAAAATACTAGTTGGACACTACTAGTTCGATATCCTGTAGGGTATATACAAACACACACACATAGGAAGGGACCTACATATATTATATTAATTATTAATTAATGAATATGTACGAGTATTTATTCAACGATACCTTTTCTATTAATCACACATTTTTCCAATTGCACTCTCGCTCTTTCATATCGCTTTTATTCGGTTAATAGATGCACAATTAAATTGATTTGTCGAAGCGCCACCTCTCAGTATAAAGGTGAACCGTACTTCAAATAAAGCAGTTAAGGCAGATTTTAGAAATATGTACTCGTATTGTACATTCAATTTCAAAATTGTTCTCTGTAAAATCCCATGCACACACAATTTATTTACACACACAATTCTTCAAAAGAATGAAAAAAAAAGGTTAAAGCGTGACCGTCTAATAAATGAATAATTAAATCATTTGTCAAATCAACCCCAAAATGCTTAAAATTGTGTCGAATCTTCTATATTGTAAAAAAAGCAATTGAACGACAATAGAACACAAACTACATATATGGGTTCATTTTTTGGACGGAGAACTTTAAATTGACGTAAAACGCATAAAATATTTTTAATGAACTGGATGCATGCATGCATACATGCAACTGATTTCATTTTTTATATGTACACGTATAAGAGATTGGTACTCCGAGTACGATACGAAATACCAATTTGTATGACTTTTAAGCTAATAGATATACCATTTTAAAGCTTCTAGAGTAGTAAGGATAACCTAAGCTAACTTTGATTTTCTTATATACATACATATATTGCGGATAAGTTAGAAAACACAGTTATTTACGAATATATCTTTTAATATAGTGTATGTATGTATGTATATCCCACCTTTGAAACGTTTCTTGTATTATAAATATACCCTAGACTAATTTCGAATTAAAGAAAAATAAAAATTGGTGCAAAGTTAGAAAAAAAAGTCTCGAATTTAAAAATATTTTAATTTGAATTGATCATTTCCGGTTTTTCACATGAAAATTTTTTTAACTTGAACTTGTTTTTAAGGATCATGCGATTTTCTATTAGAATCACTTAGCAAAATTTATTTTTATTTTATTTCTTTAGTTCGAAACAATAAATTTAAAAAAATTAACAACGGCAACACTTAAGATCCTTTAACTCGATTTTTCTGCAGTGCATTTTGTATCAGTTGTTATAGAGAAATTCAATTGATGAAAGCATAGACACTGGTCACTGAACTACACCGGCTTCAGCGTATACTAGGCCTAATGTAACATCACAGAAAACAATTTTTCTGTTATAAGCACGTTTAATTGAAAAAAAAAACCAAAGATAAATTAAAAATGTAATTGATTCAATTAAACTTTTGTTTAAAAATTAGTTTAATTAAATGTTTAATTGACGCAATTACATTTTTAATTGATGTTTGATGTTTGATGTTTTTTTCAATTAAACGCGTTTATGCAGGAATTTTTTTTTTCTAAGATCAGAGAGCTCTCTTTCGTTGGTATTGTGTAGCAGAATCATTGTCGAAGTAAAATAACCAATAAATTGACTACTAAGCAAAGCTTCGAAAATTTAGTACACCTCATTGACATCAGAGGCGCTGCAACACTGCCTTATTAAAAATAGCAGTTGTAAAATAATGAAGCTTTCCGCTATCTCTTCCATCACTATCTTTTTCCTATAGAATGTAAAACCTAGTATTAGTAGTAGGCATTCAATGCCTGAGTGTTACTTCTCTTTAAAAAAAATATTTGTCATTTAGGGGAAATCTTTTTGGGGTAGTCCGCTTCACAAATAATGGCTCATACTCGTGTGTATGTAAATGGCGTTTTTTATAGAGTGATACAAGTTTAAATCATAATAAAACAAGGAAATACATTTTTAATATCAATGAAACGGGATTTATTGGAAAGAAAATTTTAGTAGAAGGCGCAATCTGGAACACCAGACAAGTGACTTAGCATAACCCCAAAGAAAATAATCCAATGGGGTTAATTAATTGGGCCACTACATGAAATTATTTTTTCATCAAAAGTTTCTTGAGTAAATTAATTGTAGCGCCCGCTGTATGGCATGTGTCTCGGTCCGATTGGAACCACATATCAGCAAGATTAATGCCACGTAATTGAGGTACGAAAAACTTTCGAATCATGTTCCTATACCATTGACAGTAACATTCGTTTTTGAAGACATATGGGCCAATGACTCCGCCAGCTCATAATTCAAAATTTCAACAATTTTCACTTTGCTCTGGTATAAGTGGATTCATAATGAAATTTCAAAGCAAACTAAACGTAAAGCAACTATCAGCTGTTAAATGGGTGCTCAAATAAGACAGTGATGCCAACTCAAAGTTGTGACACTCTAAAAATAGCTACACCCTTTACTATGCATGTGTGTATATTATTAACTTAATAATTATGGTTTGCCCTTAGGTGAGCAAGTTTCTCTTACGGTAACAATAAGCACGTGTAATAATATTTTTATTTTTGCCTAAACCAGGGAACTCCGTGTGCGGTGTTTGCAGAATGCCTGGCTTATATTCTCTGCAAAAAATTTTTCTACATAAAACGTATTAATTAGTGTTTTTCATACGGGATTTCTCGGCTGAAAAATCCTGGGAAATTTGTGCGGGAACTCCCGGGATGTTTTTTTACTTTTTTATATCAACTTTAGTTTCTATGTACACAATTCATGATGAGTGTCGTTATTAACTTTCTGAATGCGATGGTGCAATAATAAGGTGATGGCACTCTGGCATCATAAAAGTAAAAACAGAAATGCTTATGGAAATAAAAGAAAAATTATAAAATAATTACAGATTCTCTTTGGTAAAAAGAACGATTATATTAATGCTTATTCTGTACTAAAGTCCTATTTCCAAAGAAATATTTTGTAATATTTTTTTAATAACACTGGTTTACAGCCAAAAAATACCAAGAACGCCATATGCCTAGATGAGTTAATTGGGACCTCCTGAACAGAAAAAACGCTGTAATTTTTTTTTTCTAAGTACCGTTTTTTAGATAACGGTACTTTTGTGTTTTTCGGTATATGGTCCCACTCAAACCCTTGTGGAGCCCAACCGTAAAGTCCGAGCGAGATAAATGGCACATCGATGTAAAGGTAATTAAATGCCTTTTCCGTCAATATGCTGCAAATTTCTATCTGACCAGAAATGGTTGAGTTATGGCACCTCAAAGTTAAAAATTTGCCTATTTTTTACGTTTTTTTCAAAATTTTTAAATTTTGTTTCGTTTTTTTTTCTCCGTTATAGTAAAGATCTGGAATGTTTTATTTTTTTACCAAATAGTTTATTTAGTTACAAGCATTTTAAGCGTAATTTGAAGAAAAATGGATGAAAAATAAAGTTTTTATTAAGGATTTTGTGGAACGACAATATTTTCATTTTCATTACTCACACACTATATTCGGCGTCCATCAGTTTTAACGTATTTACAAATATTGTGAAAAAGTTGCTAAAAGACAGTCTTGCCATGAATTACCTTAAACAAAAATTTCCGAGAGCCACAGCCAGAAAAATTGAAGCTGGTATATTTGATGGACCTCAAATTCGGGCTCTGTAGGGTGACCAAGCATTTATTGAGTGTTTAGGTCCAGCTTATTTGGAGGCATGGGAAGCATTCCAGGACATCGTTCACAACTTTTTGGAAAACTACAGAAGTCCTGATTACGCTGAGAAGATCGATACATTACTGCAAAAATTCAATGCTATTGGTAAGCGTTGAGTGAAAGCATGTATATCAAAAAGGCCGTTATCATTTAAAAATTTTTTCTTTTTAACTCTTAGGTTCAAATATGACACCTAAATAAATTACACTTCTTATTCAGTCATTTGGATATTTTCCCCACGAACTTGGGCTCCGAAAGTGATGAACAAGGTGAAAGATTTCACCAAGAAATGGAAGAAATCGAGAGACGTTATAAAGGCTGGTGGGATGAACAAATGATGGCAGACTATTGTTGGTTCCTCATTCGCGAAGATCCATCCGAAAAAAACGCAAAAGTTCAAGTCGCTCGTCATTTTAATTTAAATTTTCTGAATTCATGCCGAATATAGTGTGTGAGTATTGAAAATGAAAATATTGTCGTTCCACAAAATCCTTAATAAAAACTTTATTTTTCATCCATTTTTCTTCAAATTACGCTTAAAATGCTTGTAACTAAATAAACTATTTGGTAAAAAAATAAAACATTCCAGATCTTTACTATAACGGAGAAAAAAAACGAAACAAAATTTAAAAATTTTGAAAAAAACGTAAAAAATAGGCAAATTTTGAACTTTGAGGTGCCATAACTCAACCATTTCTGGTCAGATAGAAATTTGCAGCATATTGACGGAAAAGGCATTCAATTACCTTTTCAACGATATGTCATTTATCTCGATCGGACTTTACGGTTGGGCTCCACAAGGGTTTGAGTGGGACCATACACCGAAAAACACAAAAGTACCGTTATCTAAAAAACGGTACTTAGAAAAAAAAAATTACAGCGTTTTTTCTGTTCAGGAGGTCCCAATTAACTCATCTAGGCATATGGCGTTCTTGGTATTTTTCCAAATTAAAAATTTGTAAACCAGTGTAATAAAGAATGTTACATATTATGTTTTTGACTAGTGTGTTTATAAAACGTTATTATTTAATCGATCTCATGAATTATAATTTGTTTTTTGTTGAAATAGATTAAATTGAAAAGTATTTTGTATTGTTTTGCATTGGGCGGGAATTCCCGGGAAACCTAAAAATCGTTCCCGCTTTCCCGGGAAATGAAAAAGTCCGGGAAAAGAACAACTCTAGTATTAATGCATATTGTACAAGATATCGGTTAAATGGTAGTTTGTCACAAACAGAGTGCGAGATGAAAAGGCTAAACAAAGAAAATCATACACAAAATAAATTCTGGAAATAATATAAGGTCAAACGAACCTTTTTACATTTCACAATAGGCACATACTAATGACCAATTATAAGAAAACGTGTGTTTTAACACCTGCCTTTTGATAACCATTGGCATAATAATACAAGGATGTTTACTAAAATGCATACATATGTATGTACATATCCCAGCAAAAAATTTTCGAAATTTTGTAATGGGTAGTACTCTTTTAATGGCTTACAAAGTAACGAGTGGTACTTATTTATCTAATTATTTTATTTGCATAATAATGACTGTCATAAAATGAATAAAATAAGAACTTATTTATATCACTACGTGAAAGTACTTATTGTAGTACTTTCCAGTTAATAAGGAAATATGTATATCTAGAGAAATTTGTTACAAAATCTTATTCATTTAAAATAAAAAAATTAAAAAATATAGCAAATTAATTTTGAATAAGTTTAAGCAAAAATTAATCTATATTATTTTGCATATTTGTAGGCAAAAAATAACCCATTCAATTTTGAATACTTTTAGGCAATCAGTAATCTATTAACTTTTGTATGTTTGTAGGCAAAAAGTATAGGGTACCGCATACTTTTTGAACTTCTCAAACAAAAATAATGGGTTATTCAGTCAAATTGTAAGTACTTACGGCTGAGGAGTACATACACTTTTTTGCATTCTAGTAGGCAAAGTTTTTTGCTGGGATGTTTTTATTTTCATTTCTGCACCTATTCAATATACATATGTATGTATGTACATATATTCATCCATGCATATGTATATACATATATGTGACCTTCTCGGAGAAAAGGGACCTAGTGTGTGAAAATGAAGTTTTGAGAAAAACGCATTTCAAAAATTAAATTTTAATGTTTTTCTCATTTTTATCGATTTTGACACACATCCGTTTTCTGACACACTAGGTCACTTTTCTCGGAGAAGGTCACATATGTAGATATTAGTGATGTGCCGAATGTCAAATTTTTGATATTCGCGAATACGAATAGGTACCAATATTTGAAATGATTTCCGCGAATGCGAAATATGAAAATATTTGAAATATGCTCCTGTTCGCGTACATTAAAGTAAATAAAAACTATCCAACATTTTAATGGTCGTCATTACATAATATTTAGTTTTTAACCCTGCATGCCTAATCATATTTTTTATGCGTTATAACCAATGTTAGTCGATTCGACTAACATCCGAGAGGTATCAATTTTATGGAACCAACATTTTAATGGTCGTCATTACATAATATTTAGTTTTTAACCCTGCATGCCTAATCATATTTTTTATGCGTTATAACCAATGTTAGTCGATTCGACTAACATCCGAGAGGTATCAATTTTATGGAACCGGCGGTACTCCCAATTCTTAGAAGTTACTGAAAAAGTAAAAAGCTATACCTTTTTGTATATATGTAAATATAAAAAACATTTATATTTGGTTTGGTTTTTGATGCATTTTTAATACTAACTTGCTCTTCTTTGCAATCTCAGAAAGACTTCTTGCCGTTATAAAATTTAGGCATTAAGTTGGGTAATTAAAATAGATACAAGTTGGAAAGAATTGGGGTCTTACCCCAAAAATTGTTCACTGGATCTATACTGCAGTAGTACGTCCAATACTCATGTATGGCATAATCGTGTGGTGGCCATCCCTGGAGAAAAATACGTATCTATACATCTTACACAAGGTGCAAAGACTCGCATCCTTGTATGTAACCAGTGCTATTCGCACCACTCCTACGGATGCACTGGGGATGCTTCTTCATCTACTGCCATTAGATCTAGTAGGGAAGGAGATGGCAACGTCCTCGGCAATCCGTCTTCGATGTACCTCTCTGTGGAACGGAAATGGAACCGGGCACTGCAGAATACTCGATGATGAAGTTAGGGGATGGAGGATTGACCAAACCTCCCCTGCTCTACTACACGAACGTCTTTATAAAACCTGGATACCATCCACAGAAATGTGGATGAATGGAACTCCAGGTAGAAGAAAAAGTGTTGATTTTTATACGGACGGCTCCAAAACACAGGAAGGTGTGGGCTATGGGGTCTTTTCGAGGGCTTTAGGTCTTCGTATTGCACGGCGACTTCCGGATCACTGCAGTGTCTTTCAGGCAGAGATCCTTGCTATAAGAGAAGTTGCGAATTGGTTGAGAGTGAATGTCACTTCAACGACTTTGATTAACATTTACACCGATAGTCGAGCAGCTATTATGGCCCTAGAATCCCCGCTTCTAAGAACAACAACAGCCCTCGACTGCCGATCATCTCTAAATGAGATGGCAGAGCAGTTTGATATTAGAATCATCTGGATTCCGGGGCATAGAGGCTTCCAGGGGAACTCTAGGGCTGACGAGCTTGCTAGGATTGGGACAACCTTACAGGTTCCACCGGATTTGGAAAGTGTAGGTCTACCCCTACTCTCTTGCAAACTCAGACTTAGGCGCAAGACAGAGGAAGAAACGAATAGAAGGTGGGTCACTAGAAATGACTGCGTGATCACAAGGCAGTTATGGACTCACCTAAACAGAGAAGGTACGGATTACCTAATTTCGAAGAATAGGAAACAGGTTTCGGTTCTGGTATCCGTGTTAACCGGGCACTGTCTCATAGGTAGGCATGCACAACGGCTTAGGGTTGAACACAACGACTTTTGCCGCAGCTGCCAAGACATCGATGAAGAGGAAAGCATAGAACATTTTCTTTGTCACTGCCCTGGACTTGCAGGAAAGAGAATGGCCACAATGGGCGCTCTTGCATTCAGGGAACTTTCTGACGTTGCTAGTGTTGCACTTCAACGTATTAGTAGCTTTATACTGAGCTCTGGGTGGTTCATCGGTGGGGACTCCGCTTTCTGACTGCCACCTCTACCTAACCTAACCTAACCTAACTATTTTTTTGGGGCTGTATTCTCAATATTTGTCTCCTGAACTAACAGCGATAAAATTTGTTGTATGTTTTGCATCATGCAAGACTATAGACGCTTTAAGCCTTAAAGTTAAAGGTTACTACGATGTGGGGCGTGACCCCAAGTTCTTTTTTGTCAACTGAAGTTTCAGTAGCAAGGCCTTCATTAGCACTAAGTTTCTTTTTTTTTTCAATTTCGATATTAGTATAGTGAATTATGGTTTTTTGGTTTTGTCGGTGTTAAAAAGTTGGAACACTTATAGGCAATCAGTAATATCCTTTGCCGCTCGTGATGGACCTATAGCATGATGAGACACATGTTTTTACTGCTGAAGGATGCCATTTTCTTTTAGTGGTCGACTACTTAAAAAATATAAGATGTTTTTTGAAAATTGTATAATATTTTTGTGCGTCCGCTTATCTATCCTGTTCCAAATCGTTATCACCGCATTCAAAAGTTACACTGTTCACCGCATCTCCCAAAGAACTTTCTTACATTCATTCCTCAGATATCTAAGCTTGGTTTGTATTCACTCTCGAAAGCACAAATATCATCTTCATTATCATCGGACATCACCAGTATTCTCTTAATTTCATCATCAGCTAGTCTGTTTGTAGTAATTTTGTCATCTGAAAAAGTTGCATTAACTCCAATGTTAGTCGATACGACTACGTGGATTTTACAAAGTCATATATACTACTCAAATTTGTTACACATAATGTAAGTAGTGATCGACAGCAGCTTCACAACTAAATCAGTTCTCTCAACACAAAAAATGAGAAGGATACAGAGTACGAAAAAAAAGTTGGGACGGGGAAGATTAATAGTGTTAGTCGAAACGACTAACATTGGGCATGCAGGGTTAAAATTCTATAAATTCATTAATACGGAAAACTATAGCAGACTATTTGACGGAAAAACGGATAGCAAATGACGTCGATCTTCTAACATGGTTCAAACTAAGTTGGATAAAGAACATGATTTTTATTCAGTGTTGGTGTTGGTTTTATTTACATACCTTATCGTAATAGCCTTGATGGAGAGAGAAAAAGCTTCTAAACTTTTATTTTTTGCTACTTTTGTTAAATTTCGTTTAGGATTTATACAATTATTTATTTATTTTATTTTTGGGACAAAATATTCGTATTCGCCTAAATTTAATGCGAATATTTAAAAATGGACGAATATTCGGGAATTCGCATACGAATACGAATATTCGTGCATCACTAGTGCATATATACATATGTACATATGTATGTATTTCTTTTCATAAATTACTGCCTGAAAGAGTATCTTTCAACTCGGAAACATTGATTGTTTTGTGTCAAGACTTCTTTATGAAAAAGAACATTATGTATTTTAAAAAACATAAATAAGTAGTGAATGAAGTCAATCAAGTCCCCAATGTTAATTGAACTATAAATATTGCATTTTCAAGAACTTAATTGGTTTATTGTATTAAAACCTCTTTTAATGACAATACTCACATAAATATGACAAATTTTCATATGATGAGCCCGTATTTTATTGCTCTAACTTTAACGTACTACATATACATACATATGTACATAATATGTATGTATGGATATTAGGGATGCCAATCCCGAAATCCCGAGAATTAGGGCATCAGGAATTCAGGGAATACCGAATCCCGAAATTGTTTACTAAGTTTTGTTTGTTTTATAAAAATAAATGCATCAAATAGTCCTTCCCTTTTCTTTTTTTGTTTCATCCTGTTAATAGTGTCAATGAAAATGTGTTTCCAAACCATGTTTTTCTCCTTTCCTTTATTAATTGCAGTCTATTTGTTGATAATAAGCAATATTTTTAACAGCTTTAATAATAATATATTAAATAATAAACGTATTCAAGTCAAGTCTTGCAAATGTGCAAAATGCATAATTGCACTTTCTGTCGTGAGCAACCTATTTTGTTTAGTTCCCGATAAGGTCAAACACAATATTTACATACATACCGTATCAACGTGTCATATATAAAGTAATAAATACAGGTATATTCGCTTCTACTCCACGATTCGGACGCCAAAAAATTGTATAAGAACGCAAAATAGTTGATATGACAAAGAGTAATCCTCGTATTACTTCCAAAAATATTATTGGACACGTCGGTCAGATCTTTAATAAGAAGCTTTGTGCAGAAACAGGCAGATAAATCTTACGAATATTAGGATATCATGGTAGGATTTCCCGTAAAAACCCATACATTTCTAATGTGAACATTCAAAAGCGTATCCAGTTTTCTAAATATAAATTTTGTATTTTTGACATGAAAGGCCGTCAAATAGTCAAGGTCTGCTCTTGAGAAACGAAATCTAGTTGCTACAGTTAAGCACGGAGGAAGTGGAACTATGGTGTGGGGCTATACGGCGGCTGCAGGTGTAGGTCAGATGGAGTTTATTGAATCTTCAATGGATAAATAATCATATTTAAACAATTTAAAAAGAGATTTAAAGGTGAGTGCGGAAAAACTTAATTTGACTTCTACATTTTGGTTATAACAGGACAACGATCCAAAACACACAGCGGCGTTCATTAGACTTTGGCTATTGTACAATGCTCCTAAGCATTTTAAAATAATCCCCAATCACCTGATCGCAATTCCACTGAGCACCTCTGGCATTTTTAAAGAAAATATTCGTCAGCACGTCATAATAAGCAAAGAAGCTCTTCGAAGTGTTATGCAGAAGGAGTTGGCCCAAATCGCAGCTGAAGAAGCACAGAAGTTGGTCATATCCATGCCAAATAGATTAAGTGAAGTATTAAAGCAGCGTGGATATCCAACATAATATGAAATTAAGGTTTTCGTTGAAAAAACTGTATCCCTCATTGCTTGAACTGCAACTGAACGCAGACTTTTTGGTTGCAATATTTATGTACTTACAACATTAAATTCTGCTATATGAAAATTGGTAAAAGAAACTTACATTTTGTTATTGGTTTTTGTAAATGTAGGGTTTATTCACGTCACGTCAAGCTTGTATTTTAGAGCTATACTATTCGATTGTATTCTAGTTTTTACCGAATGTAGACCTAATTGCTATCTATACTGACATGCAAAAAAACATTACGTTTTCTTTGAAAAACAAGGTACATCACAAAGTAACACGTGACAAAAAGTGGACGTTTCTGTGGAAATGCCCATATGTAATTCTCTTTTGAATCAGGAAAAAAAACTACCAGGACTGCTCTGAATAATAAAGAGCAAAGGCTTTATTCAGAAAAAAACAATTTAGGTTTACAAAACGTTTAACAAACAAATTTCCAAACAAAATTTGTTTTTTAAACATTTTTTAAACCAAAATTACTTTTTCTGCAGTATAACATCAAATTTGATCATTACACAAATTTAATTTTAAGAAGCCTAAATCTTCAAATTCCATAACGAGGATTTCGCGAGAAGTGGACAACGAAAAACATAAGATTCGTTCACTTAATGTAAACAGGTAGGGTACCTACCTACCTAGTCAGCCTAGAACCATATGTCTTTATGTCAACACTCTTTTCTCTAGCGACAATTTCACTAGTTAAGCGAGTGTAGATACGTTCTAGTGTCAACGAACGCGTCAATAGATTGTTTTCTTTTTTTTTATTATGCAGTGTTTAATTTTAATCAATTGAATCTTTGGTTCAAATGTCTTTATATGGTCATAAAAGAACTACCTCGTCAATAGTGCTAAAGTCTACTGGTAGATTTTCAATGAGAACCCTATGTTGTGTCAATAGGCGATTACATTGGCTGGGGTACACCTGCTCAGTAGTATTATGGACAATGCCACTTGTAAAGCAATATAATCACATCGAGCGAGGAATTATCGACATTGTACACTAGAACCCCTAAAATTTACTAGTGAATCCTTGGTGCCAATGTCTCCATGTGGTTCCAAAAGAACTACTTAGTCCGTAGTGATACTGTCTACTGCTGGATTTTCAATGGCATGCTAATGTTAAATGTCAATAGATGATCACATTGGCTGGGGACACCTGATCAGTAGTACTACTGGCAATTTCACTAGCAAATCACTACAATTTCACTATTCGCATTTCCTGCAGGGTACTTACACTTCCATACACACACACTTACTATACATACACATTCATAAATATGTATGTACATAAGTGTATATGCATATATGTATGTACATACAAACATGAACATATACAAGTTTTAAGCGATTAGGGAAGATTTCATTTAGCTCTTGGGGATTCTTCAGTATGCTTACACAATAAAAAGTGCGTTGCCGTATATTTTATGGATTATTTTAAATAAAGTAACGTTTTGATGACAATGAAATGAATTGTATAAGTAAATAGCACAAATTCAATTCTGCAGAACACACCTTCATTTAACCCCTTCTGTACAAAGGATAAACTTATAAAACATTCTCTAAATTTGGAATTATTATTTCGAGAAACGATATAATTCCCGGAAATGAAGAAAAATTAATAATAATCTTGTCTAATTGAATTTTTGTTTGGTTTTGTTTTTAAGTTATTTAGGCTGAGTTTACATCTGGCATTTCTTGTGTGCCATTTGCCCAAAAAAGCGTAACCAACGATCTACTAATGAAAAGCTATTTGATTCAGACATGTATTTATTGATTTAAACGGTTTCAAATCATGTTGGATTCTATAAAATTTTCTATTAGTTATGTATGGAACTATTTAACTTAATAAATACACGTCAGAATCAAACAGTTTTTCATTAGTAATTAGTGGTTACGCTTTTTTTACGCTTGTGTGGCACATGGAACACAGACGTAAACCCGGCCTTAGTGAAAATACACGAGATAAGCATTGGCATGTATAAAATACAAACGGCCATCATCAATTACAGGTAGAATGATTAGCTGCTCCAATTATAAAAGATATTGTTGAATTGATAAAAGAATTAATGAAATCATTTTAGTATGGGTCGAAATATTACATCATAATTACAATGGAGTTGATAAAGTTGACAAGTTAAAAGATTTTTTTCCATTGAATTTTTTATTTTGCTGAATTTTTATTAACCCAACTCCTTGCAATTAACACCAAGGGCAAATTATTCCATATAAACTCCACCGAAATTTACCTGGTTCATATGCATCTCATACATACATACTCGTACATATAAAAAATAAGCAACAAAATACTGTGCGCCAAAATCTCACTCTTGTTTTGTTAAATTCACACAAAATCATCTTGAACCACGATGTCGAAAGAAAACGTTCGTTCTCATATCATATTCAAAAGAAGTTGTAGAATGAATGTTTTGTTTCGACATCGTGGGGCTAGTTCTTAATTTAAATATTAATATACATACACACACACATGTATATACCTATACATACATACATATGTACAATGTACATACATATGTATATAAATACATATGTATGTGCCCTTAATTATGAAAGTGGTCTAAGTCATATTTTCCTTTGGACGAGTTATTTAGTAAATTACATTTGAACAAAACCAAATATATTTTTATATTGTGCAACATTTTAATTTAGAGTTGTTCTAGTCTCGATGAATATAAGTTTATTTAACACTACTACTAAATATTTATTGATTTTTTTTTTTTCAAGATTAATTTAATATTTCGAAGCAAAACTGCATGTGACGTAGACCACTTTAATAATTAAGGGCACATATGTATGTATGTAAATATGTGATGTCAATATTTTCGGGCGTATTTTTTTAATAAACTTGTTCTACGTTGCGTTAAATTGTTTATTAAGTTATTTTTTACCTTTTCTCGGAAAAAACCCCAAATCATACCTATTTGACACAAAAATAAGACAATATACCTACATATGTACATATGTATGTATGTAAATATGTATACAAAAAGGACAATGCCCTATATCACTTTGAAAGAGGAGCCGCATAGAAGGGGTTAAGAAAAACAAAGGAGGACAATGTTTACAAATAAAAAGCAAATAAAAAGAAACAGAACAAAATGACAAAATGCCGCACCTCTCGCGAATATAGAACTTTTGCCTTAATTTGCCTTGGCATAAATTTATTCCTACTTAAAATTATGATTAAAATAAAAAGGATACACACACAAGAATTTAACTTATTGTTTAAGTTCCTACTCAACATACATACATACATACATATGTACATAGATATAAAGGGTGTTTTTTATAGAGTGACACAAGTTTAAATCATAATAAAACAATGAAATATATTTTCAATATCAATGAAACAGTCTTTATTTTAAAGAAAGTTTTATGAAATTAATGTTTAAATATGATTTCTGCCGTGTGGCGGCCACGGCTGGCGCATAGATGGCGCAATCTGGAACACCAATTTTCAACAACTTTTCGCAGCATTTGCGGTCGTATTTCGCTGCCAACTCTTCGAATGTTGATTTCTAGGTATTCAATTGTTTGTGGTGTATCGACGTAACCCCAAAGAAAATAATCCAATGGGGATAAATCACACGATCTTGGTGGCCAATTAATTTGGGGCATTACGTGAAATTATTTTTTCATCAAAAGTTTCTTTAAGTAAATCAATTGTAGCGTCCGCTGTGTGGCATGTGGCTCCGTCCTGTTGGAACCACATATTCAGCACGATTAATGCCACGCAATTGAGGCACGAAAAAATTTCGAATCATGTTCCTATACCGTTCACCATTGACAGTAACATTCTGACCATCATCGTTTTTGCCAGCCCATAAAGCGCACCAAACAGTAATTTTCTGTGGATGTAATGGTATTTGACAAAAGCTGGTGGATTCTCCTCACTCAAAATGCGACAATTCAGCTTATTTACGCACCCATTCAACCAGAAACGGGCTTCATCGGAAAATGGAAGAAGTGCGCGATGAGTTTGACGAATAGAACAATTATTTTGATAAAAAATTTCAACAGTTTGCAAGCGTTGCTCGGGTGTAAGTCAATTCATAATGAAATTTCAAAACAAACTAAACAAAAAGCAACTATCAGCTATTAAATGGGTGCTCATATGAAGCAGTGAGGCTAACTCCAAGTTGTGACACTCTAACAAAAAACACCCTTTATTTATATGCATGTATAGGACTCTATACTGTAGAGTAAAAAATTAATGATTCCAACCGCCTACAAACTTCGAAAAACTACTTACGCACATACTTATGTTTGTGTCTACGAATAAGATACATACATTTGTACGAGTATATCAAAAAAATTTCTTTTTAATTTGGGAAAATTGCAATATTAGCGATATATTGAGTTCGTGACTCGTTTGAGTAAATTCGTTTATTTTTAATATTACGCGCACATGCCAAGTAAATAAATTAGAATTAACCCATTTAAAGAATACTTCTTAATTTACTAATGTATCTCATTAACAGAAAAAGTCTTGAGAGACATATTCGCACTGAAATTATCGTTCGTCGTTTAAAATCGCAATTTGCAATCTTTTGCAACTTTTTTCAAACTCATCTAAGTATGAGATTTTTTATTGTTTTGGCGACATTCTCCTCTGTTTTGCAAAGTCAACTAAGTACCGGTTCATACACTTCAACTTGTCTAGATTAACTCGTAATTCACCTGTAAGAAAAAAATTGATATTTGTATTTCCTTCTCCGTCTTTCTTACAGCTGAATTACGAGTTGATCAAGAAAATTTGAAGTACGCGAACCGGGACTAGGTTAGGTTAGGTTAGCAGGCTGCTGGTAAGTCCTAGTTTACACTATGCAAGTCTTATTGCTAAGCTGTTTAGTTTGTTAGGAGAGAGATAGACGAGAGAAAAAGAAACGTTTCTGTTCCCTCGTCAGCTTAGCAGTAATACTTGCATAGTGTAAACTAGGACTAAGGAAGGGTGAAATTAGAGTCTAGTTCACTTGGGTCCAATACATTGATCCATTTGTGCTATCTGTTAGTTGAAGAGAAGATAGTGAGAGATTCGACATTCGAAAAATCAACTTTTTAAAAAAACCGACAACAGTATTGTGAAAAAACCGGATTTTAAAAGTTTTTATTTAAATTAAAAGATTATAGTCAAGTATATGAAACAAATTTTTTGCCCCTGTCAAAAGTATTTTGGCCGTTTTAAATCGTTAATTCGGCCCTAAACCAAAAAACTCAAAATGCATCACAGATTTCTAATACGAGTACTATATGATATAACATACAAAAGTATGTAGTATGTAGTATGTATTTATGTATGTATGTATGTATATTAACTAAGGGCCATTATTATAACTTTAATTTAGTTAAAAGTAGGATTTTATAGGACGTTTAAAAAGTTTTTCATTATTACAAAATCAGGTCCTCATTTTGTAAAACGCAACGCTAAGCGTTGACATTTTTTTTTTTGTATTGTTGTAATTTTTTCCATATACAATTTGTCAACGCTTAGGGCCTGTTCATCTAAATGCGAACGATAGATTCGATCGAAAATTTACATTAGAAACAAAAACAAAAAAATGAAATTTATTTCGATAGATTCGATCGAAAATTTACATTAGAAACAAAAACAAAAAAATGAAATTTATTTTTGTTTCCAATATAAATTTTCGATCGAATCTATCGTTCGCATTTAGATGAACAGGCCCTAAGCCTTGACAAATTGTATATGGAAAAAATTACAACAATACAAAAGAAAATGTCAACGCTTAGCGTTGCGTTTTACAAAATGAGGCCCTGATTTTGTAATAATGAAAAACTTTTTAAACGTCCTATAAAATCCTACTTTTAACTAAATTAAAGTTATAAATACATACTACATACTTTTGTATGTTATATAATATAGTACTCGTATTAGAAATCAGTGATGCATTTTGAGTTTTTTGGTTTAGGGCCAAATTAACGATTTAAAACGGCCAAAATACCTTTGACAGGGGCAAAAAATTTGTTTCATATACTTGACTATAATCTTTTAATTTAAATAAAAACTTTTAAAATCCGGTTTTTTCACAATACTGTTGTCGGTTTTTTTAAAAAGTTGATTTTTCGAATGTACAAAAAAATGAAATTTATTTTTGTTTCCAATATAAATTTTCGATCGAATCTATCGTTCGCATTTAGATGAACAGGCTCTTAAGGTTGCGTTTTACAAAATAAGCACCTTATGTATGTCTAGGTGGAATTAAAATTTTAATAATGAAAAACTTTTCATACTTTCGAAAAAATCCTACTTATAACTAATTTTAAGTTTAGCGGCCATAAATTGTATACGTATGTTCAATATACATACATTATACATTATACATTATGTATGTACAAATGTATGCAATTAATTAAACACGCTTTCGAAGAAAATTAACAACAAACAATACAACTTCCCAATTTGTTTTTTTTATACATGTACAAATACAGGTATGACCGATCCGTATCGACATAATGTATTTATCATCAGAACAGCAACCCAAAAAGAAATATCTGCGCTGATAGCCTCAATTTTCTTCAACTAAATATCAGTTTTATTACATATTTCGGGAAACATGTTTGAAAGTGTTTGAATATTCTGTTGTTTTTTTTTTTAAATTCGATTTTCAATATTTTATTTTTAATCGGAAATGTCGGAAAACAATAATGGGATCTTTTAATTCTACTCCGCAAACTGTGCGAATAGACAATCCGAAAAATGGGTCAGCAATTCAGATCACACCCATGGTAGTATCACGTTTAATAGAAAATGATGTTCAAGTCCAAAATAAATTAGAATGTGTCAATTATAGTGAAAACGAAAAAACAAGTCAACAAACTTCTGAAAAACTGCACAAAATGTCTCACAACTGTACACAACACCCAGAGAAGTTAGAAATGAAGTACAACGAATTGGAAGAGTATCAATTAAAAAAATCTATTGATAAAGTAAAAGCCCTAATTGGTGAACCACGAGTTTGGTTGGAAGATGTTAACGAGACAATTAAAAACATGAGACTTGATTTAATCAAATGTTATCAAGATCATCCAAAACAATCTTTGCATTGTGCTGGTATAGCAAAACAATATGAGAACTTTATTTTTCGTGAGCAATATAAAACCATTTTAAAATCTAATGCAGCAAATACAACAAATATATAATTATAATAATTCAAAAGTGAAGTTAACTTCTTATATAATGGTTTAATAAAAGCTCAATATGTATCAAAATTAAAAAAAAAATTATAAACTCTCCATTTCTATAAGAATTGCAATTAACAACTGCAACTGGTAAGTTCACATTCTAAAAAAATCTGTGTTGTTTTTTTTAAATTATCAATACATATACTTATACTATTGCTAATTTTGAGCTACAGGCACGTCTGTAATCTACATATTCAAAAGTACCTATTTTGTGCAACTTTTCTGGAAGTTATAGCGCAATGATTTGCTGCTTATTTTTTCTCGACCTTTAATTTCTTATGCAATAAAAGCTTAATTAAGCTTTCACTTTGTATAGTTCAAATTTAATATATTTTATAGTTATGATGTTTTCCTAATTTCCAGATATTGTGTTTAGCACCTTTTCACGTTTCGTTGCACTCCAGACTTCGTCTGGTTTCAACACCTTCACAAAACGATAAACATATCGCTCTCTTATTGTAAGGTAGTCATATAGTTAAATAAAATAAAAAATAACTGTTTTCAAGTTACGACTTCGAATATCACTATAGGTAACATAAGTACACACGAATCTTTTTTTACTGAACCTAAATAATTTTTAACTTTTTAGTCCTTATTTTTGAAGTCGGTAATTTTTTTTACTTTTGGTTGGTTTGATTGGTACTAAACCAATGTTAAATTTTAGTGCGTTAGAATCGGTTAAGTAGAAGCACGTGAAATATAATTTAAAATTTTAATAGGCGTTGCGACGCCCACTTTTTTACTCACGATTGCATTATTACGACAGCACAAGGCGTGTGTCGTCAGGCTTCGTAGCAATGGGAAAATAAAAGGAAACAAATTAATGGCCATGGTACAAAATTTAATCTATACCCCCTAGACGAAAAGGAATTTTTATAGAAAAAAAATTAATGAATATGTTATATTTCTTGTTCGGAATAAAATATTTGCTAAGTACACACTGTGATTTTTGAGGTGATATTTCGGATTGCAAACGATATTAGTGTCTATTTTACAAAATAAATTTTAAAAATATTTGGCGGGATGTTAGTCGACTAGGAAGATTTGTTATTATCGTTACCTTAATATAGAAAGGCCCTAACTCATTATTTTTCTGAAATCTAGATTTTTGTATATTTCGATAGAAGAACATCTAGGTAATGTACTAAAAAATGCAAAAATCGCAGGTCTAGTGTTCTATGTTTAGAATAAACTGTAATGAATGTTACAATGCCTTTATCGGAAATAAGAGACATACAGTTTTCGGCTTAAATCTAGTTTAGGGGCACCTCCCAAAAATGAAAAAAAGTATCCTATCCTATAGTAAATTGAAAAATAAAAATAAAAATTAAATAAAAATATTGGCGGCGAGGCTTAGTTTCCGAGTTATAGGGCTCTGAAATTCTAGTACAATATTGTGATTATACGGTGTTTTTCAACGAATATGACCAATATTGGTTTTTCCAAAATTAAAAAAAGGTATACTATCCTACAGAAAATTAAAAAAAAACTTTGCAATCCAGAAAATCATTACTAGGCTGAGCCGTCTCGGGAAACACCATGGTGGAGAAAATCGTTAAGCCCGACCAAAGGCCGGCAGTGCAGGAAGACCTTATTAAGCAAGAAAACTTTGCAAGGCAGAAAATCATTACTAGACTGCGCCGTCTCGGGAAACACCATGGTGGAGAAAATCCTTAAGCCCGGCCGAAGGCCGGCAATGCAGAAAAATGTTATTAAGCAAGAAAACTTTGCAATCCAGAAAATCATTACTAGGCTGCGCCTAGTAAGCCTGGTCGAAGGCCGGCGCGCAGAAATAAACTATTAGGCATTAAAACTTTGCATTATAGGATAGCAATTTTTTTTTAATTTTTGAAATACCAATATTGGTCATATTCGTTGAATAACACCGTATAATCAAAATATTGTACTAGAATTTCAGAGGCCCATAACTCGGAAACTAAGCCTCGCAGCCAATATTTTTATTTAATTTTTTTTTCTTATTTTTCAATTTACTATAGAATGGGATACTTTTTTTTTAATTTTGGGGAGGTGCCCCTAAACTAGATTTGTTCCAAATATTTATTGAGTAACTGACTGTAACTTACCCATTTTTTTATGAAACAGCTCCACTTCGCCGAACTTTTCATTATGTTTCCGAAGTAAGATGTTAACGGAAGTTTTTGGCACATTTTTGTCACCACCATCAAAGGAATCCATTATTCACACTAGATCTAGTTAGTTAGATTAGTCACTAATTAAGAACCTTTCCAAAATAATATATACATATGTATGTACATAAATATTGGCATATATACAATTTATGAACTTTAAAATTAAGGAACAAAACGAAATGATGAAGACAAGCGCAGATCAAGAAGGTAGCATTAGTTTTACATGAATTGTAGTATTTCTTGTAAAAACACCAAAAACCACATACAATTTGTTTGTATAGCATACTATGACATAAAAATGACCAGAGTGTAGTGTCTCCAGAAAGAAATGTCAAACACCTTATTGAATTGTATACTTGTATGATGGTAGCTAGTGATGAAAATAAGAACATACCTTCGGACTGCAAGCACACACCACAATTTGGACACTTAACCTAGTCACAAAACAATAGTTAACTGGCCTCCTGTCCTCACCTTACAGTAAGCTTTTAAACTAAAAGCTTTTATTTGTAAGTGTAATGCTGCCATACTGCGACTTTTATTTATTACCTTGCGTCTATTCCCCATGTATTTTTATCATGACAAATCGTCGGTTGGCTTTTGGTTTGCGGCACAGCAACAAAATACAAATGTATCAACCGAACCCGTGTCTTCTTTAAGCTTCTTTCGTAGTTGCATTGGTTTAACGTTTTTGTATTTTATTCTTTGAGTCCTCATTCGCTATGAGATTTTTGCAATTAAAATGTTAAAATTAACATTTATGAACTAAAAAGCTCAAAGTTAAATCAGGAATCATTTGAAAACAAATCTTAATCACTTTTTTAATACTAATAAACATTTTCACATTCAGTTTTTTAATTCAACACAACAAATTCCTTGATTTAATTTTGTACAAATGTTCACTCGTTCAAATGTATTTTCATTTTATTCTTTGTGGTATTATTCGCTATATGCTTTTTGGAAGTAAATGGTAAAAACTAATATTTTTTAATGAAAATGCTTAAAATGATGTCTGTAATTATGTGGAAACTAATTTTAATCACTTTTTTACCACTAATAACATTTAACACATTAAGTTTTCTAGTTCAACACTACAAAATCTTTCATTTAATTTAAATATCCTCTTGGTTATTTCACAAAGTACAATTTTTTTCTTGTTTGTTTTGATTATATTGTTAGCAACTTAATAACAAATATACTGCAGTTGTCCCTTTCTCGCCGAACCCGTGTCGTAGCTGATTTTAGCTTTTTTCATCACTAACTTGCTTCACCTCTGTATACTTTGTGGTATCAACCATCAACTACAAAATCACTTGTGAATAGCTATCAACAGCAATTTATTCTCTTTTTTCAACTAAAAAAAGTTGGAGAAAAACATTCAATCGAACTCGTTTTGGAAATAAAATGTGTCTACAAATTTTTATTTTTGTCATTTGTTAGCTGTTATATTTTTTTCCTTCAAATGCATATTTACAGCAGCGAATACCTACTTAATTATTAGCAATCTTATCAACTGGTTAAATGTAACCTACCATTTACGCATGAAACTAATTGCAAGAAAGTAGCAATACAATCACATTTTTTCACTACCACACTCACATAGTTTTTAATTTCCACTTAGCTTTCAACGATTTTTTCAAGAAAGTAAATTTTTGATGTTTTCAGAAAGTAAAATGAAAAAACGTTGACAGTGTTACCCCCTTTAAAGATTTGTACAAATCAAGGTTGGAAACCGAAAACAATAACGGTATCGGTATTGATACCGGTACAATTATTTTTTAAATTTCGGTATCGGTAGCGGTATCGGTATTTTTTTTATTTCGGTATCGGTATTACCGGTACATACCGTTATCGAGTTTATAATACCGGTATACCGATATTACTGATAAATTTATTATTTCAGGCAGTGGACATTACAAAAAATCTTTTTTTATTAAATTACTTCAAATTACTTTACATTAACATACATATGTACTCGTTTAAAAGCATATAAACTTATTTGTTTATATATACATATGTATGTTTTTATACTATTATTAGAAAATAATTTATTAAAAAAGTGAAACAAGGAGACTGCAGTTCAAACTTTACATATAAAAAGTATACATTTTGATTAATTAAACAAAATAGTAAAAATAAAAGTTTTGTCTATACTGTTATATTACACTGTGTGACAAAATTTTAATGAAATCGAAATACCTGGGACGTGTTACTATATTTCTGCTAGGTATTGTGTGAGTATAACAATACAAATTGTATTTGAAATTTTCCAGACACCTCCAAAATCTTGACACTTCAACCTCCAACTAAGTTAAATATCAACCGATTTTAAATTTATAAACGGATACAGAAAGAAGAGACTAAGACTTTTTAAACCATATAGATATATCTTGTTTCAGTAAATTTCAAATATGTCTTTATTTTTTCACCAAATATGATTTTTTCGGTTTTTTTCGACACTTTTCTACTTTGGACACGTTCTTAGGCAATATTTTTGTACTGGACCTATATTGTTTATAACTTTGTTTATAAAACATAATTGAATAAGAGTAATTCACAAGACTGTTTTAAATATTTTGTTAGAAGACTTTTTGTTAAAATAAACTACTTGTATGATGTATTTCGCATTCTATTTATACGCTTTCGGTGTATTTAAGCTTCCAGGATGATGAAAATACAATTTAATAGATTTATATAAAGACAGAGTACAAAATTGGTACAACAGTGGTCGCCAACATTTTTTTCTTCATTTTAAGAGTACTTTTCTTCACCTCAAGAGAGTAGAGGTGGAAAACTATCGATAGTGTCACTATCGAAAGTTTTCGATAGTTTGAAAAACTTTATCGATATATCGTTTCAAGACTATCGAAAGCTAGAAAAACCATCGATATATCGACGATACTATCGTGATAGTATCGAAGTTGTATGGATCTCGTATAATGTACGTATTTATTTACACTTAAAATTCAAAACAAAATATTTTTAAATAAAACAAAACAAAATAAAATACAATTTACTTGTCTGTTCAATAAATAACAAAACTAAAATAGTTGTATGATAAATAAGTGTGATCAGTGGAAGAAATCTACCGTCATCCAGTTATTTTTTTTTATGAAAAGCAACATATTTTCTATTTTTTTGCCTTTAGTGGTGTACCATTTACTATCGATAGTGACTAAAAAATATCGATATATCGACGATACTATCGTGATAGTATCGAAGTTGTATGGATCTCGTATAATGTACGTATTTATTTACACTAAAAATTCAAAACAAAATATTTTTAAATAAAACAAAACAAAATAAAATAGAATTTACTTGTCTGTTCAATAAATAACAAAACTAAAATAGTTGTATGATAAATAAGTGTGATCAGTGGAAGAAATCTACCGTCATCCAGTTATTTTTGTTTATGAAAAGCAACATATTTTCTATTTTTTTGCCTTTAGTGGTGTACCATTTACTATCGATAGTGACTAAAAAATATCGATTGTTTTCAAGTATTAATCGATTGCAGAAATAAAACATCGATAGTCACAAAATAAATTAACTATCGATACTATCGATAGTGCCATCGATAGTTTTCCACCCCTACAAGAGAGGAATCTTTAACTTCAAATATAAAAGTTTAGAAGTTTTTTCTCTACCAACCTTATATATTACGTTGAAGTGTGTAAACAAGACCAAAGAAAGAAAGTTAATTGAAATATATCTTTGCAATTTTTGCACATATTACAGTTTACAGCTCAACTAAGTTGGATTGAAACTGAAACAACTTAACTTTAAACAACTGTTTTTTGGTATATTCTGAATAACGACTAATTTCAGTTGACTTCGAAACAATGCACGAAAAACAAAGATTCTTACCTATGCTATATGTTTTGAAACCATAGTATCCATTACAAAACATTTTAAATATTTTTAGTTTTGACCTTGCTATTTTTTCTTGAGATTCTATGTTTTATGAACATGACAATAATATTGGTTGACAAATGGGATTGGTTGGCGTCTGGAATAGAAAAGTAAAACGAACACAATGGTCGAAATAAAAACCAAAATGCAACTGATAAAAAGCAGTTGTCTCATGGTGAAAAAAGTTGTAATACAAGTAGTAGGGAACTGCCAATCCTGGCGCCGATTAAAATTGTGAAATTTGGGTAATTAAAATTTGAAATTTGAGAATTTCAGTACAAAATTTTAAAATTTGGGTAATTAAAATTTTAAAATTTTAAAATTCTTGGAAATTTGTGAAATTTGATACCCTACGAGGGTGGATCAATAAGTCCGTCCAACTTTTTGTTTACATAAGGAATTTTTTGTTTACATAAGGAGTTTTTTTTGTTTACATTAACTTTGTGTGAACGGGTGATTTTTTTTGAGGTTACCTTAATATAGAAAGGGCCTAACTCATTATTTTTTTTTTGTGGGGTGGATTAAGGGGTTTCATAAGATTAAGATTTCATAAGTATATATGCCGACGGGAAAATCATGAAATGATTTTTCTTAATACCAACGGGAAAATCATGCAATGATTTTTCCTAATACTAATGGGTGTGAAATAGTGAAAATTTATTTTTCTTAGTGCCTACGGCAATACATGATTTTCCTAATGCCTACGGCAATATATGAATATTTTTCCTAATGCCTACGGCAATATATGTTTATTTTTCCTAATGCCTACGGCAATATATGAATATTTTTCCTAATGCCTACGGCAATATATGTTTATTTTTCCTAATGCCTACGGCAAAACATGATTATTATTTTCTAATACCAAAGGGAAAATTGCCAGTGTTGCCAGACTGTAGAAATTTGTTATCGTAATACTATATCAGTAATATCAGAGAAAATATTTATTTATGTGTTCACATGTATGTGAACACCCATACTTGTGTTCACATGTATGTGAACACCCATACTTGTGTGTGGGGGGTCCAGCTTGATAGTCGCGGGTAATTTAATATTTTGTGTGTTTGTTTAAGAAATATGTATGTATGTATGTATGTGTATGTATGTATGTATGTATGTATGTGTATGTATGTATGTATGTATGTATGTATGTATGTACCCTGCAGAAAATGCGAATAGTGAAATTGTAGTGATTAACTAGTGACATTGTCAGTAGTACTACTGACCAGGTGTACCCCATCCAATGTAATTATCTATTGACATTTAACATTAGCTTGTCATTGAAAATCCACCACTAGACTGTAGCAATACTGACTAAGTAGTTCTTTTGGGACCACATGGAGACATTGGCACCAATGGTTCACTAGTAAATTTTAGGGGCTCTAGTCTACAATATCGATATTTCCTCGCTCGATGTCAATAGTAAAATTGTAGTGATTTACTAGTGACATTGTCAATAGTACAACTGAATAGGTGTACCGCAGCCAATGTAATTGCCTATTGACATATAACATGGGGTTGTCATTGAAAATCTACCAGTAGACGTTAGCACTATTCTTTTACGGCCATATGGATATATTTGAACTAAAGAATCACTAGTACATTTTAGTGACCCTCGTCTACAGTTTTATAAGGGTTGGGCCAACAAACTTAAATACATACATACCTACATACATATGTACGTAAGTTTTTAACATTATTGCATATCATAATAAAAAAGAAAAACAAACTATTGACGCGTTCATTGGCAATATCAACAGAAATACATTAGAACTGTTGTCTCTAACGTATCTCTACTCGCGCATAAAAGGAAAATTGTCGACATTTCAACTAGTGCAATTGTCGCTAGAGAAAAGAGTGTTGACATAGAGACATATGGCACTAGGCTGGCTAGAGGGTATGTATGTATGTATGTATGTATGTGTGTATATGTATGGATGTATGTATGTATGTATATGTATGTGTGCATGTATGTGTGCATGTATGAATGTGTGATCGTGGGTACTTGTGCGTGGAATATTTTGTAGAATACATATATATTTTGCAAGGTAATCATTTTCTTTGTCTACGATTATTTTAAAGCAGCAAACTAAGTACACTCAACAGCAGAGAAACAAAAACCAAGAATTTGCAAGTAAGCAAAAAAGTTAATTTCTCCTTCTCCCCACTTCCTTCTCTTTCCTTTATGTAGTTTTTATTTGAAATAAGAAAACACATTTTATTTCATTTTATTTTTTATACATTTATTGTTTAAAATTTTATAAAATTTTATAATAATACATACATTCATATTTTAAAAAGTGAAAAAGTTTAATTAAAGCAAGACATTTCTTTTGTTAGTAAAATAGCATTTTTTAGTGCGCAAGCACCAAATTTATGATAATTACAATAAAAATATTCTGGATACTTGATTTCCATTTGTTTAAAGTTGATGCAGCCTATATCCTCAACGTTAAAAATTTTTCGGCATAAAATTTTTTCCAACCATCGTCTTTTTTCTTCACCTTTTACATAAATTTTAGAACATCTTGCGTTGGCTTTTATAAAATTGCAAACGCTTTGAAATGAAACTGATCCAGCAGTCCAGCTTAGGTGATGATAGTTTTTTGTTAGCCACTTTGCTTCTCTTTGCTTTTCTATTGATAAGCATTTGATATCAAATGGGGGTTTTATAATGAAATTGTTATATTCATAATTGTTGAAAACAATTGCTACTTCTTTTGCGATGAAATCATTTGAATTATTTTTGAAACCTTGTACGTCTATGAAAATTATGTTGTTTTCCATATTAGTCAATTCATAAGACTTTTCGCACTTGTCCTTTGATAGGTACATATTCTAATATACGATCATGAATAAGAATGCAGTAAGCTGATGTTTTTGCTCCAATATTAGTTGCTGTTTCAAATTCTATTTTTATATCAATCGGTCCATTATTGAGTGATTCATTCTGATGACTGACATCTACTACAATAATAGGAGCTTTTGTCTTAAACTCTGATGCAGTTAGAAGCGGTTGAGATTCTTTCATATAGTAGCTTTGTTGGAATCTTACGTACATATCATATAGAATTGCATATCGTTCATTTTTGAACTTTATGTTAAGGTCATCATATGGATATGAGACTGAATTTAAATGTACTTTTAAATTAGTCAAATCACAATGAACAAACTTATTTTCTTGTTGAAAAGCAATCAATACAAAACGAGGGCGTTCTCTATTTGCAGCTAGTTTAACATTCCAAATATGGCTAGTTCCCATATTTAATTGTGGATTGACATGACAATCCCAACTGCGAAATGCCATAGGTATAGAAGCACCATTGTTAATAATTTTAATCATATTCAATTTGCTAAAGTCGCATAATTGAACATGTGGGATTCTCCATGAGATTAGTGAAATTGTAAGTTTAGCTTTTTTAGTAGAAACACTCGAGCGTACAAGATCTTCGTCGTTCTTATTGCGCAAGAGTATCAATTCATGTTTTCCATTTAGTATAACTTTGTTGTAGTCTTCAGCGAATCCTAGAAGCATTTTTAGAGGTACATAGAAATTGAAAAAGCCATTTACAAGGGTGACATCGTCAATTTTGTTCCATCCAGCATTTTGCATCACGTTGCTTTCTGTTGGTGACATAGAAACCAAATTTTTTATGGTGCTTGTGGCTCCTAAATATCTTGTATGATCAATTTCAATTCCATTGAGCTCATAGCGAATTTCATCAAATAGATATGCCACAAAGTTGTTTTTTAATATAAAGTTGTCCGATGATGAAGAAGATTTAGAGTTATTATCATCAGCAACAAAACCTTCTACATAAATGTAGCTTTCACTGGGTAGCACGTACAAATCTTGATTTTGTATTGAAATTCTAATTTCATCATTATTGTTGTAAGATTGTAAGTATGGTACATATGTATGATAGTCCTTTTTGATTATATTCTCATCAGACAAGGGCTTATCTAAGACATCTATTATTGAACTCATTTTGTCTTCAATTTAAAATTCAAGGACTTTAGAAAATTTTTATTTGATGTTGTTAATGCTTTCTGTTGTACTGATCGCTTTAATGTTGATGTTGTTCTTGTTGCTATATTTTTTAAGGTATTTGTGTTGTATATTAGCATTATTTAGTTGGCCTTAAATGTATTCGTATTGTAATTTCCTCTCCTCGGAAATTAATTAAATCACCGTGTTGATCAACTACGCGCAGCGCTAGTGAACTTATCTCTCTGGTGTTCACAGGTAAATAGATAAGATTTCTTGGAACCTCATCTATTTTATAGCCTGGAGGCACATTAATCGGAAATTCATGAAGTGTATGCGATTTGGAGCTATTCATATATGTGTTAATAGCGATACTACTTTCAACTCGCAAGAGATTTACTTTAAAAATATTAACTGGAAGATCTGAATAATAATATTGGTTTGGTGTTAGGATTTTGCTATTGAATCCTAAAAGTTTTCCAATTGTATTGTCTTTATTAAAATATACAGTATCCTTGGAACTATTAACTTTAACTTGCATTGTATTGTTATTAGCTTCAATAAAAATCTTATTTGCTGGACAGAGTATATTGTATTGCTCTTCTATAAAATCAACTATATCATTTAGTTCGTAAGATCCAATTGGTATTTCTATTGTATGTTCTCCTATATGAAACATATTGTTGTAGGTGTCTACATTTGGAATACTGTTGTATGAATGAAAATCAGTTAGAGCACACTCATATGCATCATGTAATTCAATAGGAGGAAAGTAACTAGCAGATAATTCTGATGAGTTAGAGCTCAGAGTAAGTGTTATTGACATTATAACAGACTGATTACAATTAAATAAAGTTTAGTAGACAGTATGGTTTATAAGCATAATTTACATATTTATTTCATTTTCTTATTTTAAAATTAACATTTGTTTCTTAATATTAATGCTATTATTGTTTTGCTATGATGTTGTTGTTGATTTAGTTTTTCTTTCATCTATAATATTTCATCTTTACTTATCCAAGAATTGTGTTGATTAGAAAATCCCAGCCATTTAACATATACCTCCTTCCCTTTAATTTTAAGCACCTTTTCAACTAGATATGTATTTGGAAATCTGGTTTTTGAAAGTTCGTCAGTATAGAATCCACCTTTAATAGGATTACCAAGATAGTCTTCTAATATGTATGTTGCAGGATTTGTATTTTGAACTCTTGTAATTGTAAAAATTTCTGTAGTCCAATTTGGAGTATAACCTTTTTCAAATGTATGCTTATATTTGCTTATGCGTACATGATCTCCTACATTAAATTTTGACATTTTATACATTTTCATATGACTGTATACTGTATTTAGCAGCTTTTCCTCATTTGTTGAGTTGACTTTAATTGGAGGCATTTTAATGGTACGATGAACTTTTCTATTGTAGGTATTAAGTAAATCTTTGTATATATCAATCCACTTATATGAACCATTATAGCTAAATTCTTTCCACATCATTCCTTTTAGTGTTCTATTAAATCGTTCTACTATTGATGCTTTCATAATGCTATATGTTGAGTAGTGATTAATGTTGTATTTATGCATTAATTTTTCAAAGTGTTTGTTGAAAAATTCTTTACCATCATCTGTTTGTATGTTTTTTGGTATTCGCCCCAATTCAAAAATATTTTCCATTGCGTTAGTTGTTTCAAGTGCAGTTTTTGTTTTTAGCGGTACTGCCCATGCAAATTTTGAGAATGTGTCAATTATAGTCAGCAAAAATCGATAATTTCTATTTTCTTTAGAATAGTTCCCCATTTCAACTAAATCAGCTTGCCAAAGATCATCTATTCCTTTCATTATAACTCTGCGACGCACAAAATGTTTTCGTGCTTGCTTATGGAGTTCGTTTACTAAATTTCTTTTTGAAGACATTAAGTTGTTTTTAGAGATTTTTTGGAGAGTGTTGTGATCTAGTTGAAGCACTTTCAGCTATTGATACAAACATGTAATTTTCTAATCTATAAATTTTCTCATTAAGCTGTTCAATTTGTTCTTCAAAGGATGTTTTAATTTTTAGAATATCTTTTTCAATTTTATAATTTTCTTCTATATCTAATTTTGTTTCGCGATGTAGATCCTCAATTTGCATTTGAATATTTTCTTGAATTATAGTACTGTCTCTCTTAAAGTATGCTAATAATTTCTCTTCTAGTTTTTCGATTTGAGTTTGCAGAAACAATTTATTGATAACATCGTTTTCCTCCACAGCTTTTGCAACATTTTTGATCCTTTTGTTTTGGACATCAATGTTGTTGTTCGTATCCACAAAGAACCCCAGCAGTTTAGGTGCATTTTTCAAAGAAACTATGTTGCTAGTATCGTTTAAATAATGTCCAAATTTATCAACAGACATGCTTTATATACTTTATTAAAGTTAATGTATTATATTAGCTTCACGTAGTTCTTCAATAATTGATATAATCTCGTTATTGTGATTATTATGACCTGCAGCTTGTGATGCGAGCAGTAGTCGAAGTCGATCTACTAGCTCATTTGGATCATCCCAGTATATATAGTTGGGCTTATGGGTGTTAAATTCCATCATTCCATCACCTAAATAGCTACCTTTATGCTTAGATCCTGTTGATTCGGGTAAATTATCCTGGTTTTTCTCGTCAATAAATTTCTTAATAATATGTTTATATTTATATCCTCTAGTACCCTTAATTTGACCATCAGGTTTATAGTCTCTTCTATATGCATTAGTAGTAATTAAAATCTTTTTATAGATTTCGAGTTCAAATTTATCATAATTTTTTGGTATTTTATAAAACATTAGAGAAAATAGTCCAGGTGTTAGAGCCCATATTTGGCCACCAACTTGTATTTTATGTTCACTAAGTGTAAGTTTACTATCACCAAATTTCCATTCATTATTGAAATCTTTATGTGGACCATAGTTTGTATCTAATTCATTATTTCCTTCCAAGACTGATAAATCAGTATAAGTATCTTCTGTATTGGAAGTTTGTGAGTAAAAATCATCTTCATCATCATCGTCATCATCATCATTTTTAGAATTAGTATCATTAAATAAGGTGGTATTATCAAATATTGTTCCTTCTGCTAGTTTCTTTGGTGTACTTGTCTCTATCTTGAGTGATGGTTTTTCAGACTTTAAACTTGTATTATTTTCAAATTCTGTCTTCATTTTATTTTCTTCTTTAATGGGAATTCTTTTAATTTTCTTAGAACTATTTATGAATTCTTTCAGTGGTTCTGTTATAGGTTTAAATGTATCTCTTAGTTGTTCACGTGTATCTATTTCACCAGTTTTTATACTACGAAGCTTTTTCTTCAAGACATTTCTTGTCAACACCAACTGTTTTAAAATTTTCTCATCCATGTTTAATAAATAAAAGGTATCAGCTTTTAGATCAGGTATCAGCTATTAGATCAGCTATCAGCTATCAGATCAGCTTATCAGGAGCTGGTCTGGTTTTCAGATCAGGTTATCAGGAGCTGATCTGGTTTTCAGATCAGCTTTTCAGGACCTGGTCTGGTTTTCAGATCAGCTTTTCAGGACCTGGTCTGGTTTTCAGATCAGCTTTTTAGGACCTGGTCTGGTTTTCAGATCAGCTTTTCAGGACCTGGTCTGGTTTTCAGATCAGCTTTTTAGGACCTGGTCTGGTTTTCAGATCAGCTTTTCAGGACCTGGTCTGGTTTTCAGATCAGCTTTTCAGGACCTGGTCTGGTTTTCAGATCAGCTTTTCAGGACCTGGTCTGGTTTTCAGATCAGCTTTTTAGGACCTGGTCTGGTTTTCAGATCAGCTTTTCAGGACCTGGTCTGGTTTTCAGATCAGCTTTTTAGGACCTGGTCTGGTTTTCAGATCAGCTTTTTAGGACCTGGTCTGGTTTTCAGATCAGCTTATCAGTACCTGGTCTGGTTTTCAGATCAGGTTATCAGGTATCAAATCAGCTTATTAGGTAGCTGGTCTGGTTTTCAGATCAGCTTATCAGGTATCAGATGAGGTTATAGCAAATAGATGTATCAAGCTTAAAGTTAGATTAATAACTAAAGTAAATGTTTATGAAGAGTAGTTTATATAGTTATGAAATAGTCAAATTGCTTTCTGTAGCGTCCATCATTTAATTCATTATCTTTGCTAATCACCAAAAATCCATATTTATCCTTCCAACACTCTCGACAAATCTCATGAAACTTTTCATAACTCATATCGCCACCAACATGATCTCTATAAACATGCTTCATATTTGTCTCATCTTGTTTAAACATTATAATAACATTGGCATTGTCTCTTATTAAATGCTTGGGAATTCTAGTATAAGTTTGACACAAGTAGAATGAATCGACATCCCTATGTCGCCCCATACAAAAATATGTACGTATATTATTCTGCTTTTCACATGCAACATCATCAAATATCATAATGGAATTAGTTTTAGCTTCGTCAGGTGGAATAACTGATTCATTATCTGTAAATGTATAATATCCCATTCCTTTAATTGGTGAAATTAGTTTTTTCAGGTATTCATATTTGGGTTGATATAGAGATTTTGAGTATAAATAGATGTTTTCAAACTTGAGTCCATTAGGACTTTCTAGTAAGCCAATCATAACATTAGTCTTTCCACAATTGGATGGTCCAACTATTAGAGCACGAATAGAATTTGGTAAGAGGGGGCTATGCTTTATTTTTGAAGTGATGTTGACTGAATCGTCAATATTACGAACTAAAATATTTTTATGTTGTTTCACTAACTGCATTTTTGTAACTGAATACATTTTATAAATGTTACCTCTTATTATAGAAAAAATTAGATAATATGGTTATACGATATCAGAAAACGTTTAGTCATAAAAAAACCTTCGTTGGAGGAGGTATAGTAGATAAAATAATAAACTCTCTACCTGTTGAGCTTCATCTTCCGGGGTATCAGTACTGTGGACCTGGAACAAAACTACAAAAACGTTTAAATCGAGGTGACAAAGGTATTAATTTATTGGACTCTGCTTGTAAAAATCACGATATTGCGTATTCAAAAAATAAGGATATAAGTACTAGACATAAAGCTGATAAAATACTTGAAAATTCAGCTTGGAATCGAGTTTTAGCAAAAGACAGTAGTCTTGCAGAAAAATCATTTGCATATATGGTTACTAACGCAATGAAAACCAAAACTAAATTTGGTATGGGTGTGGAGAAAAAGAAAAATGTTAAAAAGAACAAGCCAAATGATAAAAAACTGTTTAGAACATCAATTAGAGCTGCAACAAAAATACTAAAGAAGGAAAAACCATTAGATATTAACTCAGCTATTAAAATTGCACGAAAAACTATCAACAAATCATTAAAAGGAAGAAAGTCTCAAATTGTAGTTCCACGTGTAATACGTGTTCCAAAAATCGGTGGTTTTTTACCTCTAATACCGATTTTAACTGCTCTGGGTGCAATTGGTAGTCTAACAACTGGAGGTGCTGCCATAGCTAAAGCTGTAAATGCAACAAAGAATGCAAAAAATCAACTCGATGAAGCAACTAGACATAATAAAGCGATGGAATCTATAGCAGTTGGAAAAGGACTTTACTTAAAACCATATAAAAAAGGTTATGGTTTAGTTCACAAAGAGGAATCAAAAAACTCTTAAAGATGCTGCCCAACAGACCACTATCTGATGTGGACCTAAACCGTTTCTCTATAAAAATTCCATATTTTAGAGGAGTTTTCATGTTGAATACTCTACCAAAACGAACAAAGAAAATTGAATGTGGAATAATCAACTTAGATGTATCAACAGGACCTGGTACACATTGGGTAGCATACTATAAAAACAACAATGAAAAAGAATATTTCGACAGCTTTGGAAACTTACAACCTCCTTGGGAAGTAGTCAAATATCTTGGTGCAAATATAAAATACAACTATAATCAGCATCAGAATTTCAATACATTTACCTGTGGACATTTATGTCTTAAATTTCTTTATGAAATAACTGAAAATATTAAATAAAACACAAAAATTTATATTTTACAAAACTCTTTAATGTCTTTTTATTCATAATTTAAAATACATAATTAATATATTATTGCCAAACAGGAAATTGGGAATTTTGAATTAGAAATTCACTCAGCTCACTCTCGACAATTAGGTTTTCTTCACCTTCTCTACTTAGGCAATATGATCCGCTTGAGAGATCTTTGATATCGTCATCAGTTAAAATATTATATCGTTTCGGCAGGAACATTATGTGTTTATTCATTTCAACTTTTAGGGTTGGTCCATATTTAGTTGTTACACGTAACACATTTCTAATAGTATATTTCGTTGAAGAATCAAGCTCCTTTACGTGGATTAAAGTTTTGTTATTTAGAGCATTAAATTTTGCAATTAGATTTGTTGTGGAGTCCATTTTTTTATTTTTTATATTTTATTTAGATACTTCTTGTTACTCTGAATGTTTAACTGGAAATGATCTTAAAAGTAGCGATGATGACTTCAAAAAGGCTAATCGAAAATAATTATGGTGAAATAGTGAATAAGTGGGGGATAGTGATAGACAGAAAGAGATAGTTATAGAGAGAAAACGGTTAGAGAGAGATAGAGTAGTAAAAAAGAAATATGGAATAGAGAGAAAAGGGTTAGAGAGAGATAGAGTGCTAAAAAGAAATATGACATAGAGATGATAGTATAGATATTTTAAAGACCATATAGATATTTTAAAAATTTACAGAACAAATTAGTCTTAAAGGAACCTTCCAACATTCATCATCATTCATTCATCAGCAAATAAAATGAGCCAAATTAGACGTACTCTTAATCAATTTATAACAGATTTTGAAAGCTTCAGGCTTTTTGATCATTGGGAGATGATAAGATGTTTCCAAAATATGCTGGATGAGAATGAAGAATATGGTGTCATGGAAGATGAAGACAACACTGAAGGACACTTCCCCAGCTGTCCTTGGTATCATCCTGAGTGTGAGGAGGGACCTGATACTTGCAGATGTACCATATATTTTTTAAGAAAAAATATACTAGAACATCTAATAATTGGCTATTACGAAATGTTTCCATCATTATAAATAAATTAAATAAAAATGAAATTGAATTGTATAAATAATAAAATAAAAACGAAATTAAATTGTATAAATAATAAAATAAAATAAAATTGAATTATAAAAATATTCCTTGATTTGTATTATTTTTTTCTAAAGGAAAACTAGGAATCATCTGTTCGAATATAAAATAACAGAAACTTGTATGTAGTGAAAAATATGAGGATTTATCCGAGTATCTAAATTATTTCTCTTTATGAAAATATCTAATGGAATTTCATATTGTGAAATTCAATTTCTCTTGTGCAGAATCTCTCAAAGAAAACAAGACTGTGCATGTTTAAGTGACCTGAAAACAAGACTGTGCATGTTTAAGCGACATGAAAACAAGACTGTGCATGTTTAAGCGACATGAAAACAAGAATTTGCAAATAAGCAAAAACAAAATTTTTTTTTGATCCAACGAAGTAAAGCCAATAAAGAAATAAAAAAACCATTCACATTTTCCATTCTTTTTTCAATAGTTTATTTACAATAACTTTTCTTAATAAATAGGATTTAAATACAATAATATTTCTTAGGCTTTTTTTACATTCATTTTAACAACAATACAATAATTTTTCTTAATAAATAAGATTTTATATACATCAATTTTTCTGATTAAATAGGATATAAATACAATATTTTTTCTTATTAACTAAGATATTATATACAACAATTTTTCTTAATAAATAGGATTTTATATACAATATTTTTTCTTAACTAATTAACTAAGATTTTCTTGCATTTTAGCAATCTCATCTAGCAACATGTCAAGTTCGTATTCAGGGTTAGTTTCCTTAATACGAAAATGATACCATGCATAAGTGTTTACATTATTTGATCTAATTTTTCTCTTATCATCTCCATAGCTTAATACTACCTTATTTAATTCGCTAGTATATAATTGATGTAGCTTAGATTTAAATGTTAACATACTATCATATACATTAATCTTATTAAATAGGCAATTCTTATATGTAGCTAAACTATATTTATCTAATATGGCTCTCTTTACCCCCTTCGATTTTTTAATATCATCTTGATTTTCTACACTAAATGAATACATTTTTGAGCGCAGCCCAACAAACTCTGTCATTATCTTACCGCAATTTTCATCCTTCATCATACCAATTACTTTTTTATTTACTATGGGGAAATTATAAATATTGTCTGTAGGATAGTCCGATGTGTCAAATTGTTCATGTATGTCATTTTTTATGTCAGCGTAAAAGTCGTCAGTCTTTATTGAATATATAAAAGAGTCAGTATCCATATAGTTTAATGAGAGGTTTGTCTTAAACTTAGGTTGCATGTACCCGTAATGGAAATTATACATTTTCCATTTTGACAGCTCGAGTACACAAAATCCTAAGTAAATTGGTTTATTGTAGCAGGTTTTGACTCTAGTCATTTCGATTGCTACAAGATCTTCAGAAAATATAGATAAACTATGAAAATTTGGTTTTGATATCCAATCTTGGGCTCCTAAATGATTGCAATTCGTCCTCTCCCAATTATTAACAATTTTAACATCTCTCCTCTTATCCACATTTTCCATGGTTTTACCATACACTGCATTATTAAGTAGTTTGAAAAAATTTTTTTCAAAAGCATTTTTAGCAGTGGCTCTATGTCTGGTATTTAGGTCAATATAGCCTTTTAACCATGGAGATTGTTTAAATGCTAGAATACGATGAGTTTTCTTTAAAACTAAACCATATTCTAAGCACTGTTTTAGAACTCTAAAGTGTATCACATATGATTGCTTTGTAGAGAAATCGGTTATCAACTTGCTATACTTCGCTTGCATAGGTTTCTTATTTTCAGCGCAAAAAGGAAGATCATTATGCAAGTCGTGTAAATGAGAGGGATAATCCAACGTAACCTCATAAATATAACCGTCTGTTCCATTATCAGCTATGCTGTTTGGATCCAGATTCAACTCGTCTTGTGATAACCATCTGAACCCACCATGAGGAAGATATTCCGACATCGCCCATCCATACAAATTGTTAGCGTCTAAATAGACGAGAAATTCTGAGGGCTTTTCTTTGTCGAAATCTTGCAAATATTTATTATTTGCTTTCGAATATCTTTGACTACACTGTACTATCCCCCCACGTATACCTTTTTTCATAAAATTGTACATGTCTATGTCTGTCAATAATTCTAATTCAATTTTTGTATATTTGAGCATTGCATCCCAGGAAAGGCCAGGTGCTGTATAATACTGGCAAGGATCGAGCTCATAAATACCCTTACAAACTTTTCTAAAGTTCTCGAAAATATCTGTCAGTAAGAGGACGTCTGTTTTTAAGTAAAGTTCCATGTAATCTTTCATTGTTTCACAACCAAAAGTATTCCATACCTCTACAGCATGTGAGTATTCCTCTAAAGAACACTCTTTATTATTCAACTTATTAAAAAAATCACTGCGTGAAGGCAGCTGGCATTCATCTAATTTTTCGAATGAATTTAGGTACTCATATGGGAAAATACCTTTTTTCTTAATAAGCTGAAATTCTTTTTCTGATTGAAATAAGGACCTTATAGTGCTGAAATCATTATCCGACAAATTGCAGGCTAATGATTCCAAACTCTCAGCCATAAAGCGTATAGTATCAAGAAATCTTATTTCAAGCTTATGGCCATCACTCATTTCTGAGAATTGGGAGAGGGATATATAAAGTTCCTTATTGAGAGGGAGTACTTTCAGTTGCAATGAAATTTCACCTAATTCTTTAATGAAAAGATGTGAGTCATAATTTGAATAATTGTGGAAGTAAACTGGTATAAATTTGGGAATTTGGTAATTTAAATTACATTTATTGTGGGCTGCGCCTCTAAATTTGCCACTAATGTGGCAGTGATCTCTAACACGATCTTTGCCTAAAAATTTTTGGCAAATATGGCAATTCACCGCACTATAAAAATTATAAGTATCTGAAGGGGATAAAGTATCCATTTGTCTATTGTTAACTAAATAGTTATTATATATATCTTCACAATCCTTAATTAAATATTCTACAAATTTTTTGGAGGCATCTTCCCCCGTATATATTCTAAGCTTATCTAAATTATTACTATGCATACACTTAATAAAATAACTAAAGGCACAAGGTGTGTGCTTTTTTATTAAATTTGTTTTACTACTTACACTATTACTTATATCCTCTAATACGCATTCAAAGTCTGCGTAAATAACAAAAGGGACATCCATTTTTCGTTGATGTCCCTTAAAACTAAGAATGGCATCCTCACCTGATGGCATAGTTGTGACTATCTTCCCACATTCCTCCTTATGAGTATTCATGATGGTGTCCGTATGAGTATATTGGAGACAGCTATTGCAGAAGTGTAGTTTGTGTCCATTCTGTGTTAGCTGATTCCGTAAAAGTCTGTAAATAATAAAAAGTAAAATAAAAGTTTATAAGTAAAACGTATATATTATAAAATATATAAAAGAAGTATATGTATCATTAAATTAAAGTGTAGTATAATTTTTTAACTTACTTTGATATGTTCTTTATCAAAATGTAGTGATGAACTTCACCATTTTCCAAAAGCAACAAGTTTACATGACTAATTTTCTCGTCTTTGGTGATATAGTAAGGACCAATAATCTGATTGGCCCCCTCATCATAGCCAAATACATTAACACTTATTGCTGGATTGTTCACCTCAAACTCTTTGATTTTGTTTAATTCTAATGGGAAGCGTAAATTTTTGAAATTTAGCGCTACACCATTTCGCGTAACAATCGTCTCTGCAGCAATGTCTTGAATATTATAAGAACTGCAACGTTCTTGATTGTATTGGGTTGTATCCATGGCAGCAATCATACACCACTTGAAACAAAATTCATCATCGTTTTGTATATTGATGCAAGCTTTTTTTATCGCTAATTTTTGAGGTGTGGATATCCAGTTCGATCCTTTGACGAGCGAAGATTTGTTGATGTTGATTTCTGCTCGGACTATGCGTGACAAAGTCCAACCAGAATCTCGCTCTTCAAATTCGGACATTTTGGTTGAAATCTCCTCAACCTGCTTACGGAATAATTCTTCAATGCTATCTGCCCTCGTCAGCAAACTCATTTTGGCTACATGTGATATTATGCACAACTCCAATTCTTCTCCAACAATTTTTATATATTCTGCCACAATACTCACATGAAATTTAATTATTGAATGCTTACTTAAATTCACTTGAAGTCGCTCCATAAAAACATTTTTATTTTCTTCAACAAATTCTTCCAACAGAAGTTGGTCTTTTTTGTTTAAAATTGCATAAGTGGCAATATGGTTTTTGAATGCTTTAGATATTTTATAATATCGCACATTCGCTTCTACTTCATCTGTTTTAGCATGCGAAGTATTCATTGGAGTTGGCAGAGTTTTTTCTCTTCTTTCTTCTACTTCTCCATCACTTTCCGGTAAGCTTATGTCCATAGCATCGTCGAATAAATTACCTCCAAGGATACCCACACCCTGTTGTTGAGCTTGTTGTTGTTGTTGAGCTTGTTGTTGTTGTTGTTGTTGAGCTTGATGTTGATGATCTTGTTGTTGATGCTGGTACTCTTGTTGATGATAATTAAGAGGCTGCCATTGCATCACATTGGGATTATAATTGTATCCCAAAAACTGATTATTCCATGGCATACCGTATTGTTGAAAATTTAATGGTAACTGATATTGAGGATACTGAAGAGAAGGATATTGTTGATGAATAAATGATGATGATGGATTTTGGTGATTTTGAAGAGATGTCTGCGGTAGCTCTGGATTTATGCCCCGGCTTACGACCACTTGATTCTGTACACTATGGTTTTTAACATGCTCCAAAAAGGACTTTTGGTATTTGTATACCTTATTACATGTATTACACTGATAACCTGATGAACTCATTTTTAATTATTTTATTATTATTTCACTTTAACACAATTGCTGATGATACTTCTTGTAAATACAATAACGTACTGATATGTTGGTTAGAAATGTTGGCGTATTTATACTAAAATTAGAAGCAGTATCCTTGCAGCATCCAAAAATTTTACTTTTTGTTTCTCTGCTGCTGACTGTACTTAGTTTGCTGCTTTAAAATAATCGTAGACAAAGAAAATGATTACCTTGCAAAATATATATGTATTCTACAAAATATTCCACGCACAAGTACCCACGATCACACATTCATACATGCACACATACATGCACACATACATATACATACATACATACATCCATACATATACACACATACATACATACATACATACATACATACATACATACATACATACATACATACATACACATACATACATACATACATACATACACATACATACATACATACATATTTCTTAAACAAACACACAAAATATTAAATTACCCGCGACTATCAAGCTGGACCCCCCACACACAAGTATGGGTGTTCACATACATGTGAACACAAGTATGGGTGTTCACATACATGTGAACACATAAATAAATATTTTCTCTGATATTACTGATATAGTATTACGATAACAAATTTCTACAGTCTGGCAACACTGGCAATTTTCCCTTTGGTATTAGAAAATAATAATCATGTTTTGCCGTAGGCATTAGGAAAAATAAACATATATTGCCGTAGGCATTAGGAAAAATATTCATATATTGCCGTAGGCATTAGGAAAAATAAACATATATTGCCGTAGGCATTAGGAAAAATATTCATATATTGCCGTAGGCATTAGGAAAATCATGTATTGCCGTAGGCACTAAGAAAAATAAATTTTCACTATTTCACACCCATTAGTATTAGGAAAAATCATTGCATGATTTTCCCGTTGGTATTAAGAAAAATCATTTCATGATTTTCCCGTCGGCATATATACTTATGAAATCTTAATCTTATGAAACCCCTTAATCCACCCCACAAAAAAAAAATAATGAGTTAGGCCCTTTCTATATTAAGGTAACCTCAAAAAAAATCACCCGTTCACACAAAGTTAATGTAAACAAAAAAAACTCCTTATGTAAACAAAAAATTCCTTATGTAAACAAAAAGTTGGACGGACTTATTGATCCACCCTCGTAGGGTATCAAATTTCACAAATTTCCAAGAATTTTAAAATTTTAAAATTTTAATTACCCAAATTTTAAAATTTTGTACTGAAATTCTCAAATTTCAAATTTTAATTACCCAAATTTCACAATTTTAATCGGCGCCAGGATTGGCAGTTCCCTACTACTAATACATAATAAAAATTTGGTAACTACAACTCAACTATCATTTATTTTTTGGCCGGAATCGGTATACCGGTACGTACCGGTATAGACGTAAACGGTAGTCTGGATACCGGTATTTTCTAACCGAAATGGATTTCGGTATCGGTAACGATACCGGTATCTAATTTTAGCGGTATTTGAATCGGTATCGGTATTTTTACGATACCGTTTGCCAACCTTGGTACAAATATATAGGATTGTGGCAAATAATTATTATAAATTATTCTTATTTTGTATAAATATTTAAATAATTGTAATTTCGTATCTTCAAATATACATGAAGAAGACAATTCGTGCCTATTTAAAACAATAATATTATTAAAATATTAACAATAATAATTATTCCCAATAAATGTGTGTATGTGATAATCTGGGTAGCTCTAATTGAGTAATAAACAAAGCAATAGAAATGGAACTTTTCTTTTCGACAGCATTTTTAAAATGAACTTTCACTTTCCTATGAAAACGAACAAGAAATTTTCATGAAAGAAATTTTTTTCATTAAAATTTTTATTCATAATACGTATACAAAAATTTCAAGAAAGTACTTTCATGTGTAAATGTAGCGTAAATGGACTAACAGTGAAAATTTAAAACTTTGAGTATGGAAAAAGATATCTGGCAGCACTAGCAACAAATTAAGTAAACAAAAGCTTTTTTACTCTAGTATTTAGCAAAAAAAAAGCCTAGTGCAAAATTTTAGTTTAAATATATGTATTAAAATGTTAATAGTGTGAATTTTTAAAGAAATATATATATTTTAAATCTATTAATTGAAATAAGTGATTAAAGTACAAATAACTATTAAATACACGTGTAAGTTTGATTAAAGCTATACTTGTAATTTTTAACACAAATATATGTATGTGTATGTATGTGTTTCAAAATGTTCGCTTTTGTTTTCCAATAATGCAAATCTGCTTCCCCGAAATTTACTTTAAAAGCAATATTTCTTTTAAATGTACAACACGAAGAACATTGAATAATTAATTTTATTATTATAATTGGCTAAATATAATTAATTTTAAATGGATTCATTGTATGTATGTATATACAAACTTAGATATGTACCTACATGCAGATTAGATTAAATTTTTAGCAAGTGGAAACTTTTTTCTTTTATAAAACAGCTGATGTAGTCATATGTTATATGCTGTTTTTGTTTTGAGTGCCCAGCTGTGTCGATTCAGCTTAGGGGTACCAGTGTAGGGGATTTGTCCCCAAACCTGGGATGAGACCTCAAAAATATAAAGTAAAGTTTCCACGATCAAAATGCATGACAAAAGCATCGTGTGCGTGTGCATGAAGTTCTCAGCATACACGTGCATGCATTGCATGTATATATACATATATATATATATATATATATATATATATATATATATACACTATGTATCGGTGGCTTAATATATGAAAGGCAGTCCTCGAATTTTCGATAGTTTATAGGAGAAGCAAGAAACTGAAGACAAACTAAAGCAGTTACAAGGCCTATTTATCAGGTCAACGCAACAGAGAAACAAGTCGAGGCAAAATTATCGGCGGCGGCGGCGCAGTAGTTTTGTGACCGGCGGCGGCGCGCCGAGAGAATTTTCGGCGGCGCAAAAGAGCGTATAAAAATTTAAAGAAAAAATAAAAATTGAAACTGAAAATCGATTTTCAAATTTTTTTTCCGAAATTTGTGTTTCTGAGCAGATAAAATTTCGGCTAATTTTGAGCCGATGCGAGCCGATAGAATCGGCGGCGGCTTGATGCACAGAAAATTAACCGGCGGCGGCGCGCCGTCGGCTTGGAGCCGGTCGACTTGTTTCTCTGCAACGCAACTCTCACGATGATTTTTGTTTTTATGGTTTGTTTTCTTGTTTGAGCTGTCAAAAGTTATTTGCACCATATACTTTAGTTCATGTTTGTGTGTGTTTCTGACAACTTAAACATAAAGTTGTTTTTTGTATTGCTGTGTTTTTGTAGAGTTGCGTTGACCTGATAAATAGGCCTTGAGCAGTTACATGCAGAAATAATTTTTTTAAGTTACCATAAGTCCTTGATTTTGAACTGTAACGTATTTTGATCTTCAAGGAGGATGCAATTATACGTTGTCTCCCAGAAAACGTTAAAAATGCGATTTCGAAAAAAATTGAGATACGCCCTTTTTATATACATATATGTATATGTATGTATGTTTATGTGTGTACATTAAATTTTTTCAGTTATGACGTTCTTTGAGTAAATGAGCGATTTGTATGTACATTAGCGTGGCCGTTAGTTGTATGGAGAATTTTTTTCTTATATTCCCCCGCCAAATCGGTTCAGATTTATGTAAAAAAAAATTACAAAAAATTAAATTAAATTAATTAAAGTTTTTTTTTTTGTTTTTTTTATAGTTTTCTTTTGACTATATGTGTATGTATGAAATAATTTACGGGCTGTCCCACGATGTCACCAGAATTCGTTCGATCGACAACTTGTATTGCAAACAACAATAACATTAGAAAATTTTTTGTTGTTTGCAATACAAGTTGTCGATCTAACGATTTCTGGTGACATCGTGGGACAGGTCATTAATAGATATAAGCTCTTATTGTATGTACATGCTTGATATAAATAACTTACATATAAATATAATTTTGTTATGCATTTACAATTGTTGGTATTTTGTTGGTTATTTTCTTCATTATTTTCTAAAATGTTAATTTTAGCAAAAAAAATTCTTTGAGACTAGATAGAATATGTGATATTCTAGCTAAATGATTTTTTTAAAAGATAGTCATATGCAAAAAAATACATTGAAAAATGGGCTTGAAGGCCAACTTTGAGGGCCGGAGGCACCCTCTAAAACACAATTTATCGCTATGAAAGGGGAGAGAATATAAGAAATCAAAACAAATATTAATGGCCACGATAATGTACTATGTATGTTTATAATTAAATTGACCGGATGAAAAATTCAAATTAAAATTATATGAATATTTAACAAGCGAATATCTCGTGAACTCCGAAAGCAAATATGTATGTACGTATGTATGTCTTCGGATGAAGCGTATATCTGCAGAATTTTGCATATTACGTTGTTTTTGAGAAAAACAGAAACGAATTTCGGCATCAATATATCGAATGCATAAATCGGAGCAAATGAAAACTCAATTCAGTGTGTGCTCAACTATTAAAGCATTTAGATCGGTGGGAAAGAATTCAGCAAGTCTTTCAAACACATTTATAAAATAATAATACAAATTTCTGAACGTGTGCAGTGAGTACATAAAAAATAAAATAATTGAATAATACTCGTACATACATAAGTACATACTTACATATTATGTACGTACCCTGCAGGAGATCGAACTAGTGTCCAACTGTTATTTTACTAGTACAGAAGCCACCACCACTAGTTCCCAACCGTAAACTTTCCTATAACATGTTAATGCTCAAATTAGCATTGAGTGTGTTTAGAAAATTACTAGTGCCATTAGTTCTAGTTTAGGACTAGTTAATTACCAGTTCTTTTGCAAAGAAAAATTTTATAAAATTGGTAGTTTTATTCCTTTGTTACCCAGTGACAACTGCTAGTTAAAATTCGCAATTATTTATCAAAATTCAAAAATACCAAAGGTTAATTGTAATTATTTGGTTATAATTATTTATTGGTGAGCCTAAAACTTTAATAATTGCATAATAACAATTTTCGTACATTGCAAGTGTTGTGTTAGACAGTCAAAATTTATTTTGCAATGTGGTGCCTTGGAACTGCTTCATATACTAGTACTCATCAGAACTAGTAATTTTATATAACAACTTTAACCCTTTTCGCACTAGTTCTTGCTGTTCTAGTAATTATACTAGTAGCTTTTAGACAATTGACACCTATTCTCCTGCAGGGTATGTACATAATGGGGTAATTTGAATTGTAGGTAATATGTGTTACACATTAGTACATACGTGGATATGTAAAATGTGCATACATATGTATGTATGTAGTATGTATGTATGTAAATTATTATTTTCAAGATATTGCCTCAAACATTGACCTTGTACGATTCGAATGTTGCGACCTTAGACTTGCCAAAATTTACATCGTTTATTTCCTGCAATATGCTCAAAGTTTGTTGTAGAATTAGTCAAAAATAGATAATGGCGATCTTCGTTAACACAATTTGAACTAATTAAGCAAATCTGTTGTAATGCCATGAAGTGGCGTCAACAAGTCTGCCGATTTTATAATGATTAATGATTAATTATACATTTGGTACATTTGGTAGTTATAATTAATGATTTTTAATTATAACTACCAAATGTAATTGCAATTGAAAACCTTCAAATATATCTAATATTTTAATTACAAGTTACATCTGATTGTAATCGTTTTTTTATTTTTCATGCCATTCCTAAAACTATCCGCTAGTTATTAAGTCTAAAAATATTATAGTGTATCGATTTGACAAAAAAATAACGGAGTAATAAAATACAAACACTCGGCCCTGGTCTGTAAACCGAATCCGAGTAAATGTCTCGTTTTCAAATAATTAATAATGGTACGGCAGACGTTTTTAGAATCATACACGATAATTTTCTTTCAGATATAATATTTGAGAATCTACATATGTTACAGCGCATAGAGAAAGGGACTTAAGGGTAAAAAAAATCAATTTTCACTTTTTTTTGTGCACAACATCTAGAGCATCGAATGAGACCGATCCCATGCCCCAAATGTGTTCCTTGTTATGTGAAAAAATTTTCGTACTAACCGAGTGATATTCACTCTGAGTATTTATTATAATTCACAATTAATAATTTCAGAAAATAAACCTGGATTCGAAAAAACGCGAGCAAAATTGATATCAAACTCATGGAAACAGCGCGCTAGGTAGAAAACAGTAAAACCCAACTACACAAAACGAGATGTAGGGACGACCTACGCGCGTTTTCAAGGTTGACCAACACGTTCCTGACGTCATGAGATGTGTCGCTTTCAAATGAGACCAATACCAACACGCTCAGTGATGGTACACCAAAGATACACGTATTTAGATCTTTAAAATGGCTCTCCTGAACAAAACCGGTTTTTACCCTTAGGTCCCTTTCTATTTTGCGCGTTACATATGTATATGTATGTATGTACATACGTATAATAAAAAAATTAAAAAAATCTAAAAAAATATTTCTTTTTTCTAAAATCGTGCGACTGTCGATCGATCGACAGGGACTTTTTCGCAAATTTTCGACAATCAAAAATATTTTTTATGCATAGACAGATCTATGCTTCAGTGAGCTGCATCCGGTAGTAAATTGTTGGATATAGTCCACCACTTACTTCGATTTTTTGCGATCTTCATAAAATGTATGCGGACTTACTAACAAATATGAATATTTACTTACATGTTTGATTGCTTTGTTTAAATATTAAATAAATATCACAATAAATATTCTGCTTGAGACCAGTTGCTTCCGCTATCGATATTTCAAGAAATCGGCGAACAATATTGGTGCTTTAACTATTGGAAACATTTACACATACTTAAAATTATTCACGCTGAGAAATTTTGTTCATATTAAATAACTTAATTTTTAGGAACTTAAATGTGATGTTTTGTAAATAAAAAATAGGAAAAAGAAAATTATGCCTTTCACTTTTCAATTTATAAGAACACAATGGCGTGCTTTTATCACCGCTCACCCTCTGATCAGAGGCTCAATATCGTACGCGATCTTGTGGCCAACCAGCAGTTTAATAGAACAAACACTTCAAGGTGAAAACTTTAGTAAGTACAGACAGTCCAGCTTCGAATCTTAAATAATTTGTATACACTTAAGTTAGAGAGCTGCTCAAACACAAATATTGCTCTATTTTGCATTTTAAAACAAACATTTGATTGGGTAAAAATTTTGAGACATACAGAACAGCAAACACAATTCAAGTAAAACAAAACTTAAAGAAAATAAAATTAATTAGAACAATACTGAAGCACGGTACTTCTTGCAGTGATTTACCATTATTCTGCTCTATTATAGTGTTTTACTTTGATAAATGACTTCGCACCGGAATACAAGCACAGCCATAGCTAAAAGTATTTCAACTGCTATTTAAACAAGCACGCAGAATTTACCTACACTTAAATAGAATATGTACTTGCAGATACTGTACAGTGGTTAAGTGTAAGTTTTAGAATGCTTTGTGCAGCTCTCTAATAAAAATCTAAAAGATCGATTAACTTTTTTAAATTGAAGAAACCTATGACTACATGCGCATGTTAAGATTTGGTTTATATGGCTCACTTTATGTAGCTCCGACTTTATATGGTTGGGTGAAGGTATCATCAGCGATGTGGCCACAAATGAGTTTAAAAATTGGCCTAATAAAGGTAAAACTAATAATTTTCTAAATTTTCACTAAATGTAAAGTGCAAACACATTGATCCAGGCAGCCGTGGAACAACTATCATATGGTCCATTTGGTTGTGCTAGCTTTTTTATGGGTATGTCTCTATTAGAAGGAAAGCTTTTCTCTGAGGCGGTGAAGGAGACGAAAGAAAAATTTTTACCTACATACAAAGTGAGTACATGGTTTGGCTTTTTACACCATCATATCTACATATGTACATATCGCTCATTTACTCAAACAACGTCATAATTCAAAAAATTTAATTTATGAGTTATTGATGCAAAATTAATCCCCATATCGATTTTTATATTCTGTAAAAATTTCATTCAAACATCTTGTTTACTCAACTCTTGAATGACAAATAAATGAAATTTTCTTTTTCCATTAAGTTGTGTGTAAATTGAAAAGTTTAAGCTCGTTTTCTTGCAAACTATTGTTTTTTGAGTTATGACGTTGTTTAACTAAATGAGCGACATGTAGTACATATCGAGAGCCTATATTCAAAATACGTCAACTCAATATAAATAAGCGAACGAAAATTTCTTGTCGACATCGTGAGCCAGGCAGTAAATTTTCAGTAGAGCGAAAAAAATAAGTTAATTCGTTCATTATTGTAAAAAAAAATGATGTGCCTTCCATAATATGGTTTAAATATGCTTACGAATTTATAGGTCAGCAAAATTTTTTTTTGTGTTCAGCATGCCAAATGCAATATGATATGAAGTAGATTTATAATAAATTACTAATTTTTTTTAAATTATGGAAATTTACATGTGAGCTTGCATTTATTTTCACAAAAAAATATACTTTGAAATAGCAGAATAAAAAAATTTATATAAAACGAGAAAAAATAATTTTTTTTATTCTAAATTTATATTACAGATGAATATAGATAGCTCCCCAAGTTATTTGCCATCGGAATCTCATTTTGGCCAAATTTGAGTTGACGTCTTTTGTTTTCGTATGTACATATACATACATATGTATGTATAAGTATATCGTTAGCTAAAATGCAAAAGGGCGTAACTAAAAAAATATAATTTTACAGAAGCAAAAAACTAAAAAAAACGAACTTGTAGTTAAGACCCCTTGTTTTTTGTTATTAAAAGTGTAATTTTGAATGCAGAAGTGTAAAATTTTGTCAAGACTCGATTGTGAATTATTTGTTAGTTACGCATTTGCATTTAGCAAACGATATGTACATATGTAAGTATGCATCTTGTTATTGTATTTATAAATTTTCAGGTTGGAATTTGCATATGGCCCTTTTTGCAGACTATAAATTTTTCAATGATACCTGAAAAGAATCGCCTTGTTTTTGTGAGTATTTGCAGTTTGTTGTGGACCACGTTTTTGGCTTATATGAAAAGAAAGGAATTGACAATAACCACGAAACAAATCCAGGAATTTAATTAGACAATAAAATCCCCTTGTAGTATAAGATAGGCCAAGTTTAAATCAATTCACTTTTTATGTATAACTAAATGAAGCATAATTCGTAGATAGTTAGAGGAAAGATAAAATAAAATGCATTTAGTCAAATCGTTGTTAGTACATAATTATTATTATAATTATTACTATCCCAATGTCAATGTTGCAACTAGAGGATAATTAAATGCAAATGTATGTATATGTACCAGTAAATACAAAAAAAAAAAAAATTCAAAATCGTATTTTTCATTGACATGATGCAATTAACGACAACCCATCTACTCACAATATTTTTGTCCTTGTATGCCCAAAAATATCGAATTTATTAACGAAAATCAAAAACACTTTGAATTCAATTACACCTTTTTTATTTTGTATATATGTACATATGTATGTACATACATACTATATACAATATCATGTAAGTATGTATGTATGTATGTATGTAGAATCTACATTGCGGATTCCTGTGTGCATATGAATATTAGTTTTTACATCTATGGATTATTTAGCCGTAGCAATCATTAAGTTCCCCCTCAATATAGTTTTGGCTTCTTCGGCATATTTGACTTAGCCTTCCTCAGCATCAAAAATAGTTTTTAGAATCCACTGAACATAGGCTGATACTTCGGTAAATACCCCCGGGTAAGGAGGTTTTGTACAAGGTTTTCGTGACCAAGAAACAATTCCAACTTGTGTGCCATTAAATATTAATGGACCACCTGAATCGCCACTACATTGACCTTTACCGCCTTCAGGAACACCGGCGCAAATAGTTGTAGGATGCATTTGAATACCATGCCTGCTACTACATTCATTATCATCATATACTTCCAAATCAACCTTCTGCAAGAATCGCTGAACTGCTCCACCAGTCTATAAAAGGAGCAGCGGATAATTAAAAAAAAAATATATATATATATATGCATACATACTTATGTATACATACACATACATATGTATGTATATTCAATGAAAAATTTTTAGGTACTCGTACTCACTTCATTTAAACCCCAGCCTATTAAAGTAACTGGGGTTGCGTTTTCAATTGTTGTATTAAGCTCAGGTAATCTAACGCCGATGAAATCTTTCCCTAGATTAACCTGTTTTTCCAGTTTTAATAAAGCAATATCATGTATATATTGATTTGCGGGTTCGTAGCCTTCATGAACAAAAATTTTAGACACATTGGCAACATTCGTGGAATTTCGAACTAATTCAATACTGCCGTATTGGACATTAATTTGATTCGGTCTTGCTTTCACCACACAGTGGGCTGCTGTTAAAATCCAAACACGGTTAAGAAGCGAACCACCGCAAGAGTGCCGACTTGACGATGACCGTCTTAAAGACACCTTTAGAGGATTTATTTTAATAACATAACACAACAGTAAAAAACTATCCAAATCTTACCATAAATGGAAATTCGTCAGGCGAAGCTGCAGAACCGTTCACTATTTTATTATCGAGTCCCATGGAAAAGCATATGAAGAGAACAAAAATTAACGCCAAAGAGCTATATTTCCACATGTCACCTAATTCAAATTGTTTTCCGTTATGATTTAGTCTTGCAATTTTCCATAGGTTTTATAAAAAAGTAATGGCTTTGAAAAATCAGCTTTGAAAACTACAAAAGCATTACATATGCATGTACGTACATTACAGTTTCATTCTAAGGTTTTGATATCATGAATTCAGCCCCGGAAGGTAGGTAAGTAATATTAATTGTATATTATCGCTCTTTCTATTTGAACTTCTAATCAAGGTTAATGTTTGCTACCGCATATCTACATAATAATTATATGTATGTATGTATGTATGTATGTACGTTTTGCTAATTTATAAGGGTTAAAGAAAAACACCAACAATTTTATTTTTTAGCACAACCGATTGAACAAGTGTTAAAAATGTCTTCGATGTTGCAGAAAGTCAAAGTATTAATAACAAAATACCCAATTATGAGGGGAATGATTTCCTACAGTCTCATATGGCCAACAAGTAGCTTAATACAACAAACCTTCGAGGGGAAGCGGTGGGGTAAGCAACAACAGTTAAACGCTTTTTTTAATTAATTTAACTTTCTTTGTTGTTTTTTTTTTTTAGTAAACTATGATTGGTGGCGTGTTCTACGTTTTAGTCTTTACGGTGGTTTATTTGTGGCACCAACAATCTATGGCTGGTTTAAGGTAATTTTTTCACAACAAATAGTCTTAACCACGTAGGCGTATTTACTGTAAAGTAAGGAACGTTACACGCTAATTAAAGTTTTATAGAGAATCCGATCTTGCACACCTTTTCCATTTGTAATTCCGAAAGCGTCAATTATAATTCAGATTAGTAAATTTTTTTATAAGAAGTTCAAAATCGATACAATCAAGGCATATTCCAAAGTATATATCGATGGTCTCAAGTAGAAAGGCCTAAATCGTGTTTTTCACGAAATTGAGTTTTTCAGTGATTCCAATACATTTCACACTACACCTAACAAAAATATATTGCAATCGTGTAAAAAATAACGCTTTTACAAGCAGTTTTACAAAAAAAAATCATTGTGAATATTACAGTTTCTATTATGTTTTACGTTCTCCTGTAAAGTTACAATTATTTGAGTCAGGGCCTTTCTACTTGAGACCATCGATATGTAGTATGTACATATGTATATACTTTATAAATACATATCGTCGGTTGGTTACTGGTTTGTCGCACAGTATATTAAAAATACATTATTACTACGATATGTATGTATATATACATATACATATATACATATGTACATATATTGATAGATCTTGCATATTCCTTTATTCAAAGAAAACAAATATTAACAAAAAAAATTTACAGTCTACTTTTCATTACTTGTATTTTTAATTTAGTCGCGAATTTTTTTTTTTTGCCTTGCGAATTTTATTTATAAAATTTCAGAAAGAAAAAAAATTCGAGCGCTCTTCGTACTCTGCTGGAGATCTATTGTGTAATTCGAAACGAAAGAAAATGTTTTCGAATTTGTATGTTTATAACCCCTGGTTTAAAGAGAAAAGATTTGAAATTTCGTTTGATGTCGAATTTGATCATTTGCCGCAGCACTTTTCGCAGTTAAAACCTAACAATACAAACATTCCAAATAATTCATAGATCTCATCGGCGATGTGGCCACAGACATCCTTTAAAACAGCTGTAATAAAGGCGGCTGTTGAGACCATTTCATACACACCTGCTGCTATGACGAGCTTTTATTTTTTTATGAGCTTATTGGAATTGAAAACAGTCGAGGAAGCTGCTGCTGAAGTAAGGAAAAAGTTTTTGCCGACATATAAGGTAAGTGTGTATTCCAAATTCACTCAAAACTATATCTTATTAATCTTACTTTATCTTCTTAGATAGGAGCATCGGTTTGGCCAGTTGTGGCCACCATTAATTTCGCATTAATACCAGAGCGAAATCGTGTGCCTTTCATAAGTGTGTGTAGTTTGATATGGACTTGTTTTTTGGCCTACATGAAACATTTAGAACATCATCAAATTGATGATGAAAATAATTATTCGTTTAGAAAAAAAGCAGAAAGCTAATATGTACGAGTAATACAAACGAAAAACTGTAATATAGAAAATTAGTGCAGGTAACTGCATTATTATGTACATATCGTCAACTTAAATGCAAACGGACGTAACTACAAAAAAATCGAAATCGAGTTTTTGATTTATTATGGTTCATTTTATCAAACTACATGTTCACGCAAATATTTAGAACTCTGCGATCAAAAATTACGACTTTATTAAAGAAATTCAAACCGACGTAATTACGAATGCATATATTTTTTATTGCAAGGAACGTAACTAACATCAAAACTTAAATACATATAAATAAAAAGGAAATAAATGGTTAAAACATATAAGTATCCCATACTACAAGTAAACTTCGAAGAAAATTTTCAAGAATACTTTTTTAATACATATTAAGATTGTAACTTTTTTTGTTTCTCCTGTAAAAAATGTAAAGTGTAGTTACGTCTGTTTTCATTTAAGGTGACGATATGTATTTATGTACATATGTATTTATGCACAAACATACTATTTATTTTAATATAGTAAATATGTACATTGAAATAAATGTGTATTATTTTCACAAAGTTAATTATGTATAAATTGTTTCATTATGATTTCATAAATATACATACATACATACATACATTATTATGTATACAGCTATGTTCTGAAAATCACAAGATTATAAATCATTTTGTGATTTTAAAATCACAATTGTGATTTTATGGTGTTCTGAAAATCACAAAAGTTTTTACATTTCTGTGTGATTTTTCCCTTTCAAAACACACAAAAAAAAATATCCGATGTTTTGTTTTGTAAATGCAGAATCACAAAGCAAATAACAACTTTTATTGCAATTTTTTCATAATTTTATAAATTCTTTCGTATAAAATTGCTCATTTTACTATAAAAATCAATAAAAAAGATGGCCCACGATGTTACCAGAAATCGTGTTGTTTGCAATATAAGTTGTCGATCGAACGATTTCTCGTGACATCGTGGGCCAGGCGGTGAGTTATTCATATAATTAATTTATTGAGAATTTCAATATAAAGTGATTGAAAGAATAACCAAGTGGTTTCAAATCGGCTGGCACTTAGCTGACCGGTTTAAAATCACAAAAATTCAAAAAGTTTTGGGCGCAAAACACCTTTTTTTGTTAATTCAAATCACTTTCACAAAAAGTGATTTTCAGAACATACCTGATACATCCATATGTACTACATATTCGGTAAAAATTTACTTTGCTGCAATTTTTGTTGGAGAACCGGAAAATCTTTGTGCGCAGATGCACTTTGTTCCCCACTTTAAGGTAAACTTGTATTTTCGATGTAACTCGGCAACACATCTTTAAGCGTTGCAATAAAAAGTACTTTTTAGTATCAAAATAAATATAAGCCTAGCAACTCTGGTTAGGGTGTTGTTTTTTAGTTGACATTTTATATATGTAAATGTTTTTAAATTAGGGCAATAAATATATTAAATATCCTTAGTTAATAAAGTGATAGAAATGCACAATTTTCGGAAGCAGCCGTCAACGGATACTACCGACAACGGGGTAGAAAAAAATGACTATCCGCGAGCTACAAGTGAGTAAATAAAGCGTGAAAAAAATATAAAAAACAATTGAACAAAGACACACCTACTTACCTACGTATGGATGTGTGTATACACCGACATGCATCAATGTTGATACCCCTACATTTTAATTACAGTATATCACGTTAATGTGTACATTTTTTTATTGAATTAAATTTATAATTACATATTAACAAAGCTTCGCTTTTACTCCTAGAATACTACAAAAATGTATAATGCACTTGTAATTTTAAGCTTACTCTACAACAACTAAACAATTTAGCCTTCTTATTTTGATCTAACTAAGGCAACACCATTAACACAAAAAATGTTGGCGGTGCTGCTATCAGTAGGTTAGCTTCCCAATGATACTATCTCCGAATTGGTACACTATCACAATTTCATATTAAAAAGTAATCATTTCATGGATTTTCGTATTGTTGATATGGTTTCTAAATAAAGAGCTAACTTGTATAGACAATTTTTTGAGTGATTTCTAATAAATTGTTAAACAATTTTTCTGTAGTATGGACATTACACCTCAGAACTACATACATACATATGTATATTCATTAGCACAGCATGAATGTGCCTTGATTCATTAGTTTTCTTTCACTTAAGCGCATTTTAAAACAACGAGTGGACTGTGTTAAAAAGACGAAACATTTGGTTTTATCAGCTTTATCACAAAACTTAATTTCCATTACCTATGTACATATGTATGTATGTACATATGTATATGATTCGTGTTCCTTTTTTTATTTCTTCTAAATGAATTTTATATCATTTTTGTTAATAAAATTTAAATAAAAAACATTAAGTATTGGTGGGGGTTTCCCTAGGCTAATCGTTGGTCAACATCTTTTTGATGTGTGGTTGTTTTTTACATTTTTGTTTGCTCGTCGTTTCGTTAGTTTTTGTTTCCAACTTGTTGTGTTTGTGCCGTGATTATATTTTTAATTATACATTTTAATTATGTATATTAATTATTTTACAAATGTGATTTCCAGTTTTAATTTTATTAAATGACAATTTTTATTATTATGTCCGTGATGTCCAGTTTTATATGCATATAAGTTTTATACACACATATGTAAAAACACTCATACATACATACATACATATATATTATAATATAATGTTAATGTACAATTTATTTGTTAGATTTAAATAAAGAAAGCTCCTGAAGATGTTGGAAAAAAGCCAACGAAACGTCGAGCAAATAAAGATGGTAAAAACAACCACGCATCAAAAAGTTGTTTTATTAAAAATCTAAAACAAAAATTGACCAAAGATTATCCTCTGGAAACCCCCACCAATACTCGAGCAACACATTGGTCAAACAAAAATATAAACAAACACAAAAAAATTATTTTTTGTACTATCGAGATCAAAAAAGTACTCAAAAACTTTTTTTTTTGATACCGAAATGCAAATCTCTTTTCTCATCACTGATGTACGCTTAAAAATTTTTTAATACCATTTAAAAAACAGCATTCTCAACAAAAATGGGAATTTATTTTCAAATTGAGAAAATCATTTATTCTCACCTTACTTTCAAAAGTTATTCTCAAATGTTTTTCATCTTAATTCATTACGTGTTTGCTGGGTGGTTTTCCCCGAGATCTGATTGACTGTTAAAGCGCAAAGAGCATTCTCTAAATTTAAGGGAAATGTTCGACTCGTTCTATTTAAAAAAAATTAAGTATATAGTTTTATCTTCTTCTTTTCTGATCTTAGATGGAGTAATTTGTCACTTCCGATTTTAATCACTTTCGTGCCATTTTTGTGTTGTATGTATTTCTAATCCCTCTCGTACAAAATGGCCGCATGCATTACAATTCAAGTGGTAAACAAAAAATATGAGAATATTTATTTTTGTAGGGAGTAGACATATTTTAGGAGCTTGATCCACTCGTCCATATATTGTACATATGTATGTATGTATTTTCCATCCAATACATTCAATACTTGTACGATTTAAAATCTTTAAGAATTTATGGAAGTTTTTGAATCATTTATTAACCCGCCATTCATTAACTCCACCATGGGTTTTATCAACACTGTACTACTTACTAAAGATTCTTTGTGTAGTCGGCCTTCGGCCGGGCTTAAGAATTTTTTCCACCATGACATTTCCCAAAACAGCGCTGCTTATTAAGAAACCCTGCGCAGCTTTTAATTGAGGGCAATATTGGCCTAGTTTACAATTTGATTATAAATTCAATTAAATAAAAATAATAATAGGCAAAATGTTCTTAAGAGAATTTTATTTCAAGAAATTAGCGATAATGTTACGAAATCTAAATCTAAATTTAAATTATCAAACAAAACACATAAGGCATATGAAACATTCGGGAATATTCTACAAAATTGTTCGATAAGCGGCTCCATCGATTGGTAAGTCTTAATAACAATCAAACAATGCAATTGGGAACTTGAATAAATACACGTTCTTAAATTTTATATTATTTCAAAAAATAGTTCATAGTGATGTTATTGAACGTTTTAATAAAAGCAAATAATTTTTTTTATTTTTAAGATGGCGTGGTATTTGGAGCTATTATCACATTTTTGGGTTATTTCTTCATGATGATGTCTTTCTGCTCTCCGTATTGGATAGAATCTTACGAGGAAACACACAGTAGTTTTAAAAATATGGGATTATGGCAATATTGCTTTAAGGACTACACTTATCCGAACTTTCAGTTTCAACGCAAGTTTACTGGATGTCACAACATTTTCAGTCAAGTAAGTCATATTGCAAAAAAAAAAAACTATCATGTTAAAATATAGTTTGCATGACAAAAGTTTACATAGAAATTGTTATATTACAATTTTTTTTTTAAATTAGAGTGTGCCGATCAAGAAAAATGTTTTTATTAATATTAATTTCGTGCATATAATATATACATATGTATATTTGTGATTTTCGATGTATGTACATATATTTCTCTTGAAATCACCACACCACCAAGAAGCTGGTTCAATTAAAGTTTTTAAACTATATTTTGTTTGAAAGTATAATAAAAATGCGTCGAATAATGCTTAAATTGTTTATCGATAAAAGTTACAGTGGACCTAAGTTGAGTTTTCATGAAATTCTTAGCAAACAATGAATTTTTATTGAAAATTTTTCAAAAATGTTAAGCGAATGTGGACCGAAATCCGATAAATATAAAAATGCTGTAATGTAAATAAATTCAGTAAAGTGCAACTTTGACTAGATCACGAAGGGTTCCGTACGTTGGGCTTTGAGCATTTCATTAACATAGCGTTTTTTTAAGTTTTTGACGTTTTTTCAGCTGAAAAATTTTTTTTTTTTTTTGTTTATCTTTCGCTTTTTTCTAATTTTGGCGATTTTTTTAATATTGCCGGTTTTTTTATCTTTTTGGAGTTTTTTTTCATTTTGACGACTTTTTTCATTTTGGCGTTTTTTTCAATTTTGCAATTTTTTTCATTTTGGCGATTTTTTCATTTTGGCGATTTTTCCGGTTTTTCGCGATTTATTTTCGTTTTAGAAATTTTTTTTAAAGTAAGAAAATAAAAAACATGTTGATTATTGAGTTCTTGTTTCAACTTTGTTATTTGTTGAACTTCTCATTTGTTTAAATGAAAGTTTATTACATAATAACTCTAGTTGTTCTAAGATTTTTGGGTAAAGGTTCCCTGATGATCTGCATTAGCAACAGTGAAATGCGCATAGGATCCAGCTAAACCCCTCAATAATCAATTTAAATGTATTTTTAATAAAAAAGTTATTTTACTAATTAAGTAAAATAATAATTTGGGATTATTAGTGCGTTAATAAACGTTAAACTTAAATTTTTTTTAATTTGGTGCTTTTTTTTTTGTTTTGACGATTTTTTTTGTTTTGGCGATTTTTTTCGGTTTGGCGATTTTATAATTTTGAGATTTTTTGTTTTACCGTTTTTGAAAATTTCAAGAAGTTTGCTCTTACGGTTTCCAAGATACAGCAAGTTATCAAAATTACATAGTCAAAATTACATTAACAATGGTACACCCTTTAATTGAAATTTTTTAATTTTAGTGTTAATGGTTGCAGTCTGTATAAAAATACACTAACCTTGCAATATTCAAGTGTATATACATACATACAATTGTATATAGATTACATGGGACTTTAACATTTTTCGTTGCTCTCATGTATTTGTTGTTGTAGCGGCCAAAGGTCTACACACTGGGTCCAAATTTCAGGCCCGTAGCTCTTACGGTTCTCGAGATAATACCCTGGGACAGACGGACAGCGTAGCGAAAACAATAGGGTTTCTTTTCACCTTTGATGTACGAAACCCTAAAAAAATAATCAAAATAAAAATAAAAAAATTGGCAAAGAATTTGAAAAACAAAAATTCGACAAACGAAAATTTACCATTGACTGCTGAAAGGCCCAAATAAAGGCCTCGCTCGTTCGACTTATTTTTTTAGACTTCTAATCCCATTTGGAAAAATAAATTTAGTTAGGTTATACTTTGGTATATTTCAACTCAAATGTATTACTTATAGTGTGTAGAACGATGTTTGCTTAATAAAAATAAAGGTTAACAGAGAATTTTTGAATTTAACTATAAAAGAAATAAATTTCTGAAAATCGACTTGAACGCTTAAAAGTGGTCTGCTGCAAAACAGTAAAATATGACTTAAGCACTTTTTCCTTATTGCCACAGATTTTTCTGTAATAAATTGTCAGCTGTTTCTGACCAGGGGCTCTACTCTGTAATTCGAAACGAAAAAAGCTTTCGAATTTGTATGCTTGTAACATGTAAATTCGAAAACATTTTCTTTCGTTTCGAATTACAGGGGAAACACCCAGAACGGACACAATTTGCCACTAAAACGATTACTTTGCATCGTCCATTGTTATGTTTCAGTATAGTTGTTTTTCTGGTAAAAATTAAATTGTTTATTTTTTTATTTCTTAAAGCACAATCACAGTTTATTTCAAAATGTTTAAAAAATAAAATATTATAAATTTGAAAGTTTGCATGTACTACTAAATGCACTGAAATGTGTGTGATTCAAATGATCTTGCGTAAGTGTAAATGGAAAATATCGTAGCTTTAAAGAAAGCTACGATATTTTGCATTTGCACTTACGCAAGACCATTTGCATCAAACGCCGAATACCGCCAATGTAATAAAATTAAAAGCCTAGCAAGTGTACAGTTAGTTTGTATTTACTATTGTATAATTTCAGGAATATTACGTAATAAGAGAATGGCTTTTGCCCGTTTGGTTGATGTCAGTTCAGGCGTTTGTTACATTGTCGTTTATACTTATTTTTATCGTTTTGGCCATCTTGGCCTTAACTATCATACGGTTGCCTTTAAAAGCTGTGTTGCAGTATGAATGGTTGCTTGTTCGTATTTCATATTTATGTACAGCCGCTTCTTGTAAGTCCAAAAAAATAAATTCCATTTTACTATAACACGTTTTATTTTCTATAACTATAACACTCTTGTTTTAAAGCTTTGTTCATGTTTTTGGCTGTTTGCATATTCGGAGGTTGCGCCTATCGTCGCGATTGGCTAATGTATCCGAAATTTAATGTTTTGGGATGGTCGTATGCCTTGGCCGTTGTTACTTTTATTTTGTTAGGGCTAGCTGCATTAATATTACATCGCGAGGCCCGTGAATCATATGAAATGAGAGGTGAACAAAAGAATTTGGTTATGCAAATGGAAATGCAAGAACCGGGATATCAGCCACCCCGACATCACCAAAGTCAATCAAGAAGTTTACATGGTTATATCTAAAACTCTTTTTCTACAAAGATTTAAATATATGTATAAGCATTCCATTTATTTAATATTTTTCTACCTTTTATATAGTACATATAAACATATATTTAAGTTTTAAAATCGAATCGAATCTCTCAACACTTCAATACTGTCCGTCCATTTTGTATCGAAAAATGTATTTAGTTTTATTTGCTTATTGAATACGTATTTTATATTTATGTATAACAAATACAAGTGCTTTAGAATGGTATGTAATACTTGAGTATTAACTTTAAACATTCTCATCATATGACAGTTTTATTTGCCAAATCGGTCAAATCCAACTCTTTGGTACAGTTTTAAGAGATATGTAAGTTTAAAACAAATTTTCAAATCTTATTTGTTATTACACAAAAGAAACGGAACTCGCAATATCGTTCAAAATAACCACATTTTTGAAGTAAAATAATTTTATTCTTATTTAGTTAGTCGATCTGGCAAATGACACTTTCATATACATACATACATACATACATACATACATACATACATATTAATTAATATACAGGCATACATATCATTGAACTGTAACGTATAAATATTTGTTAACAGTACTTTTTACACAATTTATATTTTGATTATCATAGAATTAAAAGAAAACAACTAAAAACAGAAAATGTATTTTTAATTATAAATGAAACATTCATAATTTTCCCTTCCCTGCGTCTGAATATATACATATGTATGTATGTATGTATCTGCAGTTTCAGGGAAAAAAATGATAAGGTTTTTTCTATTATCTTTTTGTAAATTTTTTATCAATAACTTCGCACACACCACATATTTTGCAATTGATTAGTTTTATCGACGCAATCATGAATCAATACAGTTTGGTAAACGTAATTTTAACTTCTTTCTTCTTAGTTAAAAGGTATTCGCCAAAAATACATCTTGGTAGTAAAAAGAAAGATCATTATTAAACGTAATTAAAGTAAAAGTTTACAAATAAAATGCTCTTTCAAATTATAGCAAGTGGGTTTTTTCAATATTTATGAAAACAATTTTTTTTTTTTTCAAATAACTTTACCAGCAAATTTTCATTCGAATAATCCTAAAATTATGTTTATGTGAAGAATAATATTAATTGTTCGCTTGATATTAATGTATAAGTAAAAAGTCATTTAGTGAAACATTGTATGTGCCTATAATTATGAAAGGCGTCTAAGTCATATATTTCTTGTGTCGATATATTTAGTAGATTACATTTGAACAAATCCAAAAATATTTTTATATTAAGCAATATTTTAATTTAGAGTTGTACTAGTATCGAATAATATAAATTTATTTAATATTTATTGAAGATTTATTTAATAATTCGAAGCTGAAATGCATATCGCTCATTTAATTCAATAGTGTCGCAACTCAAAACAACCAGTTTTGGAGAAAACGCGTTTCAAGTTTTCAATTTGCATACAACTCAATGAAGGCATAAAAAAATATTTTTCTCCCAGGAGGTGATGGTTCAAGCTATTTATATGAAATTTTTGCAGAAGATAAAATACGAAATGCCGCATTATTCTGCATTATTAACTCAAAAAACTCACTATTGAAGTAAATGACGATATGACTTAGACCACTTTCATAAATTAGAGCCCATATGTATGTAAATATGTATATTCAATGTTAATAAACCGGCAACAACTTGACTTATTAAATATAATACATACATATATGCATATATACATGCATACATATATATGTACATATCGTCGCTGTTTTAGCTAACTGACCTAACTGACATCATTTTGAAAAATGAGTTAAGTCCACTATTAGACTTTATAAGTCATGTCCACAATTTTTATGACTGTAAACATTACTGTCGAGCCTATAACAGTAAAAATATTTCAAACGTTTCTATAAGAATACATGTAGAAAACAATCATAAAAGCTCCTCTCCTGTAAAATTTATAAAATGTCAGTAAGGTCAGTTAGTTAAAACAGCGACACAAACTTTATCATCTGCACAGTATGCCTTATTACAACAATTTCATCACTGGGAGCATCTTCTTCGCCACGAATTATAAATGGTTTGGAGGTTACGGAGGAACATGCGAAATTTCAGGTTTCTATAAGACTGAAGCGACTCGAAAAAACTTTTGGTAAGGGTCACATTTGCGGTGGAGCTCTTATCGCAGCCAATAAAGTCTTAACAGCAGCCCACTGTCTTTACGAGTAAGTACATACATCATCTTTTACTAGTTTATTATAAAAATACCATTAAACTAAAATATGTACTTAATCATAATAATATAATTTCTACAGTCAGTGTATGGGTAGAAATTTTTGGGACATTTATTGGAAAAGGAGTTTCAAGATCGTTCACAGTAAATTCAAATAGTGGAATGTAATAAATAACAGAAATTGTCGGTCCTGTTGTGAAAACCGATACTATTTGAAATCGCACGATTTTAGATAATAGATAACGATAATAGAAATATTTTTTCCGACTTTTTTAATTTTTTTATATATGCAGATTCTCGTGGGTAGCGTATTTCGACTTCGACTACTACCTTTTGGTAATACATTAAACAATACTTCAGCAGTTATTTAATCTATGACGAAATTGACGAAATACGCCAACCACGATAAGGGGGATTGTTCCTTGAAAGGTCCAAAAGGTAAAATGACCTTTCTGCATGCGAACGAAGTCGTGGGAGGATGCTAATAATAATAATAATAGTAATAAAAATAAATAAAATGATATATGTACATACATATCGCTCATTTACTTCAATAGTGCCACAACTCAAAAAAACTAGTTTAAAGTTTTCAATTTACATACAACACAATGAAAAAATATTCTTCTCTCGCAAGGTGGTAGTATAAGCTATTTATATGAAATTTTTACACAAGATAAAATACGAAATGCCGAATTATTTTACATCATTAGCTCAAAAAACGAATTTTTTGAGTTATGACACTATTGAACTAAATGATGCAATATGTACATATACGGCCCTATGTATAAGCAAAAATTGGCATGAAGTTAGCGTAAATGGCAAAAAAAATTTTGCCATTATACTTCACATTAAAAGTCATGCTAGGACTTAGAGGTGGGTTAAAAATAGGTAATGCGACCATTTTTAATGTCAAATTGTATGGAGGAACTCGTTAACATCTAATTCAATTTCGTCACTTATGCTAACTTCATGCCAATTTTTGCTTATACATAGGGCCGATAGTTACCTTAATATAGAAAGGCTCTAACTCATTATTTTTTTCTATCGAGTTTTATGTACATATGTATGTATGTATTTCGGTAGAAGAATATGGAATATATTGAAAAATGCAAAAACCTCGATTTCAAAAAAAATAATGAGTTAAGAGCCTTTCTATATATATTATGGTAACGATATATAATTTACGAATGGCGATATATAAAATTTGTGTTTATATATTTATGCAGCTCTGAGAGAAAACGTTACCGGAAATCCAATGAATTTGTTATTGTTATGGGTACTCTGAATCGTTTTAAGCGTGTTAATGGCACGATTACCTCCAATGTCAATTCCATTGCATATATGGCAACATTTAGGACGGATACCATGCGCGATGATATTGGTTTAATGTTCTTGCAAACGGGACTGTCGCCAAATAAAACCCACCTAACAATCGCTCCAATATCCTTGGCAAATACGTCCATACCAGCCGGAGTGTCATGCCAAGTATTCGGATGGGGAAAAACAGAGAAGGTGAGCTAAAAAAACATGCAGATCATAAAGTTTTGTTAAAGATTTTATTAGTACATCGCACAGTTCAATTGCATTTTTGGCGAATTTCCGTTATTTACATAAGTATGTACATATGTATGACTGTATTTCCAAGGCACATTCACAAGGTAGTTGCGGAAATGCAGCTGAGCTATTTTTTTTTCAAATTAAAGTTCATCCGAAACTTAAAAATTTTTTTACGAAAGAGAAATTAAACGAAAATGTAAAAAAATTTCAATATGAAAAATATTTTATTAAAAAAATTCTGTGAAAACAAATCTAAAAATATGAAAAAACTATTAAAAAATTGTGAAAAGTGCTAAACGTTGCAAATTTTGTTAGTGGTAGCTGCCGTGGAGAAATATTTTCAAATTTATGTGAATAATTTTTATTATTATTATGTTAAAGAAATTATATGTTTGAAGTTTTGGATGAACTACAGCCCATGTTGTTTTTTTTTCATTGTTGTATTTTTTCATTGTTTTTGTAATCCTGATATTACCTGGAAATGAATTTGCCTTGTGTATTTCCTTAAGCTTTTTGACAATTTTTAAGCAGTACACAGAGAAAACAGTGCCTACTAAATACCTCATAAAATAGAACAAAATTATTAAGAAATCTCTATGGTTTTTTTTTTTCAATAAGGAAATCTTATTAATTTCATAGAGAAAACTTTTTTGAAAAAATTAAGAAGAAATCTTGTAGTTTTTATGAGGTTATCTTATTGATTTTTTCAATAAAAAATAAAAAAATTGCGTCATTCTCTGTACTTATGTATTTTCATTTAAATTCTATACCATATACATATGTATGTATGTATGTAGTATCCCTGAAGGAAACGGGGTAAAGTGTCCCCAAGTCACCACTTTTGTCGACTATTTTGGTGACATTGTCAACGGAGCGTCTACATATTAATATTATTTTTGATGCGTAGAAAACATTTTTTCACATACACACAACTACATATGCTTCTTCTTAATGTTTTATTGGTTTGTTGAAAATAAAAGTGGCGTCAAACAAAATTTAAGTGTGTATAAAAATTAGCTTAAGAAATCAAATTAAAAGGTTAATAAAGGTGTATTGAACAATAATTAAAAAAAAAATTATTACACAAAAAAAACAAATAAAATAACAATCCATATTGTATAAAAATAGAAAATTAAAAAATTTCAAGTGAAAGTACTAATTATGGAATCTATTTTGACCCTGTGGAAGAGTTTTCTGCCATCAGTTAAGGATTTGTCACACTTTCAGATCCATACTTAAGTAATCACTATAATTTTACTATTGACATTTCCTGCATGTGGTGACAGCGTCCATAGTGAATCAGTAAAGTTTTACTACGGACATTTCCCACAGTGTGGTGATATCGTCAATAGTAAGTCAGTACAATCTTACTACTGACATTTTCGCCATATGTTCCCACAAGAACTACCTAGTCAGTGTTGACGAAGTCTACTTGTAGATTTCGTAGGACAAGCCTGTGTTAAATGTCAAAAGTAGATAGCATTAGTTGGGGTATAATTTGTCAGTAGTACTGGTGACATCGTCAATAGATAATCAGTATAATTTTACTACTGACATTTCCTGCAGGGATATTGTAAATGTTATTTATTTATACATACATACATACACACATACATAAGTAAGAAAGAAAAATAACCATAATAATACTTCATTAAAAATACAAAACACCTGCATCGAAAGAGTAAAGAATTTTAAATATCTTGGCGTTACAATCAACAAAAATTGGGATTGTTCAAAAGAAATAAGATGCCGTATAGAAATGGCTCGAAACTCCTTTTTTAAATACAAAAAAAAAATACTTACAAGCCACGATATTTATCTTGAAACGAAATCAAGATTCATTAAAACATATGTGTGGTCAGTTTTATTATATGCGGTGGAGACATGTACCATAAAATTATCGGACATAAAAAAATTGGAGGCTTTTGAAATGTGGGTTTATATACGAATACTCAAAATACCCTGGACCGACCATATATCAAATACCGGAGTTTTGAGAAAAATGCACTGTGACAGAGAGCTGTTTACCATCATCAAAAAAAAGAAAGACATCATACCTGGGACATTTTATGAGAAATACAAAATATAAGCTGTTACAATCTATAACACGTGCAAATATTGAAGGAAAAGCTGCTAGAGGAAGAAAAGAAACAGCATGGATTGATAACATTCAAGCATGGACTGGTATCAGAGACGCTGGCAGACTTCTGAGCGAAGCAAGAAATAGAGAGGCTTTTGCGGAGCTGCTTAATAATATATAAAATGATACCTTTTTTTGAAATATAAAATATGTTAACAAATTATAATTCTATTGGTCGCTAAAATTCGAAGAACGAATTAGCAAATAAAGAAGAAGAAGACATACACATTATGTTATATTCTTAACTAACTTACTCACCAAGTATTGAACCAGCAAACTTCTACCTGTTAGACAAGCACTCTAACCAATATGCTAACAAGCAGCCTGAATAACCATTGAAATTATTGTGCAAACATTCTTATACAAAAATGAAAAAGATCATACAAAAATTGTCTCTATGTCTATTTATAGATATGAAATAACAAAACACCTCATAAAATCAAGAAGATTTCGTTATTAAAAAAATCTTTAAGATGCTTTACACATAATTATATAGGAACATACTAAAATCAAGAAGAAAACCTTATTGAAAAAATCAATAAGATAGCCTAATAAAATCAAGAAGAAAACTTTTTTAAAAAAATTAATAAGGCAACCTAATAAAATCAATAAGAAATCCCTATAGTTTACAATTTATAAGAAAACCTAATAGAATCAAGAAGTTTTTCTCTATGGATTGTTTTTTTGGTGCCAAAAATAACGGAAATTGAGTAAAAAAGTTGTGAGTAATAAGATTTCTTCTTGATAAAATTAATAAGATTTACCACATAAAAACAATAAGGAATCTATATGAAAAAATCTTCGCATCTTTCTGCTGGGATACCCCTTAGCCTAAAAACGTTTCATAGAGAAAATCTTATTGATTCTATGAGGCAGTTTTTTCTCTGTGTACCAAATCTTATTTTCGGTTTTAACCCTACGTAATCCTTAGACAATTTTTGATTTAGGGCCAATTTCAACAAATTTTATTTAAATATCAATTCATATTTAAAAGTGGTTTTTCATTGAAAAAAAAATATATATATATGTACATTTTATATACTATTTTATTCATTATTCAATTTGGCACCTAACAATAAATAGTCTTAAATTTATAAGGATTTTTGCTTCTCTTGTAAAAAAGAAAAAAGTGTACTTACGGCCTTTTGGATTTTAGGTGACAATATGTATGAAAAACGACTTTTAAATATGAATTTATAGTTAAATAGGATTGGTGAAATATACGTGAAATCCCCATGTCTATAACGAAGGTAATTAATTATAAGGATCTAATACTGTAATCTTTAATTTGCGACAAAATTATTTTAATTTGCACTTTCAACGGTTTTTTCGAAACTATGTTTTCCGACATATGTACGCTGTTGTCGCTTGTGACAACAGATATATATAAATACATATATCGTCAGCCCATTATTGGTTTGGAGCATACGCCAAAAAGTCAGAATGGAGAAAAACGACAAAACACATATATCGTCAGCCCATTATTAGTTTGGAGCATACGCCAAAAAGTCAGAATGGAGAAAAACGACAAAACAATATTAAAGCTTAAAATAGTTGAAATATCTCGGAAACCATAATTAATTTCGCTAAACCTGTTTTGGATTCAGAAAGGGGATACTCAAAATATATATACCCCATACCTAACTCATTTTTTTTTAAATGGTCGGTGGGTCAAACCAATAATGGGCTGACGATATATGTATGCAAATTTGAAAAATATTGTTGCACAAAAATGGGCAGTATTCTTAAAAATGCTTTTGTGACTGATCGTATCTAAAATTTTTGTTAGTTAAGGCGATTTGCGTTGCAGATAACGATATTCATATTATTTTATCCTTTTCTATAGGGTACGTTATCGCCCACATTGCGGGTGGCAAATGTAACGACTATATCAAAAGGCATATGTTCAATTTCATATGGTGGCGGTATTTTAGATGGAATGATGTGCGCCGGGCATATTTTAGGGGGCACCGACTCTTGCCAAGGCGATTCTGGTGGGCCATTAGTGAGCAATAACACTCTTATTGGTATAGTTTCGTGGGGATCAGGATGTGCACAGCCGGGATTTCCAGGTAAGATAATTTCTAATATATTTGCCAAATAAACGACTAACTAATACATATTTATAAATTTTTAGGGGTTTATACTGATGTTCGTTATTACAATAAATGGATCATGGAGCATAATTCCGGTAATAACAAAAGAGCGATTGGGTATATTATAGTATTAACTATATTTGTTTGCATGTATATCTTTTAATTTATTTTAGAAATACGTACATATATACATTTATTTAATTTTAAGAAAATTACATACCGAAGTATATTTATTTGACGTTATGCCTAATGTATTAACTTATTATGTTTACATACTTATGAAAGTAATTCTCAATGAGATTTTAAAAAATTTTTCTGCAAGCATAAAAAGTTTTTTCAAGAATTTTTTTCTTTGAAGTCTACTGATGATTTTCTTAAGTAGAAACAAAAGGCATCTAGACGTGCTTAACCAACAACAAAAATTATTTACAAAAATTTACTTTATTTATATTTATTTCATGGTAAACAAATATAATACAACTAGTTGACAGTCGTTAAGAACATCATTTCGCGTCATCGTAATTATTTCTTAAGAACGGTCAGGCTTGTGTCTGTTGTTAGGCCTTCGAGAGTTCTTCATCTCGCTCGCACTGGTTGACTGATCTGCCACGGATAACCGTATAATCTTGCGGTTTTATTGTGGAATTTATTTAACCACACGGAACTTTTTTTGAAAATACTTTTAATAACATCTTGGGCATATGGTCTAGTTACTCCGCCCATATTTGTGCAACACCATACTATGCAAAATTACTTTGTATAGTATGTTAGAATAAATAAATAAATAATACAACTAGTTGACTCCTAACAGACTTGGTTCCGTCACAAAAATTGTTTTAACGGCTTCGGAAGCCCTAACGCTATGTATGTATGTATATATGTGCATATATGTATGTGTTTTTTTATAATCCCTTATATATAATCAGAAAGGCCGGCATTTAATAGTGCATTTTTTTTCCAATTTTTCGTTTTTTTCTGAATTTGTTCAAATAAAACGCATTTGATATTGTTTTCATCCTAGCAATTTCAGCGAACATCCATCACGTTTGATGCAAAATAAATTTTTAATTTGCACGTAATTGATTCAATATTAGGGAATTGTTTGAATCGCATGATGTATGTATGTATGGTAAATTTTAAATAAAAATTAAAACCACAAAATTATTGTTATATCATATAACATGTTTTAGTTTGGAGAAAAATTTAAATTAATTCAATTTTTGACTACTTAATTCTAAACTAAATCACGCTAAGTGTACTTAAAACATTTAAAAAGGGAAGTTTCTTAAACTTGACAAATTATGCTAAGTACATTTTTGGTCATAACTTTTGATAGAATAGTCCGATTACTATCAAAATTTTACAGAATCTAAGTTAATAAACGATGAATTCAGAAATGCTATTCCCAGCATAACATGTTATGTATAAAAATTTAAAAATATGTAACACTTTTTTCTATGTAAAAAATAATATTCATATCATTTATAATATTTCTTATAACGGTCCCTGATATTGTTTCAATCACGCTTTTTTTCTCTCTTCCAGACTTATTTACAACAATATAGTAAAGTATTATAACCCATTTTGAAATGTAACCAAGAAAGAGTACAACAATACGAATGGTGAAAAGCACCATAGTGTATCATAAATCAACAAGTGCAATTACTTTGCACTTGTGCCTCGTTCGCAGCCTGCTCATCCTTTTGCAGGGCCAATTTCAGCGTTTGAAAACTTGTTAAACGAGTTTGAGTCATTAGTTTTGTAAGTTCAGAATTTTCAACTGAATTCTCCATACGGTACATTACGCGACTAACAAGTAATTCTACAGCTTGACGAATGTTATAACCCGTGTTTGCACTAGTTTCAATGTATGGCAAATTGTAACGTTCAGCAAATGTTGTCACTTTTTCATGAGATATAACGCGATATGTATCCAAATCACATTTGTTTCCGCATAAAACAACGTCAGGATCCTCAGAATATGCATGCATTCTCAATTGTTCTAACCAGTTTGTTATTTCTAAGAATGATTTTTCATTTGTCAAATCAAAAATCAAAAGGAAGCCCATAGCGTCTCGGTAGAATGCTGTTGTAAGAGATCGGAATCTTTCTTGACCTGCAGTATCCCATAGCTGTAAATGAATGCGATGGTTGCGTCCACTTGAAGAATAAAGCTAGAAAATCGGATGAAATATAAAAATATCATACAAAATTTCTTAGCAGTCGGAAAGGTAAGAGTATGTACACATTAAATCAAATGCAAAATTTTTTTATTTCCAAAGATATGCAACATTTTTCTCTTGTGTACTTACCAGTCTTTTTTCCCGAAAATCAATTCCCACTGTAGATATGAATTGTGAATTAAATTGCCCATCTGTGTACTGATAAAGAAAGCTTGTTTTGCCTACGCCGGAATCACCGAGCGCCAAAAATTTCATTAAATAATCGTAATCAATATTGTTTGACAATGACATGATAATAATGTCGACTAAATAATGATGGCGGATTTCACAAGATTCTACGAAAGAAATAGTTCAATCAATAATATGGATACCATGTCCAATGCCGAAACTATTTACCTATAATAAAAAAATTTTATGAAATTGAATTTCTGCATACAATTGTTCAATTCACATGCTAGTTTCTATCTGTTTCGTCTAATCAAATGCAGTAGTGTAAGCTTTTTGTTGGTAACTTTCATATACAAAAAAATGAAACACACTTTTACACTTTAATTTCATGTTTTTAAAAAAATTGTATTTAAAGAGAGACTCTATTGTATATTTGTGTAGCTTGTTCTTCATAAGTCATTTGAAATCCGTTAAACTTCATTTTTTTAATAATATTTATTTTTGCTGTTTATGCACGTTGCATTAATCTATGTTAATATAATTAAAACAATACTTCATAGCTTTAAGTTCTCACATTCGTTAAGTCTTTTCAAGTCTCAATAAACTTTAGCAATTAATCAATCCGTTAATAAACTAGACACTGTTTGTCAACAATCAAATTAAACTCAGTACCAATTTGACTCGCACATGAAGGGTTTCGTTTTTCCTTTTTCCGATTTTGGCCATTTATTTTAGTTTAAGATATTTTTCAATTTAGTTGTTTTTTTTTTGTTCGGAGTTTTTTCGTTTTTTTGGCGACCATTTAGTTTTTTTGTCCACTTTTTTAGTTTTAGTATTTTTTTTGTATTATAGCGATTTATTTTATTCTTGGTGATATTTTTCATTTATGCACTTTTTTGATTTTGGCGATTTTTCGTTCTAGAATTTTTTTAATTTTGGGATTTTTTAGTTTTAGCTTTTTGAAGAATTTCAAGACTGCTTCTTACGGTTAATTTAATTTTTAATTTTAATTTTTTATTTAAATTCAGTGTTAACTTTGAAAATTTAAAGTGTCTTTATATCAGCTACATATGTCCAAGCCATATGCACAATGTGCAAACTTTTACAATAGCTTTTGTGCTTTCACAACGACGAGAGCACAAGAGAGCATAACAGCCAATCAGAAGACGTCGGAGTGTTTGGACGTAACTGCTTTATATAATTATCTGTAGGTATATTACATTAGAATTACAATATATTTCGTTGCTCGCTTTAAAGCACGCTTTAATTTTTAACTGTCATATATTCTGCAAAAAATATTACGTCCGTAGCTCGCACGGTTCTCAAGAAAATAGCCTGTGACAGACAGACGGACATCGTAGCGAAAACAATAGGGTTTCTTTTCACTTTTGGTGTACGAAACCCTAAAAACAGAAAGTGTAAATTGTAAAATTTACCTAATTGTGTACTATGTACTTATTATGAGCGAATATTCGAATTCCCGAATACATATTTGTATTCGCCAAATTCAGGTGGATATGAATACGAAAACGAATATTTAAAAAAAATATAAATAAATGAATGCATAAATCCTAAAAGAAATTTAAATAAATGGCATAAAAATATTCATGTATGTATGTACATATGTGATGACAAACGATTTCAACAGAAAACCAATTTGAAAACGTTAAAAGACGTAATGTGTTTGCCATAGACGTTTTTTCAATAATTTAAAATTTTGTTTTAATAGTTTTAGCAATAATTTTTCATAAATTTATTTTCAAATCCCCACTATATTTATTATATTTTGGCTTCTAGTGTCAGTAGCTTTAAATTGGCTTTACCGGTTTGAAAACGTTTTGAAAACGAAAGTTTTCCATCACATACCTGATTAGCTTTAAATAATTAAACAAAAGAAATTTATTGCAATTCAAAGAATAAACAAAATAAAAGTTTAGAACCTTTTTCTCCGTCAATCCTATTACGATGATACCAATATTGTTTATATTCGTTGGAAAACACCGTTAATCACAATATTGTGCTAGAATTTCAGGGGTCCATAACTCGAAAACCAAGCCTCGCAGCCAATTTTTTTGTTTTATTTTTTTTTTCTTATTTTTCAATTTTAATTTTTGAGAGGTGCCCTTAAACTTGATTTAAGCCTAAAAGACACTTTTTTCGTATTCGTGTATATACATAACACATCTCTAGTAGGTACATATCGCACACTAAATCATAAAGAGTCACAACACAAAAAATTTCAGATGCTGAGTAGTTGCAAAGAACTTTTGATACTGTACAAATGACGCAAGTATGTGACATAAAAACAAGCATAACGGTATTTTATATTCTCCAAGAAGACTCTATTGCAAAAGAAATTGTCGAGGTCGTTATAGATTTCTTCAAGTAACTACCTAGTATATAAAAAAGCAAAAGAACTTTTATAATTTTGAGTTGCGACTCTTTATGATTTAGTGTGCGATATGTATGTATGTACTATGTAATAAAATCTTGTCAATAACAATAGGGGTATACATACATACATACATACGTACATATGTACAATATGACTGTATGTTGGGCCTTCACTCTGAATTTTCTAATTTAATCACTTTCCTATAAATACCCCATGTAGGTATTATATGTACATGTCACCACTGCGAATTTTTATCTTTATAAAGCTACATATTACATACATACATACATACTTATGTATATATCGCTCATTTACTCAAAGAACGCCATTACTTGAAAATTGGCATTTTTGAGTTAATGATGCAGAATTAATCCTCATATCTTTCTTTGTATTGTGTGAAAATGTCATACAAATACATCCTATCTTGTTTACTCAACTCTTGAAAGCAAAGTAAAATTTTCTTTTTCCATTAAGTTCTAGGTACCTCTGCATACCTATGTAAATTGCAAACTTTACTGCCTGGCTCACGATGACGACAAGAAAATTTCGTTCGCTTATTTATATTGAAAACAAAAACAAAAGTAAGAAAATTTGTTTTTGTATTCAATATAAATGCGAAAGAAAATTTCTTGTCGACATCGTGAGCCAGGCAGTTAAACTCGTTTTCTGGCGGTGAACTGTTTTTTTTAGTTATGACCAGGGAAACCAGAAATATGCTCTAAAAAGTGTTTTATGCGCATTCAATATGTACTAAAAACTTGAAAATATGCACTTAAAAGTAAAAAAAATATGCTCTTAAAAATAAAATATATTGGTTTATTTGTAAATGAAAATATATTTTTAATCAAAAATTCAACAACCTTTGCATATAAAATAAGACTTAAAAATAAACAAACAAAAAAGGAAACAATATTAACAAAGAATAACTGGATTTGAAGTGCACGTTAAAACAAACTTACTGTACAAATTTTTACTAAAACAAATAATACAAATTAATTTTTATTGAATGCATAAAAATTTAACTTCAAAGGTCACGATATCAGAAGTAAGGCTTTGGAACTTTTTGGAAAAATAAGACAAGATTTTTATTTATAATTTTTATTGCCATAAATAACAAAATATTGACCTAGAATTTCAAATAAAAATCGTTTCTGTCTCATCTAAATTAACTTTTATACATTGAAAATGTTCCTTCAACGTCTACTCGGGCAGAATCCGTCACAAATAGCAAAACCCAGATAGCGCAGGAAAAATCTTTTCTTTAAAACTTACATTTTTATTTTAAAAATTAAATTTTTTTTCTCGAAAAAAAATTTATATAATTTTTTCCCGGAATGGGGTGTCCTTTTAAAAGGATTGTGGTGCCAAGTGGGTTAAAATAAAAAAATTTTATAAAGTATCAAAATATGCCCCAAAAGCTTAAATTATGCTCTAAAAATTCGAAAATATGCTAAAAATATGCGTGTAAAACTGATATATGCATAAACATGCTTTGAAGGGTAAAATATGCAAAAATATGCACTAACAAATTGATGCCAAAATTCATTAAAAGTTCTGAAACGGATAAATATCTTGTCCTCGCATTAACACGTGATACAAGAAAAAACATGCAATTGCATATTTGCGGTTTCCCTGGTTATGACATTGTTGGAATAAATTAGCGATATGTACATATGTATGTATGTATGTACTCATATTAGGTATAATAGGAGACATACGTACATGCATACATATGTACATAACTCAAGAAAAGTTGTTTTGTACAAAATAAGTTTTAAGTTTTCAATGAAAATGTAAAAAATATTATGTCTATTAAGTAAATATGTATGTATGTAGGTACATACCTAACCTGACCAGACATCCCGCTTTAGGCGGGATTATCCCGCTTTTCTGAGGTTGATCCCGCCTTGAATTTTTATCCCGCTTTATCCCGCTTTTTAGAGTTTTGAAATTTCTTATCTCTTAATATATTTTTATTAATATGTAACTGATAAAAATTTATTCCAAATATTTTTTAGTGTAGTTATTGTTTATTTTTTTTTTGGATCTGGCAGCTCCCCAAATGAAAAAAATAAAAATACAAACGTACACACTCAAAGATCCTTTTGTTACAGTGCTTTATATGTGCAGACATTCTGCTGCTTTAGGAATTTATTACCAAGAGGGCTTATTAGGAGAATAACAACTGACATTCACCAAACTGTCAATAATAAAATATAAAGTTCTTGCTTATTTTTTTATAAAGAGTTTGACACATTGGTGTAGTCAGTTGATGATAATATGGACTAGCAAGGCCACTTGCTATCATTCGCCTTAAGTTTTTGTACATTTTTTTGTATAAAAATCGTATTTTGTTTTGTAAATGAAGTCAAAAAATCTTTAATTTTATTTATTTTACGTTACTAAATAAAAATTTTTGTTAATAAAAACTTTTGTTTATTTAAAATCGATTCTTTTGAGTTAAAAACTGTGTCCTAAAGGTACGGTCACACTTGACAAACATTTGCCCAAAAAAGCGTAACCAGCAAATACTAATGAGAAATCTTTTGATTCAGACGTGTGTTTATTAAGTTCAATAGTTTCCAATAATATTGTATTCTTTAACTTTGCCTATTTGTTAAATACGAAACTAATTAACTTAATAAACACGTGTTTCAAGCAAAAAATTTCTCATTAGTATTTGCTGGTTACGCTTTTTTGGGCAAATGTTTGTAAAGTGTGACCGTACCTTAAGTACATACGAAACTTTTTATGTGCGTATTACACATCCCGCTTTCAAATAGTTGTTTAATTAAAAATCCCGCTTTTTGGCCGTATTTTCGTCAAAATCCCGCTTTTTGAACGATCGTGTCCCGCTTTTTGTAAAAAGCTTCTGGTCACGTTATACATACCTGATATGTGTTTTCTGCATTATTAACACCAAAAACGTATTTTTTGAAATACGTCTATGTTGCGATAAATATGCTACATGCATATGTATATGTATGTATGTACAAATGTGCTACATATTTATGTATGTATGTAATTTAAGGGATATGCTACATAGATACATATATATCTACACACTAGTATGTAATAGCTATGCTCTGCAGATGTTCTTTTCTTTCTACTGTAGCAATCACGTTCAATAAGAAATTATTTAATTTTTATTATTATGTACTATTTAACAAAGCAAGTCGTAAAATTTGTTTAAATTGTAGCTACTAGGTAAATATGTGCATACATATACATATGTAGGTATACACAGATACATAAAATACTTCTAATGAATTCGCAAAATGATTCTAATGAGTTTATGGTACTGACTTTATCAATCAAATGCACAACAATTTTAATACAAGTGTGTAATATTTTTGCCTAATACTTTAGCGATTGATTAAAAATTAGAAAAACTGAAATTGTTAACCGAGACCTGTTGCGAGTGGTTGTTGGAACGGACTAATTACAATGTATATACATACTACATACGTATATATAAGTAAGTACAAACGTAAATAAGTATGTACACATGTACATGTACATATAATCTACATACATTGTAGATACACATGTATAAAAATATCTATGGATATAAACTTAGTTGCTTTTCTTTGAACATCGACCCAAGGACAAATAAAAAGCATAGAGTACTAATATTCTGTGATAAAAAGCAACTGTTGATGAAGGACTTTGAGCTTCCAAAAGCTTATTTATTATGTATGTACATATTAAAGTCCTGCACAAGACTATTTATAAGACCTTTCAAGACATGCGACATTTTTACCAAGGCGATTTCAGTATCAGGTGACCTTATCGCTACAACAATTTTACAACACAAAAAACAACACGTAGTTTGCTATGCTACAAAACCAATCTGTCAGAAGATTTCTAAGCAAATTTTGACGTTTTGGTTCAAAATGCTCAATTTGGTAGCAACAGCTGATAATCAGCCGGGCTGATAAGGTCACCTGATACTGAATTCGCCTTGCACTTTACTACAGCGAAATATTCTAAAACAAACGCTAAAAACACTGTTGGCAAGACAAAGAACTAAAAAAAAATATTGCCAACAGTGTTGTTTAGCGTTTATTTTAGAATATTTCGCTGTAGTAAAGCGTTTAAAAAATGTCGCATGTCTTGAAATGTCTTATAACAAGACTACTTATAAGACATTTCAAGACATGCAGGTCAATAGTACATATGTATGTGTGTACTACTGTTTTAACGAATATCAATTTTTAAATATGCATTTGAGGTAGTTTACACGAGAACAATTTTTAAGCCGCACAATTTTTGTTCTTTTTTACGAGAATAGGAATACTACTGAGGCAATATTCGCGAATACGAATCCCAATACATACATATGCAAACGGACGTAACTACACAAACATTCGAAATCGAGTTTTTGATTGATTATGGTTAATTTAATCAAACTACATGTTCACGCAAATATTTAGACCACTGCGACCATGTACCTATATTTCCAAGGCGAATTGGCACAAGGTGGTCTTAATTTGCAACTCTGCGTATTCGCCTTGTATATTTGTTAATGTAAAATTTCCTGCTGTCAGCAGCGTGAGCGTTTGACCGACTAAAGTGGCAAATTGCCACTTTTTCGACTGCCTTGCCACTTTTTTGAGTGCCTTGCCACTTTTTTCTTCCTTTTTTTAGAGTGAGTTATATAAAAATACATTAAAAATAAAAAAGTTTGATGTAGTTTTCTCGTTTTTTTTTAATTTTGCCCCTTTTTTGTGATAAATCCGCTTTTGGTGCCACTTTTTGAAAAATGTCATCGGTCACCCTGGCTGTCAGAATATATCCTAGCGTTTTGGTTGATTTGACAGCAGAGAAGCTATATCAGCTGGTGAATTAAGACCACCTTATGTAAATTCGCCTTGTATATTTCTTTGCACAGATTTGCATGTACATACACATATGCACCATTTTTTTAAGTTTTATTTAGAAAACTTGTACACATATTTGTCTCTATCCTTCTGTTAATGTTTATTTTTAGCCCCAGACCAAAACAAGGGGTGTTATAAGTTTGTAGTGTGTTTCTGTATGTCTGTCCGTATCCACGTACATGACAAACGGCTTAAAAAAATTTGAATTTGTTTTTGAAAAATTACTTGACCGAGAGGGTTCAAACGGTCGAGTCGTTTAGAAGATATCACATATTTTCTAGATATATCGGGTTTTAAAATTTTTTTAATTTTTGTTATTAAACAATTTGTAATTTCAACATATTTTTTTGCATAGCAAGATAGTTAATGCGAAAACAAAATGGAAAATAATTCAAATTAAAGGTGTTTTTACTGTTGGTGATTTTTTTAAATTATTTTTCAGATATTTTAGCCAATTTTACCAAATTTTTGGTCAAATCTTCTGGCAACAGTGACTAGAGGTGCCATTTCATAGGTTGGTTATTGGTTTGCGGCACAGTAAATCCAAAATACATTATGTCTGCAGCAAACCATCAAGTGCGTTATTCACTATTAATAATTGTGTTCAGTCTCTAAACTTCAGAGAGCGAGGCCGATACTAATTTGTCGGAGGCGGTAGCTGACCAAAATTCTCTACGGCGGCGGCTAAGAGTAGACTTGCTCTGAAGAAACCTCGGCGGCGGCTGATGACAAATTGATCTATCGGCGGATACTCTATGTCACAGGGTATACCAGAGATGACACGAGACGGAAGAAAATTTGTGTTTTCGGATCTTTCGCTCACTCTGTCACTGCGTCTTCTTTAACCTTCTTTCGTGGTGGAATTTTGTAGCTTAATTTCAATTTATACTTTGTAACCTCATTCGCTTGACGATTTTTGTAAATAAATGATAAAAATTAATATTTTTTAATGAAAATGCTTCAAATGAAATATGCAATCATCTTAAAACAATTTTTAATTGCCTTTTTAATAGTTATAAGCTATTTCGCACTTTGTTTCTTAATTCAACACAACAAATTCTTTAATCTAATTTTGTAAAATTGTTTACTTGTTGTAATGTTTTTCGTTTAACACTTTGTGGTATTATTCGCTGAGTGATTTTTGTAAATAAAAGGTAAAAATTAAAATTTTCAATGAAAATGCTTAAAGTTAAATCAGAAATCATTTGCAAACAAATGTTAATTACTTTTTAATACAAATAATCCTTTTCACATTCGGTTTTTTTAATTAAATGCAACAAATTCTTCAATTTAATTTTGTAAATGTGTATGTACGTGTGTATGTATGTACACGTGTTTATTTCACAAAGTACACATTTTCTCTTGTTTGTTTTGATTTTTTTGGTAACATTTTAATAATAAATATACTGCAGTTGTCCCTTTCTCGCAGAATCTGCGCGACAAATGATTTTAGCTTTTTTCATAAGTCACTTTCTTCAACTCTGGTCTACTTTGTGCTCTATGTTATAATGTGAAAAAAACGATAAAAACCGACAAAAACACGACAAAAAAATTAAAACAGAATAAAAACTGGTTTTAAAACTGTTTGAACAATCAAACCCGACACGAAAATTGCCCTTACCACCCTAAAAATGTATATTTTCGGAAAAAAATCCGAACTAAATATAAAAAACCGGTTCCCAACCGGATAGAAAATAGGATATGTTTGTCGCTGGTAATATAGCTTTCCATTGGTGATAGAATTTTCAAAATTGTTTTAGCGGCTTGAAAATCTCTACCAAGTATAAGAAAACGGGATCCGAATCGGATAAAAAATAGTCTATGTTTGACGCAGCTAATGAAGCTTTCTATTGGGGGAAAGAACTTTCAAAATCGGTTAGCGTAGCAAACAAACAAGCAAACTCACTTTTACATTTATAATATTAGTAAAGATAATATATTTTACGCAATTACTTGTGCAACAAATAATTTTTCAAATGCCACCATTTTATAACAAAACAACACAACAATTGCCAGATTTATCAAAAACGCACTGAACATACCTACTCCATTTACGTGTTCATCAAGGTGTTTAAATCTAAAACACCTCATTTGAAATGTTTAACAAAACAACTCAATGTATGGTAAAAGATCTCCAAATCGTCATGTTTAAGCCCTTAAATACGAACGAGACGTTAAACATCTAGGTGTGAACATAGTATAAAAATCGGCCAATGTCAACAAAATCTCTTATTTTCGGTCCCCATCCGACATAAAACGACTAACTTTAACATTAATTTCAAGTTAATGATAAGTGCGTTATAATTTCAACAATAACAACTCAGTTATAACTTCATATTACAACAAAATTCATGCCGGATGGGGAAGTAGAGTTAGCTACCATTGATGGCATGTTTTGAAAAAAGGAGTTTTTTAAAACAAGCGGCTGTCGAAGCTGAATTGCCGGCGGCGGCTATTAGCCGGCTTACTGCCGATCGGCTTCGTTCACTGATTGATTTTATGGAAATAATTTTTAAATCTGCCGCGCATCGTTTGTTCCAAGGCGAATTCGCCTTGGTTTGTTCATATTGTAATCATTTTTCTTTGTTCCTTAATTATCCAATTCTAAAATTGTATACACACTCAATAATTTTGGAAAGGATATTAGAGGTTCCTAATAAGTTTAGTTTGGAAAATGGCTTTTTTCGATTGGGATGACATAAATGTGGGAAACACTGAATTGGATAGTTCCGAGAACTTTTTTTGTAAGTGGAGAAAGTGCATAAGCGATCTGTGTAAAAAGTTTAATAAAATAAATATTTCGTACATTTAAGCAAGGAAACATTACGAACATGAAAGATTGAGCGAAATGGATCTTTTGCAGCAAAAAATGTGTAAGTTAGTCTAAAAATATTGTGCTTAAATTTTTGCATGCATTTCACTTTAGTTCCTTTCAGCATATGTACATATGTATATTAAAAAACTAGCATAAGTGGCAAAATTGAACATGGACTACTTCACAAGTTTTGCCATACAATTTTACATTAAAAGTCGCGCCATTATTTAATAGTGAATTAAAACTATTACAAGGCAATACGTTTTTTTTTTCCTTCTGTTCTGTTACTCCAATAACAATAAGATTGGAGATTTATTTGGCCAGTCCGAAGAACTATTTCGCCACCACCATCAGGCAATACGTTTTATTGTAAAATTGTATGGACGAACTCAAACTGCTCAATTTCGTCACTTGTGCTAACTTCATACCAGTTTTATTTTATGCATAGTTCAAAAGTTCTCTAAAACGTAAATTTGTAGGCACTCATATCTTTTCGTTTCCGAAATATGAGTGCACGAAAATTGTGCAAATAATTGAATGATTGAAGTGTATTTTTTCCAAGTCAACTACATATAACTTTTATAAACTGATATAAAAGTTTTATTCCTAATAAGGGCCAATTCTGAAGTTTTCACATAAAACTGCGGTTTTTCATTAAATTTTGGAACATGTGAATTCAATATTATTATCATTTAAAAATATCTGTCAGGGGTTGTTAAAAGCTTTTTAAAATTTATTAGAAAATGCAAGAAATATTTAAATAAAAAAAATAAATAATAAACCTTTTGTTTTGTTGTGTCTCTTTTAAAAACTACGTTATTTTAGGTCCGCTAAAGTATTTATCTTTTTGATGATCAGCATTGTATTTTAGATGTTTGGGTTTTACCGTTCTAAATATTTGTGTGGCTAAATCAAAGTAACCAATTTCATTTACTGGAATAAAGGACACCCTTACAATATTATTTTATATTATTTATGTCAAAATGAATATGCTTAAGCAACTTATCAATATAGTTATCCACAATGCAAAAAGCTTACAAAGCCCCAGTGCTTATAGAGAAAGTCACAATAAATTACTGAAAATTACAAAAATGATGTAGGTAATACAAGCTTCAGTAAATGCCACGCAAAAACTAATCACTAGGAACGTTATTACATAGTAAGAATATTTCCCAAGGAACACCACAATGTTGACAACATAAATTCGCAATTTAAAGTTGAATTTTTTGTTCGTAATAACATCATAAGTCACACCAATTTTTCATAGCTTAATTCAAAATATTGAATTTTAAAGAAGCTGTGTATGAAAGTCATGGTTTGAAGACGTTTTGTGAAGGAACGATGAATATATCATGAAAACCCCGGGAGATATGATTTTTTTTTTTTAATTTTTGTGGCTTCTGATGTTATTGTTAAAAATCTAGTAATTTAATTATAATATTTTATGATGTCGTTGCATAAAAAACGTAATAATTTATTTAAAAGCAAATACATGAAACTTTTTAGTAAAAAAAAATTAAATCTGTTCTGCAGCAACACAAGCCACATTAATTTTTGAAAACGAAGATTTCCGATATGTTTCTGCTATCTAACGATGGGTAAGAGTTCTTAAATGGGTGTACAGCATAATTTGTATCCACGTACAGACCAAACGGCTGGACCGATTTTTATTTAATTTTTTCTGTTTGAAAGCTGACTTGATCGAGAGGGTTCTTGGCTATGCTTGAAGAAACACGGTCCAGCCGCTTAGAATATATCACATCTTTTCTAGATATATCAGGGTTTTTTAATTTTTAGTTTTTGTTATTATTAATTAACTTTGAAGTCGTTTTTCTCAAAATAATTTTTTTGTGGCATCATCATGTTATTACAATAATCCCTTCACCTGCTTAAAGCGAAGCTCACACTATATTTTTATATTTGTATTTAGTGTTGAATTCATTTTTAATACTTTGTTGACTTTCAATTGCCTCATATCACAGCTTGAAAACGCAGTGATATAATTTCAAGCAAATTGTTTTTTAAATTCGAGTTCAATGTTGTACCATTCTTTTGTTACGACTTCCTTCAGTGTGGCAAAATCCAGGCGATGACATAACATACATACCCACTTCATAAGAGAACCACCTTATAGCCTTGTCTGGTCGCTTGCGCCAAGCGAATATTTTCCCATCTGTTCCAAAAAGTTTTACTTTAATTTTTCTACAAAAAGAACTTGTTTGAAACAGATGGGAAAAGATTCGCGTGGCGCTTGGAAGTTTTCAAATTGAAACAAGTCTTTTATTTTGGGCTCTAAACATAACATCAGAATTTTCTTTGTGTACCACTTTATATGTGAGTGGCTGTAATTCAGTCTCAGTTTTTAATGTTCTATTATACATTTCTTCTGAACAACTTGATGAAACTAGATTTGTTTCTTATTTTTCTTTGTAATTGCAGCTAAAACTGGTATAATTGATTATGTTCAGAATAAAAAATTCACTGCTGACAAGGAATTTAGTCCAATCAAATGCACATCAACAGCTGACAAGCAAAAATATGAAACCCAAGCATCGAACATAACTATCAAAACCGAAAAGGTTGAATTCGACAGACAACAGACGTGTCACAAAGCAGAATACAATTTAGCATGCGAATTGATACCACGAGACGAATGTAAGTGATGCAACGTTCGGTATCTTAAATCAAATAATATAAAGCGGTTTGCAAAGGAAACAAAATTATTTGCTGAAGTGACAAGAAACATTTTTTTACTATATGTGACGCGCAAAATAGAAAGGGACCTAAGTGTAAAAACCGGTTTTGTTCAGGAGAGCCATTTTAAAGATTTAAATACGTGCATCTTTGGTGTACCATCACTGAGCGTGTTGGTATTGGACTCATTTGAAAGCGACACATCTCATGACGTCAGGAACGTGTTGGTGAACCTTGAAAACGCGCGTAGGTCGTCCCTACCTCTTGTTTTGTGTAGTTGGTTTTTACTGTTTTCTACGTAGCGCGCTGTTTCCATGAGTTTGATATCAATTTTGCTCGCGTTTTTTCGAATCCAGGTTTATTTTCTGAAATTATTAATTGTGAATTATAATAAATACTCATTTATAACTCTTTTAAATCGTGAATATCACTCTGTTAGTACGAAAATTTTTTCACATAACCTTAGAATCGTCGACTTCAATTTCATAAAACGCGCATATCTCTGGGAGGGAACACTTTTGGGGCATGGGATCGGCCTCATTCAATGCTCAGATGTTGTATACATCAAAAAAAGTGAAATTGACCCTTAGGTCCCTTTCTCTATGCGCTGTCACATATATGGACATACTTTTTGAGTAAAGTTCGGTAAAATGAAAGTAAATTATAATTTCTCTCAATAAGTCAATAAGTTAGCTGGTAGAATAAAAGAGATATTCGTATTTCCTTCTCTGTTTTTCTTACATCTGAATTACGAGTTGATCAACAAAAGTTGGCGTGTGTGAACCGGGACATCCAAAATTCCACAAAAGTACCGGAATGCGAAAACCAACATACTTGACATAAAAGGAAACGTACTATGTACATATAAGTAAACACGTAATATGTATATACATACACACATACATACATACATATGTACGTATTTACTTACATGGGCATTTCCACAGAAATGTGCACCTTTTGTCACATGGCGTCACCAAGCAATTAATGTCCCTATTACGGTTTACAACTCAACCAAGTTTAATTGAAATTGTAACAACTTAACTTAAAAACAACTTAACTGATTTTTGATATTCTGAATTACAACTAATTTTAGTTGTATTCGAAACAATGCTCGAAAAGAAAAGGTTCTTATCTATGCTATGTTTTTCGAAAATATAGTAGTCATCACAAAATATTTTATTTTCAAATAGGATTGGTTGGCGTTTGGAATAATGAAGCAAAACTAATACAATAGTCGAAATAAAAACCATAATACAACTGATAAAAAGTAGTAGTCTCATGGTAAAAAAAAAACTTGTAATCCATAATTAAAATTTGGAAACTACAACTCAACTATCAACTTAGTTGTAAATCATAATAGGGGCCCCAGTTTGTATTTTAAAGCCAAGCTGTTCGATTATTTACTATATTTGACAAAATTTTTGCTCTGCACAAACATGCAAAAATGTATATAAAACACAAGTTCTTTGAAAAACATGCTATGTCACTAAGTAACGTAACGTGCCAAATGGTGGACTTTTCTGTGAAAATTCCCATATATAGAATGTTTTTTTTTCTCTCAATATTTAAAAAAAAGAAAATTTAATTTTTCTTTGTTATTATTCGTTTTTCAAAAAGCAGGGTTCTAATCGTCGCTTTCGATAACGAGCTGATTCGATCACGTTTTTTTCAGTTTGAGATTGTGAAATTCGATATCAAACCATATTATAACATTGTTCGAAAGCGAATACTTAAATTGAAAAAACGTGATCGAAAGCGGTGATTAGACCCCTGGGCTCTTTTCTCATTGCAAAAAGTAGGGGGAAAAAGTGCGGACTGTTTCGTACAAAAAGTAGAACATTACTCTTACAAAACTTTTCTCAGTTACCCAATTTTCGAGTACGGGAACGCTTTTCTTGCAAATTGAGATCCAAATGTAGAGTAAAGAAATACCTTATTATCCACTACAAAAATACTTACATACATGTATTAACCGACGGTACACCGAATAAGTAGAAATAATTAATGTGATGGTCGTAAAAGATAAACAAGAATACTTATTGAAAGACAGGTAGTAGTAGTGTCTCTCTCTAGCTTATGTTAACAACAATCTTTGCACAAGCAGATAGAATGCCGGCATTTCCCCCATATAGAAGTGAAGTTCAACTTTTCCTTTAGAAAATCACACTAATTATAAAAAATTATCATTCTGTACGAATTGAAAGTACTGATTCAAGGCAAATTCATGAATGTGCCATGTTACGGATTAAGAAGTTATTCCTGCTTAAAAAACTTAATTTTCAGAATTAACCAACTACCAAGTATATTGTTTTGTCTTAAATATCTACAGCATTTTAAATGGATTTCAAGTCTGAGGAAAACAGAATTAAAATTAGTATGTGTGTATATAATGTCTATCCCATCTAGCATTTGGAAGATTGTTTTTTGAAAAATCACCTTGCTGAGTCTTTTTATATATAGATAATTTTTTGTTTAAATTCCCACTTTTATTTTCATGTGAAAAATACTTGCATACATACTTATGTAAATATGTAAATGAATGTACATATTTATTATTATTATTATTTTTTGTCTGTAATTGCAGTTAAAAATGAAATAAATTGTTGTGCTGAAAATAAGAAATCTGCTGACGATAAAGAACCCACTCCGATCAAATGCATACCAACAGCCGACAAGCAAAACGATGAAACTGAAATATCAAATGACGAATGCACCAGACAACAGACGTGCCATAAACTAAAATCTAATTTAGCATTCGAGTGGTCGACAAAGAAAACTTTATGTTCTAAAGTTGTAGCTAGCAAAGGTGCAGTTTCAAAAACTGTGCCGCCACCTTCGAAAGCATTTTTGCTTAGAGAAGAAGCCATACGCCGTAGAGCAGAAGAAGAAAAGAAGATGAGAGAATTTCATGCTCGGCCAGCTCCCAAATTTAATCATCCAGGTATCCAGCAACGTGTTCATGCAGTTACATTACCTGTTACGCCACATGTTCTGAAAAGATCTCGTGAATTTGAAGAGAAACGCAGGAAAAAAGTAATTTTTAATATATATACATACATACATAGTATGTATATTAATAATATGTAATGAATTTCGAAACTTATAACACAAGACAAAAAACTATTGGATAAATAGATATGTTTAACATGATAACATATGTAGCTCTATTAGACATGCAAATCCTGGAGGTATATACATATTCTAATTTTTCAACCAAATGCACAAAAAACCCGAACTATTCCATCGTTTTTATAAAAAAGATCACACAGTGTCGTTTGACACCGTTACATTTTACTTATCATAACATTTAGAAGAATTTATGTAACATGTACTTGCTGTTTTATATTTTCGTTTCATATTTCTGGATCAGTATTTGCTACAAGTCCCCCCCATACATGCATACAATTAAATTGAAAACAATGTGAGTGTGGTAGTAAAAAAATTTGATTGTATTGCTACTTTCTTGCAATTAGTTTCATGTGTAAATGGTAGGTTAATGCAGTTGGTTTTGTGTCTTGCGCTATAAATCTCGAAATTTATCGTCACACGTTATTTTAATAATACTTTATCTGATAGCTGGAAGAGTGGCAACGCAAAAATCAACATCCCCGATTTGAACCGCGACCAGCCACGGTGTTGAAGGAAAAACCATTTGTGCCACAAAAAAAGCCACTTATTGTTCAACAGTGTCTATTTAACTTGCAAACTGAGAAACGGCTAAAAGAGCGAAAACATTATGATGAAATTAAACAAAAAGATATGGAACAAAAACGAAAACAGGTAAAATCTGTAAACACCCTAACCATCTAAAAAAATGTTAAAGTGTATGGATAACTAATAAATACTACATACAACATACTTTTAATATGACTGTTTTCCGAAATGCATATTGCATAGAACAATATGATCCCTGATTTGCATTACTTTTTAAGTCTTTTTGTTTATTTAGTTAGCTAAAACGCAAACAAAAACTCTTAACAAAATTGTCATCTGGTAAATGCTGTCGCCTGGTTGTTAAAAAAATAACTACCAATTTACCCATTTCATTACAAAATATTACTCACTCGAGCCATGCATGACTCACCAAAATCACGTGAACAGTCTCGTTACCTCTTATGGTTTTCATCACTGATCGGCAATGAGTCGTTTTTTCGCTATTCATACTGACTCATGAAATTTTAAATATAAGTGAGTAGACATTATTTAAACTCAACTACTCTGATTTACGTATACTCACGATTATAGGTTAAAATCATACATGGGCATGCTGCATTATATATTTACTGCATTACAAGTTCCAGTAAGCAGTAAATTTTTACTGATTACTGAAAAATTGTTTTGCTAATAATGCACTTTTATCATAGCAAATATCTATTCATTCATGAAAAATGAGTAGGTGTGGCTTGTGGTGGAGTTTAGTAGATCATTTAGAAAAAAATCGCAATACACCCTCAAAATCAGAAGCGATTGATAAAAAAAGGATTATAATACTTATAATACTCACATTGATACAGCTCCTCAACTCATTAATGTATGTTTATTTAAAAGTTTAGTCATTAAACAGTTTGCAAATGGTATACAATAGTAGTAAAAATTCAATTCGCGCAAAAAAAAAACAAAAAAAGCAACATAGAAACACATAAGTTCATAATGAGAACTTTAATGTTCGTATGCAAAGTTAGCATTGTGAATCATAATTAGTTTGCAGTTTCGTTGTACCTCATTAGTGAACAGGCGTCTTAGCGGAGTTTTTTTTACATACATACTAAACAAACGAAATCATAAAAAAATATTCGTAATACATATTGGTGGTATTCGATGTTTGATGCAAATTTTCGTGCGTTAGGGCAAATGCAAAATATCGTAGCATTTCATTGGATTGTGTGTGTATTTTGTTGTTGGATTTTAAAGAAAAGCTACGATATTTTGCATTTGCCCTAACGCACGAAAATTTGCATCAAACGTCGAATACCGCCAATGACTTTAATAAATAAGCTTTATTTGCTTTGCTAATATTTTTTGCATATAGAAATAACAAAAACAAAAAAAAACCGTAAACAAAAAAAAAACAAACAAAGTGCCCTTGAGGAATACTCTATATGAGTACCTCAAAGGAAAAAAATTGTGAAGTGAGTTATAACGGCAGAAATGCCTATTTTACTGTGAGTTCTGATGCTCATAATGATAACAATAAAAATAAAAAATCTGATAATAGACTTGCTGTGAGTTCTGAAGCTCTTAATAAAAATCAAAAATCTGATAATATACTTTTTCTAACGGCAAAACCACAGTTTCGTCAGCGATCAACTTCGCTTTGCCCAATGCCAACTATTGAATCGTTGACATTATTGCCTAGTACTTCTACATTTAACTCAGCGATATCATCCGCTTCGGGCTCGGGGTCATCACTTAACCAAGTTGTCACTGAAGATAAGAGTAGCTCAAAACCCAAGGTCCAAGGCGGAATGGACAGATATATCACAATTTTAAAGCGTGGGCGAAGCCCAAATTCATCAAAAATTTCATCGGTTCCCAAGATATTGCAAGCTAATAACGACCAAGTCGCTGTATCATTCAAAAAAACTTCCAAACCACCACCAATATACCTGAGAGAAAAAAATTCGAATGCCCTTGGTTGGTGAGAACGCATTTCACGTTATTCCAATAAAACGTGGTGAAATTGATGAAACGAAAATTCAAATATACGAAGAAAAAGATTTCCGCAAAATTATTACTGATTTCGAAAAAAAATAAAACAAATTTTTATACTTATCAGCTTAAAAGTGCTAAAGGTATGCAGATCGTATTAAAGGGCATTGATGCTTATGTTAATCCCGAAGAAATAAAAGATGCACTCATCATACAAGGATTTAAAGTAAAAAGTGTTACTAATATAATCAATAGAGAGAAGATCCCCCAGCCTCTATTTCGTGTTGAACTGGAGGCAAATGATATACAGTTAAAAAAAAAAACGAGACACATCCAATTTATATCCTGAAATACCTTTTATACCGAAAAATTGCAGTTGAAAAGCCACATAAGCGTTCAGGTCCCGTACAGTGCCACAATTGCCAAGAATATGGTCATACAAAAACTTACTGCAATTTACCTACAGTTTGTGTTATCTGCGGTGAATTGCATGGTACTGCTAGCTGCACTAAGCCAAAAGATCAAGCAGAGAAAAAATGCAGTACTTGTGGTGGTAATCACACCGCTAACTACAGAGGATGGCCTGTATATTCTTTCGTTAAACAGGCTATGGGTCAAAAACCTAAACTAGCTCCAGCTCAATCAGCAAACGCTTACTCCGCCACTCTTAATCAAACAAGCCAACCAGTTAGTTCACGTGTATCATATGCCGATGCTGCTAAGACTAGTTCTATTCCCACACAAAATGTTCCACCGCCAAATAATTCAACGAATGCAAACTCAAGCTTTAACTTTAGTCGCCTTGAAGCTACTATTGAGAATCTGGTGCTAACTATTAATTGTTTTACAACAAATATGACTAGCATGATGCAAGAAATGCTGCGAATGCAGAATACACTGCTTCAGACATTAGTTAAGAAGCCATGAACACGTTAAAAATATGTTTCTGGAACGCAAACGGCATTCGCCAACATAAAAATTAACTTGAGCACTTCCTCAGGGAAAAAAATATTGGTATAATGTTGGTCTCAGAGACTCATTTGACTTCGATAAGCCTTTTTAAAATTTCTGGCTAAAATTATATATGTTTCAAAGGACCCGAGAGGAAGAGCATGCGGTGGATCAGCAATTCTAATAAAGTCAAGACTCAAACATTATATTATTGACAACATATGTGAGGAACATCTACAAGCAAAGAATATTTGTGTTGAAAATTTTTGCACAAATTTTGTGATATCATCAATTTACTCCCCTCCCAGATTCGCAATTACTGAGAATCAATACGAGGATTAAATCTCGGCCCTTGTTTCGTAGCAGCTGGCGACTATAATGCTAAACATACGTTCTGGGGTTCGCTTCATATTACACCCAGAGGTCGAGCGTTGTTCAACACAATTTCAAAAATGGGCTTGGACGTCATTTCGAGTGGGGAGCCTACTTACTGGCCTACTGACATAAATAAAATTCCGGATGTTATAGATTTTGGCGTCATGAAAAACATTTCTAGGGAATTACTTAACGTTGAAGCTTCTTTAGATCTCTCGTCCGATCACGATCGTTACAATCTGTAGCCCACAGAGAAGTGATTTACCTCACTCGTATGTGAAGATGATCAGTCGTGTAAATTGCTGCGATTTAAAAAATATCTTAGTAGTCATTGCACGGAAAACATTACGCTAAGAACACCCGAGAATATTGAAGCTAACATCGCCAACCTTAACGAAACGATTACACAGGCTGCTGAACATGCTACTACCTCCCATCCGCAGACTGGATTTAATAAAATTTATTCTACCGATATTGAACGTGTCGTGTGTGAAAAAAGAAGAGCTAGAAGGGAATGGCAACAGCACAGATCACCACAACTTAAAATCACATTTAAAGAGTGCACTAAATGACTCCAAGAGTTACTTGCAATTGAAAAAACTTCATCTCTTAAAAATTATCTGGAAGGTATTGATGTCACACCAGCATCTAATTACTCTTTGTGGCACGCTGCTAGATAGCTGAAAACCCCCGTTGAGTTTAAACCACCTCTGCGAACATCTACCGGAGGTTGGGTAAGAAGCGATACTGAAAAAGGTAACATATTTGCTAATCATTTAAAATACGTATTTACCCAAACACATGTACTGGTGTTGCTGATTTGCCGAGTGTAGTTGCTCTACCGCCGCGACCCATAAAGTTTAAGATGCGCGATGTACAAAAACTAATTGCTGAACTTAATCCGAAGAAATCTCCAGGTATTGATGGCATTAGTAACAAGATGCTGATGAACTTGCCTCATATTGCAATAAGAATCCTGCTATTTATTTTTAATGCCATTTTACGAATGCAGTATTTTCCACATAACTGGAAACTAACCAAGATTAAAATGATTCCGAAGCCGGGCAAAGATCTTACCAAAACTTTTCGAAAAGCTGCTCATGACTAAATTGTCCACAATTTTAGCTGATCCCGGACCATCAATTTGGCCTTAGAAGTCAGCATAGCACTATTGAGCAAACGCATAGATTGGTTCAAGTTATAAGGAGGACTTTTGAAGAAAAGAAGTATTGTTCTGCCCTTTTTATTGATGTTTCTCAGGCATTTGACAAAGTATGGCACGAAGGCCTATTTTTAAAATTGAAGACATATTTGCCAATAAATATAGAAAAACTTTTGAAAAGTTATATTGTTGATAGGAAGTTTACTGTTGTGGAAGGAGACTTCATGAGTGTGCCCGAATCTATATCTTCTGGTGTGCCACACGGTAGTATTCTGGGACCAGTCTTGTATTTAATATATACTTGTGATATGCCTGTGAGCAATAACATCCACACTTCTACATTTGCCGATGATACATCCTGTATGAGTATGCACAAAAACCCTGATGAGGCATCCCGCAATCTCCAAGCACACATTACCCAGCTTGAAATATGGTTGAACTTATGGAGAATTAAAGTAAGTGAACAAAAGTGTGTTCGTATAACAATTAACCTAAGAAAAGATACCTGTTCCCCCATTCGAATCAACAATCAAAATATTCCTCAACATTCTCAAGTGAAATACCTTGGCATACACCTTGATCGAAGGCTTACATGGAAATATCATATTGACTCTAAGTTAACCCAAATGAAACTTAAATTAACTCAAATATATTGGTTAATTGGCAGAAATTCAACACTCAGTCTAGACTGCAAACTTTTGATATACAAGTCGCTTTTGAAGCCAATATGGTGATATGGAATTCAGCTATGGGGAACTGCTTCAGCTTCAAATGTGGATAGAATCCAACGACGGCAAAATAAAATTTTACGGTTAATAACATCGGCCCTATGGTACATCAAAAATTCAAATATACATCGTGATTTAAATATGCGACTAGTGACTGAAGAAATCGCAAAATACGCAGGCAAATATTTAACAAAACTCGAGTCACATCCTAATCCGCTTGCTCGTAATATCTTGAACTTTACTGGACATATCCGCTTAAAAAAGAGGGACACAAGGGCCCTAATACTCAGCACCCCAAATTTTACGGTTAATAACATCGGCCCCATGGTACATCAAAAATTCAAATATACATCGTGATTTAAATATGCGACTAGTGACTGAAGAAATCGCAAAATACGCAGGCAAATATTTAACAAAACTCGAGTCACATCCTAATCCGCTTGCTCGTAATATCTTGAACTTTACTGGACACATCCGCTTAAAAAAGAGGGACACAAGGGCCCTAATACTCAGCACCCCAAATGATACTTCTTGAAAATAATTATTGTGCTTAATACGAAATTTATGTATTATTAATTACTATCACTAAGTTTATGTCCGATACTGGTCGGGCCTAATAATTATATTTAGATTTAAGATTTGAATACTTATTGTTAGTTCATATTTGAAGACACAATAAATAAATACATATGTACATATATTTTAAAAAAAAATTAGTTTGCATCGTACTTAGGCATTGATTTAAGGAGAGTCGAAACCAACAACGTCATAAATGTTGATAAGTATGAGTTCGATGCGCACTTCAAACTTTCGAGTGAATATGATTCATAGGCCTTTCTCACATGAGAACAATTGTGCTGGCATAACATGCCAGTTTGTGGGTGAGAGAGGCAAAGAGAGGGGTTTCGTGTTTGGCATAATTTTTCAATCAGCTACAACCCCGCATTAGCAGAACAAAACCAATACACACATAACTTAAAGAACAGCAAATATCAAATGCATACAAAAACACTAACACACAAAGCTATGTATACGTATAAATTTTTATGCCGGATGAATTAGTCTCGTGTGTTCTTAAAAGAACAAAAATTGTGCGGCATAAAAATTAGTCTCGTGTGTGACAGGCCATAGACAACATTGCAATAAGTATTAGTGCGCATAAGTACAAGAAATTATAAGTCACTACTCATTGCTGTTCTCTGGGGGGTTACTCTCTATTACGATGCGAAAGAAAAAGAAATTTGATTAATAAACCTTTTATAAAACCAAAATATTTATATTTAAATCGTAGTTTTTAGGGAAAAAGCCAAAAAATTACAAACAAAACAACAGCAGTTTGAAATTTTAGTGTATTGCATGTGAGCAAATGGCAAATAAGCTGCAAATAATTTGTGGACAAAATTGACAGACGACCTAAATTATAATGGATCTCCTGTAAGCGATATAGCTGATTGATTATAATGAAATGTGACACTAATAGTACTTATAATATTACACATGTATGTTTGTATGTATGTATTCATATTTGATTTAAAAAATCACACCAAGTGAAAATGCGTAAAAATAAATTAAGAATTTCCAGCACAGGTGATGGTCCCTCTCAGTTTATTATTTTCTCAATCGCTACGTAGATCTCTTTTAAGCGACGGGACATTGACTGCTGCTATATTCCTAAGGTATGGTCCTGGCCAATTTGATGTTGGATTCCATCGTGGCAAAGTAATTTTAAGGCAGCGAAGTATGAAATTAGTAACGTGTATCATGCTGTCGAACTTATGAAGTATACTTTGTAGTATGAAAATCAAACATTTTTGATTTCTGTGGGCGGAGCTTCGCTAAGTACGATAATAAGTATTGTGTATCATGCTGTTGAACAGCGAAATTAGTTTTATGAGGAGCTGATTTAGAAAACGCAGTGTTTCTGCGGCTCAATTTTAAAATTAGCTTTATGTAGCGGATATTTTAATTAAAAAAAAAAGAACATAAAACATTATTATAACCATTCTCTACAACATGCTCCTTTTGTTTTTGCATTATTTATTTTATTCTTTTCAACTGCAGTTCACTTATTATTAATAAATCCACGCCTTAAAAATTTTCTTTCAAATGAATTAGTATGATTTGTAGTAACGTGTATCTGAAAATCCGTACTACAACTCATGCTACGCAAAGTACGGAATTAAGTATCGTGTATATCATGCATTATACTGGGCTCACACGACTACTTGTTTTAATGTGCCTTGCTCCGACCCTGTTGTATTTGAACTGCTGCTCTCCTTGTGTAGGCCTTGCTACATACTACAAATCGTACAAGTATGAAATTAGTAACGTGTATCATGCTGTCGAACTTATGAAGTATACTTTGTAGTATGAAAATCAAAAATTTTTGATTTCTGTGGGCGGAGCTTCGCTAAGTACGTTATTAAGTATTGTGTATCATGCTGTTGTACAGCGAAATTAGTTTTATGAGGAGCTGATTTAGAAAACGCAGTGTTTCTGCGTCTCAATTTTAAAATTATTATTATTTTAACCATTCTCTACAACATGCTCCTTTTGTTTTTGCATTATTTATTTTATTCTTTTCACCTGCAGTTGACTTATTATTAATAAATCCACCACATTATTCATTAATCCGCGTGTGTATTGCCTTAAAAATTTTCTTTCAAATGAATTAGTATGATTTGTAGTAACGTGTATCTGAAAATCTGTACTACAACTCATACTACACAAAGTGCGGAATTAAGTATCGTGTATACCCTGCATTGTATATTTTCTATTATTTTATGCAATCACTTTTCAACACTGTCTAGCATGAAATATTTGACAATCGACGGACTCTCCCTATTTTATTAGTGGTTTTTATTTTAATTGTATTGCACAAAGTGATTAAAAATCACATTTTAAGCTTACGGAAAATTTGAATTATATACAATTTTTAAGTATACGGTAAAAATTACCTTAAAGGCTGTAGAATATAATATTTTTTATAAAGTAAATACTACATAAATATAGTGTAAAAAAATTGCAATCACTTCCGTTCAAAGAAAGACGACAAAAGAGAAGAAAAAAAGTACATGAAATCGTTTTCATTTTCTCATTATTAACAACGACATTACTCAAATTACATTTGAGCTTAAAAAACGCCTACGACAAAGAATACTGAATAAATATCTTAAACTGAAAGTTTAAAAGTTTTACGGAAAATATGGTTGATCGTTTGGTGAATTCAGAAGCTAACTCTAGACGCATAGCTATGGTGGAAAATTGTTTTGGTAGTTCGGGTGTACCTTTGGCTATACCAGGTCGGGTGCTAGTTGGTGAAGGTGTTTTAACAAAAATGTGTCGAAAGCGTCCAAAGTCGAGACAGTTTTTCCTTTTTAATGATATTTTAGTGTATGGAAATATTGTCATAGGGAAGAAAAAGTACAATAAACAACACATAATGCCCTTGGAAGAGGTGTCACTGGAGAACATTGATGATTGTGTACAATATCGCAACGGTTGGTTAATACGTACGACAACAAAATCATTTGTAGTATGCGCTGCTACTGCAACTGAAAAACAAGAATGGATGGCTCATATCAACAAATGTGTAGAAGATTTGCTTCGTAAATCGGGTAAAAAAGCAGTGGAAAACCATGCAGCAGTTTGGGTACCAGATGCTGAGGCGACTGTCTGCATGCATTGCAAGAAAACGCAATTTACAATGATTGTAAGACGTCACCATTGTCGCAATTGTGGAGCAGTCGTTTGTGGGCCTTGCTCTTCTAAAAAATTCTTATTGCCGCAACAAAGCTCCAAACCGCAAAGGGTGTGCACATCGTGTTATGAACGCCTTAGCAAAGCTGTGAAGCAGGAATCGTCTAAAATTCACTCTGCGGTCAGCCACCAATCACACACTGATCCACATGTAACTACTGCCGAATCATCTGGGGATGATGATTCTGATGATGAAACAAACGGTGCTGGCACCGAACAGCATGATCAGCCTAAATTTTACGGCGACACAAGCGTCTTATCAGCTAATGATTCAACAAAAAATGAAACATTAGCATCCTCCCAGTTGAACGCTGCTCACACACCCAATAACTGATATTTGCATACATTGGAAAAAGGTTGGGTGTGGGTGATTAACAAATCAAAATGAAAAAGAATCATCATTATTATGTTATGAAAAAGAGTTGTTATTAATTAAATCATTTAATATATGTATATTTTTAATAATTTGAATTACAAGGCATACATATTGCGTTTCTAAACGAGGACTTTATTATAACGTTGTTTTGTAAGAAATGGTAAAAAAATTCTAATAATTTAGTAAATAAATTCATAAATACATTCAAGTTGCAATTTTCATTGATAAAAATTTCAGTACAACAAAAGTATGGTGGTTAATATAAACTTTATTTAATATGAAATAATCAGTATTGCCCCCGAATCAAAATTAGAAAATATATAATAGGAATAAATATTGATAGGTAGGTATATTAAGTTTGTTTACAGTATTTCATCTTGTTGCATTAAATAATTTATAAACTGATAATAAATAGTGTTTGCTAGTTCAAGGCTATGATGGCCGTAAATGAAATTTATAACAAACTGTACATGTATGTATGTATGTCTATTAATGCTAGTTAGCTTATAATTAATTATGTACACAGTTGAAAATCTTTTTATCCAGTTTTTAATTTGATTATTAATCGCATTCCTTTTATTTCAGATAGATGTAAAATGCAAATGCCTCGATTAAATTATTATTTGCAACACAATTTATTTTCTTTAAATCGATACTTCCAAAATTTCTACGTACATACATATGTACATACATATGTACATACATATGTATCTACATATGTATGTATATTAGTATGTATGTTTCATTTAGTTAAATATTCTGAAAAGATGAGAGTCGCATTCTGAGAAGATTTAATGATTTATTATTACTATAAATATATTATTAACGCATATTAAAATATATTATATATGTATATGCATGTGTATATATCGTTACCTAAAATGCCAAAAGGCATTAATTAACAAGAATATAATTTTACAAGTGAATTTGTATTTTGTTTGCTTGTTAATAAAGCGTCATATTTGACCACAGAAGTGCAAAATTTTGTCAAGACATGTAGTTTAATAGCATTTATAATAATCAATGAAAAATTCAATTTTGATTTGATTTTGTGTTTTAGCTAACGATGTGTATGTATGTCCATACATATATACTCATACCAGTGCTACTTAACACTGAATGTATGAGTAATAATATGTTGTGTTGTACTTAGCGAAATTTGAAAACGTTATGAAAAATCACGAATCAATAAACATTAAAAAATAATGTAGGTGCAAGATTAGTGCTCCATGTTAAGTTTCGGTGTATAAGAACTTATTTAGACGAGAACAGTTGTCCAGTTTTAACCCTCATGAGTTTACTCTCCTTAATAATAAAAATGATGATACTTACACTCTATCGACGCAACCTCAAAATTGAATTTTAAAAATTTTACCACGATAGGAGGTGCATATCGTCACCTTAAATGCAAACGGACGTAACTACACAAACATTCGAAATCGAGTTTTTGATTGATTATGGTTCATTTTATCAAACTACATGTTCACAGAAATATTTAGACCTCTGCGATCAAAAATGACGACTTTATTAAAGGAATTTAAACGGACGTAATTAAAGCTTAAATATATGTATATAAAAAGAAATAAATGGTTAAAAACATATAAGTATCCATACTGCAAGTAAATTTAGAAGAAAATGTTCAAGAATACTTTATTATTACTGATTTTGTAACGTTTTTTGTTTCTCCTGTAAAATATATAAATGTGTAGTTACGTCCATTTGCATTTAAGTTGACGATATGTATTTATAAATTTGGTCTATGTTATAAATCAATTAGTGAAATCTAAAAACAAAAAAAACCTAAAAATTGTACTGAATAAGTAAAATAATAATAAAAAATGTTTAAAATATTAATTTAAAATTATATTCTTGTTAAATTATCATTAACTTTGTATTATACATATCGTCAGCTAAAATGCAAAATGGCTTAACTAACAAAAAATTCAAAATCGAGTTTTTGATTGATTATTATGAATGCCATTAAACTACATGTCTTGACAAAATATTACACTTCTGCGATCAAAAATTACGCTTTTATTAACAAATAACAAGGCCACTTAACTACACGTTTGTTCAGTTTTTTGTTTAGTTTTTTGTTTCTCCTGTAAAATTATAGTTTTGTTAGTTACGCCTTTTTGCACTTTAGCTAACGATATACAAATATACATACATACCCGGTGTTACCCCCTAAAGAGTACCCTATATTTTAATCTATAGTCCTTGAAAAAATTTAACGTGCGTCACATGGCTTTTGTTAAAAAAACGACAAAATTATTTGGCTATAAATAAGTTATTTTAGAATTCTCTCATATTCATCTTTCTGTTTTTTTCATTTCATTTATTTATAAATTAAGAATCAAGCCTTTAAGGCCAAATATGATATGACATGAAAGAAATAAATACATGTTAACATTTCCATCAAAATCGTCATATTTCAAAAGAACTTGGCACATTACAACACTCCACCAAAAACTAAGGAAGGGCCTTATGTATAAGAAAAAACTGGCATGAAGTTAGCATAAGTTGCAAAATTTAACATGATCTTAAAGAGTTTTGCCATAAAATTCGAATTCTTCACTTATGCTAAGTTCATGCCAATTTTATTATCCATGAGGGCGTAAATCTGCAGAGTAAACTGTGTTTTACACTATTTGTTTTTCGTCTGATTTCAGTATCTATCTGTAAAATAGTGCTGTCTCATTCATCTGCACTTCAATTGTAAAAATTTTAAAATAAGCTGTTACAATCAGGGTAGAACTCGGAAAGGTGTAAAGAAAGACAGCTTTAACTTAATATGGTCCTAGATCACAATTTCATATTTAGGTTAATGTACTTCACAATTTTTCATTGAAATTGAGAATTTAAATTACATGAGTTTGATTAAAGGTTTGTGTCTAAAACGAGCTACTGAAAGAGTTCGATACAAGTCTAACCAAGATGCATAGCTCTACTTCTACTTCTCCAACAGTTATTCATGTCTATGAAATTATCCCTTCTATAAAGACATTTTTAACATTTGTTGGACTTACGTTCGCTACATTCATGGTAGAGTAATTTAATAATGGCCATTATCGTGGTTGGCGTATTTCGAGTTCGACTAGGACAGTTTAGTCAATGATTGAAGAAAAAGTGTTAAACAACTCTAAATACGCCAACCACGATAAGCGGAAATATAATAATAATTATTTATTCTACCATGGATACATTCATCTTTGTTTTTAGCATACTTTTTATTTTTGCTCAAAAATGTTAATGTGATTAAGCATCGGAGAATAGGGGCTCAGTCGCAAATACAAAGAAAGGCAAAAACAATTCCCTTAGTATGTATATATACATATTTTAATATTATTTAATCTATTTGCAATTCGCTCAGTTGCAAATTAAAACTTTCCAATTAATTTTGAATTTTCTTAATTACTACTTTTTTATTTCTTTGTAGGAAGAAGAAGAACGTAAAAGGATTGAGAAGGAACATATCAGGGAATTAAGAAAAGCAACCACATTTAAAGCAAGACCAAACCCTTTTAAAAATTAATTCAATTTTGTATAAGTAAAAAATTGTTTTAAAAAATATCATTTTGTTTTTTCTTACGACTACATTTAATTGGTACACCAGATTTTTGTAGGATGTGCGGGGATGAAGAGGAACCAGAAACCATTGAACATATTATCTGTCACTGCCCGAAGCTGCAACGTCATAGGCTTAGATGGCTGAGCAGACGTTTCCATGAAAGCATCACTGATGTCGGGAAGTGTAAACTAGAGGACATCAGGGGCTTCATCATGGGGATTCGGTGGCTTAATGATAGATAATAGGGTTTCTTCTGGCTAAAAATGGGAGGGGTAAATATTACCAGTAATGGGCAATAGAAGGGAATCACAATGGACCCAGTTGGGTCTCCGAGTGGAGGTGCGGTAGGCACCACCCTTCCTAACCTAACCTAACCTACGACTACATTTTGTTGCTAGATTAAAGAAAAAAGTTGCGGTGCTCTTTTATCTATTACAAACATTTTGTTTGCGAAGTTGAAATACGCCAAGCACCAGAAAGTGGACAATATCATTTTGTTGTTAAACACGAATACCAGATGTCCAACACTTACAAAACACGTGCCCGAAAAATTTTCCCAAAAAGGCACAATACAACACGAACGAAAAAACAATTTTTTTATATTCAGGTGTATGTATAGGCGTGGGGTACATTACCCGCCCCCTCCGTTGTCACCCTAGATTATAGCTACGCAATTAATGTATGTATACATATCGCACACTAAATCATAAAGAGTCACAACTCAAAAAATTTCAGTTATGAGTAGTGGCAAATAACTGTTGATAGTGTACAAATGGCGCAAGTATGTAACATAAAAACAAGCATAACGGTATTTTACATTCTTCAAGAAGACTGTATTGCAAAAGAAATTGTTGCGGTCGTTAGAGATTTGTTAAATTAACTTACTTTATAAAAAAACAAAATCACTGATCATTTTAAGTTGTGAGTGTATGATTTAGTGTGCGATATGTACATATGTATGTATGTATATGCATACATATCAAACACCAATATTCAATATACGCCAACTCAAAAAAGCTAACTTTTCAGTAGAGCGAAAAAACTAGCTAATTCGTGGTAGCTAACCAGTTATTTTGGTGTACGATACAAGAACCATTCTTTAGCTATTTGGGAGGTCTGAATAGGATTTTTGTCCTTTTGGAACATTCATGCTCGATTTAAGATAAATTTCAAGAAGTGCAGCGCAAATATCAGCAGAAGTGTAGAGAATCATCTGGATTGAAAGTTGGTGTCAAAACGGTCCACCGAGCGCTACGTTCAAGTAATTTATATACACAAGTTCTGAGAAGAAAACTACACAGCTCTAACTAAAATGAGAGGCGACGCCTAGAATTAAAAAAAATGTAAGAACCGAGAAAATCGTTCGTAATTTTTACAGAAGCAAGTTTGAGGTCTTTGGAAAGAAAAGTTCTAAAATTTGGAGAAACATAATTTAGGAATTAAACCAAAATAGTGTTATATCAGATGGCAGATTCTGCCATGAAATATGGTGGGATTTCGGTTATGGTATGGTGCTGTAAAGCTGGAAGCGTAGTGGGAAGCTTAGTATTTATTGACAGTTTAATGAACAAAACCTACTACTCAAATATTTTAAAAGATAATTGGGCGCCTATATTCGAGAAATTAAACTTAGATTGAGAATAAATCTCTCCAATAGGACAAAAATCCTCTTCACACCGCCAAAATAGTTAAATTATGTTTCTTGTATCACACACCAAAATACATAACTGGACTATCACCCACAATTACCGGACCTCAACATAATTGAACATTTCTGAAAGAATTTTGGCAGACACTCCAGAAAAGAAACAACCAGCAAAAACTTTCTGACGCAAATTTTGCAGGAATGGCCAAAAATGTCAATTGAAGTAATAAATAAATTTATGGAATTAATGCCTAAAAGGCTACAACCAGTTCTAAAAGCAAAAGGAAATCAACAAAATTTTCTCAACCGATATATATTTCTGGTTTCATTTTAATCAAAATATGTAATTTTCATGTCAATATTGGAAATAGTTCCAATTTTATAACGTTTTTCGCACTCCTGTAAACTGCAGATAGGTTATTTCGTCTTTAAGGTGACGATGTGTATTAATTTGTATAAGCCAATTGAAGCTGTGAACGGCAATGCCAATCTTTGTGAGTTTGACAAACGAGCGATTTCCACATTAAAAAAAGTACTGATTGGACGATGATTTTGTGCATTGGAAGTCGTTTGCAGAAATTCCCCCTTATAGTGGTTGTCGTTTTTGTAAGATTATAGAACATCGCGATACATTTTCTTTAATCTAGGGCCAAAACGTGCAGTCGAAATACGCCAATCACGATAAGGCCTATTATTTTAGACACCCAAGACAAAAAGCAATAAAAATCTAAATTTTTTCGAAATACGCCAACAACGACAAGGGGATTGTAATCAATAACAAAATGTTGTTTTCTGATGCAACATACATGTCGGATGCACTCAGCGACTCTATAAAAATATTTCTTTAACATACCCGACACTTTTCTGGTTCGAGCCTGTCCGTAAATGCACCACAGCTATGTATCAAATAAACTTTAAAACTATGTAACTTTAAAATGCAATACAAGTTCGCCGATAATATTTTTTAATATTAGCCATATTTGGATTTAAATTTCCATTTGCAGCGCAGCGACTCATTTGCGTGCCCCTATCTTTCGTTATTGAAAATATTGTAGTTAGAATAGAAATTAATGTACCAAATATTAACCGAAATAAAGGTTTTATTTTCGTCAACATTTTAAAGACAAATGAACATTAATATCTTAGAAGTTGGCATCATTACCCCACGAGGATTTGACAGTATCGTCATTCCAATCTTCAGCACCGCCAACAGCTTCGGCGGCAACTTCCTCAGCCCAGTTAGTAGATTCTTCAACAGGGTGATCGACAACCTCCTCGACTTTAAGTGCAGGCATAATTTCTTTAGCCGCTGCTTCTTCTTTCTCAGCCTCCTCAGGATCGCGATAAAAGAACAAGTCAACAACTACACCCCAATCGACGCCGCGAGAGATTGCACCACGGAGGCGAAGAACCTCACGGGATAACAACCACCACATCAAACCGATGGAGTGGGGAGATTTGTTATTGCATGGAATGGCAATATCGATGTAACGGAGAGGAGAATCAGTATTGGTAAAAGCAATAACTGGTATGTTCACATAAGAAGCTTCCATGATTGGCTGATGATCAGTCAGTGGATCGGTTACAACCAATAAACGGGGCTCACGGAAAGCAGATTGAATTTGATTAGTGAATGCACCCGGAGTGAAACGACCAGCAATAGGGGTAGTATCAGTGTACTTGGCAAACTTCAATACTGCGCGTTGACCAATGGGACGAGAAGATATGACGAAAACCTGCAATATAGTTAATACATTAAAATAGTGCAGAATAAGTACAATAAGTAAACGCGTCCATTACGTTTGTTTTATCAGATTAGAAAATGTCGTCATTTTATATCAGACCCGAAAGATTAGTAGAATATTCATCACAAAACGCTTCAACTTTTTCATTTTTGTTGTTGTTATTTTTACTTACATCTTGAGGATGTTCAATGGCAGCAATCGCTCGAGCAGCTAGAACCAATTTTTCCCAGGTTTTGCCCAAGTTAATGATGTTGACACCATCCGGACGACGCTTGTAAACGTATTGCTCCATCTGGAAGTTTACGGTCTCTGACCCCAAATGCGTAGTGGCTACCAACATTTTAGTTATGTCTTCCTCTTTGAGGGACAAAATATCTAAACTTCCCGACATTTTAACGTGTTAAGAGTTACGGAACCTGCAACGTAGAAAACATTAGTCTACGCTACATGTGAACTTGGAACGCAACATAACCTCACTAACAGCACATATTTACAACACGTGTCAGTGAAATCGTATTTTTCAATGATATAAATAAGCACACAAATTATTAAAATCTTAGTGAAATTATCTTACTTATTCATACATGTATAATTTATATGTACATATTCAGAAATAGTTTCCATTTCTTTTACAACAGTTTACTTACGTTGTGGATGCCACTGGGAGTGATAACAAAGTGAGCGAGTTGTCATTTTGGCTGCCCCTTCAAACCTTTTGTAGCTGTGCTGATAAGGTAATATGTGTATTAAGATTTTACAAATTGAACTGTCAAACCAGTGTATGAAAATAAACCATCATTTTTTGTACATAGCTAGTGACAGTTTCTGGTTAAAAAAAAAATATCAAGCATACACGCGCTTACCTCTTGTAAACGAAGTGACTTCCACACAGTTGCATATAGCTTAAGAGTTGCAAAGATCTGTACTATGTAGTACACTAAAAGAAACTATCACTATCATTCTGTTTTCGGGTATTGTAACAGGACTTTGAGGATGCCGCGATATAAGGATATTTCTTAACTCCAATGGAAGCCAAGCTTAAATTATAGTCCGTTCATTCAGATTTTAATGAAGTAAAATGATTCAGTTTATAAATTAATATTTACGGATTTATTATACAAAATCCCATTTTACAATTGAGAAACTGAAAGGCAAACAGACGAATTTTGTTGACGAAGGAATTTTTACATATCTCTTTAGTTTTTCCTACTCTCAGCATTAAGCAGGTATATTAACGTCAAAAAGTCATGAAGAAAACAGTCTTAATGTAAATTTGGGTGACTTTTCGAAGGGGCTTAAATAAAAATTTGGCGAACCTAGGTAGGATAAAATGGCAAAATGTAAATAGGCGCAATTTACACTGTGCCTTTTCTGCTTGCATGTGTAGGCAGGCTGTTTTAGTTTATTGGTGAGAGGTGGTGGACACAATTTACACTGTGCCTTTTCTGCTTGCATGTGTAGGCAGGCTTTTTGAGTTCGTGGGTGAGAGGTGTTGAGAAGCTTGTGGGGTAAAACAAAAGGCACGAAATGAAAATTCGAGGGGATTAGGCAGAATAACATATTCGTCAGTAGAACAACAGTAGGATAATTTAGCACCATTAATGCCAAAAACAGCAATGCTGTGAATGTGCCTTTCTACAAAATTACTTAAATTTAAAAAAAATGATCTAGGTGTATTAAGTTGTTATTTTATTTGTTAATTGCAGTTACATGTAGGCTACATGTTAAATTTTTGTTTCAAAGTTCAATACGTTCACACTTTTTTACTACCACACTCATACATTTGGGAATTGAATTCCAGGTGGACTTCAATTTTTCTTTCAACACTTCATTAAATTTTTCTTTCAATTTAACAGCTGTCTTAATATAATTTTAGTGCTTGTAAAAAATTTAAAACAGAAATAATTTAGAAGAGAAATTATAGGAAAATGGGCAAGTTCACATTTTTTGGTTTTCTCGCTGCGTTTTGCTTTCACAATATTGTTTTCAAGTGAGAAGAATATGAGTTTCATTGTTCAAAAGTGAAAATTGATATAATGCAATCGTTTGAAAAGAAATGCGGAGTGAAACTGTGGAGATTCCCTAAATGTACTAAATTACTCATTGGTGTGCTATTATACTTTCCGAGTTTGAATTGTACCAAAAAAAAGTTACAATTGTACCAACCCTGCCATCCCTGATGTTAGCGCCTTCAAAACAATGCAACCCTGCATAATTTAGCGCCATTAATGCCAAAAACAACAATACTGTGAATGTACCTTGCTACAAAATTACTTAAATTTAAGTGTATAATTGCAGTTAGTAGTTGCACCACAAGTTTCTCAGTTATTTTAAAATATTTGAACATTTATCATGTAAAATTGTTTAAAATTTCTTATTGCATAAAAATTTTGAAGTTTATAGACAATTTTAAATTGGAAAAAATAAACACGGAAACCATATTTTTTAGTGCACAAAAGTTTTGTTTTTTAAATTCCAAACTATTTATTTTTGCAATTATCAAAACAGCAAAAATGGTTATGCCGATCAACTGTATCTTTAAATTTTGACGTGGAATCACATGTAAGTTTATTAAATCGAACCAAGAATACATTATTTTTATTCGGGATATTTATTTGGAATTTGTGGCGATGCCAAGTGAAAATTTAGAACTTAAGCTAAGGTTGTTATCCCTCCTCTTTTTCCCGTACACTGTACTCTTTTTTAGGTATCACTGTGCTCGGAAAAAGTTAGCGTCCGGAAAAGTCCTACTTTTTACAAATAAGAAATTTTAACCAATCAATGATGTGTAATCGGTTGGACTTTAAATATTTTTTTCTCAGTTGATGAATTACTTTTTAATGAATTCTTGTGCTAAACCCCCGACAAAGGTGCTATAAGTATGTAGTGTGTGTCTGTACTTATCCACGAACAGACTAAACTGCTGGACCGATTTTGATTTAGTTTTTTCTGTTTGAAAGGTGAACCCGACCTTTTTTTTTGGTTGGGAGTTAATAATAAATAGGTATATAATAACAAAAATTAAACATTTTAAAAACTCTCAAAAATATCTAGAAACGATGTGATATCTTCTAAACGGCTGGACCGTTTTTCTTTGGTCTGTACGTGGTTAATAAATACTACAATTTATGTACATACATACAGTATGTATGTATGTTTCCAAGATACCCTACAGGAAATATCAATTGAGAAACAATATTGATTCACCAGTGCTCTTGTCACCAATCCTACTGACGAATTGTACCACAGAAAATGTTTTTTGGTCCAAATATTTAACATGTGCATGTTATTGAAAATCAGCTATTGCCGTTGGTCCTATTGTCTAGGTAGTTATTTTTGGACCATATATAGACATTGCCTCACTAGTACAATTTAGTAATTCCAGTCTACATTTTTGCTAATGAAACTGTATATTTTGTCCACATTTGGTGTTTTATTAAAAGAAAATAATACAAAAAAAAATATGTACATATGTATGTATATAGTTACGTAATACGTATCGGTCAAGTAGAAGGACATGAAAGATAAAATGCGGATGTCCCCGCACACTTTTTTAAATGTCAGAACATATAATTTTTACAACTCAGGGTGTGTGCCAAGTTTCGTAATAATTGGTTATGTAGAAGCCAGTGAAATATTATTTTAAATGGGCCCATCGATATTGTGTCATTACGAGCGTGCAAGGTGTCTTATAAGTTTCGTAGCAATCCCATAAATAAAAGTAGATATGTAAGTATTCCGCTCTCTTTTTTCGAAATCGGAATTAGAAGCTTCCTTTCAGATAACAAAAAGAATTTCTCAAATCTGTCAAAAACGTTCTGATCTATGAAGTAACACACATACATACAAAAATACTTCATCGAAATCTAAATTCTGTTCGATAGAAAATTCGTTGCTCAACGAAATTTTCGATGCTCATAATATGAATTGAGCATTCGATTTTCGATCCTGGAACTCATAGTAAGGTCCACTGTCCACTTATTATTAGTTGCATTTGATTTTTGATATTCGCTGCCTATCGAATCTCAATTTATGTGTGTGAAGATAAATTTAAATTTAACTAGCAGAGACAAAAACCAAAAAGTTTTACAGAGCTCATTTTGCAGTTAACGGAGCACTGTTAAGCACTTAACAGTCCTAGTAAAATAAAGGAATATTATTTCGGTGACGAAATCCAGGAACAGGGACTGATACTATACACAAAAATTAATGGAAAATATGGTCCGAGATCTGAATAATGAAATTATACTAATGGAATACATAAGAGATATATCAATAACACAGAAACTTAATTTTATAAAGGTCCTATTTTGAAACGAAAAGTCATTGTGGGAAATAGGAGATGAGCACATATATCCCACTATATAGAAATATTGTGCTACTGATGGCTCGCTAAAGAGCAAATCAAGTTGCATATCTGCAACCATTTTGGGACTTTGGAAAAATGAATTAAAAAAGTCATATTTCTGGAGAAGATTATTGTTCATTGTGGGAAATAGAAGATGAGTACATATGTATATCCCAAACTTTATTTATTATCAAACTACATGTTCACGAAAATATTTAGACCTCTGCGATCAAAAATGACTACTTCATTAAAGAAATTCAAACGGACGTACATAATTGCGAGCATCTATTTTTTATTGCAAGCAACGTAACTAACATAAAAGCTTAAATATATATAAAAAGGAAATAAATATAAGTATCCATACTACAAGTAAATTTCGAAGAACGTTTTCAAAAATACTTTATTATTATTGATTTTGTAACGTTTTTTGTTTCTCCTGAAAAAAATATAAAAGATTAGTTACGTCCGTTTGCATTTAAAGTGACGATATGTACTTATATATTTAAAGGAATAAATTTTTTAATTAAATAATTTCCCAGTTGACCAAGACTTTCGTTATTGATATCGATCATTTATCGTGTACAACTATCGATAGTGACACTCAAAAAACATTCGTTTTCGAAGTTTCGCTAGCAATATCAAAAGTGAGAGAAAATCGAACATATTTTGATATCACAAAATTTACACTGGGTGGGTCTTCCCGTAGCAATTTCATTGCTGAGAACAAGCAAAATAATACCAATGGAAGCCAAGCTTAAATTATAGTCCGTTCATTCAGCTCTCCATAAAATAAAATGATTCGGCTTATAATTTGATATATACGGATTTATTATGCAAAGCCTGGATATGAATAGTCAGTGGACTTGTAACCCGATAAGTTTTGCCTTTCAAATTTCAATACATTCACACTTTTTCACTAATACATTCATACTTTGATACAACTTTGACTTCAAATTTTCTTTCCAATTGTGTGTTCAAACTCAAATTCTTTTATTACACATAATGTTATATTCCACATAAAAATTTTAATTAAATTTAAATAAATATGCTTAGGAACAAAAATATGTAAAAAATATAATGATGTGTTGCGGTTTATAGACCTAAATAGAAGCCATGAAGTTGTGTTGTTTTAAGCTGTTTTCTTATCAACGGCATATTGAAAATAAATGTGCGTGCAGCCTCGTCACAGCTTTCAATTTAAATTACTGTTGACAATCAGTGTGAAAAACTTGAAAGCAAATCTTGGTCGTGTAACTGTAGCGTAAACGAAGTTTGTGGCGGTCCAGAATTGCAATTTTTGTTGCAGCAATTCTTGAATATGTGTGAGAGTGTTGAAATAGAAATATATACTTTTTGTATTCCTCACTCGCTCTTTAACTAAAAAATAAAAAGTTGATGCAACAAAAATCTCAAGTCTGGACTGGGACTTTGTCGGAGGCAGCACTGATATGCTCATATGCTTTTTATTTGCTAACAATATTTATTATTCATAATTTTGACTCTTATCGTTCTAATTTTGGTATTAATAGTATAATAATAGTATAATGATTCAGATATTTCAGTTTTTAGCTTTTGATTGATTTGACTATGTGTACCAATCAGGGATGGCAAAATTGGTACAATTGTACCTATGTACCGAACATAAGCAATAACGTCGGCAGCATGACGTCACAAATATGTTCATGTACAAGTTTATGTTTTTAGGTGGAGAACATTTACTGCATATTGAATATAAATCTAAAAATTTCGCTGTGCATAAATACATTAATTTTAGCGTTTTTGTGCTTGTTTCATCTATTTTTATTTAAAAATTGCCGAATGCTAATAAGTTTAGGCAAATATATGCATGCATACTAGACTTGGGTCGAACTCGTTCACTAGTTCATTTTTGCCACAAACCAATGATCAAACCCATTTAAATTACATGGGTTTGATCATTGGTTTGTGGCAAAAATGAACTAGTGAACGAGTTCGACCCAAGTCTAATGCATACATATTTTTTTTGTTGATTTTAAGAAAAAAAGTTAAATATTTTTTATTTAACTAGCAAACACAGCGACAGTTTATTTCCAACATAATTGCTTGAAAATAACTTTGAACAATTATTTCTCAATATATGTACAAATAAATGTTCTTGCGGTCCACACGTCAACATATTGTGTTGGAAATAGAATTTGATAGATGAGAACATAATTATTTCCAAGTTTATTGCGCGTGGAAACCCCCAGTAATTTAGTACATTTCAGGAATCTCCTCATGCTGCAGCCACACATTCAATAAATCGCTTTCAATTTCATCACACGTAATGTGTGTCAAAATTCTTTGAAATTGATAGCTATGACACAAATTGATAATCAAGTTTATTTTTTAAATGCTACGACGAAGAAACAACTCAAATTTGTAGCTTCAATCAATATGTGTTGCGACCAAATTAAAAATTAAATTGTTTTCAACTTAAAAAGTTTGCGTGTGAGTGCATTGAAAATTTAATGGAATTGAAAGGCAAAATTTAACGTGTGGCCCCAAATCAGTTTCACACCGTATTTCATTTGAAACGATTGCATATCGTCAGTTGGTTTCTGGTTTGCGGCACAGTATATTCAAAATACATTATGTCTGCAGCAAACCAGAAACCAACCGATGATATGTCAATTTTCACTTTTGAACCATCAAACTCGTATTCTTCTCACCTAAAAACAGTATTGTGAGAGCAAAACGCAGCGATAAAATAAAAAAATGTGAACTCATACTTTTCCAAATAATTTTTATTCTGAATTCGGAAGCTAGAGCACATGCTATTACTTGTATATCTTAAATTTCAACTTAAACAGGTGTAATCATATCGCTGGTTTACTTCAATACTGTCACAACTCAAAAAACCACCAATTTGCATACAACTCGATGAAGAAACTAAAAAATATTCTTCTCAGGAGGTGATGGTACAAGCTATTTAATAGAGTTCGACCGATTAATCGGCTTCGGCCAAAACTTGGTAATCGGCCAACATTCGGCCTATGGCAAAAAATTGGCCGATTAGCCGAAGCCGAATATTTTTCATTCCAAGCTTGAAAAATAAAATTATGTTTGATCGTTGCTCGCCGACAGTTTCTATTGTGTTTAACGATTTGAAAGGGTTGCTTTGAAATACAACCCTGTTGCTTTCTATTTTCTTTTACTTGGACGTTCTTATGAGTGATCATATGAAAAAGCAATCTAGAAATTGCAAAATAGTTTTATTTTCCTTGTTATGTATCCAATAGATATTACAGCTATTTCAGTGATCTCAAAAAACCAAACTTTTTTCTTAATTCATATAAAACGTAAGTATAATTTTTTAAATTTAAAATATTCGGCTTCGGTTTTGGCCGAAGTTTAGGATTTTAGCCGAAGTTCGGCTTCGGCTTCGGCAAAAAAACGCCTTCGGTCGATCTCTACTATTTATATGAAATTTGTATGAAATTTGAGACATAATGTATTTTGAATACACTGTGCCGCAAAACAGAAACCAACCGACGCACTTTCAAAAATTGTACTTATTTGACCTTAATTGTACTAAAAGATTTTTTTAGTTCAAATTACATATTTTTATTTGATTTTATTAAAACAATCGACTTTGTACTGGCTACCGAATAGTTTTCACAAATTTGCTTGTAAGCTGGGATGATAAAGCATATGGTTACAACTGTTTAAGTTGAAATTTGAAATGCACAAATTAATAGCATGTGCTCTAACATCCGAATTTAGATGAAAAATTATAGGAAAGTGGGCGAGTTCACATTTTTTGGTTTTCTCGCTGCGTTTTGCTTTCACAATATTGTTTTCAAGTGAGAAGAATATGAGTTTCATTGTTCAAAAGTGAAAATTGATATAATGCAATCGTTTGAAAAGAAATGCGGATTCAAACTGTTGAGATTCCCTAAATGTACTAAATTACTCATTGGTGTGCTATTACACTTTCCGAGTTTGAATTGTACCAAAAAAAGTTACAATTGTACCAACCCTGCCATCCCTGATGTTAGCGCCTTCAAAACAATGCAACCCTGCATAATTTAGCGCCATTAATGCCAAAAACAACAATGCTGTGAATGTACCTTGCTACAAAATTAATTAAATTTAAGTGTATAATTGCAGTTAGTAGTTGCACCACAAGTTTCTCAGTTATTTTAAAATATTTGAATATTTATCATGTAAAATTGTTTAAAATTTCTTATTGCATAAAAATTTTGAAGTTTATAGACAATTTTAAATTGGAAAAAATAAACACGGAAACCATATTTTTTAGTGCACAAAAGTTTTGTTTTTTAAATTCCAAACTATTTATTTTTGCAATTATCAAAACAGCAAAAATGGTTATGCCGATCAACTGTATCTTTAAATTTTGACGTGGAATCACATGTAAGTTTATTAAATCGAACCAAGAATACATTATTTTTATTCGGAATTTGTGGCGATGCCAATTGAAAATTTAGAACTTAAGCTAAGGTTGTTATCCCTCCTCTTTTTCCCGTACACTGTACTCTTTTTTAGGTATCACTGTGCTCGGAAAAAGTTAGCGTCCGGAAAAGTCCTACTTTTTACAAATAAGAAATTTTAACCAATCAATGATGTGTAATCGGTTGGACTTTAAATATTTTTTTCTCAGTTGATGAATTACTTTTTAATGAATTCTTGTGCTAAACCCCCGACAAAGGTGCTATAAGTATGTAGTGTGTGTCTGTACTTATCCACGAACAGACTAAACTGCTGGACCGATTTTGATTTAGTTTTTTCTGTTTGAAAGGTGAACCCGACCTTTTTTTTTTGGTTGGGAGTTAATAATAAATAGGTATATAATAACAAAAATTAAACATTTTAAAAACTCTCAAAAATATCTAGAAACGATGTGATATCTTCTAAACGGCTGGACCGTTTTTCTTTGGTCTGTACGTGGTTAATAAATACTACAATTTATGTACATACATACAGTATGTATGTATGTTTCCAAGATACCCTACAGGAAATATCAATTGAGAAACAATATTGATTCACCAGTGCTCTTGTCACCAATCCTACTGACGAATTGTACCACAGAAAATGTTTTTTGGTCCAAATATTTAACATGTGCATGTTATTGAAAATCAGCTATTGCCGTTGGTCCTATTGTCTAGGTAGTTATTTTTGGACCATATATAGACATTGCCTCACTAGTACAATTTAGTAATTCCAGTCTACATTTTTGCTAATGAAACTGTATATTTTGTCCACATTTGGTGTTTTATTAAAAGAAAATAATACAAAAAAAAATATGTACATATGTATGTATATAGTTACGTAATACGTATCGGTCAAGTAGAAGGACATGAAAGATAAAATGCGGATGTCCCCGCACACTTTTTTAAATGTCAGAACATATAATTTTTACAACTCAGGGTGTGTGCCAAGTTTCGTAATAATTGGTTATGTAGAAGCCAGTGAAATATTATTTTAAATGGGCCCATCGATATTGTGTCATTACGAGCGTGCAAGGTGTCTTATAAGTTTCGTAGCAATCCCATAAATAAAAGTAGATATGTAAGTATTCCGCTCTCTTTTTTCGAAATCGGAATTAGAAGCTTCCTTTCAGATAACAAAAAGAATTTCTCAAATCTGTCAAAAACGTTCTGATCTATGAAGTAACACACATACATACAAAAATACTTCATCGAAATCTAAATTCTGTTCGATAGAAAATTCGTTGCTCAACGAAATTTTCGATGCTCATAATATGAATTGAGCATTCGATTTTCGATCCTGGAACTCATAGTAAGGTCCACTGTCCACTTATTATTAGTTGCATTTGATTTTTGATATTCGCTGCCTATCGAATCTCAATTTATGTGTGTGAAGATAAATTTAAATTTAACTAGCAGAGACAAAAACCAAAAAGTTTTACAGAGCTCATTTTGCAGTTAACGGAGCACTGTTAAGCACTTAACAGTCCTAGTAAAATAAAGGAATATTATTTCGGTGACGAAATCCAGGAACAGGGACTGATACTATACACAAAAATTAATGGAAAATATGGTCCGAGATCTGAATAATGAAATTATACTAATGGAATACATAAGAGATATATCAATAACACAGAAACTTAATTTTATAAAGGTCCTATTTTGAAACGAAAAGTCATTGTGGGAAATAGGAGATGAGCACATATATCCCACTATATAGAAATATTGTGCTACTGATGGCTCGCTAAAGAGCAAATCAAGTTGCATATCTGCAACCATTTTGGGACTTTGGAAAAATGAATTAAAAAAGTCATATTTCTGGAGAAGATTATTGTTCATTGTGGGAAATAGAAGATGAGTACATATGTATATCCCAAACTTTATTTATTATCAAACTACATGTTCACGAAAATATTTAGACCTCTGCGATCAAAAATGACTACTTCATTAAAGAAATTCAAACGGACGTACATAATTGCGAGCATCTATTTTTTATTGCAAGCAACGTAACTAACATAAAAGCTTAAATATATATAAAAAGGAAATAAATATAAGTATCCATACTACAAGTAAATTTCGAAGAACGTTTTCAAAAATACTTTATTATTATTGATTTTGTAACGTTTTTTGTTTCTCCTGAAAAAAATATAAAAGATTAGTTACGTCCGTTTGCATTTAAAGTGACGATATGTACTTATATATTTAAAGGAATAAATTTTTTAATTAAATAATTTCCCAGTTGACCAAGACTTTCGTTATTGATATCGATCATTTATCGTGTACAACTATCGATAGTGACACTCAAAAAACATTCGTTTTCGAAGTTTCGCTAGCAATATCAAAAGTGAGAGAAAATCGAACATATTTTGATATCACAAAATTTACACTGGGTGGGTCTTCCCGTAGCAATTTCATTGCTGAGAACAAGCAAAATAATACCAATGGAAGCCAAGCTTAAATTATAGTCCGTTCATTCAGCTCTCCATAAAATAAAATGATTCGGCTTATAATTTGATATATACGGATTTATTATGCAAAGCCTGGATATGAATAGTCAGTGGACTTGTAACCCGATAAGTTTTGCCTTTCAAATTTCAATACATTCACACTTTTTCACTAATACATTCATACTTTGATACAACTTTGACTTCAAATTTTCTTTCCAATTGTGTGTTCAAACTCAAATTCTTTTATTACACATAATGTTATATTCCACATAAAAATTTTAATTAAATTTAAATAAATATGCTTAGGAACAAAAATATGTAAAAAATATAATGATGTGTTGCGGTTTATAGACCTAAATAGAAGCCATGAAGTTGTGTTGTTTTAAGCTGTTTTCTTATCAACGGCATATTGAAAATAAATGTGCGTGCAGCCTCGTCACAGCTTTCAATTTAAATTACTGTTGACAATCAGTGTGAAAAACTTGAAAGCAAATCTTGGTCGTGTAACTGTAGCGTAAACGAAGTTTGTGGCGGTCCAGAATTGCAATTTTTGTTGCAGCAATTCTTGAATATGTGTGAGAGTGTTGAAATAGAAATATATACTTTTTGTATTCCTCACTCGCTCTTTAACTAAAAAATAAAAAGTTGATGCAACAAAAATCTCAAGTCTGGACTGGGACTTTGTCGGAGGCAGCACTGATATGCTCATATGCTTTTTATTTGCTAACAATATTTATTATTCATAATTTTGACTCTTATCGTTCTAATTTTGGTATTAATAGTATAATAATAGTATAATGATTCAGATATTTCAGTTTTTAGCTTTTGATTGATTTGACTATGTGTACCAATCAGGGATGGCAAAATTGGTACAATTGTACCTATGTACCGAACATAAGCAATAACGTCGGCAGCATGACGTCACAAATATGTTCATGTACAAGTTTATGTTTTTAGGTGGAGAACATTTACTGCATATTGAATATAAATCTAAAAATTTCGCTGTGCATAAATACATTAATTTTAGCGTTTTTGTGCTTGTTTCATCTATTTTTATTTAAAAATTGCCGAATGCTAATAAGTTTAGGCAAATATATGCATGCATACTAGACTTGGGTCGAACTCGTTCACTAGTTCATTTTTGCCACAAACCAATGATCAAACCCATTTAAATTACATGGGTTTGATCATTGGTTTGTGGCAAAAATGAACTAGTGAACGAGTTCGACCCAAGTCTAATGCATACATATTTTTTTTGTTGATTTTAAGAAAAAAAGTTAAATATTTTTTATTTAACTAGCAAACACAGCGACAGTTTATTTCCAACATAATTGCTTGAAAATAACTTTGAACAATTATTTCTCAATATATGTACAAATAAATGTTCTTGCGGTCCACACGTCAACATATTGTGTTGGAAATAGAATTTGATAGATGAGAACATAATTATTTCCAAGTTTATTGCGCGTGGAAACCCCCAGTAATTTAGTACATTTCAGGAATCTCCTCATGCTGCAGCCACACATTCAATAAATCGCTTTCAATTTCATCACACGTAATGTGTGTCAAAATTCTTTGAAATTGATAGCTATGACACAAATTGATAATCAAGTTTATTTTTTAAATGCTACGACGAAGAAACAACTCAAATTTGTAGCTTCAATCAATATGTGTTGCGACCAAATTAAAAATTAAATTGTTTTCAACTTAAAAAGTTTGCGTGTGAGTGCATTGAAAATTTAATGGAATTGAAAGGCAAAATTTAACGTGTGGCCCCAAATCAGTTTCACACCGTATTTCATTTGAAACGATTGCATATCGTCAGTTGGTTTCTGGTTTGCGGCACAGTATATTCAAAATACATTATGTCTGCAGCAAACCAGAAACCAACCGATGATATGTCAATTTTCACTTTTGAACCATGAAACTCGTATTCTTCTCACCTAAAAACAGTATTGTGAGAGCAAAACGCAGCGATAAAATAAAAAAATGTGAACTCATACTTTTCCAAATAATTTTTATTCTGAATTCGGAAGCTAGAGCACATGCTATTACTTGTATATCTTAAATTTCAACTTAAACAGGTGTAATCATATCGCTGGTTTACTTCAATACTGTCACAACTCAAAAAACCACCAATTTGCATACAACTCGATGAAGAAACTAAAAAATATTCTTCTCAGGAGGTGATGGTACAAGCTATTTAATAGAGTTCGACCGATTAATCGGCTTCGGCCAAAACTTGGTAATCGGCCAACATTCGGCCTATGGCAAAAAATTGGCCGATTAGCCGAAGCCGAATATTTTTCATTCCAAGCTTGAAAAATAAAATTATGTTTGATCGTTGCTCGCCGACAGTTTCTATTGTGTTTAACGATTTGAAAGGGTTGCTTTGAAATACAACCCTGTTGCTTTCTATTTTCTTTTACTTGGACGTTCTTATGAGTGATCATATGAAAAAGCAATCTAGAAATTGCAAAATAGTTTTATTTTCCTTGTTATGTATCCAATAGATATTACAGCTATTTCAGTGATCTCAAAAAACCAAACTTTTTTCTTAATTCATATAAAACGTAAGTATAATTTTTTAAATTTAAAATATTCGGCTTCGGTTTTGGCCGAAGTTTAGGATTTTAGCCGAAGTTCGGCTTCGGCTTCGGCAAAAAAACGCCTTCGGTCGATCTCTACTATTTATATGAAATTTGTATGAAATTTGAGACATAATGTATTTTGAATACACTGTGCCGCAAAACAGAAACCAACCGACGCACTTTCAAAAATTGTACTTATTTGACCTTAATTGTACTAAAAGATTTTTTTAGTTCAAATTACATATTTTTATTTGATTTTATTAAAACAATCGACTTTGTACTGGCTACCGAATAGTTTTCACAAATTTGCTTGTAAGCTGGGATGATAAAGCATATGGTTACAACTGTTTAAGTTGAAATTTGAAATGCACAAATTAATAGCATGTGCTCTAACATCCGAATTTAGATGAAAAATTATAGGAAAGTGGGCGAGTTCACATTTTTTGGTTTTCTCCCTGCGTTTTGCTTTCACAATATTGTTTTCAAGTGAGAAGAATATGAGTTTCATTGTTCAAAAGTGAAAATTGATATAATGCAATCGTTTGAAAAGAAATGCGGATTCAAACTGTTGAGATTCCCTAAATGTACTAAATTACTCATTGGTGTGCTATTACACTTTCCGAGTTTGAATTGTACCAAAAAAAGTTACAATTGTACCAACCCTGCCATCCCTGATGTTAGCGCCTTCAAAACAATGCAACCCTGCATAATTTAGCGCCATTAATGCCAAAAACAACAATGCTGTGAATGTACCTTGCTACAAAATTAATTAAATTTAAGTGTATAATTGCAGTTAGTAGTTGCACCACAAGTTTCTCAGTTATTTTAAAATATTTGAATATTTATCATGTAAAATTGTTTAAAATTTCTTATTGCATAAAAATTTTGAAGTTTATAGACAATTTTAAATTGGAAAAAATAAACACGGAAACCATATTTTTTAGTGCACAAAAGTTTTGTTTTTTAAATTCCAAACTATTTATTTTTGCAATTATCAAAACAGCAAAAATGGTTATGCCGATCAACTGTATCTTTAAATTTTGACGTGGAATCACATGTAAGTTTATTAAATCGAACCAAGAATACATTATTTTTATTCGGGATATTTATTTGGAATTTGTGGCGATGCCAAGTGAAAATTTAGAACTTAAGCTAAGGTTGTTATCCCTCCTCTTTTTCCCGTACACTGTACTCTTTTTTAGGTATCACTGTGCTCGGAAAAAGTTAGCGTCCGGAAAAGTCCTACTTTTTACAAATAAGAAATTTTAACCAATCAATGATGTGTAATCGGTTGGACTTTAAATATTTTTTTCTCAGTTGATGAATTACTTTTTAATGAATTCTTGTGCTAAACCCCCGACAAAGGTGCTATAAGTATGTAGTGTGTGTCTGTACTTATCCACGAACAGACTAAACTGCTGGACCGATTTTGATTTAGTTTTTTCTGTTTGAAAGGTGAACCCGACCTTTTTTTTTTTGGTTGGGAGTTAATAATAAATAGGTATATAATAACAAAAATTAAACATTTTAAAAACTCTCAAAAATATCTAGAAACGATGTGATATCTTCTAAACGGCTGGACTGTTTTTCTTTGGTCTGTACGTGGTTAATAAATACTACAATTTATGTACATACTGTTACGTAAAAATATTCGAACAGAGCCAATGTAAAGAAATATCCAGAAGTATTTAAATAAATAACTAAACGTACACACGTATTTACATACAAGCACTATAGCAAACAACTATATACGTAATTAAACGTAAACAACCAACAACAACTACAAGCGTCTGCTTATTAACAGATAGACACACCTATAGTACACACATACTCAAAAGTGCGAACACATATGGTAACAGCCCTGTATTACCCGTAACACACAGTATTGCCAACATAAAAAGGTACTCTGATATTCAAAATAACGGCCAATCGAATTTTCTACAAACGCCTAGAAGCAGCAACATGAATTTTCCCGATTTTGCTAGAAGACTGTTTGATCGTAAATGACAATACAGATGGCAACGCAGCCATTTGGCTTTACTAAGTAAATACACGTCATTACGCCACCTATGAGCGAACATTCGAGAACCGTTTCAAGTACTATAAAAAGAGTCAGCCTGTGTGGGAAGGAGTCAGTACAAAACAGAAAGTAGTCGAGTCAACATCGTTTTAAGACCTCGTGCGGTATAAAATAACATTATAGTTAAGTAAAGACAGTTTGTAATTTTGCTTAGTGAAGAAATAATAAAAGCAAAACAGTTGCAAATAAAAATTGTGCGTTACTTTATTTTTATTTTTGAGCAATCAAAAGAACTCACACGTTTAATCAATTCTTAAACGTAACATTTGGTGTCAGAAGTGGGATTGCAATATTAAAGTAAAAATAATAAATTTATTCGCAATAAAAGAAAAAAAAAATCTACAATGAAGTTCGAAGACCTAAAAGTGGAGCAACTCAAAAAGGAATTGAGTAAGTGTGACCTGCCGACAACAGGAAATAAGGCAGAACTTCAAAAAAGGTTAATAGACGAGTTCCAGCGACGCAACATCGACATAGAGAGTTATGAGTTCGATGAAAAAGAAAAATATGAGATGGAAGCATCCACTCCTTCTATTAGCACTTCAATCAGTACAGACATCGGCGCAATGTTAGCTGCTTTGATGAACGAAATAAAAGAAACCTCTCGAGCAACCAATGAAAAAATGGAGGCAAACAACGAAAAACTGCTAGGGCAAATGAATGAGAAGTTTCAAGAGTCTTCTGCCGAATTGAAAGCTGAAATGAAGGCTGATTTTCAAGAAACTTCTAAGGCCAACAACGAGAGAGTTCTAGCTGAAGTTAAGGCCACCAATGAGAAACTTCAAGAAATTTCTGAGGCCTTATATAAAAGAGTAGATGGCATTGAAACACAAGTCAGCAAGTTTGACGATAAAATCTCACAGTTGGAGAATAAAGTCCATAGCTTAGAAATTGGTGGTGTCGAAGTACAGGTAAAAGACGTGGATGAGAAATTACATGAACTGGAAGCGAAAATCCTGAATCTCCAGTGCCAAGGTGGGCCAGTGCGATTTGTTCCAGAGGTTTCCAACAGAGTGAAGACGCCTTGTTTCGATGGCAGTGCACCACTGAACATATTCCAATTTCAGTTCGAAACAGTGGCTAACAGGAATGGATGGGACAGTGAAGAAAAGGCCATAGAACTAGTTTTGGCATTAAAAGGTGCGGCAGCAGAAGTACTCGAAACTGTACCAGTAGGCTGCAGAAACAGTTTTGATGACATAATGGCGGCACTGCAGCGTAAATATGGCGGTGAACACAAGCGTGACCTATACCGCATGGAATTGCGATGTAGAGGACAAAAGCCAAGATTTCGCAATGGAAATCGAGCGGTTGGTGCAGCTTACGTATCCAGGCGAAAACCATCCATTTCTGGATCACGTTAAAACAGAGGCATTTGTTAATGGTATCCGCGACCCTGATGTCAAACTTGCAGTGTGTGCTACGCAAAAGGCAACCTTCGCAGAAATGGTTTCATTTGCACTAGCTCAGGAGACTGCTAGGGTAATTATGAAGCCACAGGTGTGCAAGGTACGGAATGTAGAAGTCCTTGCCGAAAATGAAAATAGTTTAGTCTCTAGCATTAAGGAGGCCGTGAGACAAGCATTGGCGGAGAAAGAGCACAAAGTTAATAATAAGTGCTATAATTGCGGCAAAGCTGGTCATTACCAGCGCAACTGCAAGGCGCCAAGGAAGAGAGCTAGATCTGTTTCGCCATCAAGAAACAGTAAACGGGTGTACCAACAAACAACACAAGAGTCCCCGTTAAACTAAAACGAGCTAGCACTAAGGGGCAAGAGCTAGCTCCCACAAACGACGGCCCCACAATCTCCATATCAGTGATGCAGCAGAAAAATAGCAACCTTACTGCATGTGGACACATCAACGGTGAAAAGCACATCTTTACCATAGACACAGGAGCGTCACAGTCAATAATCAGGCCCGATGTAGTGAGGGGAAAATGTGAAGCTATAAGTAATATACGACTACGTACAGCTACTGGGGAGCCTGCCACTGTCTATGGTAAGACTGAGGCGAAGGTGACTATTGCCAATATCAGTGTAAAACACATATTTATTGTTGCCGATATTGTGGACGAGGTTATTATTGGAGCGGATTTTATGATAAACCACGGAATCACCTTGCATATGGGGCAACAAGTGATGATTTGGCGTAATGTTGAAATACCGCTTGATGTTGGATATGACAACCAGATGCACGTCAAGAAACTGCTTGCTATTGAGAATCAGACATTACCACCACGGTCTGAATCAGTAATATGGGCACGAATGGAGGGAGATTGTGAGGACAATCGGTTGTGGGTAGTAGAACCAGCAGAAATTAAGAGCGAGCTATTAACAGCAAAAGCCCTCGTAAAAACTTGCAATGGAAGAAAGGTTCCCATACGGGTACTAAATTTATCAGGCCAAGAAAAAGTCATCAACAAGAATTCCGAAATAGGTCAATGTGCTCAAGCAGAGGCAATAATAAACTGCGATAAAAAGCCAGAACCTGCCAATATGTCTGCAAAGGAGCGTGAAGAATTTCAAGCACATGTGGAGCGATGGGTAGCAGGGCTATCACCTCCTGACAGAAATAAAGCCAAACAACTGCTGAAAAGGCACGCTTGCATTTTTGCCGGGCAGAATAAAAGCCAAGGGAGAACAGCAATAGTGAAACACGAAATAAATACTGGTGAAGCAAGGCCAATAAAACAGGCACCCAGAAGTGTACCGCTGGCTAAGCGAACTGAAGTAAAAGAGCTCGTCAATGAAATGGAGCGGTGTGGTGTAATCGAACCATCTTCAAGTCCATGGAGCTCGCCGGTAGTGTTAGTAAAGAAAAAGGATGGCAGTACTCGATTTTGCGTCGATTACAGAAAACTAAATGACGTGACAAAAAAGGACAGTTACCCGCTACCAAGAATTGACGATATCTTAGATACGCTTGCCGGAACGAAATGGTTCTCCACATTGGATTTACAAAGCGGCTATTGGCAGGTGGAGATTGCAGAGAGAGACAAGGAGAAAACTGCTTTCAGCGCATGCGATGGTCTGTGGCAGTTTAATGTTATGCCATTTGGGCTCTGCAATGCTCCTGCTACTTTTGAGCGGCTCATGGAACAAGTACTAAAGGGACTGCACTGGAAAACATGCTTGGTGTATCTTGATGACATAATTGTAATGGGGAAGACTTTTGATGAACACCTTAAAAATCTGACTGAAGTCTTTCAGCGTATATCATCGGCTGGACTCAAACTCAGCATCAAAAAGTGTGCACTATTCCAGAAAGAGGTAAAGTATCTGGGCCATAAGGTTACGGCGGATGGCATTTCAACAGATGAAGATAAGATACGAGCAGTAAAAGACTGGCCTCGTCCAAGAAATCTTCACGAATTGCGCAGCTTTTTGGGCCTTTGCACATACTACAGACGCTTTGTGCCAAATTTTGCCAGCGTAGCTGCAAGCTTGCATGAGTTAACAAAGAAGTCGCAACCATACGTATGGGGTGAATCGCAGGAGAAGGCTTTCCAGACGCTAAAAGATTTATTGTGCACATCACCAGTTTTAACATATCCAGTTGCTGGGGAAAAATTTGTGCTAGATAGTGATGCAAGTGGATATGGAATAGGAGGTGTGTTATCGCAGGTGATTAATGGAACAGAAAAAGTAGTGGGTTATTATAGCCGAATACTTTCGAAGCCTGAGAGGAACTACTGTGTGACACGACGGGAGCTTCTAGCAGTGTTGGAGTGCATTAAGCATTTTCATAAATACTTGTATGGCCAGCACTTTACTTTAAGAACTGACCATTCTGCGCTCAGGTGGCTACTGCAGTTTAAGAATCCTGAAGGGCAGCTAGCACGCTGGATTGAACGTCTTCAGAGCTACGATTTCAGCATTGAGCACAGAAGGGGTGCAAAGCATAATAATGCTGATGCTCTGTCACGGCGGCCCTGTAGCTTAGAGTGCAGACATTGTTCAAAAGTCGAGGCAAGAGAATGTGTCATTGATGTCAGGCTTACAAAAATTGGTTCGGAAGAAGACTGGTCAGAGGCGCAAAGGGCAGATGCTGCGCTGGGAAAAATTATAGAGGCTAAAGAGGAGGATAGAAGACCCACTCGTAATGAGATATCAGCCGAAAGTCCACTGGTTAAATCGTATTGGGCCCAGTGGGACAGCCTGAAATTGATAAACGGTTGTTTGTATCGTGTCTGGGAAAGTGTAGACGGTAAAACGGTTTCCAATCTGATCGTGGTCCCAACATCCAAGAGGAGCGAGGTGTTAAAGGAGTTCCATAATGGACCCAGCGGTGGTCACCTGGGCGTAACAAAAACGCTCGAAAAGCTAAAACAGCGGTTTTATTGGATTGGATGTCAACAAGCCGTAGCCGAATGGATAGCAAATTGCACACAGTGCATGAAGGCTAAAGGTCCAGCAAAACGAAGTCGGGGTCTGCTGCAAAAATATAACTCGGGAGCACCCTTTGAGAGGGTAGCAATGGATGTAGCAGGACCTTTTCCAGTCAGCAACGCCGGGAATCGTTATATTCTTGTAGTAATGGACTATTTCAGCAAATGGCCAGAAGTGTATGCCATACCCAACCAGGAAGCCAGAACGGTTGTGGACGCGTTCGTAAACAACTGGGTATGTCGCTATGGAGTTCCTATTGAACTGCACTCTGATCAAGGTAGAAATTTTGAGTCTGCCATATTTAAAGACATGTGCGAGCGGTATGGGATAAGGAAAACCAGAACCACACCACTTCACCCACAGTCTGATGGCATGGTAGAGAGGTTCAACCGTACATTAGAAGAATATTTGAGAAAAGTGGTGAGCGCGCATCAAAAAGACTGGGACGAGCAAATTCCGGACTTTCTATTAGCATATAGGTCAGCTGTGCATGACACAACATCGCGAACACCTGCAAAAATTATCTTTGGAGCTGAGTTAAAGTTACCTGGAGATCTACAGTTCGGTGTCAAGCCTACACAAGAAAATGAAGCAGATACAGACCCCTTCCAAAGGCAAGAAAATTTGAATGAGCTACATGAATTTGTACGTAGCCGAATTAAAATGGTCAGTAATAAGATGAAAGTTAGATACGACCGTGCTGCAAATTCTAAGGGCTTTAATGAGGGTCAATTGGTTCTACTGTTTAACCCACAGCGGAAAATAGGATTGTCTCCCAAACTACAGACTCACTGGGAGGGACCATATACGGTGGTAAAAAGGTTAAACGATGTCGTCTACAGAATACAGAAACACAATAGCCCAAGGTCAAAAATGAAAATTGTACATTTAGAACGACTTGCAAACTATGGAAAGCCGGATAATGTGCCTATTCGGGACGAATAGGCTTAAGTGGGCGGCAGTGTTACGTAAAAATATTCGAACAGAGCCAATGTAAAGAAATATCCAGAAGTATTTAAATAAATAACTAAACGTACACACGTATTTACATACAAGCACTATAGCAAACAACTATATACGTAATTAAACGTAAACAACCAACAACAACTACAAGCGTCTGCTTATTAACAGATAGACACACCTATAGTACACACATACTCAAAAGTGCGAACACATATGGTAACAGCCCTGTATTACCCGTAACACACAGTATTGCCAACATAAAAAGGTACTCTGATATTCAAAATAACGGCCAATCGAATTTTCTACAAACGCCTAGAAGCAGCAACATGAATTTTCCCGATTTTGCTAGAAGACTGTTTGATCGTAAATGACAATACAGATGGCAACGCAGCCATTTGGCTTTACTAAGTAAATACACGTCATTACGCCACCTATGAGCGAACATTCGAGAACCGTTTCAAGTACTATAAAAAGAGTCAGCCTGTGTGGGAAGGAGTCAGTACAAAACAGAAAGTAGTCGAGTCAACATCGTTTTAAGACCTCGTGCGGTATAAAATAACATTATAGTTAAGTAAAGACAGTTTGTAATTTTGCTTAGTGAAGAAATAATAAAAGCAAAACAGTTGCAAATAAAAATTGTGCGTTACTTTATTTTTATTTTTGAGCAATCAAAAGAACTCACACGTTTAATCAATTCTTAAACGTAACAATACATATAGTATGTATGTATGTTTCCAAGATACCCTACAGGGAATATCAATTGAGAAACAATATTGATTCACTAGTGCTCTTGTCACCAATCCTACTGACGAATTGTACCACAGAAAATGTTTTTTGGTCCAAATATTTAACATGTGCATGTTATTGAAAATCAGCTATTGCCGTTGGTCCTATTGTCTAGGTAGTTATTTTTGGACCATATATAGACATTGCCTCACTAGTACAATTTAGCAATTCCAGTCTACATTTTTGCTAATGAAACTGTATATTTTGTCCACATTTGGTGTTTTATTAAAAGAAAATAATACAAAAAAAAAATATGTACATATGTATGTATATAGTTACGTAATACGTATCGGTCAAGTAGAAGGACATGAAAGATAAAATGCGGATGTCCCCGCACACTTTTTTAAATGTCAGAACATATCATTTTTACAACTCAGGGTGTGTGCCAAGTTTCGTAATAATTGCTTATGTAGAAGCCAGTGAAATATTATTTTAAATGGGCCCATCGATATTGTGTCATTACGAGCGTGCAAGGTGTCTTATAAGTTTCGTAGCAATCCCATAAATAAAAGTAGATAAGTATTCCGCTCTCTTTTTTCGAAATCGGAATTGGAAGCTTCCTTTCAGATAAAAAGAATTTCTCAAATCTGTCAAAAACATTCTGATCTATGAAGTAACACACATACATACAAAAATACTTCATCGAAATCTAAATTCTGTTCGATAGAAAATTCGTTGCTCAACGAAATTTTCGATGCTCATAATATGAATTGAGCATTCGATTTTCGATCCTGGAACTCATAGTAAGGTCCACTGTCTGTGTGTAAACAAACCAAATTTGCTTACGAAAAATTGATGTGTCTAAAACATGGCTAAAGTTGTCATAATGAATAAATTTTTATATGTCCGATAAAATCATCTTGCTTTCGATGCACTATTTTAATGCAAAAAAATTATTAATATCTAAATTGTAGTTAACTTTAGTTTATAATTTTTATCATTCAATACATATATAATTGGCCATGTGGGCTTTCTCTGTATTGAAATAAATAAATAAATAAATAAAATATGTGGTAAAGGATTGTTTTTTATTTTTAGGCATCCAAACACAAATTGTAAACAATTTTTTAGTCGTTAAGCAGCTCTGGGTCGAAGAACATAATTTCGCGGCATCGTAATTATTTCTTAAGTGCGGTCAGGCTTATATCTGTTGTTAGGCCTTCGAGAGTTTTTCGTCTCGCTCGCACTGGTTGACTGATCTGCCACGTATAACCGTATAATCTTGAGGTTTTTTGTGGAATTTCATATGGTCTAGTTACTCCGCCCATATTCGTGCAACGCCATATAAGAAATATTTTATAGGTAAGCAAGCTATGACAAATTTTAATTGCGAATCGTTAATACTCAAAATTTTAATAAAAAACAACTAAAATATGTAAGAATTAAATTATGTGATCGTTATTTATTTAATTACGTTGAAAAAATTGTTGTGTGCAAAAGAAACCCATATATAAATATGTACATATTTAAAGGAATAAATAATTTCCCAGTTGACCAAGACTTTCGTTATTGATATCGATTTCGAATATATCTCGATCATTTATCGTGTAAAACTATCGATAGTGACAATCAAAAATTAATCGAATAAAGTTTACCTTTCGCTCAGTTTTGTCCCAAAAACATTCGCTTTCGGAGTTTCGTTAGCGATATCAAAAGTGAGAGAAAATCGAACTAATTTCGATGTCACAAAAAGGAAACAGAAAAAGTAAATATGTAATTTTATTTTAACTTACTTATTTAATTTATTTTTTTTTAAACCTGAACTTACGCTGTAGGATTTGAACATGGAACTTCCATTCTAACAGAATGGAATTCTAATTATTACACATATGTAAGTGTGTGTTATTATTTTATTTTTTTAACTTACAGTGCTGTCATGCCTCGAACGTGGTACCTCTACACTAACAGGCTGGCACACTCGGATACTGTCCTACAATCGAAAACCTATCGATAGAAGTTCGAAGCTTTAGCTGAAATTCGATTTTTTTTAGATCTGCAATCGATCGCTTTTATCGAATCTCAGGTCAAGTGGTTTGTAATGCTCCTCTGTAGGTGTAGGTTGCAGAGTATCAGTAAAGTTTGTGTCTACATACGATTTTTAACAAATTAACTTTCAACATTCAAACTATGTATATATGTACATATGTACATATATACATATTTATGTGAAAGAACGAGAAATTTTCTCAAAACTGGCCCATTAAAAAAATATTTAGGCATGTAGCATTTGTAAAAATATACTCATATTTAAGTTCGACTTCCAACTTGGATTAGAAATAAATAAAAACAAGAGTTTCTGTTTTTCATTGAATAAGTAAAAGACAGTTTAAAGTATTTCTGTATACATTTATTGCATTTTTTTATTTTGCTTCAGTATCTACCACAACAATTTTTAATTTATTTCATTTTAAATTTGTTTTAATATTTTAGTTACCATCAATTATTTAATTTTTTTTTTAATAAAAGTTACAATTTTATTTATGTTTTGCAACAATGATTTACATTTAAATTTTATTTATGTTTTATATTAAATTATTTTTATTTTAGTTTTTTTTTTTAATTTGTAATGAGGGGGTCGATTCTGAATTTATGATAAAAATGAAGTGATAAAAAATTTATCATATTCACTTCACTTGACAGGTAGTTCTCATAAAAAACTAAAATCAGAATCGCATTTTCAATGAAGTGATATTTTATTTTTCATTTTCACGATTTCACAGAAACAGAATCGACCCCGAGGTCTCTGTTAAACTAAAAATACTAACTACCGCATTTTTAAAAAAATATTTTGGAATTTTGTATGGAAATTTGTGTAGTAAACGTTTTGTAAACCTAAATATTAATTTATGAATATGGCAGTAATTCATATACATACATAAGTACGAGTATGTAGGATATATATGTACATAAATATATGCATATGCATGTAGTTAAAGTTCCATGAGAGCAATCATTTTTTTTTTGCTCCGTCATTATTACATATGTATGTATAGTATACATATATATGTATGTATGTACGGTTTAAGTAAATTGTTAACCGAAATCACAATTTTTCATTTTATCGGAAAACAGAAAACAATAATTACTCATTATTTATTTATTTTATAAATACTTTGCAAAGTAATTTTTCAAAATATAGTTGCACAAAAATGGGTAAAGTAACTAGACCGTAATGTTATTAACAGTCATAGGCGTAGAAAAGCCATTCTGGGATGTACATCGCCCCCAAGAATTGCTGTTGCCCCCCTAAGATTATTCAAAATTGCATTTATTCTAATACCCACATTCTAATAAATTGTGACAAATTTTTTTATAGTAATTTGTCATGTTTCTTGTTATATGTTTTTAAATAAAATTATGCAGTCGTTAAGCAGCTCTGGGTTGGATAACATCTCTCGCGTCATCGTAATTATTTCTTAAGTGCGGTCAGGCCTGTGTCTGTTGTTTGGCGTTCGAGTGTTTTTCGTCTCGCTCGCACTGGTTGACTGATCTGCCACGGAATCTCTTTAACAACCACGTTGCTACTTCCTATGTGAAGGCATAGGTCGTACAGTCAGTCACGAAACTTTTTTTGAAAATACTGTTAATAATATCTTGGGCATATGGTCTAGTTACTCCGCCCATATTCGTGCAACACCATACTATGCAAATTTACTTTGTATAGTATGTTTTAATAAATAAATGAAATGAATTATCCAAAGGAGAAAAACATATTTTAATATATTACAATGCACTTTTATCAATAACGTTTTAGTATAAAAATATCAGTAATGTAATGTAAAAGTCAAAAAAATCTCACGAAACGTCGGGACAACATTTTTTATTGACATTAAGTCCTAATTTACACTGAGCAAGTCTTATTGTCAAACTGACTAGTTAGTAGGAGAGAGAGACGAGGGGAACATAAAATGTTCTTTTCCCCCCGTCTCTCTTTCCTAAAAAACTAATCATTTTAGCAGTAAGACTTGCTGAGGGTAATTTAGGACTAATTGCGGTAGGCCTGGTAGCTTAAATGATCAAACAGACTTGCGGCATAAATACATTTTCCACACAAATTGACACAAAAAAGTAGACATAGAAAGCAGTCGAGAGATAGAATCAGTGATGCGAATTTAGCGCCTTTCGCGCTAGTTTTAGCGCGTTTTAACCATGCCAAACGCGCTTTTTTTCGTCTTAGCGCGTTTAATAAAAACAGCTCTAAATTAGCGCGTTTTGATTAAAGTCAAAAATATCATTTCAGTTCAATACCGTTTTACTTTTTTGTATACATTTAACATTTGTCTAATATCCAAAATTCATCTTTTTGTTTAAATTCGTTAACGATTCAGTTGTTGCAAATAAAATTCCCTTGACTGTGGTTAGAATTAAAAACGCATTTTAATATTGTAAATGGCAAATATTTTGAAATCGTGACCCAAAAAATTTATATAACTTATTAAGCATCTATTCTTCTTGTACTTCAAAAAGCATTTGAATCACAACACTATTCGACAATTTATATAAGTTGTTACAAAGTTTGACAAATAAAATTAAAATAAAAACTAAGGATAATTTGGAAGGCGAATCCGACTCTGTATTAAATGATTTTAATTATTTAGGATATAATTTCTAATTAGCAATATTGCAGAATCTGAAAAGGTTACTAAAAAATTAATTGTATTTGCTAATACATACATCAACTTTTATTAAAATTTAATTCAGCGCGTATGAAAATAGCGCGTTTTGACTATAAATTATTGATAATGCTGTAACTTAGCGCGTTCTAGCGCGTTTGGGAAGGGGTATAGCTAACCTGACCAGACATCCCGCTTTAGGCGGGATTATCCCGCTTTTCTGAGGTTGATCCCGCCTTGAATTTTTATCCCGCTTTATCCCGCTTTTTAGAGTTTTGAAATTTCTTATCTCTTAATATATTTTTATTAATATGTAACTGATAAAAATTTGAAAATTGTATAATTGAAAGAATAAAAAAAAGGAAAAAGAAAAAACATAAAAATCAAAACAATATATATCCTGAAGAAGTTAACCGAAGGTTAACGAAATATTGAACGAAAAATACAAACAGACCTCAAGCTCAAAAAATAGTTTAATTAAATATATTAAAATAGTTTAACACCTATTAAAAGTACAAATTTTAATAAAAACTAATACGCATAAATATATATGTATATACATATATGTATATATATATATATATATATATATATATATATATATATATATATATATATATATATATATAAATAATAAAATTCGTAATAAAATTATTTGATTATATACATACATATGTAAATCAAAATTTTATACATAAAATTATTATAAAATTATTTACATAAAATATTTTATGTATAAAAATCGTATTTTGTTTTGTAAATGAAGTCAAAAAATCTTTAATTTTATTTATTTTACGTTACTAAATAAAAATTTTTGTTAATAAAAACTTTTGTTTATTTAAAATCGATTCTTTTGAGTTAAAAACTGTGTTTCCTAAGTACATACGAAACTTTTTATGTGCGTATTACACATCCCGCTTTCAAATTGTTGTTTATTTAAAAATCCCGCTTTTTGGCCGTATTTTCGTCAAAATCCCGCTTTTTGAACGATCGTGTCCCGCTTTTTGTAAAAAGCTTCTGGTCACGTTAGGTATAGCGTGCATCTGTAGGTGTACCAATGCCCAAAGAAAAATAAGCACAAAAGAAAATAAAACAATTAGAGAGAATTTGAAGTTACTGCCGTAGATTTTATTATGGGCTTTGTTAATTTGACAGCGATTTTTCCTGAAGTTGCAGACTTATATTCTGTTTGATCATTAACAAAAGTAAAGAAAAGTAATTTTTTCATGACATGATCCGGGATGTCTTGCATTTAAATAAGTAAATAGCAAAGGATAGAAAATTTGAGTTTTTTAATAAAAATTAAAATCATTGCATCTATAGGTGTACCAATGCCCCCCCCCCAAATGCCTTTATACGCCTATGGTTCTGCATGACATTGTATTTAGCTTTTAGTAAGTCTAAGAAAAGTTAACTATAAGTTGATTATTTTTGTAGTCAACCACACATTATCCGACAGGGTTGTTACATCACTAATACATGTATGTATATATATATGTACATATGTATACACATACACATATACATATGTACATACCCTGAAGGAAATGTCGATGGTGAAAATGTACTGAGTCGCTTTTGACTTTGTCACCAGTACTACTCTCTAATTAATCCCCATACAATACTTTGTGCTATAGACATTTAGCATGTGCTTGTCATTGAAAATCTACTAGTAACACTAAAACAATTGACTAGGTAGTGAATACATAGTTCTTATGGGAACATGGAGACATACCAACCAGACATTTACTGGTACATTTCTATACCTTACGTACATACAATTATATGAATATTGACAAGTTGTTGCAAAAGCCACCAGAAATAGACCACATTTGTTGTCTCTCTTTCTTTTATACTGACGAATAGAAAAGAAATTGTAGACAATGTACCTACTACTAGAAATTTAGTGTTGACATAGAGACATTTGGCCCCAGTCTGACTGCAGGGTATATACGATAGATGTGCTTCTAATCTATCGAAAAATACTTAAGACCCGATTTGGTGAAAATAATGAGTTATGGTGTTTCTATATTACCGTAACAATGTACATATGTACATACTCGTACATATATGCATACGTATTATTGACCTGCACAAGACCATTTATAGGACCTTTCAAGACATGCGACATTTTTCAAACGCTTTACTACAGCGAAATATTCTGAAATAAACGCTAAATAACACTGTTGGCAATATTTTTATTGAGTTCTTTGTTTTGCCAACAGTGTTTTTTAGCGTTTGTTTTAGAATATTTCGCTGTAGTAAAGCGTTAAAAAAATTTCGCATGTCTTGAAAGGTCTTATAAATAGTCTTGTGCAGGACTTTAATACGTATGTATATGTATATAAACTTTAAAAATACATAAATAAGTATTTCTTAATATATGTACATATACATATACATACATATGTACATACATACGATACATTATATGTATATGTACAACAAAAATCGTGACCAAAATATATAGTATATGTACATAAGTATGCATATTTAGATACGACTTGTAACACATTAAATAAAAACTGTTAACAAATTTTTCATTATTATTATGTATTATTATTATTATTATTATTATTATTATTATTATTATTATTATTATTATTATTGTTATTATTATTATTGTTATTATTATTATTATTACTATTATTATTACTATTATTATTATTACTATTATTAATAAAATTAATAACAACAAAAAATAATTATAAATATTATTATTATTATTAATCAATGTAATAGGAATATATCCGTAATTGGTCAAGGTCGATCTAAAAGCCAATTTTGTTTTGGGTACATAAATTTCATTTAAAAAATTTTTATTTATGGTAGTTAGAAATATGTATTCTTTTTACATTGATTTAAAATATTTCTAATTGTATAACATTTTTAAATTATATTTCGGATGTATTATATCTATACAGAACACATTTACTAAAATAATGTTTTATGTTTGTTTCTTGTTTTGTAATTTGTAATTTGTAATTAAATATTTTATTTTACACTTTTATGTTATTTTATTGTATGTATGTATGTATATTAAAATTACTAACTACTTATATCATGTAATGTTAACTTGTTTTTCTTTTCCATTCCTCTCTTCTTACTTTCTCCGTTTAATTATTTGTTTTTTTTTTACGAAATAAAACTATTTTTATAGCAAAATTAAAGCATTATTTAAATATTTCTACTAGATTTGGATCTTAAGAAAATTTTGTTTATATATATCATAGTATATACAAACACGGCAAATGTATTCCTGTGTTATTATAATTTTAAGGTGGACAGTAAAATGGGTGTATATTGTTCTAACTTATGCAAATCAGGTCTATTTATAAAAAAAGATTAAATAATTATAAAATAAGAAAAACTACAAAAATTTATTATGATCGGCTTAAGAAGAGCCATGCACAAAGTTGAGGCGGAAACGAAAAAGCTGCTTCGCCACTTTTCGAAGGACTGAAAATCTTACAAACTCAAATCATATAAATATTGGGAGACGAAAAAAGCTTCCTAACTATAATTTCCAAAACCACTGCCAATGAAACTGACAACATTCACTATTTAAAAAATTCGTACAACTTGGCAGAAGAATTGACCGTTCTATAATTTCTATAGAAATTTAGTGTATGTAGTGTCTAACTAACTTTAAGTTGTAATTATATACCCTAAGGTGTATAACGAAAAATTAGTTTTCAGTTTCAGGATACGGCATGTAAAAAGTCACATGCACATGAGGCTCTGACGTATTTTCGACTTCACAATGAATCTGCATTGGCTACATGTCGTGTACCAGTAACATATGCATATATGTATAGACATTCACATGTTTGCATCTGGAAATACATTGTATGTATGCCCGCTTCGGCTACAGGTATCACAATTTTATTTTGTGATGAATATACTATAAGCCACTACAACTTATTTATAAGAAACTGCAGTCACCATTCTGAAAATTCTCGTGACGTTATAGCCAAATGCGCACATAGCCTTTTACATATCGTGCACTATAGGTTTTACATACATACATACATATGTATGTATCAGAGAATGACAACGAGTACTTCAAAAAAATGTACATAAGTAAATAGTCTTAATTCTAGTAACTGCGTATAATCATAATTGTAGCGCAAACAATTTGCATGCTCACATATTTTCTTTCAAGCAACTATGACCATAGCCGATTCCAACATACAAGAGCAACATACTTCGTTTATGCGAAAAAATAAAATACCCTACAACTAAAAATAAAAAGGCACATGAGTATAAAGCGTATTGACTCTCTCTCTCTCTCATACTTATAGTCTGAGTATGCTTATACTAAGGTTATAGATATTTAATCGGACAACAAAAAATATATGGATGATACTTGGGATATTTATTCATCATTCGTCAATGTATACACACATACATTTGTGTATATCAAATGGAATGGAAAATGTGTGGGTGCGTGTGTCTGTTCCCTGTCGGAAAATCCGTTAACTTTAAACTAACTTTAAGCTAACTATTATGGATTACTTTTCAATGTAATCAACTGAATATTTTAACATTGCGATGTTCTAGGTGGTAGTCAATTGTCTCACTCTGCATTACTTTTCAACTAACTTAAAGTTGATTTTTTTAATCACCTGGTAGTCAGTAAATTAAAAAAAAAATTTTTTTGGGGTTCGAACATGTATCATCACACGTTGTGTACTCAACGTGCTTCTACACAGCTAAGGTACCATCTAAAACAATAACAGCAAAATGTTAATATAAAACTGAAATGAGTTTCAAAGTAGCTCAGAACAACTTAATAATTAATTTTGGATCTGTTCTGGATGACATTGCAGTTAGCTTTTAGTTAGTCTAAGAAAAGGACTCTATAAGTTAATTATTTTTGTAGTCAACCACACCACACATTCCCCGACACGGTTTGAAAACATGCTTTATGTATGTGTGTGTAAATAAAATAGCCCTTTATATACGCATGTCTAGCCGAATAGTAGTCAGAGTATTTTTATACTCACGCGTGTGCTTGTAGTTATAGTTGTTTGTGGTTAATTTAATAAAATGTTTATATACATAGTTGTTGGATCTTTAAAGTTGTAAGTACGTATTCGGCTTAAAATTAATACGTTTGTTTGTATATGAGCGTGTTTTTAAGGGTGCGTTCGTAAATGCATCACTGCTCTGCATCATACGTGCAAACTTTTATTTAAATCGTAATACAAGTTCGCTGATAATCTGTTTTTGTAGTAATCATGTTTGTACACCATATTTGACATTTATTAATGCGTTATCTACTTCAGTGAACCAGCTCAGAACATTAAATTTTCATTTGCAGCGCAGTGATGCATTCACGAACATACCCATATTTTTAGCTGTTTGCATTCATAGTTGTGTAATGGCAAATAGCCAAAGAGTACTTAAAACGATACTTTTGTCATTCTCTGGTATGTAGGTATGTCCCTCTCTCTCTTCAATCTACAAAATAGACCTTGAATCTACCCAAATATCAAATTTTTTTTATTTTCTACCCAGCAAAGTCGGTGTCGTCATACTTATCAAAAAATTTTCACTGGTGCTTTATTGTAGCCGTTATAAATAAATTACAATCCTATTGCTCTTTTGTATGATGCACGTTAGCTATTCATTTATGTATGGAGTAGTAAGATAATAACTAGAATTTGGTTTCTTTTTTTTTAAATTCCTTCACTGTCGTATAAAAAAACTTCACCTTCTTTTTAAATATTCTTGCTTAGGTCCCGGTCCAGACTTGCAGTTTTGTTGCAGCAACTTTTTATTTTTTAGTGAAAAAGAGCGAGAGAGGAATACAAAAATTATATATATCCATTTCAAAACCCTCTCACACATATTCAAGAACTGCTGCAACAAAAATTGCAAGTCTCGATCGGGACATAGATATAATTTTTTAGTACTCGATAACGTATTAATGGTAAAAAATTTTAAGCACAACAGTTGTCGTTTGAATTGTCCTTTTGTTTTTTTTTTTGTTGTTAGTTACTCGTATGTATAGTAGATATTAGAGCGTTGCACGAGCAACACCATGAGCATGCCCATGTGTTTTGAGTTTAGTAAAATTCATATAGACAATAGAGAAAATTACTGACAGTACATTGATCACTCATGAACATTGCTCGAATATTTAGTGCAGTGATCTGGTACATATTTATTACCCTACGTCTACACCTGATATATTTTTATCATGACAAATGTCAAATTCTATATACAAAAAAGAGCTAACATAAAAAAAAAATATTTTTCAATATAAAATTTGACTTTTGTTATGATAAAAATATATCAGGTGTAGACGTAGGGTTAGATATACATACATACATATGTATGTACGTACCAGTGATGCCAGAACTCCTTCACCAATAATGGTTAAATGTACGAGTAAACAAAAAGTGACTAAAAAATGGCTAAGCGGATATATGGACGAAAATCATGAGTTGTAAGCAAAACTAAGAAGTTAATTCATATATAATTTTTTACAGCTGATCGGGGAGATTTTTACAGTAGATATAAACAATAAATAATATTATTTTTCTTCAGGTACGCCTTCTCCTCATTTGTACATTACGGTAACCAATCTTTAAACTTTGTTTTACTAATCCATTCCATTTTGTATTTTTGTAAACTTTCATTTAAACTCATACTCAACATTACCACGATTATATGTAAATAACAACGGAGTAGAAAATCTTATTGTTGCCAATTTAGCTCTTTCATATTATGATGGTACGAGTAATTAAAAATTTTGTGTGTAAAAATGCATAACAGATGATTACAAGCTTTTTTAAACGCTATTGTTGTGTATTATGCTATTGATATAATAAAATACGAGAACAATAACATTTAACCCTGTTGAATTTTTGCATATTACATACAAAGTGTTCCTTTGTTGCAAGCTTAAATTTTTTTTTATCAAAAATCACAAACAAATTAAAAAGAATTGTTATAAAATAAAAATGGCTAATGGCTAATGGCTAAAATAATTTTTATTCTGGCTAAACGGATTTGAGAAATTGCTAAATTTAACCAGAAAATGGCGAAAATTGGCATCATTGGTACGCACACACAAACACACACACACACACTCACACACACTCACACACGTAGGTTCGTCAGTAATTTGGTGGTTTTATTTTTATTGTTAACTTACAAATGTGGCACGCAAAACGTTGCTTACGAGTATACTCGTATTTTCGAAAATTTATACAATAAATAATTTATTGATTTTGTTGTGTTTTTTGTTTGAAACATTAAGGTTTATTCTTATTGCTCTTAAAAGATGCTTAGCATGCTGTCCTCGTGCTGTTGTTGATGCCATTTGAAACGGAAGTAATTGTTTAATCATCTCTTAAGCGAAGAAAGAGTTTTCAGTTATGCTCCGAGTTTATAGTACTGTCTCCATTTCTGCTATTTCCGTTTTATATGACCTACAATTTATTCGGCATCAGAAAATGAAAGAAAATTTAAAATAGTAGGTATTAAAAATTAACCACTAACATTATTTACATATTATGTACCTATAATATGCTTATGTATCTATGTATATCTGTATATCTGTATATGTATGTATGTATGTATGCCAGGTACATATTTTTACCTTAATACAGAAAGGCCTTAACCCGTTATTTTTTTCAAATCGATATTTTTGCATATTTCGATACATTAGATGTTCTTCGATCGAAATATACAAAAATCTCGATTTTAAAAAAAAAATAAAATTAAGACCTTCTATATTAAGGCAGCGATATGTATGTATGTTGCTTATTTTTTATTGTATTTAATAATTTGTTCAAGTTGTTACTAATTTTCTAGTGAATATTTTGTTTAGCACCCAATTGACAAGGAAGAATAGCTTAAATATTTTATTTTCAAAAAATTTGGATGTTTGTTCATAATGTTGGGTCCTTTGGCATACATAATTGAAATTTTTTTGATTGATTTTTCATTGTGAACGAGCAGCCAATTTGCGGAAATGTCAAAAAACCCCAAAAAATAAATAAATTTGGGCGATTCTGCAATTAACCCTTTTTTTAAACGACTTCTGTATTTTTTTGTATACATATTTGTTACTTCATAAGTCGGTACCTTTTAGACCGATTTTAAAAATTGTGTTTTTTTTTTTGCCTCGAAGGGCATAGCTTCCATTTGGAGCAATTCTAAAAAAATTTTTTTCTCTGACGTTATAATATTTTACTTATCCGATTGCTACGAAACTTATCAAACACATTGGGATCTTCTAACGACACAATCTCGAATTTGAAAAAATGGGCGGAGCCAGTCCCACTGAAACTTAATATTACATATCACGTGCTTCTATTTGACCGATTTTTACCCAAATTAGCACACACTCTAATCTTTAAAAAAGACAATCTTGCCAGTGTTGGTATCTCTACGAAGAGCAAACGCACATTAAGCTGTTGCGAAAAGGGTAAAAAGCGCAAAAAAATACGAAAAAGAGGGTAAAAAAGCACCAACATTTTTTTTTTTATTTTAATACATTAAGCCAGTTAAAAAAAAGGAGAGTTTGGAGTGTAAACATCACAATATAATTTCAAGTTTTTGCTCAAAATATTTAATATATGAAATATATGAAATTAAAAACTGCTTAAAATTTTCTTGTGTTATTTTTATTAAATTAATTTTTTTTGACATTTCATTCAAATTGCCTTAAAAAGTCAAAGGGGCTTCATGAAACATGTCTCGCAAGGCACATTCACAAGGTAGTAGCGGAAATTCAGCTGAGCTATTTTTTTTTTTCAAATTAAAGTTCATCGGAAACTTCAAAAATTTTTTACGAAAGAGAAATTAAAAGAAAATGTTAAAAAAATTCAATATGAAAAATATTTTATTAAAAAAAATTCTGTGAAAACAAATTTATAAATATGAAAAAACTATTAAAAAATTGTGAGAAGTGCTAAACGTTGCAAATGTTGTTAGTGGTAGCTGCCGCGGAGAAATATTTTCAAAGTTATGTGAATAATTTTTATTATTCTATTTTTGAAGTTTTTGATGAACTACAACCCATGTTGTTTTTTTCATTGTTGTATTTTTTCATTGTTTTTGTAATCCTGATACTACCTGGAAATGAATCTGCCTTGATGTCTCGCATATTTCCCCAATTGCACAAATGGCAATTTTAAGAGTTCTCATGAAAACCCTTATTAATTTTTCAAAATGTTAGTAGTTATATGATCGGTGTTAGTTATTTGGTAGGTAAAGCTTAGGCTTAGATTAACATACATATGTATGTATGTTACTGAAAAATATGTTAAACATACAAAAGCATTAAAAGCATCACTTTTTTCCTTAAGTAACTTAAAAGTTTTTGTTTTTGCGATATTCACACTTATTCCAGTTGCCAACATTGACAGCACGTCAATACGATACCAAAAAATTGGGACTTGGCTACCCGTTGTCTAAAACAACTGACAACCTCATGCTGTCAATTGTTCTAGGATGATTAAATATTTGTGTAAACTTTAATAAATGCTTATTGCGTACTACTATCAATAAATTACTATGCAGAGAATTATGTGGTACTTTCCAGTTACTTCCGATTTCTATTTTGCAAGAAGTATTTTAATTTTTTAATCCCAATTATGAAACGTTTTCTAAATTGTTTTTAACATAGTTTCCGTTATTGTCATTAAGAACAATTTAAGAAGGCTCAGTCAAAAGATGCTGCTACTAGCTCTTAAAAGTACATTAGGTTTGTAAATTAAAAATATTTTTATTTTACAAAAAAGCACCAAAAGCAATATGAGAAATTTTTAAAAAGCACTGTAAATACCCGCTTTTTAAAAAAGGGTATTAATCATATTTCGCGTTTATGAAGAGGCAAAAAGCACCAAAAAATACCCGAAACGCACCAAAATACCATCACTGAATCTTGCATTCAAAAATGTGTGTGCTTTAACAACTTTTATGAAATTTTGCACACACCTTTAAGTCTGATAAACACTTGCGCTTAAACAAGTAGGCGGGGCTACTGCCATGAAAAGTTAGTATGTATTAAATTATAATAACATATTATGTACCTCTAATTATCCGATTCCCACGAAACTTGGGAAAGAGTTTCGGCTCTTATGCATTAAACACATTCACCACAGCAAGCTACCGACGACCAAATGTCAAGGATAGAATACACATGATTTTTTTTGAAGACAGCAAGGCAACAGGGCGACAGGTTGTTGTCTATGCTGATTTTGTCGTTGTACTCCAATTAAACTAATTTCTATTTCTTTGGCTACAATGAGCAAATGCAGTGTTGCCAGTACAATACAAAATGTTGAATGAATCATATCGTACAATTATTTCATATTATTTACCAGAAACAATATCCAAAAATTGTTGTAAAGAATAAATTGATTAATTCCGTCCGGCCCTCAAAGTTGGCCTTCAAGCCCATTTTTCAATGTAATTTTTTGCATGTGACTATCTTTTTAAAAACTCATTTTACAAAAATATGATATGTGGCAATATTTTAGCTCTTCAAGTCAACAACATACATATGTATGTCTAAAAGAAAGTTTTTTGCTAAAATTAATATTTTAGAAAATAATGAAGAAAATATCCAACAAAATACCAAAAATTATATATGTATGTATACCAAAATAGCATTTAATGGAAATTATTTTACTAAGCGTTTACAATAAGAGCTTATGGGTCGTATTCAAAAAAATATTTTATTTGAGCTTTAAAGTTCATAGTAGTTACCAAGCACTTTAAGGCATAACATTGCTTTATTAAGAAATTGTATTCAAAAGACAACTTTAATTATTTTGTAATTTAATAATAAATACTGGTAACTCCACCGTGTTCAACAACCAATTCACAGCTTATGATGTACAACATCGAATAGAATTTCATTCGAGTATTCAAATAATTTTTTATATTATTAAATAAATTTTTATTATCTTGAAGTAAAGTAACCTACTTTAAAAAATATGATCTTCTGACATGGAAGGGAAACAGATAAACATTTCTATGAAGTTAACCTACCATTTACACATGAAACTAATTGCAAGAAAGTAGCAATACAATCACATTTTTTCACTACCACACTCACATAGTTTTAAATTTCCACTCAGCTTTCAACGATTTTTTCAAGAAAGTAAATTTTTGATGTTTTCAGAAAGTAAAATGACAAAGACGTGAACACTGTTACCCACATCAAAAATTTATACAAATATATAGGATTGTGGCAAATAATTATTATAAATTATTCTTATTTTGTATAAATATTTAAATAATTGTAATTTCGTATTTTCAAATATACATGAAGATAATAATAATAATAAAATATTAACAATAATAATTATTCCCAACTTATTGCCCTATAAATGTGTGTATGCGATAATCTGGGTAACTCTAATTAAGTAATAAACAAAGCAAAGTTTTGCAACTTTTCGTTTCGACGACATTTTTAAAATGAACTTTCACTTTCCTATGAAAACGAACAAGAAGTTTTCATGAAAGTAATTTTTTTCATTAAAATTTTTATTCATAATACGTATACAAAAATTTCAAGAAAGTGCTTTCATGTGTAAATGTAGCGTAAAGTAAAAATAATATGATGAATAAGAAAAATTATCACAATTTATTTTATTCGAATGAAATGAGTATTTGAATATCCAGATTCTTTCCATTCGTTTTGACTGTATGTACATCACTAAGACATTTTTGTATAATTGAATTTATTTTAATATTTTTTATGGATTTTGCAATGTATTTCGAATCATTTGGATAATTTGGTGATGTTTTCCATAACATGACAGTAATAATAAATTTAAGATAAGAGCTAACACTTCTAGCTTCATTTTCAGATGTATCATGAATCAATATGTGCTATTTTAACAAAAATATTTGAGGTACAAAATACACATTTTGGAAATATCAATTTAAAGTAGTCTTAACAAACGTAGGTGCCTACTTTAGAATTTTGGTATAATATTTTTTTTTGAATACAACTTTACATTGCTTAGCAAAGCTTTATTAAGTTTTTTTTGAATTCGACCCTATATCTATTAAATTACATATTTCATACATATATTAGGTATAGTAATAAGAGAACTAAAAAAAAAGAAAAATAACATTGAATATATGGGCTTGAGGGCTAACTTTGAGGGCCGGACGTATTGTATTTTTTTTTTACATAAAACTGAACCGATTTAGGGGATGAGAGTAAAAGAAATCAACAAAAAAAAATTCTCCATACAATTAACGGTCACTCTAGTGTGCCATACGTGATTCATCGTAATAAATTTGGTCTACTGAATACTTAAAATAGTTTAAAAAGAACTTGTTTTCCCAAAAATGTTACTGAATTTGTTGAACAAAACATAATCATTCTTTGCTTACATTTAATTGTAATTGTAATTGAAAAAAAACTACAATAATAAGATGTAATTTCTAATTGAAATATTTACCATTTTACAAGTAATTGTAATTGAAGATTTTCAATTCTGTAATTGTAATTAAATTTTTGTTCAATCTCTATGACAATTACATGACAATTACATCAAAATGATTTCAGATTTCAAAACAAAAACATTACAAGATTGCAATCTTTCGTGATTGCAATCATTTTGAAATCATTTTTTTAGAAATCATTGATTGCAATCAATTTAATTGTTCAAATCATAGGATTTCAATCAATTTGCCTGAAATCAAATCTAAAGGGGTAGCATTCATTAAAATATTGCAGAGTGCTTAGAGAGGTTGAGTTTAAGGTTGCGGTTTTGACCTTTGTGTCCTGAAAATGCACGGGATATAGGATCCTCCAGAGTATTAGTGGAAAGCACCAGATTTTAGTGGAAACCACTAAATTTGTGGTGGAAACCAACAAATTCTAATGCAAATCTTAGCGGAAAAGTGAAAATAAAAATATTAATTTCGTGCCTTTATGGGAAAAGTGATAACAAAAATAACATTAAAAAACAACGTGGAAAATATTTCAGTTTTCATGAATTTGAGCATTTTTTCCACTAGATAGCATTGTTGGGATTTGTGGTACAATTGTACCAAATTTGGTACAATTACATTTGCATTGGTACAATGGTACACTTTATACTTCAGTGGTACAATTTGAAAGTTGTACTTTGCCATACAATAATAGTAACATGGTTGCCCAACTCTGATCATAAGTACCAAGATTTGCAACATTGGCAGTTTATGATCATATTTTTCATTTGTTTTGGTAGCCTTTACTTAGTCCTAGTTTACACAATTCAAGTCTTATTGCTAAGCTCATTAGTTTGAAGGAGATAAGGACGAGGGGAAAAGAAACGAGTACTCACCTTCATGCACTGTCAATACGTTTTGCTTTCTCATTCGCAATGTTAAAAAAAAGCACACACGCATACACAAAACTATTCATACAAAATATGAACTGAAAAATATGACTTGCATTGTGTGAACGCCGATGAAAGTTCAAAGAAGAAAAAAGTGATAAGCCTAGCAATAAGACACTTGACTAGTGTGAACTGGGACTAACATATTAGTTGATTTCTTTATGTTTTTATTTTTAATAAATGAAATTTTGTTATGAATTCATACGGTGTATGCTTATTTAGCATATGGCTACCTTTTGGTACAATTGATGTTAATTTGGTACAATTTTACCATTTTCATGGTACAATTTAAGAATAGCCGAATCCCAACACTGCTAGATAGTTGTCTGTTTGCTCTTAATAGGAGTAGCTTTTCAAAGTTGCTATCTGAAAATTGATCCACGACGCGGAGAATTTAGCAACTTTGCAAACGAAAATAACCTTTCTACTGCAGCGAATGATGGTAAAGGTGCGTTAAATCTCATAAATGTGGATTTCAAAGTCGGATACCGATTAAGCATTTCAAATGATGTGTCCGTATTTGTGAGGTACATATGAAAGTTTGCATGAGTGGGATTCTCTTGTGTTTCCGATAAAATAACTGGATTACCTAAAAGGGAAAATATATTATTTTCTTAATAAAATATTTTTATATACATACATATGTATGTATGTATGTAATTGTGCTATACCTTCTTCTTCTTCTTCTTCTTCCTCATAATCATCGGATGAAAAATCACCAAAAACTTCTGACATTCTGATCGAAATTTTTTGTTTAATTTGTTCACTTTTAAGAATGAATATTATTAGCAATTTAATACTTGAGTCAACTACGACGGTAAAAAAAATTTCCGCAAAGTAGATTATATTATAAAATATTTAAAACTTATCGGATTGCAGTTATTAGTTGCAGTTCGCAATTCAAAATTATAAGAATCAGATTTATTCTAGAAGAAGGAGTTTCGTTTGAAGAGAACGATTATTTTGATTCTGATTTCATTTTGATTGCAATTAAGATTTAATAGCAATCAAATTTATTGCAATCAAATCGATTGCAATCAAATTTGATTGCATTCAATTGATGTATAAATTAATTTAAAAAAAATTGATTGCAATCAAAAAATTAGAAATCAGTGACGTGAAATCAAGTGATTGCAATTAAATTGATTGTAATCTTTTACAGCTCTACATGAAACTAATGAATTTGAAAGTGTCCCAAGTCTGGTATGTACATACATATGTATGTATATATAAAAAGATGATTACTAAAAAATTTAGCTAAATTTGAAAACAGTCGGAAAGTTTTTGTTATTTATTTATTATTTCATAAGAATAATCGGATGTTCCAGCAATCAATGTCTACGAATTGATAGCTTATTCTGTTTTGTCCATTCGCATTAATGTTGTTATTCTTTTATTTAACTGCTAACTAACTCAATACGTTTTCAAACTGAGAACAAAAATTAAAAGTCTGTTATAACGAACACAGGTTATAACAAATTCTCGCGTATAACAAACAATTTCGCAGGTTCCAGCAGTTTCCGGTTATAATGAATTCTAAGTTATAACGGACACTGTTTTTAAAATCTGTAAATAAAACTGCACTGAAAGTTAAACGTTAATAAGGAACAAAAGAGTAGCAAACTATTATCAGATGTTCTGAAAAATAAACAAACGATTTTAAATTGCCCCTGTGGCTGAGTGGCAGCGATGCTAGCCTCTCAGTCCAGAGGTCGTGGGTTCGATTCCCACCATAGACCCTAAGTGTTTTCCGCAGACAAGCTAATCGCTTCGCGGGTTGCGTTTGTTAAAGAAAAAAAAAATCGTAGAACGGGGTTTATTAAAAAAGTTTAATGAAAGTATGCTTTAAAATAAAATGCATTATAACATAACTACGCTGCATATAAATGATAAGATAAAGATCCTTAAAATACTAGTACGCCCTTATTTTTTGTCTTCTTTGTTTATTAGTCTATGTATGTATGTATGTTTGTATGTATGTATGAATGTATGCATGTAAGTATGTGTGTTCCTTTGCGATTTTGATAATTCTTACATCAATCGATTTGTCTTAATCCCGGGAGTGTCACTAAAGATATGACAGTAGTCAAAACTCAATATGGCGGCCAGCAGACGCCATTTTGTAAATACGAAAAAAAAAAATAAAAAGTCGGCGAACTATATCAAAATGGATATCATTCGACAGGTATTTTGAAATCATCTTTAGGTTTCTCTTATGGTTTTTCATTTCGAATGACCATTTAGGATATTTAACGGTTCAAAGTTGGGCGCAGCCGGAGATTTTAATACTTTGTTACTATTTGTTGAATAAGTGCAAACAAAACGTACTTAATTATCTACATGAATATGCGACTACAATATACATATACATACATACATATATAAAATTTATAAAAAATAACGTTTATTCAGATACTTGCTTGGATAATTTTGGTGGGCTGGCTTAAAACAATAAAGAAGTGAATTGGCAAAAATTTGTGAATGCGGTTGTGCCAAAAAATTGAAATTAAGATAAAAGTAATTTAATGTAAATCATTATTTTAATAGAATTCAGTAGCCATTATTAAATAATATAGGGTGTCACAACAATTTAAAACGTGGGGAATTGCACACAACGATTTACACACACGCACGCACGCAAAAAAATTATGTACATAGGTATATGTATATGTATGTATGTACATAAAATGGTTCATTTAAGCTAGTTTCACACGACATTGCATTGTATTACATCTGACTTTTCAGCTATGCGAATAATATGTAACTTCACATGTCTGTGAAAATCAGTAATTTACAGAAAACTTATAATTTTTTTTGCTTCCAAACGTACATATATTTTGCAGTGGGAAATTTGACATGTCATATGTAAAAACCATGCCATGTGAATCCATGCCTTACTCAATAGTACGAGTATCATTAGTTAAAAGATTAAATTCAAAATTCTTCATAATAATATATTTTATCTCACTCACCTTCTGAAAGAGGTGACTCTAATTTTTTTGAGTTATGACGTTGTTTAAGTAAAGCTTAAATTAGACGTGCCATAGCCATAATGCCATAGTCATAACCAAAACCAAAATTCAATTGGTTTCTATGGTAATGGCTATGGCGTTATGGCGAGTCACCTATAATCAAATACAGCGTTGCCCCTAAGTTTGTTTCGAACAGCTGTTTTGTATGGTTATGGTTATGTCACGTCTAATTTGAGCTTAAATGGGCGATATATATTTTAGTAACGATTAAAACACATCCATATACACATACACACATATATATGTATACAAATCCATAGGGGTGTTTAAGTATCTACATGCAGCATAATATTGATATATGTACATAATATCAAAATAACATAATCATCCTTATTCTAGTTGTCGACATCGACGTCACGTCAATACAATACCAAAGAATTGGGACTTGTCTACTCGCTCTCGAGAACAAATTTTTTCTGTTCTCTAAGGTCTCGAAAATATCATGAGCCTGTCAATAGCACACAGTTGTTCTTGACAACGGGCATGTAAGCCCCAATTTTTTGGTATTGTGTTGACGTTACGTCGATATTGACAACTGGAATAAGGGTAAATAATGATAATTACAATGTTTTTGTTTTTTTCAAATATTACTTGTTTAAACATTTTTCCGTTGCGGAAATTTAGTAAAAATGAAAACAGACACAGTGAAAGTCGTTTTGGCTATTCCAGGAAAGAGATTTTTCCGGTTTAAAGGAGATTTTAAAATTAAAAAAAAGATGTGTTATTACCTAAAATATGGATATGAAATTTTGGGGTCTATAATTTTCAAGTAGAAAACGGAAGATACGATTGTGATAAGAGCTGAATACAATGCACATAGGAGCTCTATTTCATCTCTTGTGCAACATTATCAAAGATAAGAGTCTGTTTAATTTTTTTAACTGTAAGTGAAATCATGAGAAGGACACTCAGCGCTTGAGAGGTATTATTCTGGAATTATCGAAAGAGGCCAACTACCTCTGTATAATGCTGAACTAAAAGTTTTTGTGCTTGCAACAGGGTCCTTGGGAAAGCATGGGGAATAAGGCCACAATTAAGCTTTTGTATCTCATGGATCGTTTGTCTGGCAGAGTTTGATAAAAAAATGAAGAGTCAGAGTTTGTGCCGGTCCAGACTTGCAATTTTTGTTGCAGCAATTCTTGAATATGTGTGAGAGTGTTGAAATAGAAATATATACTTTTTGTATTCCTCTCTCGCTCTTTTGCACTAAAATATAAAAAGTTGCTGCAACAAAAATTGCAAGTCTGGACTGTCAGAGAATGACAAATAAATTAAAAATATACTTTCTAAGCTTGGTATAGGTTAAGCAATTCCTTTAATTATTTTTTTAATAAATTAAAATGTGTATTATATACTCGTATGTATATATGTATATATTTGGGGTATTCAGATGGTACTCATAAATTAACACGTTTTAAAGTAATAACACGAAAAAATATAATGCTGTGAGCAACCCCTCATAATTTACAATTAAAAATATTGTGCTTATTTGTATTTTGGTTTTAGCACCTTTGTACATTGCTTACTCTCTCTCTCAATTCCTTTGGTAAACTCTCACGCATTTCTACATGTAGTTATGACAAACAATAAACATAGCTGAGAAAGTCTTATTACTTTATGACCTTTTTGTTTGAGCCACAACAACAATTTTTTTAAACTATGTTAAAATGTTAAGACATTATGACACTTAGGACACTTAAGACACTGTTGTGAATACCCTCATTATATTTATATATATATATTTCAGCAAATTGCATTTGCAATGATGGCTGAGTATATAAAGTAGAAATCTACATCAACTGACACCACACACAGTGGACCAAATACAAAAGAACGCTGATGAAGGTTTAGTGGCCTTCCAAAACAGCTAGTTGTTCCGTTCAACTATGTGTTATTCAGAATATTTACAACTTACTTTGGTGTTATTTGTTCATTAATAATTATATTTTGGCTTACAAAGCCATACGAACTTTAGCCTGTTCAAATCATAAATAAAATTTGTATTATTAATTCATGTTATTTCCTGAAAAATACAAGAATAGTTAAATTACTATGGTTGGGAGAAACTCTCACTCCATTAGCACTTATGTAAGTACATAAGTATGGATGTCTACTTGACTGGAGTTTAGGTATGAACATCAGCTTTCAAACATGAACCGTAGTTAAACAGAATGCGAGAAACGTTACCAATTACCATAAAAGTATATGCAAAGCAACTAGGAAGGAGTGCGTTCCACTAAGTCCGTGAGTTTTTGGTAAAACATGGTTTTATTTTTCAACGTAGGTTCCTTCGAGGTCCCTACACTTTGCTCAAAATTTCTCGAATAACTAATTAGAGCCTCAGCGACAGAATTGGTTTTAAAGTAATTAAGCATTCATAGCATTCAAAAGCAAACAGAAATAAAAATTTAAAATTTGGAATGAGTAACTATGTATTATACAAAGAAAAACAAAAAGTGTGTAGAATAAAATGCATTACTTATACATAAATGCACTTATATACAATATATAATATACATATATACAATTATGTACATGTGCATCCATACCCAGCGGGAAATAGAAGGAGTAAGGATGCCTTCTAAAAGACCTCTGTGCATCCTTATTTTGGATGTACAAGACTTACTCGCTCCATTCCATACTCATATTTTTATACACGCTGTGTCACTGCGGGATGGTCCTTCCGCTTTCACTTCTTTCGCCAAAGATTCTGAAAGGCCTTCAAATTAATGGATTTTGCTTTTGCTTTGGTAAAAAAAGCAGCCTAATCTCACAGTTCTCGGGCAAAATGAGCGTACCCAAGCCCCCAAGCTTCCATGCACCCGTAGAAAGCACTGAGGAATAGTGAAAATGAAAGGAACACATACATTTCAATCTCTCGACATTAAAAGCAGCAATTGAAGAGCAACATCTCCTAGAATGGTACCTGGTGTGACAGCATCAAACCAACCACTAGCATTTATTTGGCACTAGAGATTCAAGAGCATTTTTCTTTCTCTTCTCCCTTCTCATAGAAGGGAATGTTGAATGTCTATCTTATTTATTATGCGAAATAAGTCGAGGGAGGCATTCTATAAGGCATTATTTAGCAGTTAGATATTTTATTAGTAATTGAATAAAAATATCCTAAACAGGCCTTTAATAAGGCCTGAAGTAAAAAGATCTTCTGAGTTTTCCCGCAGAGTAGAAACTGGTAATGTGTAGTAAAGGAGAAGGTAATGCACACCATGTATAATTTTGCATTCCAGAATTCGTTACTGTTAACACATACATGTCCTAGGAAAGCAATAAATTATTTTAATGCTTCCAAGGAATGAATTCTATAATAATTTTTTTTAAAATCATTTAATTAATTTTATTTATTGACTATTTATTCATTATGTAATAGAATCAATATTTGTTCTTTTGTATTTTGCTATCAATCTTCTCCAATGCTTAGTTTTTTAAATATAATTTTTACAAAAGTTTGTATACAATTTTTACTTTCATTGAATTTCTCTGACACGCGTTCAATCACAAGCTGCGTCTTCGCATAAAAATAACAAAGTTTGAAAACGATTTAAAGGCAACAAGAAATTCTAAAAAATCATAAATAAAACACTGACACTCGTCACAAGCAAAAACAATACATTCCTTCTTTTGCAGATGTGGTAATGCACGTAATAATCAATGTGTAATTAGTGTGTTTGATCAAACGAGAGGGTACGTTCCTAAGGCAAAATTCAAATTCATAAAAAATTTTAACAAATAAGCCATGTGAGATGTTCATATGCCTTCAACAATATCTCTCACTTTTAATGTCCGATCGTTCAACACCATATCGTGAATTTTGTCAATTGTTTTGGGAGAGTAGACCTCAACTGGGCGGCCACAAAAAATTCGGTAAACCATTTTCTTGCCATTGAAGTAATTGGAGAAGAGACTCCGTAGTATTTATTAAGCTTAGCCGCAATTTGAGTTATGGGTTTGATCATGTGCTTAATAAGCACATGAATTTCACTTTTATTCATTTTCTTCTCAAATCACATAAATAGTCTGCTATCAATGAATATTAAATACAAACTAAATGACGAAGCTTGTTAAAATTTTGAGAGTAGTCAACTGACTGTTGCATGTTTCCCTGTCCGTTAATAGACAGGAAATTAAACAAGTCACGAACTTGTTGACCTGCCCTCGTACTAATACCACCACCAATATTTGCAAGATTTCGTTCCAAAAATAACACCTTGATGATTTGACAATTTTTGGTTAATAATTTCATAATTTTAGAGAATTTGTATCTTCGGTGACGATACATAGTATGTACATATGTATGTATATCATATTTAGGTTATAAATAAATTGGACAGTATGCGAACATGCCAGGATGTTAAATAATGTATTCATTTGTGGAATAGGTAAATAAATAGTGACATGCTGAAAAAAGGGCTAGCAAACAAAAAACTTACCACCTGTATAAATCTTGTGCGCTAGCTGCTAAACTCAAATTTCCCATCAAAGGAGGTCTTTCTTTCAGATGATGATTCAATAAATCTGACGATGAGGCAAGTCTACAAATATAAGTTTTAAATTATAATCTCAATAGTGCGCTAAATATGATTATGATAATAGGACATTAATCAGTACTACCTTAATTGAGGAGGCTTTATACCATGTTTATCCATTGTCTTCTCCAATTGCCGCACTCTCAGACGAGTCATGTCCAACTCGTGCTTGACTTTCCATAAGTGAGTGTCACAAATGGGATCGTTGCAGCGATGTTTTTTAAGTATTTCGGTAGCTTCATAGACCGCACCACGAAAAGTTAATGATTTGCCCATTGAGAGTGAGATGAGAGCGCAGCAATGTCCTCCATCTTTTTTCGCAATACGTTTACGTATATACTTAAAGTATACATGTTCAAGGAGAAGTAATAACGCCGCCAATAAAATACCAGCCATTAAAAGTAAAAACGCTGATAGAAACTGTTCCAATGCGAGTGGGTCAGATGACTTGTGTTCTTGTTTGCCCGGTCTACATGAACCAGTCATCCAGTAGCGACGCAACCTTTCCAAGTCCCCATTAGCACGAAACTCTAGTAAGCGCTTATTGAACATTTGCACGTATTTTGAATTACGGCTGAAAGCCAATCCATAACCTAGAAATGACGCAATTGAATAGCGAAATAGGAACACATATGTAAATACGTACATACATACATACTATATAAATATATATGTACATATGTAAGGTATGTAAACGTAAAAGTTTTACGGCCTGTCCCACCATCTCACCAGAAATCGTTCGATCGAATACTTATATTGAAAACAACAACAAATTTTTTAATGTTATTGTTGTTTGCGATAAAAGTTGTCTATCGAACGATTTCTGGTGACATCATGGGACAGGCCGTTACATAAAAACCCTGTTATATTTTTAATGCTCTTGTCTATGAGGAATATTGATTTTATTTGCAATTAAAATAAGAAAAAAATCGAAATATTAACTGCCGTACGGGTATTAAAAAAATTTACGAAAGAACCATATTTTTCAAAATCGATTATTACAATTTCCAAAATTATTTGAGAAACGTGACCGATTGGATCACATTAAGGAACCATCAGAGTACCACACCTATATGGTGTAGTACGTGTGTTCTTCCATATTTTATCCAAATGACCACTGATCTTCTCAAGAAATTTCACTAAAAAATCATGTTTTTCAAAATCGATTACAGTCAAATCCCGATAATTCGTACCCCGATAAATTGGATCACATTAAGGAACCATCAGAGTACCACACCTATATGGTGTAGTACGTGTGTTCTTCCATATTTTATCCAAATGACCACTGATCTTCTCAAGAAATTTCACTAAAAAATCATGTTTTTCAAAATCGATTACAGTCAAATCCCGATAATTCGTACCCCGATAAATCGTAATTACCGATAATTCGTAATAGACAGTCGGTCCCTTGAAAAAATCTCGTTAATTCGTAAAATTTCCATACATTTTGGTCCCCTCGATAATTCGTTATTTTTTTTTTAAATAAAATCTCCTTTACCTCTTATAAATCGTAATTTTTTGCTAGCTACCACTTATAATTCGTAATAAAAACAACAGAAACATTGAAAGAATGATTTTTTATTTAATGCTATTTTTTTGGGTTGGATTTTGCTTTTGCTTGTGTGTGTGTTTATTTTTTTAAGATCAGTTTTTTACATGAATAATAAAGAAAAATGTCAAAGCGCACGCATAAAACTATGTCGGTGTTACAAAAACAACAAATTTAGTAAATAAATTGAAAAACCCCGTTAATTCGTATTTCTTTTATTTTAACCCCGTTAAATCGAACTCCCGCTAAATCGAAAACCCCTATAATTCGTAAGAAATGGCCGGTCCCTTGCGATTACGAATTATCGGGATTTGACTGTATTTCAATTCCCAAAATTATTTGAGAAACGTGAACACTTGGGTCACAATTAGGACCCTCCAGAGTACCACCCCTATATGGTGTAGTATGTGTGCTCTTCCATATTTTACCCAAATGACTACTCATCTTCTCAAGAAAATTATGTTTTCTTAAATCTAACCAGACATATTTCCATCACCATTCTTTTATAATTTCATAAAGTACATTTTAGAGCGATTTAAAAAAAATTATCTTAATCCAGTTCCAAGGATTTGGTATCCTAATCCATTTATCGACTAATGTTATATAGCTAACAGTGCTCTGTTATGTGTTAACATGCTATGTTAGAAATGTTGGTTCCTGTCTCAGCTATTTAAATTCGAATTTATATTCACACACATCACCCGACATGTGTACAAAAATCTCGGCGTAATAAATATTATTGTAATGTTTATTGTATATAATGTATGAGAAAACCAAAGGCTGCAACAATTTCTCTAAAATTATCTTTCGTTTTTCATAATTATTACAACCTTCACTCACGTTTCCAAGAATTACAAATTATCCTACAAGATTACTTTTCGTATATAACACGAAATTGCTCTTCATGATTAACGAATTTCTTTTGTAATATAAACAGTGTTTTTCGTAAATTTACGAAAAAAGGTATTTCGTAAAATAAACAAATACCATTTCTACGAGTAATACCTTCGAGTCATTTCGTAGCGTAAAAATAACGAATATTTTCGTCAAATGAACCACATTTTTCGTTTATTTTACACATGAAATATTTTGAGTGTAAGGAACAAGAAATCAAAAGAAAGAAGCAGGAGTATATATAAGTACATACGAGTACATATACATACCGTTAGCTAAAATGCAAAAAAAACTGAACAAACGTTTAGTTTAGACTTGTGCTTATCAGCTCTTTTGAGTGACCGCTCTTTTCAGCTCAGCTCACTTTACTGAAGTATTTCATTCAGTTGGCTCAGTACCTCAGTTCATTTGTAGTGAAACATTTTATGAAGCATAAAGAAGGAGCGAAAACAGAAGCATCCCAGCTAGCATTTGGAAGATTGAATTTTCGGTAGTCATCTTACTCACTCATTTTTGACTAGTTTTGGTGATTAAAAATTGAGTTTTCATACAGTTCATCAAAAATATCAGTCAAATTTGTCTATTCCTTATGATTAAAAACTGATTACAATTATTTTTATCATTTGCTTGAGTACTTTTTGACTATTCTTGGTGACCAAAATGCGATACAATTTGGTAGTCATCTTACTTACTCATTTTTGATTACTCATGGTGATTAAAAACTGGGCTTTCATACAATTCATCAAGAACAACAGTCAAATTTGCCTATTCTTTATGATTAAAAACTGATTACAATTATTTTTATCATTTGCTTGAGTTCTTTTTGACTATTCTTGGTGACCAAAATGTGATAGTTACTTACTCTTTTACCCCCACCATTTCGCAAACATAAAAGGTGATCAGCTTGTAAACAAGTTCCCGTTAACCAACAAGTCAAAGGAAAAGCAATGCCGAAAAAATTATATATTGTATTTTGATTGCATAGTGAGAAGTCCTGTTTTTTTATCGCTAAAGTGAGAATTGGTGTCTATTTTTGTAATAAAAAAGTTTTTTATTGAAAAAATTAAAAAAAGTTAATAATTATAATAAACAAGATACTAATAACTATTTAAAATAAATTAAAAAATTAGAAAATTTAAAAAATCAAGTGAAATTATGTCAGCCAAAAAAATTAGACGCATTGCTAAAAGAGAAGCTGAAAAAATTATGTCATGCAATTTTAGTAAGTAAAATGAATTCTTGAAATTATTTTATTATTATTTTGTTTTTTAATTAATCGTATATGTATATATAACATAATTTTATTCCCCTAGACTTAAGAGCAATGAATTTAAGAAGTTATTTTATTATTTTGTTTTGTTTTGTAAATGCATAAGAATTGAATTATAATAAAAATTTTATCATAAAACTATATCAAATTATAGTCTGATTTGTATTAAAAAAAGGGTCAAATATTATACATAATATGATCATAATATGACTTCAAATTATGGTAAGATTCGTTTCAAAAATTGATCGAATATCATGCAAAATATGATCATTAAACGATTTCAAAAATGGGTCGAAAATGAAGCAGAATGTGATCATCAAATGATTGCAAATTCAACTAAAAAGTGAACAGAAAATATTATCACATATGATAACAAATGTACATGAAAACTACATTAAAGCAGAGATCATAAATGACTATTCAGGAATAGTCACATGCAGGGTACCATTTTCTCCCGATGACAGAATCATTTATGATTAGAAAATGATTGCATATTTGATAGTTTTAATCATCTAGAATATTCAAATGTGACTATTTTTTGATCATTATTTTCACAAAATGCTGGCTGGGATAAAAAGTGACAGATTTAAAGAGTATGTGTGTGTGTCTGTGTGTGTGTGCGTTACCGTTGGTGCTACTAAAGTAGCAATTTGCCACTTCTTCGACTGCTTTTGATAATTTTAATCGAATGAAGATATACTTTTTTGTACTTTCGATTTTATTGATATAAAAGTTATGCTGTTTAATTTATTAATATGTAAGCAAGCTTATACGAAATATTTTTTTGTCATGCGTGGTTAGCTTATGCATATCTTTTGAATAATTAATATGCCCTCGCTGGCTTATATTCGTATACCTCTGTCTATATGGATATGTAAATATTAAAAATATTTTCGTATTAAAATATGTAAGTATGAACAAAAATTTAACAACTTTTTCTCATTTTTGTTCGAGCGAACAAAAATTTTCAATTTAGAATAAAAAATTATTCGAATTATTTTTGTCGAATATTCAAACAATTTCCTTAACTGCTTTGTATAAAAAGTATTTAACATAGCAAAACTTTTTAGTTTGTTATAAATGGGGTGTTAAGTAATCAATTACTCCAAATTATAAATACTTGTGTAAACCTGTTTATATGTATATGTTCGCTAAACGCATCTTTTCTTTTCTTCCTAGGAAAAGATAATACCTCTTTAATGGAATTAGAAGGTGTCTCACAATTCATGATAAAGAGTTTAGAAAAAAAAATAACTGCGGTTCTCTAATCGAAAGCCTTAAGAATCGAATTATTGAACGACGTAAAAAAGCATTAAATGCCTTAATATTATTCCTCAGCTTTCCTATCCAATACTAATTTTTTCATATACCCCACAAAAAGTTGAAAAAGAGTACGCGAATAATTTGTTTTCATGATTATTTTGTAATCAAAATATCGCAAATAATCTCAAATACGATGGAATAATTGATTAATTGATTTAAATTATTTGGAAACATCAAAAAAAAAAAAAAAAAAGGATTACGCAAACTGTATATGATTTTTAATGATATTTTAACTATATCACCAACATTAGCAATTTGCGAAAGAAACTTTTCTACCTGGGGGTCTACTCTGTATTTCGAAACGAAAGCAACTGCTTTCGAAATGCAATGTAAATAGCATACAAACTAGAAAGCATTTTCTTTCGTTTCGAAATACAGTGTAGTCCCCCTGTTCTTTTATTACAAGAAAAAAATAATCGTCTGCCAACTACGAGTAAAAAGTGGGATTATCTGGGGTTTTTAAATGATTTTTCAAATCAATGACATATTAAAAAGGGTTTGTAAATGCGTATAAATACCTATACTTTCTAACTAATTTCGTTTCGGTTTTTAAGATCCGACATCTGAAAAAAGTGATATTATAAGTTTGTAGTGTGTGTCTGTGTATCTGTTTGTATGTACGATTAGAGACCAAGCAGCTGGACCGATTTTGATTTAGTCCAGCCGTTTAGAAGATATAACAATCTCTAATGCTTTCTAAATTAATGTAGCATGTTAATAATAGTCAATTGTTGTTGACAAAGAGTAGACAAGTGACAATTTTTACTGACGTTTTGATGTTACGTCAACGTCGCCATTCACAATATTGAGAATTAATTTGCTCTTTTCTTTCTTTCGATTCTGTTACTTCAATAATATGGTAGAACATAGAGTTCTTAACTTGTGCTACAGCGTCAACTGCATTGGAGGTTTTTAAAATTTTTAATTTTTTTTATTAAAATTTTTATTTATTAATATTTCTAAGTTTGTTATTAAAATTATTTGTTTTTCTTGTGTAATGAATTATTTTTTGTTTGTTAATAACAAAAATTAAACTAATACACATGCGTGTCATTTTTTGCAAACTTTTTCAAAATTATTCGAATACATTTTTTTATTCTTTGTTCGTTCGAATATTCGAACAAGAGTTCAAAATTATTCGTTTGTTCTAACAAGAAAAAAATCGTGAAATTTCATTCGAACAAATATAAAAGACGAATAGTGCATTTTTGCCAAGAATTAATAGAAGCGATACAAGACTGATTTTACTAAAGTATTTATTTAGATCCAGTACTTATTAAACCAATTGAGGATACTAACTACTTTGAAATTGTTTCCGTTTTTAGTAATATAATAAGTGAACTGGAGCTTTTGTAAAAGAGTTAAAATTACGCGTGTAAGAAAGCTAAGTGAATTAAGAAAAATGTGATGCAATTTTCAAAATATCTTAATCTGAAGTGTTGGTACGAAAAAAGCAATTTCTCAAATTGCTTGAATGAAAGTTTAAAATCAAAATTTTATACATTTGCTTCATATATGTATATTTAGTTTGCAGTATACTAGTGCTTCTACTAAGCGCTTTTTTTAATTGGAATCATTAGAAAATAAATTATCTAACAGACTGAAATTTTAAGCTTGTCATTCCATGTTATCTACCTTAAGTTTGTAGCAAAGGGATTTGAAAGACTGGACTCCAAATGATGAACCTGCTCAAAAGCACAGACAGTTTCAAGAAATAAGCATTTAATAACTATTAAAAATGCCTTAAAGCGACCTTTTTCCGTTAATTAAAAAATGCAATGTACAAAAAATTTACCGAATTGTCGTGTGCCTGTCTCTTGAGAATTCAATATTCAGACATTTATAAAAAGTTGAATAAATGTTCTCTAAAATAAATAAACTGAGTTAGTTTTTTTTTGTAAATAAGTGCCAATGCCAAAAAACCATTAAAAATATATCTGTATCTTCAGAAAATTCAAGTAATTTTTTATTATAAGCACAGATTATATGAATTATTTTTATATTTTGTGGATTTATTTTATCATAAAAATAGTATATTTTCGTCTTTAAATAAGCAAAACCTGATTTTTATTATTGATGTTCTTAAAAATAAGCAGATTTGTTTTAATTTTTCTTGTTTTTAAAGTTTCTCCTTTTTTTCCTACAATCCCTTTATTGGTGCCACCATGTTTTAAAAATCCCCTTTTTGTGCCACTTTCTGAAATTTTACAACGGTAACGCTGGTCATACATTACAAAACAAGCCAGATGAAGTATAAGAAATAAATAAAACTAAAATAGTGTAATGAGTGGAATTAGTTAATAAATATATCTACATACATAAAAATTAAAATTATTAAATATATTTTAATATCACAATATGTATATACATTTTTTTATGTACGACAAAAAAATTGCTAAAAAAGAACAAGACTTGTATCGAACTCTTTCATTAGGTCGTTTTAGGCACAAACCTACATATAATCTAACCCACTTAATTTACATAGGTTTGTGTCTAAAACGAGCTGCTTAAGAGTTTGATAGAAACCTACATGTAATTTAAATAAGTTTGATTGTAGGTTTGTGTCTAAAACGAGCTACTGAAAGAGTTCGATACAAATTTAGAAACCGCTCAGTACTGAGCTGAAAGCGCTCAGTGGATTGAACGGCTCACAGCGATCAGTGAAGTGAATCGTTCAATTGAACTAGTTCGTTCATGAGCTGCACAACTCTAGTTTAGTTAAGTCCCCTTGTTATTTGTTAATAAAAGCAGTGTTTAAAAAACTAGACTCCAAGTAGTTGTAGCAACGAAAAAACACGAAGTAGTCTAGCAAAAAAATTTAAAAAACTTGTAGCCGTTCATTTACTATTACTACCGATACCGACACATTTTGGTAGCTGTAGTTGTAGTAATAGTAAAAAAATAAAATAATTGGAGCAGCGTAGTAAATAATGTTTTACTGCTCTAGCTACCTTCAAATTTTTGTAGCACTAAAAGTAGTTTTATTTTTTAAATTTTTACTGCTGCCTACTTTGGTAGTCACAGAAAGAGCAGATAACATAGTTTTTTGAAGTAGCACTAGAATAACATTTCAGCAGCAATTTAATAACATTGAGGTAGTTTTAAAATAACATTTCAGCAGCAATTTAATAACATTGCAGCAGCATAAAATAACATTTAGGGAGCAGCATAAGTAGTAAAAAACTAAAATTTTCAGTAAACTAAAACAAACGAACAATACGTGTGTGAAACAGCGTTGCCGTTTTCGTTACTTTTAACTAGAATCGGTTATTTTTTCGAATGTGTATTTTAAGTTGTATTTGATGAGAAATTAGTTCGAATAAAATAATTAAAAACGAACTGAAAGACATTTCATCCGTAATTTTAAGAGATATGTATTTTAGTTACAAGAGTTTTTCTTTTATAAATGTTGACGTATGTATACGTATATAAACTTTGCATACCGTATGTATTTTTTAATTCATTTCCAATTCACCAGTTATGAAAATGAGTTAATAAAATTAAAGTTTTTTTTAATTCAGTTTTATGTGAGATGTCATGTATTCATACATTTTAATATAGTTACGTGGCTATATATACGTATTACATCTTATTTCCATATATGGACCCATATACGAAGAACTTCATAATTCAATTTCCATATATGAGCTCATATATTATAACACATTTTATACATCCGTCCATATATCAATTCATATATAATACTTTTCGCATGTATAAGCCTATACATTTCCATACATGAATTCATATACATACATATATTCATATATATTTATATACGTTCATATATTAAAAATATATGGACCATACATATTTTTTAGGTGGGTTATTTAATATTATTTAACATCATGGTCATAACTACGATATGTAAAAAGTGTGGTATAGCAGGAAAACGTTACTGTAAAAACTTGACAATCACTTAAAAAAAAGCACGACACGAATGTGTGAAACGAATTAAAGCGACCATTGCTTATAAACAGCGCTGTCATCTTTTAAATTTCGCACAGCAATAAAATAAAAAAAGCCTTTAAATTCAATAAATAAAATCATTTGGTATTATGGACATTATGGTTTTATTTAACGTTTTTCTTTTCTAAATTAATATTATATATGTATGAGTGTTTTTTCAAAAAAACCTATTTTCACCAAATTTCAGTAATGAGAAAAAAGTTTAAGAGCGTTGTTTGGAACGTTTTTTAATATGTAAAATAATTAATTACTGTTTTGTTTTGTTCTTTTGTAATTATTATTAAACTACAAACTACAAATAAGCCTTGTACTACAATGACACTCAATATAAATTTTAATGTTTTTTATTTAATAAAAAAAAGCATTTAAAAGTGTGGTAATTTTTTTACATTTGTTACCTTTTTTAAAAAATGTGATAAAATGTAATGTAATAATTTTTTGGTTGTGGCAGCACTGATCACATACATACATACAGATTTATGGTTTCTAGTTTTACTGATGATTTCGATTTTTGACTACTTTTGCCGCTACCTCAATGTTATTTTGTGCTGCTGAAATGTTATTAAATTGCTGCTGAAATGTTATTCTAAAACTACCTGGATGTTATTAACATACTACCTCAAAATTTTCTAGTCATAAAAAACAAAACTCCAAATGTAGTAGTAGTTATAAAACAAAAACCTCAATCAAACGAATAGAAAACTATTTAGTTTTTTAAGCTGCTACTTCATTTTCGTTTTTACTGCTGCTACTTAATTTTTAGTTTTTATTTTTATCATGTAGCAGTAGTTTTAAAAAAGGTAATGCTACGAAGCAAGACAACTGCTCCTGGTACAGCTACTTGTAATTGTTTGGAGTACTAGTTTTAGCAATAGTAAAAAATTTTTCAGTTAATGTAGTTTTTTAAACACTGAATAAAAGCGTAATTTTTGATCGCAGAAGGGTAATATTTTCTCAAAACATGTAGTTTAATGACATATTATGTTTATCACTCCTTCATTAATTACTACTAATCAAAAGGGGTGAATTCAACTTGATTATAAACACAGACTTCGGCCGATTAAATGGACTCTCACTTAAAGCCGTGTAAAAAATAAAAATTTAAATTTAATTAAGGGTAAAGGTTCCCTGATGATCTGCATTAGCAGAAATGCAGTGAAATGCGCATAGGATCCAGCTAAACCCCTCAATAATCGATTTCAATGTATTTTTAATAAAAAATATTTTACTTAATAAGTAAAATAATAATTTGGGATTATTAGTGCGTTTAAAAATTTTAAACTTAAATTTTAACAATTCCCATAAAAACACTAATTAAAAATTTCTCTATTCCAAAAAAAAAAAAAATACAAATCACGCAACACATGGTGGTTTAAAATTTAAAAAATCTGCAAACTCATTACCTGTCATTGCGTACCAACTACCAACAGTCATTAGACGACAGTCTTCATCTTGTGCTACTAAATAGTCCAAAACAGTGCCATCATAAATAAAACAGTCCAAGTTACCATTCAAAACTTCTGCGACACCATCCGCCACACTTGATTTGTTGTATCTAAAAAAAAAGAAAAAAGAAAATTGACGATCATGCAGAATAAGACCAACGAAGTAGAGAAGAAAAAATATAGAAAATAACAATGACAATTTTATTTAAATAACTTTTCTAATTGCTGTTGCTTTGAGTTGAAGGTAGAGTTAACGAATATTGTAATTTGTAAGATTAGGCGACTTACTGTCCCATATAGTAATGCATTTCCTTGTAGTATTTATTAATTGTAGAGTCTGAGTGACTATATGGAATAGTGCCATATTTGAGGGTGGGCTTGTGGGAGTAGGGGTGAACCAAACGACTGTCATTTAAACCGGTGAATTCATGAAACTCTTCCCTTGAATAAAAAGGGGAACTAATAATTTATATAATAAAGCATTACAAAAGAGTTTAATACTACATACCTCGTTATCATGAAGGCAGCCAAGTTGGCAGTGTATATGGCAAGAAAGACGACAGCAAACAGGGCCCAGACATTTGTCATGAAGCGGGATGTGAAACCTCTAGGCGAGTCTACGTGAACAGCAGCTTGGAACAACACTGCCCAAACCAGCCAGTATGTGCGGAATAAAGAAAATCGGTAGGGTGTAACGTTGGCATTTTGTAGATATAGCTTCATATCGTAGCCACTAGGCGAAAGCCATTCGAAGAGAAAAATCATAAAAGTGGCTGCTTGTATGGCAACAATGCCGACCAACATCCAGGAAGCCGTGTCAAACGGTTCTAAGAAGGCGGTGGGTGAAATAATGCCCGTACGCTTTGCCACCACAATGGCAATGCCGGTTTCCATGAAGGGCTCGCTAAAATCCACCACAGCTTCACGTTCGGTATTGATCATTAGTGAGGTCAATACCATGTCGGTTTTTCGATTTACCAATTCGGCAATTAAACCATTCCATTTACCATTCTCAAGAGTACCCCATTTACCATCTTCCACCCGTACTAGTTCATATGTAAAATCCAGCTCCTCGGCAAACTTCTCTAGAAGATCAATGCAAAATCCACTACAGCACTGGTAGAATGATTCATTGCGATGAGCCTGTCCCACATCGATGTCAGCCATCTCATGATCGGCTGCCACACGACATATTACACCACGATCCATAAGACATTTGCCACTAACTGGGTCTGCGGGCGAAAGATTGATATAGGGTGCTTCTTCGAGAAATGTTATTTTTAAATGGAATTTTTCTGGAACACCCTGTGGTGGAGCGTGTGAGTTTCCTGGCCATGCTATGTCACGGATATCAAGTTTTTGTGTTTCCCAAGATTTCCATACACCGATCTGGATGGAGCATAATAATACAATGTTAGAATTTACTGAAAGCAATTGTCCTTCAATTCTTACCTCTTCCCAAACTAAATTTTTGTTGTTGGCACTAGGGCGCAGGTTCATAATTTTTAATTCGGCAGATTTGAGGTCACCGTCGGCAGTAAATTCAATATTCGGCTTATTTAAGTCTCCGTCTATCGATACGTTTCTTAAATATTTAAAAAACCTGTGACAGAAACGAATTAATTTTCAAGTAAAATTTTTTCTGTGCCGTATATAAATCTTATAAACTTACAACTCTCCATTATCCCAACGACCTCTGCCCTCATCTTCGCATGAGAGTGATTGGGTATTTAGTTTTTTTCCATGATTAGCTGGATCCGATACATAAGCTTCCACTCCATAGCCGTAGATCTTTATAGCGTTTGATATTTCATTCATCAGAGCGGCGCTGCTTGTATCAAAGTGCACACCTAACATTCCCACTGGAAACTGGGGATGAGCATCTTTCTTTTCGATGACCGATTGACTGACAACCCAAACATAGTTTTCTCCCGTTAACTTCAGATCTTCAGCAGCTCTAAGAATAGTGATTGCTTCCGTTTGCGTGGCATAGAGGAGCATTACTCTTGCCTCGCTATTAACAAGTTCCATCAAGTCACTAGTACGAGTTACAACAATCGAATTGAGGATGGTAAATTTAAAATGATCTTGCATTTCAGCTACACGCTCCCTTACAGCTTGAACAAAATCATCATGACCGGCTATCTGGGAGGTGACTACCGAAAACTGGTGCCATTTGTAACGTTCTAAAATGCTCAACATAGCAGCACTTTGATGTTCTATACTTGGAGCTAACTGAAGTTGAAGTGTTGACTGTGAGGCACGTCTCTCCAAGCCAGAATTATCTGCATTCCATGATATCACCGGTATGCCCAAATAACCAGTTAGCTGTAAGAAATATTGTGCTGATGCTGTGCTGTGACCAAACTGTTCATTATTCATCATATATAAAATGGCCGAAACATTGAACTGTAGAAACTCTTTGCACAATATACTTAGAATAGCTGAGCATCCATGGAAAACATTTCAAATAAAAGAGAGAAAAAAGAAGTAAAATAAAAATTAGACGGATATGAAATGCGGCAAGATACAACTAAATATATGTATATATGTGTGTATATTTGTAAATTAATTTCGATGATTTCTACAACAAGGAAAATATCCTTATGGACTTTCATATAGAAATGCGTAGCTGAATTTTGCTAAAATTTCTTTTAGTGCATTAATTAAAAAAAAGGTCATTATTGATGTCAGTTTCATGGCACAATTGTGGTAGCTAAAATCACACACATTCATTTAGTCGTCAATGAGACAGCGACGATAACACATGCGTATTAATTTCTTTATAGGTACAGTGAAATAAAAAAAGTGGTATACGAAAAATATTCTTGATCACCAATGACTTTCGCGACATTCAATGTTGTTTTATGTTACAAAACTTTTAATGAAATAAATGAATATGTATTAAAAAGATAATTTGATTTTTTCTGGAGCAGCTACACTAAACTACATTTTCTCTATCAAAACTCGGGGAATGTGGGTCGCAGCCAATTTCGTTATTTAATTTTGTTTTCTTATTTTTCATCAGATAAGATATTTAAAAATTTCTTTTCGGAGATTCTTCACAGTTTCCTATGAAAAGTTCAGATCCCCATAACTCGGAAAACTCGATCGCAGCCAACTTTTTTTTTAATTTTCTATCACATAGGCTCCTTTTAATTTTTACTGTATGTATGTATGCATGTACTATATAAACCGAACGCGTGGACCGATTTTGATGATTCTTACATCAATAGATTTGTCCTGGGAGTATTACTAAAGAATCCTGGCCATGCCAGAATCCTGGATCAACTAACCCCTTCGCTGAAAAAAATCTACTGATTACATGGCGCCTCAAAGTTCTGATTCCATCCAGACAGGAGTGGAAGGGAGGCAAAATGGTAAGAGAATATGTCGTCAGAATTTACACTGATGGCAAGAATGGTCTGCGGTGTCGGCTCTGGTGATCTTGGTGTATAATGCTCCTTTCGTCGCCCTAACGTAGATACTGTATTTCAGGCTGAAATTTTGGCGGTAAGGGAAGCGGCTAGAGTGCTGATTGATAGGAAGGAACGGGGTAAAGTTAGTATCTTTATCGACAACCAGGCGGTTTTATCCCTAAGATCATATATCACTTCGTCTATTCTAGTCGGACAGTGCAATAGTTTGCTATCTAGACTGGGTGGTCAGGCTGATCTCACCCTCATCTGGGTTCCAGCACATAGCAATTTTTCAGGTAATGAACGGGCAGACGAGCTTGCTAGAGTTGGCTCTGCTATGAATGCCTCCAATGCCGAATCGGTAGCCATGCCGTTTGGTGCTATTAGAAGCGGTATATTCAAGCCCTATATCTATAAGGCTGAATGCAGATGGCGCAACATAGCATCTCTCGAGACACAAAATCTTAGGAAGTCATGTACTAGACTATCTTTCAGATTTATCTTGGATTGGTGATGGTGATTGGTAACTATCACCGTATCAGGATACGGTTCTACATAGGTTGACACCGATGAGTGTAGTGGTCCTTTCAAAGAGGAATCATCTAGATTATACTTGAATGCCTGCATGTGGCGGGCAGCCACGTAAACCAACCAACCAATCACTAAAGATATGACAGCAGTAAAATTCATTATAAAAAATTTAGTAAAATTCAATATGCCATTTTGTAAATACGAAAAAATAAAAAGTCGGCGAACTATATCAAAAGGGGTATCATTCGACAGGTATTTTAGGATTCTCTTATGATTTTTCATTTCAAATGACCATTTAGGATATTTAACGGTTCAAAGTTGATCGTCGTCTTGTTTTGAGCTGCTTTACTAAACTGCATTTGTTCCAAATATTTATTTTTTTTCTATGTAATTCAGAGACGAATGCGACAACGTTTCTCACACATACAACTGTAGTTTTATTTTTGACATCAATGAAAAAATACGAGAAATGCTAAAAATTTGAAATCGTCCATTTGTCCCAGTTCACACTAGTCAAGGAATATTTGCTAAGCTTATCACTTTTTCTTCTTTGAACTTCCATCGGCGTCCACACAATTCAAGTCTTTTTATTTTTCAGCTAATATTTTTTATGCATAGTTTTGTGTATGTATGTGTGCTTTTTTAACATTACGAATGGGAAAGGAAAACGTATTGACAATACATGAAGCTGAGTACTCGTTTCTTTTCTCCTCTCTCCTACATACTAATCAGCTTAGCAATAAGACTTTCATTGTGTAAACTAGGACTTTCCAAATTGTTTTCTTCTAAATTCGGTTGCTAGAACACATACTACAGGGTGGCCCAGAATGGCCGAAGTGGTTTCAATTCCTTATAACTTTTTTATTATAAATTTTTTATTATTTTTCTTTTCAGTATTTTGTAAGAAGACTTGGGGAATTTGTTAAACACCTGAAACCGACAGATTACCAGCAACGACTTGATTATGCAAATTATTTTCGTCAAAAAGCAGAAGAAAATCGTGATCTTATTCATAACTTAATTATGAGCAACGAAGCTCATTTCCAATTAAATAGGTTCGTTAATAGGCAATACTGCAGAATATGGGCTACGGAAAATCCTAGAGTAGTTAAACAGCGAGAATTTCGAAATTCGTCGAAAAGGATAATTAGCTTATATTTTTTTTTTTGAAAATGAACACGATGCTGTCATTTCCATTACTGGTGTTAGATATCGTTGTTGAATTGTGTACTGTTCCATTTTAAATTTCCCAAGTCTTCCCTACAAAATACTGAAAAGAAAAATAATAAAAAAAATATAATAAAAAAGTTATAAGGAATTCAAACCCCTTCGCCCATTCTGGGCCACCCTGTATTAATTTTCATTTTTTAAATTTAAGCTGAAATACACCTGTTTATGTGTTTTAACATCCGAACTCACAAGAAAACATGTGAAAATGATGTGGAAGCCAGAACATAGACGATTATATTGGCGATACGAGTATTTGGCGATATTCGACAATAAATATGGCGTTGAGAACAGTGATGCCAACTTTTTTTTTTGCTCTAAAAGCACATCAAAATTTAAAAAAGTACTAAAAGGTGTACTTTTGAGCGTAAAAAGCAATAACGTAAAAAACGAGTGAAGATTCAAACGAGTGAAGTTTAATAATGTTTAGTATTTTCTAAGCTAGTCTCTATTTCAGCAATAGTATCATCTTCAATGAAGTATATCAGAGGAAAAAGGTATGCTTTATACTGAAAAAATTAATACACCAAGTTTTTATTAAACTAATTTTAGGAATTACACAAATTTCTTAAAAGCTCAAAATTTTGGCGTTTTGAGTCTTCAAAAAGCACTAAAAATAGTGCCAAAAGCACCAAGTTGGCATCGTTGGTTGAGACTAACAATAAATCTGACAACATTGCTGAAATAGGATAACATATCATTAGTTCGCTCTTTCTGTTTCCCTTCGGTTTTTGTGTACATTCACTTATAAATTTTAAAAGAAAATGAGAAGAGGAGGGGTATAATTATCTGCAAATCTTTTAAATTCAAGTATTCTTAACTTTTGGTGCTGATGTATTTTTAGTAAAATAAATCTGAGTCAAGGAGAAGAAACTTGATTTTAAGCATTTACTAATAAGTTGGGCGTTTTAGGATGTATGTTTGTATATATATGTATGTACATACATACACTCAAAAAAGTTTTACATTAACTGTTTGTAGTTGTGTCAGAAGTTTACCGTAAAGTCAAACTTAAATGAAAATGCAGTTGTCATACGAAAAAAATTATATTTTAACTTTTTATGTATGTTGCTTAAAAAACAAGTACAAAATTAAAATGATTTTTCGTGCAGTCAAAATGTTCAGTTATTTTCAGTTGTTAATAAATATTTCTAAAATATCTAATTTATAAATAAGTTTAATTTTTTTTAAGAAAATAAATGATTTTATGTTTATTTTTACATATTGTGCTAGTTAAAAAATTAACATTAAAAAATAATTGAAAAACTCTCTTGATTCAAATGAAATGTAAGCGAAAGGGGTTTTAAATAACATTTTACATGTTTCAAATGGTTTTTCATTTATTTCCCCTAATAATTTACCTACATAATATTTTGAGTGTATGTACATACATACGTACATGCCTAACTTTTCTGCTGTGCTTTAATAAATCGCGACCTTAGGACAACAAGGTTCTAACTTACATTTATTTAAAAAATGAGTTATATATCGCATCGCTCTAAAGCGGCTACGCTCTTTCGATTGGCGTTCTCAGTTTTTTTTCTATCTCTTACAGTTTCTGAGATATTCAATACAACTAGGTTCTAACTACGCGTTTTTGGTTTGAGATTCAGTTAACATGGTTCTAACAGACTGATAGAACCTTGTTAACCGAGAAAGCCTATATTATTTTGCAGATAGAACCATGGGGAAACTTTAATTGCAAATAGAATAATGTTGCTCAGATTTAAAATTGTATATTGTACAAATAGAACCAACTGGAATGTGAAATATATGTTTTAAGCAGAGCTCGCAAAATATGTTCAACCAAATGTTTATGCGCTGTCCTGTCCTGTCGTTTTATATCTAAGATATTCGAATTTAAGTTCCTTTTATGTCTAATCATAATATAGGTTAACTTAATTTACTAAAAACAATAATATTTATGAATTTAAAAATGTGACTAAGTCTGATTTTTTTTAATTAATAGGAAAACTATTTATTTTAAACACCTTTTTTAAAAATACAAAATAAAACCATAAAATTTATTAAAAAAATATTGACACTCCTATTTCATTATCCTTATGTTTATTACTTTTTTTAGCATTTATAATTAGACACATGGTTCTATCTGCAAAAAAATATTTCTTACCGTCACACAAAGTTCTATTAGGTACTTAGAACCATATTGTCCTACATTCATGTGCCTCATCGTTGAGCATCAGAGTTCTATCTGTTTTTTGAGACTCAAATTGTGGCAAAACTAATATAGTAGCTTGGATATTTTTAAAAACATAATAGTATTTGAGGTCTAAATTCAAATTTTTCAAAAACAGTTTGTAAGTTAAGTGGAAATGGACTAAGTAAAACGATTAACAATATTCAACCTTAGTTCCCTCAAAAGTAGTGTTGGTGCAAATAGAACCTTTATGTCCTAAGGTCGCGAAATATCTTGTAAAGCAATGTCTTGTAAAATCAAAATAATATTTGGCAGAAGAAAATGCAATCAAATTTGTTAAACAAAATTCTGGATAGAATGACGACAAAAAAATTTAATTAAGCATTCCTTATTAATAAGTTTGAAATTTCTTAACAAATTAAATGACTTTTTCTTTATCAGCAGTTTTTTGTTTCTTATTTCTGAAGAAGTAAGTGTTCTTAAAGAAAATTGAATCATCATTTAGTTTATGGATTATGCACTCATGCTTTGAAGAGTTGAAGACTAAGAGGACAAGTTTAGTTTCAAAACCTTATACACATTTATTTACATATGTATGTATGTATGTATGTATGTGTATGAATATAATTATCTTAGATAGCGGTGCAAATGTGTACATTGTATGCAATTTTTAAATGTGTCCTTAATTATGAAAATGGTCTAAGTCATATGCATTTTTGCTTGGAAATATTAAACAAATCTTAAAAAAACGTCAATAAACAATTAACAAATATTAAATAAATTTATATTAATCGAGACTAACTAGTACAAGTCTTAATTAAAATTTTGTATAAAATAAAAATAGTTTTTGATTTGTTCAAATGTAAATTAGACTTGTATCGAACTCTTTCAGTAGCTCGTTTTTGACACAAACCAATGATCAAACCCATTTAAATTACATGGGTTTGATGATTGGTTTGTGTCAAAAACGAGCTACTGAAAGAGTTCGATACAAGTCTAAATGTAATCTACTAAATATCTCTACCAAAGAAATATATGACTTAGACCACTTTCATAATTAAGGGCACAAATGTATTTTTTAAGTAAGAACGTCGTCTACTCGTGATACTCGTAGCATAGAATTAATTTTATATTCCGCTTAAAAAGTAAATTGACAAGAGGAATAAAATTTCGTATATTAAGATTAATTTGAGTTTAAAATTTAAACTTTTTAAATTTAACTTTAAGTATTATTAAGAATTAATTTAGTTATGTATTACTACGTTTATACGCAGGGCTTATTTGCAAATAAAACTGTAAATTGTTGCCATATTATTCTCTTTATTGTGACTTACTAATTCAGAAAACTATTCACGATTAACGCACTATTTGCAAATAAAATGCTTAAGGTTGCCACGCTTACAAATTTTTGATAACAAAAACAATAAATGGACAAATATTGCAACAAAAAACATTGATAGAAGCAAATAATAACAATTAAAACAAATAATTATTTGATATTTTGTGCATTTACACTATTTTTTTTTTCAACATAAGTAAGCTTTCTATAGAAGTGCTACCAAGTTTGTGTACTTTTGCTATGCCGTATAAACAGTGAGTTAATTTATTTACAAATCATTTTATTTGTAAATAGTGCGCGTATAAACGTGGTATATGTAAGTACTCGTAGATATACTGCACTGTCCATGCATAGTTTGGTCAGCCTATGTTATGTACATATATCTATATATGTATGTATGCAAAGTTTACATTGTGAACATACAATGCATCTACATTGTATATATCGCACTTAATCAACAAGAGGGTATTAACTCAACATTTTAAAATTTTCGGTAGGGACGAAAAACTGTTTGTGGTTACATTTTAAGATAATTTTGTTTTTATTGTAAAACCTTGCAATTATTTAGGAAGAATATTTATGTTTAGAAAAGAGACACAACTCAAACAAAAATTGAGCAATTTTATCATAAAAACAGTCAAATTTCGAATTAAAATCATAAACTAAAACGAATTTTATCAACAAAAGAGTAATCAGAATACGTTAAAATTTTTACAGTAGATAGGTAGAAGATATTGGTGTTGTTATTTGATTTATTTGCATAAAGTGAAATTTCAAAAATTTTTAGTTAATACCCTCTTGTTGACATCTACTTTTACTTTGTAAAATATATACATTTTCTATTTCATGTTAAGCACAAAGTGCTCTTGTGCTGATATAAATCATCAATGCTGGCAAATTTTACAGATCTAAAATTTTTTTGAAATCGAATAAAACTAAAAGCAAAGTGTCCTCATTTCTTATGTGAATTCTTATATTCGCAAGATTTATACAAAATTTTATTATGCCCTAATTCTGTTCGTCTTGTCTATGGACGAAAAAAAGAAGCAGTTTTGATTACTTAAAACAAACATATCCAACACATATTTTTTCATATATTTTTCAAACTATTGTATAATACTTTAATTGAATTTTTATGTTTTAAAAACATGGCAATAATATTTATATTTTTCATTATCAAAGACAACAACCATTTATGAAGAAAATAATTTAGCGAATTCAAAGACAAGAACTCAGAAGCATTTTCAAACAAAAACGTCCTAAATCTTCTTACTGAATTAGGGCATTAAATTAATTGCCTCTTACACTACGAGGGCGGTTCGAAAACTTCTTAGCCTATCAATGAAAGAGAATAGTTAGTTTTTCAAAAATATTTTTATTTTTCAATATAATCTCCTGAAACTTCAATACACTTAGTCCAACGCTTTTCTAGCAATTCTATCCCTTGATTAAAATAGTTTTCCTCAAGGTCTTCAAAATAGTAGTTTACAACTGTAATTGCATCTTCATTTGAGGTAAAACGCTTGCCAGTAAGTAATTTTTTTAGATTTGGGAACAGGTAAAAGTCACTGGGAGCCAAATCAGGAGAATAATGTAGGTGGTCAAGCAACTCGTACTTTAATTCGTTGATTTTAGCCATTGTTAAAAAAGTCTTGTGCGCTGGTGCGTTGTCTTGATGAAAAATTATTTTTTTGTGTTGTAAGCCAGGACGTTTTTCTCGAATTTGTACATTTAGTTGATCCAAAAGGTTGCAATAGTACTCTGAATTTATTGTTTCACCCTTTTGCAGATAGTCAATCAATAAAATACCTTTGAAGTCACAAAAAACCGTTGCCATAACCTTTTACCAGCCGATTGAATTGTTTTTGCCTTCTTTGGGGCACTTCTTCCAGCTTCAGTCCATTGTTTGGATTGTTCTTTTGTCTCTGGAGTATAGTGGTGGATCCATGTCTCATCAACAGTTATGAAACGACGCTTAAAATCCATTTTATTTCGCTTAAAACGAACCAAACAAGCTTGAGAAATGTTCATTCTTATGCGTTTTTGGTCGACTGTTAACAAATGCGGCACCCATCTTGCAGAAAGCTTTTTCACCTGTAGTTCTTCATGCAAAATTAAATATACTCGATCATTTGAGATGCCCATGATATTAGCTATTTCACGCACTTTTATTCGTCGATCATGCACTTTGGCTACAATTTCCGTTGTTGTTGCTGTTTTTGGACGTCCACTACGTGGTTCATCTTCAATGCTTGTACGACCACGTTTAAATTCAGCAACCCAATTTTTTACTGTTGCATATGAAGGAGCACTTTCACCTAAAACATTCACCATATCATTATGAATTTCTTGTCCCGATAAACCTTTTTTATGTAAATATTTAATGACACCACGCATTTCTAATTTTTCCATTGTTAAAAAATCGTGGATGCGTCTTTTGTGAACACCTGTTTCTATATGAAGGAGTTGCCAGATCGAAACAAAATTTAACATGTGTTCATAGCAGAGACGGAAGTTTCCAAAACACTAAACTTTTTTCTGTTTATATCGCGCTTTTTTTGCTAGGCTAAGAAGTTTCCGAACCGCCCTTGTATGTTGAAAGAAAACCCCTGCAAAAGAAAATTATTCGCTGGAATTCTCATAAATTTTCATTCCACTACATCGTCGGATTTCTTTCGCTTATTATTACGTATGTCACTTTTTTGTTTTACGTGGTTGTAAATCAAAGTAGTGCCAATTTGTAAGTTTCAAGTATTTCTAGGGATTTTTGTAAACTTATTAATATTTACATGAAAATAATTACAATCATATTGAACAGTGAAAAGGAATTCAATAAAATAGTCGCGCAGCAACAGCATGTAATTACTGTTTAGCTTTACAACTACATTCGTTTTGTTAGAAATGTGCGAGTACTTTGTAAAATGGATGTAAAAAAATAATAAAAAAAAATGTGTTCAATAACGTTTTGATCAAGGTGTATCTAACTAGGTGGCAGCGTTACTTCAGCTGATAGTTTTTTGCTCTATGTGCTTTTTAGCTGAAGAATGTCAAAAACTTCGATTTTGTTTTGGTTTTAGTACAATTATTTTTATGCTTTCGGCATTCTTCGGTTCTTTACATAGCTATGGTTGCCGTATTTTTGTATAAAAAATCCTTACGCAGTCACCTGTATAATTACACCATGGTTTTGATGAATATTTATTTATGACTCTTGTCTGCAAATAAAAAATAAATTGAAGAAATGTGAATAAAAAAAATTATAAAGTAATAAAATAATATTTTTACAAACTGTATTGGATTGTTTGAAAATAAATTTTACTAGTCGTTCGCGTTCGCTTTGTTGACAATTCATTCGAATTAGTGGTATCAAAATTTGTATGAAAACACTTATGTACGTCTTCTTGCTACTTACTGTTCAAATTGAATCACAAGTTCGTGCGGAAGGAAGCAAGAGAGAGAAGTGAAATTATTAATTAACTAATTAATTAATTAATTATTAATTAATTTCGCTTAGAATGCGTATGATGACATTCTTTCGACATAGTGGAAGAGACAGTAAAAATTCATAACGATAGCTGTCAATAATAACTTTTTATGAACGCTTAAATAAATGAAAAATTTTTAATTTCCATGACCTGGCCCACGATGTTGGCAGAGTAAGGGGCAAATTTGCCCAATTCCACAAATGGAAATTTGGAGAGTTATCATGAAAACCCTTACAATTTACTCAAATAATAAATTGCTAATACGTCAGTCATACGAGTACTACTCGTATGCAAATGATTGAATGAAAATTTTATTTTTAAAATATAGATTTTCACCCACATTTATAAAAAAAATTAATTTGAAATCCATTTTACTCTGCGGCCACACGTTCAATAAATCGCTTTCAATTTCAACACATAATACTGTTTGTCAAAACTCCTTGAAATTGATAGCTGTTGCACAAACTGATAGTCAATTTGATTTTTTAAGTGCCACCGACGAAGAAACAACTCAAATTGTTAGCTTCAATCAGTGCGTGCTGTGACTAGCCGTTCAAATTGAAAATTAAATTGCTATATAAATGGATAGGTGAAATTGAAAGCAATCTAGCAAAAAAAATTGAACGTGTGGCCCCCAAGTTACCTACCATTTACACATGAAACTAATTGCAAGAAAGTAGCAATACAATCAGATTTTTTCACTACCACACTCACATATTTTCAAGAAAGTAAATTTTTGATGTTTTCAGAAAGTAAAATGAAAAAAGGTTAACAGTGTTACCCACTTTAAAGATTTGTACAAATATACAGGATTATGGCAAATGTTTATTATAAATTATGCTTATTTTGTATAAATATTTAAAGAATTATAATGTTGTATCTTCAAATATACATGAACAACATAATTCATACCTTTTTAAAACAATATTATTATTAAAATGTTAACAATAATACATATTCCCAACTTATTTCCCTATAAATGTTTGTATGTCAATATTCTGGGTAACTCTAATTAAGTAAGACGACATTTTTAAAATGAACTTTCACTTTCCTATGAAAACGAACAAGAAATTTTCATGAAAGTAATTTTTTTCATTAAAATTTTTATTCATAATACGTATACAAAAATTTCAAGAAAGTACTTTCATGTGTAAATGTAGCGTTAGGCAAATTTTTTATGAAAAATTTGAAATAAAATACATTTCAAATTCATTTGAAATTTTATGAATATGGGGGTTTGTATTTACAAATGATTTTTTCGTTTTGAAACTTGTAGGGAAAAAATATTTTTTGAAACGAATTTTCGTTATTTTTCATACTAATTTTAAACGTTTGGAAACGATTTTTTTTATAAAATCTGCTTACAAGTCTATTTTATAAATTGTTTCTGACAGGTTATGTTCTTTCTTTTTTTGCATAGACTATTTTTAATCGGATGGCTAGTTCACAAGATACAGATTCATTACAATGTTTTGTCTTAGAAACCACTGTGCGGCTTGTAGTATTGAAGTGACATGTACTTTTTGACATCCATTAATATTATTTTGGGATGCACACACACCATCGAATTGCTTTCATCTTAAAATGTTATCACAAGTTAACACCAAGTTTTTAAAGTAGACATTGTGAAGTTTATAATGTAAATGCTTATAAGCTGAAGGAACACAACTGCTCTGGCGTTTCTCTTATAATTTACTAATACATGGTTATAAATCTTTTTTTTTTCAATTATACTACTTAGAGAAAAAGTTTTTACTGCTTTCATTCTCATGTATTTTCTTTTTAACTTAGCTTTAATAACTCGCGAACATAAATTCCACTCTACAACATGCACAGTAAAGAGTAATTCAATAGCAGATCCAGTATGCTTCAACAATTTTTGAAAATGTCAACTATTGCTTGAATGTATATTTTTATATCGCTCATTTACACAAACAATGCCACAAGTTAAAAAGCCCTAGTGGGTGTACAAGCCATTTATATGAATTGTATGTTTAGATAAAATGCGAATTATTCTGCTTTATAAATTCTAAAATCAAATATTTTGAATTTTGCTGTTGCTTGAGTAAATTATAGGTACATACATACACATGTACATAGATATGTATGTATGTATATTGAAAGGAATTATGATTAGACTGTAAATCTTTGTATTCAAAGATATTAATGCGACTCATTCAGTGGCGGATTTATGTTTGATGTCGCCCTACGCCCGTTGAGATATGCCGCCCTTTTTGCTCTATGAAGAAAAGCTTTTTAACATTAAATCAGAGTTATAAATATTCAAATTGCACAGTGCAACAGTAAAAATCCTCAAGGTCCTGACAGTATAGGTTCGATAGTAGTACCAAAGAGAAGTAAACCCTTATACTCAGTTTGGCGATTTTGGTGACCAATTAATTTTTATGAACCTCCAAAGATTTCGAAAATCAGTGCGCCCTCAAAAAATGGTGTTATAATTTTTTGGCCAACATCTAATTCAGACTTAGTGACAGCCTTTTACTATATATATGAGAATAATTAATGTAGCTAAGATTCCACTAAATGAATCTCATTAACATTTTACGCCGGAAAAAATATTTCTTCATGCATTTTTTGCAAAAGTAAAGTAAATTTTTTTAATTTCTTTCAAAATAACTAAATCCCAGTCCAGACGTGCAACTTTTTATTTTTTAGTGCAAAAGAGCGAGAGAGGAATACAAAAAGTATATATTTCTATTTCAACACTCTCACATATATTCAAGAATTGCTGCAACAAAAATTGCAATTCAGCTATTTCCTAACAATATTTGGCTATATAATCTGAACGTGTCTAGGCACCATAATAGGTCATACAGACCATTTTTTAACTCAAAAAATGTCGTTTTCACAATTTTTCGATGCTAAAATTTTTTTTCCCGAAATCAAATAATTAATACAGACTTCCCTGTTGAGTTTCAGTAACACTTTTGCAAAAAAAAAGTATAGTCTAGTAAAAAACATGTCGACTGCTGAAAGTCTCCGTTTTGTATAACTTTTCGTTTCATGCGCTCGCTTTCAGAAGCGTAATCAGAAGCATAAACAAAAGCAGTTACACAAATCAGAAGTTTTTAATCGTTTTGGTTTCGTAAACATGTAAAATACATTTACCCGAACTGTCGTTAAATCTCAACAATCCACAATGGTCTACTCAAGTGCTTTAAAATACTATCATGTAAATCTGAACAAATTTCCATTGCACCGATAAATTAACGGGTACGATCAGAATTATATTCTAAATTTTTCATTGATATAAAGCAAAAGTAGTTCACAAAAATTATCACTTTCTAACTATTTGAAATGTTAATTCTTAGGTTTCTTAAAATTTTGCCGCCCCTAAAACCATGCCGTCCTAGGCCCGGCCATCACGGGCCTATACGTAAATCCATCACTAGATACATTTGTCCTATGCCCCTTGTATTTATTTTATACAGATGAAAGGGTACCAGCTAAAACTTACATGTTTAACAACACTGCTCATTTGTGTATAAAATCAAAGTCTGAATTTATTTATTAAGGTTTTCGTCTTATATTCTAAGGGTTTTCATGAGAACTCTTAAAATTGCCATTTGTGCAATTGGGTAAACTTGCGAGACTTGTCTATGTAAATTTCAATGAAATGTCAAAAAGTTTATGTAATAAAAAGAAAATAAAAAAAATTTCAAAAAATTTTTAATTTAAAAACATATTGGCAAGGCACATTCACAAGGTAGTAGCGGAAATGCAGCTGAGCTATTTTTTTTTTTTCAAATTATAGTTCATCCGAAACTTCAAAAATTTTTTACGAAAGAGAAATTAAAAGAAAATGTTAAAAAATTTCAATATGAAAAATATTTTATTAAAATAATTCTGTGAAAACAAATTTAAAAATATGAAAAAACTATTAAAAAAATTGTGGGAAGTGCTAAACGTTGCAAATTTTGTTAGTGGTGGCTGCCGTGGAGAAATATTTTCAAATTTATGTGAATAATTTTTATTGTTATTATGTTAAACAAATTCTATTTTTGAAGTTTTGGATGAACTAAAACCCATGTTGTTTTTTTCTTTGTTGTATTTTTTCGTTGTTTTTGTAATCCTGATATTACCTGGAAATGAATTTGCCTTGCATATTGGTGTACATATTTCTACGAAAATAAAAAAGTGTGCGTGTGTGTCTAAAAATGCCTAAAGAAAGCCAAATAAATTCAGTAAAAGAAAATATTGCCCAATTTTCCTGGCAGTGAAAAAAAAGTTAATGTCACCACATTACACAATTGTCTTGATTGTACAATAAAAATAAAAAGTCTTTTGATATTTGCCAATATATTGTGCCACCTTCGAATATGACATACACATTGGCGATGTTGTTGTACTTTTTATTGTATTTTTTTGTCTTGTATGTAATCTCGTAAATTCAATTTCCTGATGTGTTGGTCAATCTTTTAGGTGATGAGCAATCAATCCACATCACAATTGAATTATTCTTATGCACTGACATTTACCGATACAAAACAAATTGTTTAAATATTAATTTTGCCCTAAATTTCAATAATTTTTTTTTACAACTTTCGGAGAAAAACTTTCATACGATCGTTTTCTTTTTCTATTTTTTCTCAACCCTCACGATAACTTGACAAATTTACATAATGTACATATTCCCTTATTATTTTTAATTTAGTCGATGGGTAGTATGAATAAAAAAAAATTGCTTTTTATACTATGTTCACACTTATGTCTTTAAACATGTTTAAGTCAACATTTTGGAAAACTAAACACAACACATTACATTGGAGATGTTTAAGGTTGACATTTTGTACGTAAATTATGGTATTTGTAAAAACTACGAACAATTATTCTTTTTTATTGGTTTATTATTTTCAAACAACAAATGTTCACGTGTTGCCATTTAATAACAAGACAAAGTTGCCAGACTTAGCAAAAAACTCACTGAACATACTCCATTTACGTGTTTAAGGAAGTGTTTAAATCTTAAACACTTCATTTGAGATGTTTAACAAAACAAGTCAATATGTGGTAAAACATCTCAAAATCGTAGTGTTTATACCATGTTTACACTTATGGTCTTAAACGTCTTTAAGGCAAGTGTTTTAAAAAACTAAACACCACCGTTCACATTACATTTGAGATGTTTAAGGTTGACGTTTTGTGAGTAAATTATTGTATGTGTAAAAAATTACGAACAATTATGCTTTTTTATTGGTTTATTATTTTCAAACAACAAATTTTTTGTAAATAATTTAGTATTTCTGCACTAATTACTTGTTTACCAAATGATTTTTCACATGACGCCATTTAATAACAACACAAAGATGCCAGAGTTATCAAAAAACGCACTGAACATACTCCATTTGCGTGTTTAAGGAAGTGTTTAAATCTTAAACACTTCATTTGAGATGTTTAACAAAACAAGTCAATGTGTGGCAAAACATCTCAAAATCGTGGTGTTTAAGCTCTTAAACACGAATGAGGCGTTAAACATGCTTAAAAACATAAGTGTGAACAGAGTATTAAGCTCTTGAATACGAATGACGATTAAAACACGTAAGTGTGTACATGGTATTACTTAAAAATTTGTTTTAAAACCACAAATATGTATGTTTTTTTTTAAACAAATTTTTAGGTAAAAGTCAAATACTTTTTTTATTTATGCTACCCAAAATTAGAATTAAATAATAATAATTTTTAAGCCTCGACCAAAAAAAAGGGGTGTTATAAGTTTGTAGTGTGTGTCTGTGTAGTTGTGTGTCTATCTATTGATTTAGTTTTTTTCTGTTTGAACGGTGACTTGATCGGGAGGGATCTTAGCTATGTTTTAAGAAAAACCTTCCAGCCGTTTAGAAGATATCACATTTTTTCTAGAAGCACTCGTATTCGGGAGTTTTTAAAATTTAAAATTTTTCTTATTGAAATAATTGAAATTATAAAATTAAATTGAATACTGTACTACGTATGTATCACTTCGCCTTGATTGTAAATAATTATTTTTAGGTTTCCACAAATAAACTTGCCTGTCCAATTTTTATGGGTTTGTTTATTAATGTTTGTTTGTATGCTCGTAGTATTGATTTAAATGTAAATACGTCTTGTTTTTTAAATATATTCTCGTGGCTGTAGAATGCTAAACAAATAATAAATGCTGTCGCATTATAAGCAAAGCACGATAGATGCGTTTGTGTGCGTGTATATGAGTGCTAACAAGCAATGTCGTCAAGACTTCTTGTTATGAACAAACAGTTACCAAAGTAGTGTTGATACGTGTATGCTTGTTATTTTCCATATTGTACGTTTGAGTGTGTGTGTAAGATGTAGATGGTAAGCTATTATGTGTTTAAGGGAGGTTTTTTTTTAAGCAAGCGCACACAACTAATGTAAATGCATGTGAACGTTTGTTTGTGTGCAGAAAAATAAAAGAGCATACAACAACAACAACTCCTATACTTGCAATAACTGAAACAAGTTCTTGCAAACAGTGTTGCTTAGCGTTTGTTTTATAAGACTTCGCTGTAGTAAAGCATTTGAAAAATCCCTCATGTCTTGAAAGTTCTTATAAATGGTCTTGTGCAGGACTTTAATATGTATTCTATTTTTACTTCAGTTAGATGGATGAAAACGATTTGGGTTTAAATACAGTTGCTTAACTTTTGAAATAAGCTTTAGCAATAAATCAAATAATAAAGACGATGACTTAAAGGTTTTCTAAATCTGTTATAGGTATATGAGTTCACACGCTTTCCTTCGATCATACATACATACATACATACGTACATACTTTAGTAGTACATATGAATTTTTTTATAAGTTCACAGAAATGTTCGGAGGAAGGCTAACAAGCCGAAAAATGAGAAAGTTTAATAAATTTATTTTTATAGTCATATAACATTAATGTTCATTAATTTTCACATCTTACACTTGCAGTGACATATTGTACATACAATAGCGTGAGTAAATTTTTGTGTCAAAAATCATACATCAAAAAATATATGTATGTACGTGCAATCTAAGAAAATAAAGTAACATAATAAGATAAAATTTTATTGCTGAATTCTTCAACCAAATGAAGATACTTCATCATTTCGCTCATTTACTTCAACAGCGTCATAACTCAAAAAATGCAATTTTCGAGTTAATAACGCATAATAAATCCTCATATCGTTACTTAGGGCCTGTCCCACGATGTCGACAACGTTAAACTTGCCGTACACTTACATTTGAAACAACAATAATTACACCGCGTTACAAAAACGAACTTTTTTTCTGTCCTATGAACCAAATATACTTTTTCGGAAAGGGGAGAAAAAATAAAAATACACGTGTATCGGCGATTTTCATGTACACGTCAGATTTTTTTTTTTATAAAATATAAAGCTCGTAGTGTCCATCTGTCTGAAAAACTTTGGATAAGTTTTTAACCCTTTTTCCGTGATCCAATCGAGCTGAGTTTTTGCAGGCAGACTCGTGGAAATGTCTGTATCACGTCAAATTAAAAAAAAAAAAATAGATTTTTATCAATTCTCAGATTTTTGTTTTGAATTTTTTTTTCTCTTTTTTCAGCATAACTTGAAGTGACTCCAAATTTTTAAACTACTAAAGCGTTCCGGAAAAAAAGATTTGTTTTTCGACCCATCCTACTCCATGTATTTGCAGTTTATCGAAATAATTTTTGTTACGTTTGTGGCTTATTCGCACAAAGTAAAAATTTGAGAAATATTACGAAAACAGTGGTTAATTCGTTTCAGAAAATATTCAAGGCTGCTTATTTTCAATGTTAATATAACACAATTAATAAAAAAATCGGTTTTTAAGGAGCTGAAACCGTTACAAAAAACCGATAACAAATTTTTCAAAAAAATCAAAAAAAAAATCTGAGAATTGATAAAAATCTATTTTTTTTTAAATTTGACATGATACAGAAAAAAACTCAGCTCGATTGGATCACGGAAAAAGGGTTAAAAACTTATCCAAAGTTTTTCAGACAGACGGACACTGCGAGCTTTATATTTTATACAAAAAAAAATTCTGACGGACGTGTACATGAAAATCGCCGATACACGTGTATTTTTAATTTTTCTCCCCTTTCCGAAAAAGTATATTTGGTTCATAGGACAGAATGTGTGTAACGCGGTGTTAGTATTCGTGTTAATTTTAAGAAATAGTTTTAAAGAGTGGAAAAGTGGGCATGACATCTCCCATACATATATAGCAAATATTTATCTGTATTTCGTTACAAATGGCTGGTGTCTTGGCTTGAAATTACTTCATTTCCCATTCTCTATCAGAATACAAATGGGATTTATCGGTAAATACTCGTGCATACAAGTTTGTTGTAACAATGTGCCTGTGAATTATTAAAATTTGCCCATTTTTTTATCGAAAAAAAAAATGGTTGTAAATACTTAAGGCTATGCAAGGCACATTGTTTGACAGATTTAAAATTTAATTGAAATCCTTCGATTATTTCAACTACAGTTCTATGACATCATAGGACATACGGAATTGGATTTCCTTTTTACATTCATGTATTTTAATACTCGCTGCCATACACATACACACGCACATATGTCTACTATACATTGTATAGTGATGTATGCATATGTAGTATTTGTAAATCATTAATACATAAACATTTTCAAGAATACAACAGATATCCTTACCGATTTCCGTTGGATTTTCTTGATTTGTTTGCTCATCTGTTTTGCATAAGTATTTAAAAACGTATGAATGCATCTGTGGGATTGTTAATGTTGCATTGTTAAAGTTGCTACATATTCACACAGTGATGACAATGACGCTGAAGACTGTGCTGTCGATTGCATAAAACATTTTTATTGAAAACAAAATTTACTAGAAACCTATTCATGTGTTTTCAGATAATCAGGGGTGTTCTGTGAATCGTACGTTTTTATATCGCCTAATTTCCAGGAAAGGGCTCAATTAAAAAGGTGACTTATTGCAGCTTTTTAATTGATTTTAGTGTTTTACATGTTTAATATATTTTATACGAACTTACCTTTAAATGCACTAAGTCGTCCTATCAGCAGAACACTGTTTTCGATTTTGGAAATCGCACGATTTCAAAACGCGCGGTTTGCAGAACACCCCTGAATACTACATATGTCGGGTCGATTTAAAAATCGCTCAAATCTCACTTTGACCCATTTAGAGTTCGTCTAATTTTGGAGGGCCGACCCACCTATACCAGTGGCACACCCCTTGGAACCACCCCGGGGGTTCCCCATTCAAAAAATCACCATTTTAGTGCGTATGAGTGATACTGATGAATAATAATATACACAGTGCAGCACTAAAATCTTGAACCAATTGAAACCCCCCAAAATCTGAAACCTTATGATAGTAGAAGAAAACCCCTAGCTGGGTTTTGAATGATTAGCTAAGGTTTTCTTTTAATTTATTTTTGAAGTTTTCGACTGGGGGGTAGATCGTAGTACAATTTTCAAAAAACATGTACTGATTCTTAAGTCTATATCTTGTGAACTATTCGAAATATTGCTTGTATTTCTTCTGCAAAGTTTTAGCTCTTAATCAGATCTAAAAATTTTACCTTGAGATAAAATCAAAAAAACAACAACAAATTACTCAAAACAGCAAAACTGTTAAAACACGTAAAATTTCGTCATAGATTTTTATTGTTGGTGATGGAAAATATAAGAACACTTCAAATATTTTAAAATTGATACTTAGAAAAATTTATAATTTTGAACATAAGGAATGAAAAATAAGGACACTTAAATTTTTTTAAATATACATACATACATATGTATATTGAACACTAGTCGTCGCTTTCAGACGGTGTTTACATGGTACATGTACTAAAATCTTCCTCCCAGTCGAAAACTTCACAAATGAATTAAAAAAAAACCTTAGCTAATAATTCAAAACCCAGCTAGGGCGTTTCTTCTACTATCTTAAGGTTTCAGATTTTGGGGGTTTCAATTGGTTCAAGATTTTGAAGTTGAAAAATGTGCTACTGTAATGTATATAATATATACCCTTTTTCATTTTTGACGACGATTCGAATTGCTGTTTATCAATGTTGTTTGATGATAGCAAAGAAAAGCGAGACTGTGAAAAGAAAGAAAATTATAATTTTCTAAATTGCACTCGATTGAGGAAGTCTAAATGGGTCAAAGTGAGATTTTTCAAAATTTGACCCTTCGGATCAAAAGTCGGCACATCAAAATACATTTTAGAGGCATGGTTCCTTGAGCAAAGTTTCTTATTTTGATCCCTAGAACACGATTTTCCTTGTAATTTGAGCGTTTTTTTGCCTCCATACAAATCGACCCACCCTAATGTACATACATACACAAAACGAACTTGTCTGTTTTCTTTTACATTTTCTTGTCTGTAATTTTTCCGTCATTTTGATTTTTACTTGTTTCTAAAAATGGCATATCTTAAACAAAATACTTGTAAATTCTACTTCTTAGACAATAAACTATTTAATTAAATTTAAGTATCTTTGGAGTGTGATTTTTGACTTATTGTTGTTGTAAATGGTTTTTAAACCCGAGAGGTTTTATTACACGATGATTCCGTCATTAAGACGAAGAAAGATGCGACTTACTTTTCTAAATGCAAGATCGTGTTACTCTACAACATAAGAAAGTAATTAATTATAAATTACAAAAAACAACAGTATGATAGTTCTTTATTATTTTATCTATTTATATTAAGGGCTTTCATGAGAACTCTTAAAATTGCCATATGTGCAATTGGGCAAACTTGCGACACTTGTTTCATGAAGTCCCTGTTCGACTATCAACGCAAACAGTTAATATACGGGCATGTTCTGACACTCGCAAATCGCATAACATTTGCGATTGTGACTTGAACTCGCAAGAGAGGTGTTCTGCAAATCGCAGTCGCCAGACTCTTGGCGAGTTCAAATCGCAAGAGTAGATATACTGAAGTGAACTGATGAATTTAGCCCAAACAAAACTTTAAAGAAACACTAAAATGCTAAGTAAATGAAACTAAATATGTTTTCTTTTGATTTTAATCAGAAATATTAATAGTTTCGCAAAACTTTTATTATAAAATTTAAATTTATAAAATGTTCTTTTGTTTTGTTAACTATGTCCTTGCATTGTTTACTTATACACTGACGACTTTAACAAACAGCTGACCTCAAACAATATGGCAAGTAGCGAGCAAAACGATTGAGTTATGTAACATGTAGAAAAGAGTTTGGCGATTTGCAACTCGCATGCGATTTGAAAACGATGCGAGTGTCAGAACATACCTGATAAATTTGAAACGAAAGTCAAAAAATTAAAAATAACATTTGAAGGTGCTATTTGTAAATTAATGTAAATTTTTATATGTATGTATGTATATCGTCACCTGAAATCCAAAAAGCCGTAACAATAAAAAATTCAAAATAGACTTTTTGATTGATTATGATGTGATTAACCAAAATACATGTTTCCTTAAAATATTACTCACATATGTTCAAGAATACTGATTTTATTCATTATTCAATTTGGCAGCTTACAAATAACTAGTCTTAAATTTTTAAGGTTTTTTTGCTTCTCCTGTAAAAAAGTAAAAATTGTGCTTGCGTCCTTTTGGAGTTTAGGGGACGATATGTATTTGTGTACATAAAAAACTGTAAATTGTGTCTAAAAACGCCTAAATTGCTCAGATTATTCGAAAAAGTTTTTGTTAATTAAATGCACAATTAAACACCTTAAAAAATTGTGGGGAAAACTTATCAGGTTTGTGTAAATTTCCATAAAATTTTTTACAGTTTATTTACGAGTGTGTAAAAAGTAGGCGTTTTTTTTTGGCCGAAGCCGAACTTCGGCTAAAATCCTAAACTTCGGCCAAAACCGAAGCCGAATGTTTTAAATTTTAAAAATGATAATTGTTTTATATGAATTAAGAAAAAAGTTTGCTTTTTTGAGATCACTGAAATAGCTGTAATATCTATTGGATACATAACAAGAAAAATAAAACTATTTTGCAATTTCTAGATTGCTTTTTCATATGATCACTCACAAGAACGTCCAAGTAAAAGAAAATAGAAAGCAACAGGGTTGTATTTCAAAGCAAACCTTTCAAAACGTTAAACACAATAGAAACTGTCGGCGAGCAACGACCAAAAATAATGTTATTTTTCAAGCTTGGAATGAAAAATATTCGGCTTCGGCTAATCGGCCGATTTTTGCAATAGGCCGAATGTTGGCCGATTACCAATTTTCGGCCGAAGCCGAATAATCGCTCGAACTCTAGTAAAAAGGCACAATTTGCACATTTTGAATTAGCAACGGTCTGCTTAAAAAAGTGTGTGAATTGGCTACAATGCAGTTGTTTAGTTGTAGTTTTGGAAACAAATCAGTTGATGGGTTTTGTTTTGGATAAAAAAAAATGTTGATAAATGTCAAAAAAAGCTGGTGTAAACGGTATAGATTTTCATAAAGATTTTAATCAAAATATGCTAGTTTTTGTGCTGATGTAAATGCCCTATTATTATAATATTTTTCTTTGAAACTCGAATGATATAAAACTTCCTAAGCTCACTGAAAATTTTCAAATATCAAAAACTAAAAAAAAAAGTATAAATAAATTCAGTAAAGTGCGACTTTGACTCGCGCACGAAGGGTTCCGTACGTTGGGCTTTGAGCATTTTTTTAATACAGTGTTTGTTACGTTTTTTCAGCTGAAATAATTTTTTTTATTGTTTTTCGCTTTTTTCTCGTTTTGGCGATTTTTTAAATTTTGGCGATTTTTTTTTTTAATTATGGCGATTTTTTTAATTTTGGTTATTTTTTTTGCGATTTTTTTCATTTTGGAGATTTTTTTCATTTTGGGAATTTTTTTAATTTTGGCGTTTTTTTTAATTTTGGCGATTTTTTCATTTTGGCGATTTTTTTTTCATTTTGACGATTTTTTCATTTTGGCGATTTTTCCGGTTTTCCGCGATTTATTTTCGATTTAGAATTTTTTTTTAATTTGGTGCTTTTTTTCGTTTTGGCGATTTTTTTTTTGATTTTGGCGATTTTTTTCGGTTTGGCGATTTTATAATTTTGAGATTTTTTTGTTTTACCGTTTTTGAAAATTTCAAGAAGTTTGCTCTTACGGTTTCCAAGATACAGCAAGTTATCAAAATTACATAGTCAAAATTACATTAACTGATGGTACACCCTCTAATTAAAATTTTTTAAATTTTAGTGTTAATTGTTGTAGTCTGTATAAAAATACACTAACTTTACAAATTTCAAGTGCATATACATACAATTGTATGTATATTACATGGGATTTTAACATTTTTCGTTGCTCGTTTTGGCACACCCTTTAATTTCCAACTCTCATGTATTTTTTGTTATAGCCAAGGGCCAAGGGTCTACACACTCTGTCCAAATTTCAGGTCCGTAGCTCTTACGGTTCTCGAGAAAATACCCTGTGACCGACAGACGGACAGACGGACAGCGTAGCGAAAACAATAGGGTTCCTTTTTCACCTTTGGTGTACGGAAACCTAAAAAGGACTAGAGTCAGCACTCCTATTCAACATAAATATGTACATATGTGTGTACATATATCCCTATCACTGTCAACAGTTTAGGGCGTTACGACTAAAGCTTTCTACAGACAATTCTCAGGTCTTACAATATTGTCAGTAAAATATGGTAACAATTTCTTGTAACTGTGTGAACTGGTAATTTTTGTCTGACAACGTTGTCAGAAAACCATTGTCAGTTTATTGTAAAACTAAGTGCTGATAACAAATTGTCAGACACCTGACAATCGACTAAACACTTTTCGTTGCCCTTGCAAAGTTATTGTCAGAAATTTTATTATTATCGAATGGGCGAAGTTTATGCATCTGACAATGTGATAATTGTCAGAGAATTCTTTCTATTGTCAACACTGCACGCACTTAACTAGATTTGATTTAACATCATATTCCAGGTCAGCGTCCAAAATGGCCGAAGAAACAACTTTCAATTCTGTGACAACAAAAAATACAAGATTAGCAATTAAATTTTTGTTTTCGTCGTCTGTGTGTTAAAATTTTATTACTTTTTTCTTTGAATATAAAACTTTTGCCTTATACAAAATATGGGAAGAGTTTTGAAATTAAAATCTGAATATGCCAAGATAGTTGACAGTTAATCATATGACCACATTTCCTTGTACCTTTTTTGTCGTTACAATTTACAAACAAATAAACGATCGCGAAGACATGTAGTCTGGATGATTTCTGATAGCATGAAGTTTCTGAACTCTACTCCAAAAGAACTTGACCCGGAAATGTTTGAATTCGAGGTGCATTCTTGGGATTACATGGTTGCTAAGCAAAAATCGAGGGAAGAATAATATTAGAAACTAGATTAGAAACCAAATTTAATTTGAGCTGCCTCCTTGCGACCAAACGTTTACAATTTACTATTCCTGCTGAAACCACAGTAGATGAGGTGTTTGGTACTCGTACCTACGCGGTTTTTTTTTTTTTTTTGTTGAAATATGTTTTTAAAATCACAGGCTTATCTATAATTCTCCTTTAATACATTTATTAAGGTTATTTTTCAATCGGTTGGTTGCCTTTCTGGGTTATGCAGCACGTTGCTAAATCATAATTTTTTTTACATATTTTTTAATATAAATACATATATTTACATACATACATATGTTTGTTTGGTTGTACATACATAAATAAATTAAATTGAAGAGTTTATATGCATTGAGTGCTTGCATATTTTTAGCCCATTTGCAAAACTTAAAATGTGTGGAAAGCAGTTGACAGTATTTTTCTATTTTACAGGATGTACAAGAGGAATAATATAAAATAAGGTAAATTTGTACACAAGTGAAATATGAATGTGCAGTACTATTTTTATATTGCACTTCATCAGACACCACAATGTTTAATGGTTTTATTTTTATTTTTATGCTTGTGCATTTTTGTTGAACTGTTGTTTGATTAACGTTTTTGCCAGAAGCATTTTGACCGAGTTGTAAATTTAAGGTTTTGCGTCTGCGATAAGTCTGCAAATAGTTTTTGAAATACTCGCAGTTTTCTTAAATTTATAATTTAAATTTAGTTTTGATTCATACTTCAATATTACTCACTCTTCAACGCACATTGACTTTTCACAACTTCAAAGAATAATTTTTATTAAAATATTTGATCTTAATTATGTTTATATGTACATATGTATGTATGTACTCGCATCTAGGAGTGCGGTACATCGCCCGGCTAAATTCCGGCCTATGCACACCCTAGCAAAAAAAGAGCTTCCAAGGAAGTCAATAAGATTACGAACTGGCGATCCAGAAGTAGTGCAAATATGGATAATTTATAATCATTTTTACATAGGGTTATCATTACAAGAAGTTCTCTTTTTTGATACCTATTCAGTGAACCTATTCGGAGTAATTTTCATGATACTAAGTAAATCTGATTTTTTAATGTTCTTTTTAATAAGTTCAAAGGAAACTAATCTTCCATCTTTTAGAGCGTTAGAAAAAACTCACTACCAGTTGATTTACTTTTTAAGGGTCGTATTCAAAAAAATATTTTATTTGAGCTTTAAAATTCATAGTAGTTACCAAGCACTTTAAGGCTAACATTGCTTTATTAAGAAATTGTATTCAAGAGACAACTTTAATTATTTTGTAATTTAATAATAAATACTGGTAACTCCACCGTGTTCAACAACCAATTCACAGCTTATGATGTACAACAGCGAATAGAATTGTATTCGAGTATTCAAATAATTTTTTATATTATTAAATAAATTTTTATTATCTTGAAGTAAAGTAACCTACTTTAAAAAATATGAGCTTCTGACATGGAAGGAAAACAGATAAACATTTCTATGAAGTTAAAGTAAAAATAATATGATGAATAAAGAAAAATTATCACAATTTATTTTATTCGAATGAAATGAGTATTTGAATATCCAGATTTTTTCCATTTTTATTTTATTTAACTAAAAAAAATTAAGAAATAACTTCTTAATTATTTATTTGAAAAGTTCAAAATACACAATTTGATACTTTAGAAGTAGAGAAAAGTAATTCCTCAATAACCACTTTAAATTTTTTTCACTGGTACAGTGGGTACATTTACAAGGTGTCATTCGTCCTGTCTTTTGCCCGTAATTTCTACACACAAGTAATTTACCTAAGGTTTTTACCCACGAGTTTGCCTTATAAAATTCAACTTACACGGTAGATATCTAGGCACCAATAGATATCTACTTGTAGAAATTACGGAGCTTACTCACTCATAAATATTATGAGGCACTGCGGTACAGCAATTATATATAATTATACAATTTACTTCGATTTATTTTATTACATACATACATATGTATCTTAAAAAAACTTCAATATATATTTAAGGCCTTACTCATAAAAAAATCGCACGGTGTCATGGTACACCGGGTAGGAACGTTGTTCCTTACGTTTTACTTACCTCAGAAATTGCCCCTTACCCCTTGGTGGGCTTATTTTGGATAAAATATACATCATTTGTGTCCTTCCGGACTCAGATCTATCCCTGTTTTCAATTGAATCAAAATCCGGTAGATAGTTTCAAAAAGGCAGGAGTTGCCCTCTACCCCTCGTCGTGCTCCTATTTTTGAAAAAGTATATAGCCATGTGCTTTCCTATAATCAGATCTATCTATGTTTCGAATTTCATCCAAATAGAATAGATAGCTTCAAAGATAAAGAAATTTCTCCTTAACTTCCCTCGAGGTCCTATTTTTGAAAAAATCTAACGCCTATGTCTTCTTTTAGACTCAGATCTATTTATTTTTTTTTTAAAGAGAAGTAACACTCAGGCAATTAATGCCTACTACTATTACTAGGTGTTACCTTCTTTAGGAAAGGGATAGTGATAGAGAAGACAGGTGGTGAAGGGAGAGATAGAGGAAAGCTTCATTCTTTTACAACTCTGCTTTTTGCACGTTTTTTGATAATGCAGTGTTGCAGCGCCATCTGGTGTCAAATGAGGCGTATTAAATTTTTGAAGCTGTGTTTTGTAGCCATTTTATTGATTATTTTACTTCGCCGATGATTCTGCTACACAACGAAGGAGGGCGCTCTGATGTTACATTAGGACTAGTATCTTCTGAAGTCGGTATAGTTCAGTGACCAGTGACTATGCCTTCATCACTTGAACTTTCCTACAACAACTGATACAAAGGGACACTAATGCACATCAGAAAAATGCGTGGTGTTGTTATTCAATGACTGTTGGATACAGGGATTGAACCCAGGACCTTCGATTTTGTAGTCAACGTGCTAACTACTTCAGCCAACGCCACCCTCATGAGTTTCATCAAAATCGGTTGGATAGTTTCTGTTTCTGAGACGCAGAAATTTCCCCCTACCAATCCCTCGTACTCCTAGTTTTTTTTAAAGACATATAACCTTTGTGTGGATCCAGACTTAGATCTACCTAAACTTCATCAAAAACGATTGCGTGGTTTAGCCGTTAAAGAGCAGAGACTCCTTCAGTATCACTGGCACGAACCACTTACGCAAGTCACGAACCTTTTAGCAAAGACAGACCCAAAATCTAGCCTAACATTTCCAAAATCCCAGGAGTTCCCCGGCACTACCCCGAAAAATTACGACAACACTTAAACTCTAAAATATCCGCAGTGGCAGCTCCATTATGCTATGTAGTTGTTACCAGTATTTCGCCACCTTAAATGCAAACGGACGTAACTACACAAAAATTTTAAATCGAGTTTTTGATTGATTATGGTTCATTTTATCAAAATACATGTTCACGGAAATATTTAGACCTGTGCGATCAAAAATGACGAATTTATTAAAGAAATTCAAAAGGACGTAATTAAGAATGCGTCTATTTTTTATTGCAAGGAACGTAACTAACATAAATGCTTAAATATATATATAAAAAGGAAATAAATTGTTAAAAACATATGAGTATCCATACTACAAGTAAATTTCGAACAACATTTTCAAGAATACTTTGTTATTATTGATTTGGTAACGTTTTTTGTTTTTCCTGTAAAAAATATAAAAGTGTAGTTACGTCCATTTGCATTTAAGGTGACGATTTGTAACAATTTTTCAGTTGTCAGCCAGTATTTTTTGATTTTCAAAACAAAAAACAAACAAAATTAAAAAAAAAATTTTTATGAATTTATTTTTTATGAATAAGACAGTTAATAGATAAATTAAATAAATTTGTATTAATTGAGAGTTTATTCAAATGAAATCCATAAAATATTTCGACACATCAGATATGTATATGACTTAGACCATTTTCAGAATTATGGGTACAGTTGTAAAAGTATTTATATAAAAGAAAAAGTTGTTGTATTTAATTGGCCACCATATTCTCCCGAAGTAAACATATGTACATAATTGAAAATGTTTGTGGCTGACATTCTTGCAAATATTATGCAGGACAAAGGCAAATTGTCGATAAAGAATCACTTTCAAGCTACGAGTACTAAAAACTGCTGAATCCTTTTTATATTGCTGGAAAAGAGGCTTTAAACAACTGTTGTAACCAACTTTATACGCGAATTAATAAAGAAATGGGGCAGTAAAATTAGAAATTTCAGCGGTTCTAATCGCCAGTGTAGTCATTACCCAGTGAGCATTTTATATACTACTTTAAAGTCTTTTTAAAAAACAGCAATAACATTAGAAAATTTGTTTTTGTTTTCAATATAAGTATTCGATCGAACGATTTCTGGTGACATCGATTGGTGACAGGCCGTTGGTATCATTAAACATATAAAAATACATTTTATCAAAAAGTTCTTAAAAAATGTTTACTTCTGTAAATGGCAACTTTTAATAAATCTTATTTGCTTATATTTCGTTTTTCTGCAAGTTTTCTTAATTTTCATGGAACTTTTTAGTTATTTTCACACGAATTTAATCATCAAATTATTCACTTTAAAATTATGTATGTACATAGATAGAACGTTCATAAAAATCCAGTGGTTTAATTGATGCCACAAAACACATCATTTTTCCCCTATCCAGTTAAATAATTTTAAGTTTTCAATAGCGAGTTAGTGTTATCCGTTGTCTTTACTTTGCTCTCACAAATGTTGAAAGTGCAAAAGTTTTTGCGTATTTTATATCCTTTATATTAATAAGTCGACAAGATGTTTACGCTTGTCCTTAAAAACGCAACAAAGCAAGATAATTAACACGAAAGCCGATAATTTAAACAAAAATAAATGAAATAACTTGTCAAGGAAATGAAGCAGAAAGGTGCAATAAAGTATACGTAGGAACAACAAAGCGAAAACTCGGAACTAGAGTATCAGAGCATGAAGCAGACATAAACAAAGGAAAAGAGACAACAGCTCTAGCCCAACATGTAAAAGAAACGGGACATAAAATAGATTTTAAAGGGGTCAAAATATTAGATAGAGAAAAGAAAGCGAATAAAAGATATACACTGGAAAGCCTACGTATACAACAACGTATTAAAAAATCCATCAACACAAAAGAAGACAAAGACAACACCAAACTGCAAATATTCAATTGCAATAACCTGACAAGTGTAGTTCTGTGATATTAATTTTAAATTTGCCTGTGATATTTTCCATTATTTATTATTTTTATTAGTATTCAAATTATACAACTAATTGTTCGTGCTGTCCAGTTTTATAATTTATTCAATAATGTAACTGAAGATCGTATTCTCCTGAAGACGTCGGAAAAAAGCTGATGAAACGTTGAGAAGAAGGATGAAATAAATTTTTTTTTATTTGCATCACAAAAATCAAGAAAACTGACCATTAATAGCCAATGTTAGACACAATAAAAAACATAAACAAACGAAATTGGTCATAAAACATAAAAACAAAAAATAAATGAACTTTAGTTTTTAACTTTTCGTCATCTTTAGTTGATGATAACAAAAATTTAATTTTTAAACAAAAGCACGGCAGTTGGTTGGGCAATTCTTGCAAGTAAAAATTTAAAAAAAAATTTATGATTACATTCTTTTTACTCTCTTTTGACGCTTTCTCCTTGTAAACTTTTTGGGTTAATGAACACTTTCCATTAAAACTTTTTACAAATTCTTAACAATTTTTTTTTAAAGGACCTTTTTTAGGGTTCCGTACACCAAAGGTGAAAAAGGAACCCTATTGTTTTCGCTACGCTGTCCGTCTGTCCGTCTGTCGGTCACAGGGTATTTTCTCGAGAACCGTAAGAGCTACGGACCTGAAATTTGGACAGAGTGTGTAGACCCTTGGCCCTTGGCTATAACAAAAAATACATGAGAGTTGGAAATTAAAGGGTGTGCCAAAACGAGCAACGAAAAATGTTAAAATCCCATGTAATATACATACAATTGTATGTATATGCACTTGAAATTTTTAAAGTTAGTGTATTTTTATACAGACTACAACAATTAACACTAAAATTTAAAAAATTTTAATTAGAGGGTGTACCATCAATTAATGTAATTTTGACTATGTAATTTTGATAACTTGCTGTATCTTGGAAACCGTAAGAGCAAACTTCTTGAAATTTTCAAAAACGGTAAAACAAAAAAATCTCAAAATTATAAAATCGCCAAACCGAAAAAAAATCGCCAAAATAAAAAAAAAATCGCCAAAATGAAAAAAAGCACCAAATTAAAAAAAAATTCTAAATCGAAAATAAATCGCGGAAAACCGGAAAAATCGCCAAAATGAAAAAATCGTCAAAATGAAAAAAAAAATCGCCAAAATGAAAAAATCGCCAAAATTAAAAAAATCGCCAAAATTAAAAAAATTGCCAAAATGAAAAATAAATCGCCAAAATGAAAAAAATCGCAAAAAAAATAGCCAAAATGAAAAAAATCGCCAAAATTAAAAAAAATCGCCAAAATTTAAAAAATCGCCAAAATTTAAAAAATCGCCAAAACGAGAAAAAAGCGAAAAACAATAAAAAAAATTATTTCAGCTGAAAAAACGTAACAAACACTGTATTAAAAAAAATGCTCAAAGCCCAACGTACGGAACCCTTCGTCCGCGAGTCAAAGTCGCACTTTACTGAATTTATCTTTGTTTTAAATAACAAAATGTTTTTAATTAAAATATTTTAAATTAAATAAATAATCGTACATCATAATTTTAATTAAATTTATTAACCCCCGAGCAAAAAAGAGGTGTTATAAGTTTGTAGTGTGTGTCTGTCCGTGTCCACGTACAGCCCAAACGGCTAGGCCGATTTTAATTTAGTTTTTTCTGTCTGAAAGGTGACTTGATCAACAAGGTTCTTAACCATGTTTGAAGAAAATCGGTCCAGCCGTTTAGAAGATGTCACATCTTTTCTAGATATATCGGGGGTTTTTAAAATTTTTAATTTTTGTTATTTTTGAATCGCCTTCAAAAAAGGGGGAGGTAATATTTTCTTGGAGTATGTATTTTTTTATATGTTCACCGATTTCTACGTCACTTGTGAAGCTATTTCAAAAATTATTTTTCTATATGAAATAATATACTACACAGGTGGTACCACTTGCATCAATATGCGATAGGAGCAGAGGTATGGGTACTTCCCATACAAAGTAATTATTAATTATGGCATACATATATAGAATAGTATATTATTGAGAGGCTTCAAAATAGATGAGAAGTACGCTATAGTTCAATGCTCAAAATCCAGCTGAAAACTGGTGGTATAAGAAAGGCTCCTCCCTCCCATACAAAGTAATTAAGTAATTAGTAATTATGCGCTAAAAAGTAAAAACAAAAAACTAAAAAAAAATTAAACCAAAAAGTTATGTGTAAGTAAAAAAGACTTGACTACTCGTATTTGCAGTCCGTGTAAAGAAGGTTGTTAACTAATAAGATCCATTCTGCTTTCTTGGCACCGACTACAAATAGCCAAGTAGTTAACGCATAAAGTCGGTTAAATTTTTATTTAAACTAGTGTTCGCCCAGTGGTTGAAAATCAACCATTAACGCACAGAGGTGGAGAATAGAATGAAAATATTTAAAGTTTGATGAATTTAAAACACAATTTAAAAACTATATTTAAATATACATATGTATAGAGTCCAGGGTAAACCACTCTCTTAAACCACTTTCTTAACTACTAAATACGAATTTAAAATTCCATCATATTCCAACATTCCATCATATTCCAACATTCCAGTATGTTCAGTAATTTAAAGCACAGAAAAATAATGAAAACAATGAACAAAACGCACACAAAATAAACCAAAAATAAAAAACTTACTTTGTGCTGTAGGTGAATTTAACTTTAATCAAAGTTATTAATAATTAAAAAAAATATATTATTTTTAAGTATCTAAAGAAAAATAATACAGTAGGTACCACTCGTTATTTAAATATCCAAATTTTATTAGTTTCAGCAATAATCGTTTAAGTCCATAGAAAGATGGAAATAAGAATAGAATGAAGAAATAAAATACGTTTTTCCTTCTGAGTGTTTACGGAGTTGCCAAGCCAAATTGTTGTAATTTTTTTTTAGCAAATTAAGAGAGGAAGAGAGATCATGGCTTTATGATTGGCTAATATTCTTAACTGTTTTTAACTATCTTAGACACAAAAATGTAGAAGAAAAAATACATTCTGCACTGCTCCTATTGACAATCTATCTAACAAAAAAAAATCAAGCGAATACGTTGAGTTTAAGTCAGTTAAAATGGTTCTTAACTTTTTTCACTTGCCTATTTATATATAGATTTTTTTTGTAAAGAAAAAATTATTATGTAAAATATTTTTTTAATTGAAAATTTCGTCATTTGACATTTGACAGAAACGAGTATGATGTCAACTCAGTAAATTACTTTTTAATCATTGACATAGTATTTATCAAGCCGTTTTTTTTGGATTTCGGTGATGGTTTTTTGAGTAAAAAATTATCTTAAATCAACACAAAAAATTCACTTTTTTAATTTTCGTTCAAATTAAAGAGGCTAAATGGCTCCCAAAAGCAAACTACGATAGTCTACGAATGGACGCAGCTTCCTCGAAATTCGACAGTGGTCTGTCTAGTTATAGGCAACAGTTAAGGGAACCAGTGTTGGATACAAAGTTACTGATCTAGAAATACAGAAAGTCGTGGAACTATCAATATCCCTCTTAACATTTTTTGATACAAGTAAATATTTGGGGTATTCAAATGGTACTAATAAATTAACACGTTTTAAAGTAATAACACGAAAACATATGACTGCTGTGAGTAACACTTTATGATTAACAATTATAAATATTGTACTTTAGCAGTCTTTTAGCAGCTCTGGACTGAGGAGCAGCTCTCGCGTCATCATAATTATTTCTTAAGTGCGCTCAGGCTTGTGTCTGTTGTTTGGCATTCGAGAGTTTTTCGTCTCGCTCGCACTGGTTGACTGATCTGCCACGGATAACCGTATAATCTTGCGGTTCTTTTGTGGAATTTCGTTGACAACCACGTTGCTACTTGCTATGTGAAGTAATGTCCTGCACAAGACCATATATAAGAACTTTCAAGACATGAGAGCTTTTTCAAATGCTTTACTACAGCGAAATATTCTAAAAGAAACGCTAAACAACTCTGTTGGCAAGACAAACAACTCATGTCTTTAAAGGTCTTATAAATGGTCTTGTGCAGGACTTTAATGTGAAGTCAGTCACAAAAACTCTTAAAATATTGTTAATAAAATCTTGGGCATATAGTCTAGTTACTCCCATATTTGTGCAACAATACTTTACAAATTTACTTTGTAAAGTATTTATGAAATAAATATATAAATAAATAAATATTGTACTTATTTGTATTTTGGTTTTAGCACCTTTGTACATTGCTTACTCTCTCTCTCTCAATTCCTTTGGTAAACTTCCACGAATTTCTATGACATTATGACAAACAATAAACATAGCTGAGAAAGTCATATTTTAAAATGTTAAGACATTATGACACCTAGGATACTTAAGACACTGGTGTGAATACCCCAATTGTTTCATTATTCATAAAAACCAAATACACATGTACATGGTTGTATTTTGAATTTATTTGCGACATAATCAATATTGCCGTAGTATTTACGAAAAAAAAACTTCTATAAAGTGTAAATACAAATACATACATATGTATGTATAATGTGTGAAGTTCTAAAGTGTTGATTGCATCACCTATTGAAATTCAACAATAATATCAATGATAGGCGAGCTATTGTTCAACCCAGAGCTATTTCGCGATTTTGTCACCTTCTTATGCATAAACTTAAGATTTTCCTAAGCTGATACACGCTAACATGTGATTACGCCCACCCTTACGCAAAATAATCGAACATTTCTTAAAGTCGAAAGAAAAAAAAACTTGTTATTTTGATTTCTTCTTGGGGAATAAAAAACATTTGGTGTCTACAGGCATTAAAAAACCTTGGAGTACCACATATAGAAGGGAGTACCACTATACGTATTAGTATGTGTGTATTTTTACTTAAAGACATGATATAAATAAGGAAATGGAAAAGTTGTTCGTTTATTTCGTATTCAACTCCCTGTGCCATTTTGTCATGTCTTGTTACTTTTCTTTTAGATATTGTATTGACATAAACATTATTTTATTTTATTTGTATTTTCGGGTAACAGATATTATTTCATATTAACGCTGCTAAGGGTATTAAGCTGATTTGGAAAATGTGTGAAATGATTTTGTAGGTGTAGATGTAGGTTTATGTAAATGTAGTTCTTCCTAATCTGGAGATATAAGATCATTTTAAAACATTTTTATATGAATTTAGAAACATTATTCTGTTCAGATAAAATATATGTATGTGTTTGCATGTAAACAAAAATTTTTTATACGTTTGATTTTTATTGACAATTGTTCTACAAAATATATATTTTTAAGCTCAAAAAATTACACCTGATCCCCTATTGCAGCTTATTGCACGACATTGAAGTATAAATTTCGAAACAAACAAATTTATTCTATTTTTACGAGTTTTGCCATAGAATTTTACATAAAAACGCACACTAGGAGTTAATAGGGGGTTAAAGAAAAATTAAATTGTGCCCCGATTTTTAATATCAAGTTGTATGGCAAAACTCGTTAAGACCATGTTTAATTTTGCCACTTCTTGCCAGTTTTTCATTAGGCATAAGGCTGTAAATATGTACATATATAGTTTATATAAATATATTCCTGTATGAATTGTATATAAAATAATTAAGCTTCTTAAGAGAGTTAATTTTATGATTAAACTTAAGTCAAAAGGGGGCTTATGTGCTTGTTTTTTACGAATTGGAATTACTCGTACTTGTCGTTTGTACAAAAACTTTAATGCAGAAACTTGAGATCTTTCCGCTTTCTTTGCTTCCAATGTTAATGTGAATGGGAAAAACTACACTTGTCATTTTATACATATACACAAGTATAAAGTAAAGGAGTAAAAGTTTTACAAGTAGTGAAAGAAAATCCAAATAAAAAGTTATCAAGTTATACAAAAAAATATTTTTATTTTAATAAAACTTAAAGAAAAACATCGGTTTCTGTGAGGAAATTTAAAACTTGCATAGTTTTTAAAATGTTTAGTCAGTTAAACATAAAAGAATAATTCTTTATTCAGCGTCAACTTGCGGCATCATTAAAATTCTGTAAAAAATGTTTCGAAAGGAAAATATCCATCTACAGGGTGGTGCAAAAATAGTCACCCGATTTTCTTAGAATGTTATTTTTTTTTTTAACAAATGAATAATAGTATGCGCATTTCTCCATCTTGTTGAAAGAGAAAGTTGTTGAGCATGGCTCTGTAACGTGTCGTTTTCGAAAAAATAATGGCCACACAGAAAAAAGTCAAAACAAGATTCAATTAAAAAAAACAAAGATTCAGTTAAAAAATTAATTACTTTTCAACTAATCACAGAAATTGTAGTATTAACTCATCCATTTTAATTGAAATTTTTTTTTGATTTTTTTCAATTAAAAAAATATTACATTCACTAAAAATTTAATTGATGGTTTTTTAAAGATTGAATTAAAATTTAATTGAAATATTTTTCAAAATTCAACTAAGAAATTAATTGAAATATTTTTTAAGATACAATTAAAAAACTAATTAAATTTTTTTAAAGATTCAATTGAAATAGTGATTGAAATATAGAAAAAATCTATTAGTATAAAAATATAAAAAATTATGTTATGTTCATAAAAAAAATGGAAACCAAAAATGGAAACATTTGTCTATTGTACCAAAAACCTAACTGATGCATCGTATGGCTTTTGAAGTTCGAATGACGCACGCAAATACAATGGCCGTATTTGGCGTTTGATAGTCCTGCGTAAGTGTAAATGTAGAATATCGTAGCTTTTCTTTGAATTGTGTGTGTATTTTGTGATTGAATTTTAGAGAAAGGCTACGATATTTTCCATATGTACTTACGCAAGACCATTTGCATCGAACCCCAAATACCGCCAATGTACTTTGAACTTTGCCATCCAAATTTGGTCTATAAGCTTGTATTTCTTATTATTATTGTCTTGTTGTTTCTCAACAAAAGGGACCAAATATAATTTCGGTTTTTTATTTTAGAGTCTAAACACAATGTTTGCGGTGCGGTGCGATTTCTCGTTGCGGGAGAGAAAAATAAACATAATACGACGGAATAATTTTTTTGTGGATACATTTTTATAAAATTTTCAAAAAAATTTACTCTTTGTTTAATATTTTGTAATGGAGGCCCTATGCTCCTTATAGGAACGCCGGGAACATATATAATGGGTGTTTTTTATTGAGGTATAGAACTTTAAGTTGGCATCACTTTTTTAACTGGCGGCCATTTTGTCAGCTGTCAAGTGATTAATATTTAGTTTGGTTTGCCATTTCATCATGAACAGGTTGACAAAAGAACAACGCTTGCAAATCGTGCAAATTTATTTCGAAAATAATGGTTCAGTTCGCGAAGTTTACCGCAAGCTGAACCATTGTGGTTCCAACAAGACGGCGCTACATGCCACGTCACAATCGATTTATTGAAGGAAACATTCGATGAGCGCATAATTTCGCGGAATGGACCTGTCAATTGGCCACCAAGATCGTGTGATTTGACACCATTGGATTATTTTCTTTGGGGATATGTGAAGTCGCTCGTCTACGCCAACAAACCAGAAACGTTAGGGGACTTGGAAGCCAACATTCGTGGCGTTATTGCCAACATACGGCCCCATATGCTCGAAAAAGTGGTTGAAAATTGGACCTGTAGAATTGGCTTTATTCGAGCCAGCCGCGGCGGCCACATGCCCGAAATCATATTTAAACATTAATGGCATAAAATTATCCTTCCAATAAAGCCAAATTGATGGACATTAAAACGATTTTCTTGTGTTTTATTTCAATTCGAAGTTCTATACCTCTAAAAAAACACCCTGTACATATATAATATTTTGTAATGGCAGTAACTAAAAACAAAAAACGATGAACATTTTATACATTGGCAGATATATAAAAGTTTAAAATATAACTTTTATATTTTATGACAAAAGTTTTTGAACTTCAAAATCATTTTTTTCTTCAAAATAATGTTGTGAACACCGCCAATTATTCAAAAACTATGACGACATCAGAAGGAGGAAGAGAGTCAAAAATTGAGAGAATAAGAAAGTCCGCAGAGAAAATAAAATAGATTTTAATTTTATACCGTTCCGCACTGCAGTTTTTTACTTCAAAATCGTATGAAAAACCGCACCGCAATAAATTATCGTTACATTGTGTTCAGACTCTTAATATTTAATTTTTATTCAACGCATGTCAAAATTACTACGAATGAATAAAAAAAATTAAGCTGAGTAGTTTTCTCTTCTCCTATATAAAATATCAAAATCAATTAAAATATTGTTGCACAGTGTAATATGGAGAATCTGACGGCATTTGTTGTCACATGCAAGTTTATCTTTCTCACAGTGAATGGGTTGCAATTTCCGTAATTTTTCATATGCAGCAAAAAATGAAGGATAAAATAAAAAAATATAAAAAAAAATTAATAAAAACCAAAAACAATGAATCAACACTATCTTAGAGATTTTCGATGAAAGGATTCACTGCCTGCAGGATTGTCGTTGCAAGAATGTTCTTCCTTTTGTTTTTGTGATCATTGTTGTTGTAGTTGTTTATGTCGACTTCAAACACAGATGCATACGTACATAAATAAATACATAAATACATAAATGTACATCATGATTGTTGGGCATACTCATATTTATAGAAACTTGAGTTTAAAATGCATGAATGGAAAACGAAATTTAGTTTTCTTTCTTATATGCGTTTTACTGTAAATATTGTGTTACTGAAAAATGTTAAGTTTGTTAATAAAAAAATATTTTTAATATACAGCGGGTTGATTTTGAATTTATGACGAAAATTAAGTGAAAAAAACTTTATCATTTTCACTTCATAAAAATTTTCACTTCATTTATTTTAATTTAGAGCGATTCTGATTGCAATTAAGAATAATTGGTTCGTTATGAAAACCTTCTGTCACTTTTTTATTTCGCTTATTTAATGAATCATATGTACATATCTATGTATTTATGTATATGCAAATTAAAATAAAAAATTAAAGGCCTTATTTATGTATAAGAAAAAAACTGGCATGAAGTTTTAACGAGTTCCTCCATACAATTTGATACTAAAAATGGGTGCATTACGTAGTACGTAGTTTCAACACAATACTAAGTCCTAGCGTAATTTTTAATGCGAAGTTTTATGGCAAAACTCTTTAACATTATGTTCCATTTTGCCACTTATGCTAACTTCATGCCAGTTTTTTCTTATACAATAGTGTCCTAAATATTGAAATTTTACACAAACAAATATAAAACTCGAATAATTGAAAACACTATGCTCAAGTATACCTTGTGTATACCTGGGGGCAATTCACGGCATTCGATACGACTTGTAATTTAAAAATATTTCCATATAAACTCTATGGAAATATTTTTAAATTACGAGTCGTATCGAATGCCGTGATTTGCCACCTGTATTTTTTTTTTCATTATTTTTTTTCTCATTTTCTCAAAATTTCAGCAACAAAAGCTGATGCATGTAAAATCTGACTAAATATACGAGTAGCTATGACTTTACAATAAGCAACACAAAATATGTTGGCAGGGGTGGAAAAGTTGATAAGATGGTAATTGTCTTGATATCACATGATATTAAAAACCCGTGTTACTATTTTGATACTCTTAAAATAAATTTAGTATTGTACCTAAATACCAAATAAGCTAACTTATTTCACAATGCTTCATAAAACTGCATGGTTAAACTGAGTTTTTATATAAAAAATGGCCGAACGTAAAAACTCTTGATTACAGATCTTTCTAAAATATAAAATCTGTTTAATTAATAAAGAAAAAAATGGTTCTATATATTTAGTTAGTTATCTACAATAGCTGTTAAGTAATGATTAGTAATCGTAATGATTACTAATTTGATTACTTTTTTTTTTAAAGGTAAAGTAATGATTAAATTACGATTATGTTCAGAATCGCACGATTACTAATTGATTAAGATTACTAATAATGGAAAAGTAATCTGAATTACTTAAAATTACTAAAAATAATCAAAAAGAAACAAAAGTAATTAAAAAATAATCCGATTACTTCTAAGGAATACTTTTGATTCTTTTCGACTATTTATTAAGAATCAAAAGTAATCTTTGAAAGTAGTCGGATTACTTTTTGATTACTTTTGATTCTTCTTGATTATTTTTAGTAATTTTAAGTATTTCAGATTACTTTTCGATTATTAGTAATCGTAGTCAATTATTTATCAGCAATTCTTTTCAAGGCAATTATATAATCATTACAATTCTTTTTGAAATATAATCTAATTGATTACTAATCATAATCGAAATTTAACAGCTCTGTTATACACATATGTAGGTATGTATATCACAAAAAGTCTCAATATTCCAGCCTTGGTACCGTCTTTTTAATTTTCTGACTTTCAATACCAATCTATTTAGGACAAATTCTGACACATCAGTCCAAGACAGCAGTCTTTAGTTTTTACGCCTTTTTGGGCAAATGTTTGCCGAGTCTTATTTTAATTTATTGTTACTGCTTCAAATGATACTAACTTTCTACGGTATTCCATTCAAGAAGAGTCTTGAATGCCCTTGAATATCCTAGTTAAATTTTTGACTCTAAACAACATTGTATATTTAAATAAGATAAGTAAAATGTAATACGTACGTTGAAATTTTATCCAAGAGTATTTTTAAATTGGGAAATTACATTAATGTGCCCTATTTTCATTTTTATCTTAAGCTTACAATTTTTTCTTTTTCTATTGATAATAACGTGATTCAAATAAGACCATAGATTATGGTCGCATGAACTGAAATAGTTGGTATATTTATTCGAGTTCGCTATAAACGTGTGACAGTGTACTTAAGGTACGTTCCAGTGATCGGCAATGAATCGTTTTTTCGCTATTCATACTGACTCATGAAATTTTAAATATAAGTGAGTAGACATCATTTAAACTCAACTACTCTGATTTACGCATACGCACGGTGACATTGATTTATAAGTATAGGTTGAAATAACTATGAATGCGATGTCGACATCATAGTCATCATCACTCCTAATCATAAATTATCTCAGTTTGATTTCTAATTTCAAGAAAATACTTATAAAGGGTGTTTTTTTTAGAGGTATAGAACTTCGAATTGAAATAAAACACAAGAAAATCGTTTTAATGTCCATCAATTTGGCTTTATTGGAAGATTAATTTTATGCCATTAATGTTTAAATATGATTTTGGGCATGTGGCCGCCGCGGCTGGCTCGAATAAAGCTAATTCTACAGGTCCAATTTTTAACCACTTTTTCGAGCATATGGGGCCGTATGTTGGCAATAACGCCACGAATGTTGGCTTCCAAGTCCCCTAACGTTTCTGGTTTGTTGGCGTAGACGAGCGACTTCACATATCCCCAAAGAAAATAATCCAATGGTGTCAAATCACACGATCTTGGTGGCCAATTGACAGGTCCATTCCGCGAAATTATGCGCTCATCGAATGTTTCCTTCAATAAATCGATTGTGACGTGCGCTGTGTGGCATGTAGCTAGCGCCGTCTTGTTGGAACCACAACTCATCCACATTCAAAATCTTCCATAAAGTTGATGGACAAATCTCCAATTGCTGTGCACGGTGGCGAATCGATTCATTCGGGTCCTCTTCAACACTTTGCTCTACAGCGGCAATTGTTTCTTCGGTGCGCACTGTTCGACGTCTCTGCGGATGTGTATTATCACATAGAGTAAACGTAGTGCGAAAACGATCCATGGTTAACCGAATTAATTGCTCTGATGGACGATTATGTCGACCATAAAATGGACGGAGCTTGCGGTAAACTTCGCGAACTGAACCATTATTTTCGAAATAAATTTGCACGATTTGCAAGCGTTGTTCTTTTGTCAACCTGTTCATGATGAAATGGCAAACCAAACTAAATATTAATCACTTGACAGCTGACAAAATGGCCGCCAGTTAAAAAAGTGATGCCAACTTAAAGTTCTATACCTCAATAAAAAACACCCTTTACTACTCACATTGATTCAGCTCACTCAGCATACTCTTGCATGTATGCTTATTTAAAAGTTTAGTCATTAATTAGTTTGCAAGAAGTAGACTAGTGTCCAACAGCTCTTTTTGAACTAGGTTGAGAGCGTTTGAATCAAAAGTTGTTTGAAACCCATTTAATTTACATTGATGTTTTTGACCGGACTTGTGTCCAACTGAACGAACTAGTTCAAAAAGGAACTGTTGGACACAAGTCCAACAAGTAGTATACAAAAGTAGTAAATAGGGTTGTTTTTCAATTCCTTCAAAAAAAAAAAAACAAAAAAGCAACAGGGAAACACATAACCTCATAATGAGAACTTTAATGTTCGTATGCGAAGTTTGCATTGTGAATCATACTCATTTTTCATCATCCATAGGCTTTGAGTTAAGGAGAGTCGAAATCAACAACGTAATAAATGTTGCTAAGTATGAGTTCGATGCGCACTTCAAACTTTCGAGTGAATATAGACCATGAATCAAGAAAACAAGATTGCGCATTGCGCAGGTCCGTTATTTTATTTTATGTCTGTGACGTAGAAGGGGAAGTAGAAAATTTTTTTGTACGGCTGAGTGCGCAATCTTGTTTTCTTGATTCATGAATATAGACAACATTGCAGTTAGACTTGTGTTCAACAGCTCTTTTTGAACTAGTTTGAGAGCGTTTGAATCAAAAGTTGTTTCAAACCCATTTAATTTACATAGATGTTTTTGATCGAACTTGTGTCCAACTGAACGAACTAGTTCAAAAAGAACTGTTGGACACAAGTCTACTTGCAATAAGTATGAGTGCGCATAAGTACAAGAAACTATTAGTCATGATTCAACTCTACTCACTTTTTCACTACTCATTGCTGTTCTCTGGTGCGTTCACAGTTGCATAACATTTGCCCAAAAAAGTGTAACCACTAAATACTAATAAAAAACAATTTCATTCAGACACGTATTTATTAAGTTAAACAGTTTCCAATCATGTTGGATTTTATAACATTTAACATTTAACTTAGGGCGAACGATAGCGATCGAATATTTATATTGTATACAAAAACAAATTTCTGTTTTTTGTTTTTGTTTTTAATGTAAATTTTCGATCGAATCTATCGTTCGCATTTAGATGAACAGGCCCTTAATAGACATGCACGTGTCTGAATCAAACAGTTTTTCATTAGTGGTTACGCCTTTTTAGGCAAATGTTTGCCAAGTGTGAACGTATCTTCTTTAGCTTATTTCGTCAGATAAAATCGTAGAAATTCTTAAATGAAAGTTAAATAAAAGAGACTGACACGAAGGAAAAAAAAAAGTTATCTTGAATTTTCAATCCTGTACCATTTCCTCGATTGAGAAGAAGAAAGTACGAGTAATAAGCAACCGTACGTACGTACGTCTGGCAAATGATTGTATTGAGATTTTTCCAATTTAAAGTTTGTGTTTTGGAAATTTGGTAAAAACAAAAGTTTTAGAAGAAAAAGTAATAATGCACTTACCAGTTGGACTTGGTGTTAGAGACATCATGTCAAAACGGATGTTGCTTGGTTGGAATTGATAGTCCTTAAAAAACGTTAATTTCGCACCGCGCGTTTTATTGAAACCCGATACAGCACTGTGGATGGCGCGCAAGTATTCACGTTTGCCAAAATTTGTATGGGGTGCAATTAGACCGATATAGAGCTGTTCCTTGTTGGCAGATGGACTTTTTGTCACGCTGTTTGCCAAACGAATAGCTTGTGCAGCGGGGCATAAACAAATAACTATAATCAGGCCAAATAGTAAGAGAACAAATAACAATGAGGGTTGTGTTAAAAGTTTAGCAGTGGAAGTGATTCTTGTAGTTGATTTTCTTTGGTGCTTTTTAGTTTTTGAGGTGATGTGGCCTGAGAAGGACTTGGTTGAGTTAGAGGTTGAATCGTTGTTTGTGTTTTTGCTGCTTTTGCTGTTTCTATTGTTATTGATGGTGGTAGTTGTGAATAAGGCAAATTTCGCTGATGATAAAATTGTGGGATTGTTTGCAGGTTTTGTTGTTTCTTTTGCAATTGTTTTTGTTGTTGCTTTGTCTAAACATGAAAAATCTGTTCCTTTGGGCCTTAAATGTTTAGTTGTGACATAACAACTGTTGTTGTTGTTGTTGTTGCTGTTTCTGTTGTTGCTGTTTCTGTTGTTGCTGTTGTTGTAATTCTTTACAGAGGTGGTAGTTTTACTCTGGATCTTGGTGATAATGGTTGTTGGCTTTTCGGAAGTGTTTCCTATTAAATGATGTTTTAAATTGTTAACACAAGAGCCGTTGCTGTCGTTTGTGTTACAGTTACAACTATTGGAGGTGTTGATTGCAGTTTGTTTTCTACACTTTAAAGCGGCAGTGATTTTGGTGTTAAATTTATAACGTGTTTTTATTGATGTCGTAAAATTTATCCCATTTTCTCGTTTCCATCTTTCATACGGTTGCTTCATGTTTAGTTCGAATGTTTGTTTCCTCAATTCCAGTTCAGTTTTATTTTCGAGTGCTTTTTGTATTGTTTTCTTGCCACCTGTGCTATAACTTTTAGTTCTTGTTTGCGAAGATGTTTAAGACTCCTGTTGTTTTTTTATTTATGCCTGCTGTTAAGATATTCCCTTAGATGTCTTTTTTTAAATCCTTTAATTTTCTTAAATGTACATATATTGTTATCTCTCCTTCTTTCGTCTCCCTAAAGTCTAAGTATTTTTGTTATAGGTTCATTTTGAAAATCTTTATATTTATTGCATGTGAAAAAGTTCGCAACTCTCCGAATGTCTGTTTCTGGCACTTTTTTGTTTTCTTTACATTCGTGAAGGAAATTTTGGTTTTTTCTTTTCATTACTTGAAATCAAAGTTAAGTATCGCAAGTTATTTTGCTGTTGTATTTAACGTTCACTCTCCTTCGACTTGTTTGCTTAAATTTTGTTACTGAAAGCAGCAGGACATTTTGTCAGCACTTTCTTTTAGTGATTATTTCATTTTGTTATTCCGCAGGTCAAAGAAATGTGTATATGCACGTATATAGTTTCAATTTTTAATTTTTCGCTATTTGATTTGAAACTTTATTATAGTTTTCGCTGGCTGCTTTAGTCTTTTCCACTTTTCGTTTTTGCTGCCACAGTTGTTGTAATCAGTTCTGTAATGAGAGGGTGTGGTACATTGTGATTAGTTTAGCAGAGATTGTTTAGTATGTGTATGTGTGTATGTACGTACTCACGTACATGCTACGGTAGACATACAGGAAAATAAAAAAAAACAACAATAGCATAAATACATACATACTTACATTATTCATACATAAACACACACACCCATATACATATCGTATGAATACACTTGATAATATTGGAGTTGAGTTTGTGTACTCTTGAAAGAAAACATCTACTGTCCCACTTAGCCACGTCTTTAAGACATCTTTGACGACGGGTACAAGACAATGGTAAGTCGTAGAAGACATATTGAAGACAGACAAATCGTCGACGAAATTTTCATACAAATGGCGCCGAGTTCACACAAGACGAGATGGGCGACAATGTCGCTCAGATTGTCGTCAACACTGCTCTATTGAAGACAAAACTTGATATGACACTGTCGCTCAGATTGTCCTCAACAAAGTCTTATTGAAGACAAAACGTATGACACTGTCGCTCAGATTGTCGTCAGCACGGCTTTATTGAAAACAAAACGATGGATATTATCGCTCAGATTGTCCTCAACAAAGTTTTATTGAAGACAAAACGATGGATGTTGTCGCTCAGAGAGTCATGAACGACGATTTCCTTTAAATTTTCGATTAGAAAATCTAATGAACAGGCGACATGTCGTACATTAATCGTCGAAGACAATGTCGTCTGTGACGATTTGGCCAACTGGGGTTTATCAAAGCATATAAATACATACATACATACATAAGTAAATAATTTTAATTTCTAACATTATATAAACTAATTTTTTTGTAGTATTAAGAGGTACAGGCAAATCCTGGTATAACGAACGATATAATGTCAGGCCCATTTATTATATCGCAAAGTTTTTTTCAAGTGTTATTTTTACTTTTATTACTGTAGACATGATACAATACAATAAAAAGAATGAGAGCATTTATTTTTTGAAATAAGCTACCAAATACAAACTAATTGTACCACAATTTTTTTTTTGTAAAAATGCTGCTATAGATTTTGTTTAATATTTTCCCCCCTTCTTTTTATAGAGCACACCTTTATCAAAACGTTCGCTATATAAAGTAGAACTAAATGTTAGAAATATGATACTAGCAAGTTTTCGTTTTTTTATTTTGAGAGTTTTTCTTTATCATTAATTATATTTAGTATAAAATTAGGATATTATTCGCTATATCAAGCCATAACCGCTAATATAGCTTAAGCGACACATTTTTTGGACTTGGTTTTTTTTTTTTTGACGAAAATCGACTATTTACGATCACAAATAATCGATTTTGGTCAAAAAATGAAGTTCGAAAATTATTTCGCTTAAGCTATTTTGGCGGTTATGGCACGATATGTGACCTTCTCTGACAAAAGCGACCTAGTGTGTCAAAAAACGGGTGTGTGTCAAAATCGATAAAAATTAAAAAAAAAGCATTAAAATTTTATTTTTTAAATGCGGAGAAGGTCACGTATAAGGTTGTTAATGTAAAATATTTGGACGTTCGTTATATCGGAGTTTCGTTAAAGCGAGATTCGTTATACCCAGATTTGCCTGTACTGGTATATTGGTTATTCGATCTACATACATATGTATGTATGTACATATGTATGTATGTATGTATGTATGTATGTATGTATGTATGTATGTATGTATGTATGTATGTATGTATGTATGTATGTATGTAAAAATGGCTTTAGCTACATACTGTCTAACTTTAACTTAAAACATGCCAAAACTATTAATTAACTATTAAAGGCCGTTTCACACTATAATACAAGTATTAATACTTTTGTGGAAAATGCAACTCTGACATGTTGAGTTGTTATTGTCTTTTGAAATTTTTGAAACAGAAATTAGATTAGGGATGCATTTTCGTCTAAAGTATTAATACTTGTATTATAGTGTGAAACAGCCTTAATTAAGACTTTCTGTTTTACAGCCCAGTAAAAAAAGACACTCCAAAAAAATCATGAAAATGTAGAGTTTGCGATCTGGAAGTAGTGCAAATTTCGATCCGATCTAATGATTTTTACATAGGGTTGTCATTGCAAGAAGTTCTCTTTTTCGCTGCCTGGTCACCGAATTAGAAGCGATTTTAAGAAAAATTTCCTTTTTTGTGTTCTATGATAATATTTTCATCTAGGAAAAATTGCTAATAGTTACCTATTTTAACAATTAGTTTCTTTTTATAGGAATTTAAACGCGAAACAGTAATTTAATGTAAATTTAAGCAAATAACTTTAAAATTTTAGACCAAAATTAGTTCATAAGTTTCTTCAAAAAAACGATTTTTTTAAAATTCTGGTGAGTAATTTCTAAAACTAGAGAGGAATTACAAGGTTTTGTATGACTAAAATAAACTTCTACTTGGTTTTCTGCTAACTATCGGCAAATTAAAAATATCGATTTTTTGGAAGCAATGAAAATGTACTTCCTTTAGAATGACTTCCAATTTTTTTTACTGGGAGGATATTATTATTATATGATATTATATAATACATCTTATCGCCCAATAAACTCAATGAACGTCATAACACAAAAAATCTAGTTTGCAAAAAAACGAGTCGATATATGCATGTATTAAGTTTTCACAAAACGAGTCATCGGTATATAAACCTTCTCGGTTGAAATCTTGAGTCTTGTTGTCTAAAGTAGAAAATATTATGAGTCTGTCAATAGCACTCAGCGGTTTCACTTTTTTCCCTTAACGCTGATAATGACAAGAAAGAAATATCTTTACGAAACAATGAATTTTTATAAAAATGTCATCGATTTGTTGGTGCATATTTTTGCATATTTTGCGTAAAATGCATATTTTGGCATAATTTGGTCAGAAATGCATATTTTTGTCACATATTTTGGTATAAATGAATGGTTTTGTTTCATATTTTGTAAAAAATTCGAATTTCATAAAAATATTTTTGTGGACAAATTACACTATTCAACAAATTCAGGTTCGCTGAACACGAATATGGCATTAATCTATTTTTCTTTAAAAGCGTTTTCCTGATATTTGCGAAAAACGTGTTTATTTTGCAGTTTACAAAGATATTTCCAAAACTCTTAAGGAAAATATATGTTTTTATTCTATCTCCACATATTTATAGTGTGTTGATCGGATAAAAATTCACTGAGTTACAGCCCTTTAGAGTTAAAAAAATTTAGAAACATCCGAAAATGTAAATTCGAATATTTTCATTAAATATGTCGTAACTTTTTAATTTTTTTTTCCGATGATAATAATTTAACGCTTAATAAGTTGGCTACAAAATTTAATTTAAGCTACAGGTTTTAAAGAAATTTTAGATTTTTTTTGGCTTAAAAAAAACCTAAAAACTTGAAAGATTTTTTAAATCTAAAGGGCCCCTGTGCCTGAGTGGTAGTGATGCTATCCTCTCAGTCCAGAGGTCGTGGGTTCGATTCTCGCCATACACAAAAAAAAAATTCCATTTTCCAGCCCTGGTTTTCGATAAAATAGTGTCAATGTCGGGAACGGCTTTTTTGATTTATCTGATTTTCAATATCAATCGAGCGAATCTTGACACATCAGTCTAAGACCGAAGTAGCTTTTTTGGAGGCTTCATAAAATCGATATGACGTACAGACGGACGCACATCTCTTATTCCACTATGCTAAAGGAAAGATTATGGGCCGTATGCAAAAAAATATTTTACTTGAACTTTAAAGTTCATAGTAGTTACCAAGCACTTTAAGGCTAACATTGCTTTGTTAAGAAATTGTATGCAAAAAACAACTTTAATTATTTTGTAATTTAATAATAAATACTGGTAACTCCACCGTGTTCAACAACCAATTCACAGCTTATGATTTACAACATCGAATACAAATTAATTCGAGTATTCAAATAATTTTTTATTTTATTAAATAAATTTGTATTATCTTGAAGTAAAGCAACCTAATTTAAAAAGTATGAGCTTCTGACATGGAAGGAAAACAGATAAACATTTCTATGAAGTTAAAGTAATAATAATATTATGAATAAAGAAAAATTATCACAATTTATTTTATTCGAATGAAATGAGTATTTGAATATCCAGATTTTTTCCACTCGTTTTGACTGTATGTACATCACTAAAACATTTTTGTATAATTGAATTTATTTTAATATTTTTTTATGGATTTTGCTATGTATTTCGAATCAGTTGGATAATTTGGTGATGTTTTCCATAACATGACAGAAATAATAAATTTAAGATAAGAGATAATACTTCTAGCTTCATTTTCAGATGTATCACGAATCAATATGTGCTATATGAACAAAAATATTTGAAGAACAAAATACACATTTTGGAAATATCCACTTAAAGGACCCTTAACAAACGTAGGTGCCTACTTTAGAATTTTGATATAATAATTTTTTTAGAATACAACTTTACTTAACATTGCTTGGCAAAGCTTTGTTAACTTTTTTTGCATACGACCCTATATATGTACATACATTCATACATACATATATGCTGCGACTCCACACGCAGGTGAATATTTGGAAAATTACATAATTATAAACCTACTTATATGTATGTCTGCATGTAGCCTTAAAATTGTGGGTGAAGGGCATGATACACAGAGAAAACAGTGCCTACCAAATACCTCATAAAATAGAACAAAATTAATAAGAAATTTCTGTTTTTTTCAATAAGGAAATCTTATCAATTTCATGGAGAAAATCTTTTTGAAAAAATCAAGAAGAAATCTTGTAGTTTTTATGAGGTTAAGATAACCTGATACCTGTTTGATTTTTTCAATAAAAAAAAAATGCGTCTTTATTCTCTGTACTTATGTATTTTCATTTAAATTCTATACCATATACATATGTATGTATGTATGTATGTAATATGTTGTAGATGTTATTTATTTATACATACATACATACATACACATTAGGTTATATTCTTAACTAACTTACTCACCAAGTATTAAACCAGCAAACTTCTACCTGATAGACAAGCACTCTAACCAATATGCTAACAAGCAGCCTGAATAACCATTGAAATTATTGTGCAAACATTCTTATACAAAAATGAAAAAGATCATGAAAAAAATTGTCTTTATGTCTAGTTGTAGATATGAAATAACAAGACACCTCATAAAATCAAGAAGATTTCCTTATTAAAAAAATCAATAAGATGCTTAACACATAATCATATAGGAACCTCATAAAATCAAGAAGAAAACCTTTTTAATAAAATCAATGAGACAACCTAATAAAATCAATAAGAAATCCCTATAGTTTACAATTTATAAGAAAACCTAATAGAATCAAGAAGTTTTTCTCTATGCATTGTTTTTTTTGGTGCCAAAAATAACGGAAATTGAGTAAAAAAAGTTATGAATAATAAGATTTCTTCTTGATTTTATGTGGTTTTCTTCTTGGTAAAATTAATAAGATTTACCACATAAAAACAATAAGGAATCTCTATGAAAAAATCTTCGCTTATTTCTGCTGGGATACCCCTTAGCCTAAAAACGGTTCATAGACAAAATCTTCTTGATTCTATGAGGCAGTTTTTTCTCTGTGTAATAAATTTAATACCGAACACAAATATCCAAAAAGTGAAAATTTAAGATTTAAAATAAGTTTAGAAAGAAAGTTCAACATTTCAAGTCTAGCCGGACGTTTTGTTTTTATAGAAATCACAAAATGTTTGGTCACGTTACGAATACGTGTATGTAATATGTTTACGAGTATTATACCTGGTCAGTGCATTTGAATTTGATTTGCCCTCGACCTAATGCAAATTGATGTTGTTTTTGTTGTTAGTCATTTTTGTAATAAAGATAAAGTATAATAACTTAATAAAAACCAAATCTTTTTTACGCTTCTACTCATTTTTAAATACATTTATATTTTATATGTTTTTATAAGTACAATTCACCTTTTTTCCCTTTTTATTACAGCTGAGCAAATCATGGAGCATCGAGGCGTATGATTAATGTTTCAGCGGTTGTTGTTGTAGCTGTTTCTAGGTTGTCCTGCATCTGCTTGTTGTAAGTGTTCTAATCAATTTTTTATATATGTAAATATTTTTTCAGTTGCATTAAGAAACATTTAAAGTTTTCGTAGTGCTCGTATAAGTAATTTTATGCAAGAATTTTTATGATTTTACAGGAAAGCGACAGCGGAGAAAACATAATGATATAAAAAGTATATAAAGATACGTACACACATACATACAGCGGCGAAAACTACAACACAATATGAGATTTCCGGTTGGCCTGTTGGCTTGGATTATTTGACTGTTTTAGACATTCCATGTGTCTGTGTGTGTTAGCTGACTGTGAATATGTATGAAGAAGGTAAGTGTTTGTTACATTTTTTAAATTAATTTTGTATCTAGTTTTATTTGATTTTATGTTAAGGACGGTTATTATTTTATTTAACTTCTTTTTAAAGTTTTCTTTTTCAATATTTTTTTTTTTTTTTTGTAATTTTGATTTATTATGCTATTTTCCTGCACTGGGCTTTGTTGCTTTCTTTCGTTTACTTTTACACTCTTTTCGTATATTCGTATATAATTTTTTTTTTGAAATTTTATTATTTTATTATATAAAATGTGGGTTAATTTTGGGTGGGTTTGTTTGACTGGTTGGTAATAAGTTTGAGAAGTACATACATATAGATGGCGTCAAAGAAGACAACAACAACAATTCACTTGTATTTAACACTTTCTATTTATCATTGGGTTCTTTTGTATCTTGTTTTTGTATATCAAAACTTTTGGGCTTATTAACTTCGTTGCTATTAGGATAAATGTATTACTAGTGACGACCCGTTACAACTTTCTTTTTGATTTTTGGTTTTTTTTTCGCATATATTGTGTTTTTATTCATTTATTGCTTTAATTGCTTTAGGAATTAGATTTTTAGGAATAATCCAATAGAAGAGTTGTTGTTCGTAGTAAGAAGACAATGTTGGAAAAAGAGCTGTTGAAAAAATATACATAAATATTAGTCAAATGAAATTTGAAAATCTTTTGAATAAGAACACTTTTTAATTTAATATGTAGTTATAATATTTAAAAAGATTTTATTTTTAATATTTTTTTTTTGTAATTAAAGTTATAATTATTATCATGTTTCTGATGCACAGCAGCGTGATGTAAACGATTTATGATATTTTTTTTAATAGTTAGAAAACGATGCATTCATTATTTGATGACATTTCCAAACTTATAATTTTTTAAATTATTACACAATTTTTTTAGTATTGGAAACTTAAATTCTCTTGGTTTTTTCCAGGTGTTAAAACATATTTTTTTAATATGATTCCGAGAGCATATTTATGTTATGTTATGCACTGACTATCGGGCCTGTTCTGAAAATCACGGTGATTTCAGATCACATGATTTCAAAAGTAAACTATTAATAGCTGACTTGTTAGTGTGTTTTTATTGTATTTTTAACTTTTTGTCATGTATAATAGAATATTTTATTCCAACATCTATCGCTAAAAATCGTGAAATTTACAAAAGCAGTGATTTAGCTTTTGCCAATTGTTTGAAATCACCGTGATTTGACATGTCGTGATTTGCAGAACAGGCCCGTATATTTATTTATTATTATTTATTAATCCATTTATAAGACATTTAAACAAAATTAAATGCACATAATAACGATAGAAATCTAGATTTGAAATATAAGTTTAAACAAAATTACGGGGCAAATTTTGACTAAAGCACACTTGAAATACAAATTAATATTTTTAGCATACGGCCGTTAATGTTTATTTTATGTTTATTGTGCTAATAATTCCTTGTGTTTTGCAAATTAAATATCGAACATAAAATGGAAAAATATTGATATTGTTCAAAACTGGCATTTAATTTATAACCTGTTTAACGATATCGGAACTAAAAATTTGTTCGATAATTTACCTTGAAAATAAAAAGAATTTGTTTTATTGCTGTTTTCAATGTAAATTTAAAAATCAATATGTTATTTCGACATGGTTGAATCAATTTGGGCTGACAGTAGTTTGAATATCGAATAGCTTTAAAAACAACGACCATGCAAATCTTTGAAAAAAAGGAATTCTTTATTTACATATTTATATTATATATCAATGGCTTAATATAAAAAGGGCGTATCTAAATTTTTTTCGAAATCGCGTTTTTAACGTTTTCTGGGAGATCTTAGTACGTTACAGTTCAAAATCAAGGACTTATGGCAATTTAAAAAATTATTTATACTGACGGTGCTTTCCAAATTTTTTATTTTTGTTCAAACAATTACATTATTTTTAACCCTCGACCAAAAAAAAAAAAAAGGCTGCTGTAAGTTTGTAGTGTGTGCATGTGTATCTGTGTGTATTTATGAGTCCACGTTCACACCAAACGGTTGGACTGCTTTTGATTATGTTTTTCCTGTTTGAAAGTTCACTTGATCGAGAGTGTTCTTAGCTATGTTTGAAGAAAATCGGTCCAGCCGTTTATAAGATATCACAGCTTTTCTATATATTCTATTGAATCTGTGTGTCTTTGAGGTCGTAGCTCCCAAACGGCTAGAGCGATGTTGATTTGGTTTTTTTTTTCGTTTGAAAGGTGACTTGATCTTATATCTTCACGACTATACTTGAAGAAAATCGGTCCAGCCGTTTGTTCTGTACGTCGGGGGTTCTTAAAATTTTTAATTATTGTTATTAAATTTTTAACGTCTCTGGAGTTTCGAATAAAAACGTATATATATTTCGAAGGGAACAATTCACGGAAAATTCATAACAGCAAATTGTTGATCGGACGAAAGAAAAATTTCTTGTAAATGAAATGTTCGCCTTTTTTTTCTCGATAAAGGTGTTCGTGAATTGAAAGAGACTTGGAGTTGATAAAAAGCAACCTAGGATAGGTAGTCCACAATTAGATTTCCTGAGACCCTCAGAGCAAGTACTTAGCTGCCTGTGCACCCTGACAAACAAACATGAGCATTTGTGAACGTATTGTGTTCTCATAATGAGATTGCATCATAATGTCATATGATCACAATAATTCTGATCTCACCTTTCCTATAAAGTCGTCTCATGACCTCTACAAGTTCATAGGCTTGACATTTTTCTCAAATATATGTATACTAGAGTGGCCGTTAGTTGTATTGAGATTTATTTTTCATTTTTCATATTCTCTCCCCCAAATCGGTTCAGTTTTATGAAAAAAAAAAATACAAAAAAATTTTACAGCGATAAGTTGTATTTTAGGGGGTGCGTTCGTCCCTGAAAGTTGGCCCTCAAGCCCATTTATTCAATGTAATTTTTTGTTTGTTTGTGTAGTTTTCTTTGACTATACGTAGTATATGTGCGAAATAGTTTAATAGATATAACTCTTATTGTATTACATGCTTAGTAAAATAATTTCCATATAAATGTAATTTTCGTATATTAAATTTTTTGTATTTTGTTGGTTATTTTCTCCATTATTTTCTAAAATATTAATTTTAGCAAAAAACTTTCTTTGAAGCTAATGTTGTTGACTAGAAGAGCTAAAATATTGCCATATATCATATTCTTGTAAAATGTTTTTTTTTTAAAGACAGTCATATGCAAACAAATTACATTGAATAAATGGGTTTGAAGGCCAACTTTGAGGGGCGGACGCACAACTTATCGCTATGAATTTTTTTTGTATTTGTTTTTTTTGAAATAAAACTGAACCGAAATCCAAAAAAGAAAAATTAACGGCCACTCTAATGTATACATATAGTATACATATGCACATATTTATTATATAAGTTACTAAGAAAAAGTTAACATACACACTAATTTTTCTAATAAATATTTATTATCATAAATCCTTTATTACATATGAGCTTCGTTAACATCCTCAAAACACAATGACAGCACTCATACAAATTAGAGGAAATATATCTATGTATGTACTCGTATGTATTTGTGAGGTCAACATCATGAAAATGCTAATTCTATACAAAAAAAAATTTAATAAATTCACGCGGTATTAAGCATATGATTCAGTATGACCATTATCAGTGGGCTAAATTATGGTCCACTTGCACTAAGTGACCCCTGGATTCTGAAATAATAAGAAAATATTTGTTACTCAACAGGATATGAGATTTTTATGTCGGTGTTGTCATTGCAAAATGCTTTGTTCAATTTAGTTTTTGTTATCCTTGTTTTCTTTCTTTTTATTATCATTATTATTATTAGATTCCTTTTACCAAGTGTCATAACATAAAAAGGCCAAATAAAAAAAAGACTGAAAGAATTATTTATTAGAATTGCCTCGGGTCCCTTTTTATAGTTTCAATAATAAAAAAAGGTTCTTTTCGTTAACTTTAATGAAACCAATAGAGACAACGAGTCCTTTGTAGATGGTTACTGCTAAGGATGTTAATGGTGATGCGGACACTTATGCTGTTGGTGGTGATGCGATGTGCTCTGGTGGTATAAAGTACATAATTAGATCTTTTGCAATTTGTTTTCAACACATTCAGAGTCATTTACAGCATCAGTACAATGATGATTGTATCCACACCTACATACATACATACATACATACATATGTATGTATATTTATTTTATTGAATGTTCTTGTTATTGCTAATGCTTATATTATAAACTCTAAATTGAAATTTTAATTCGTGCAGACTTTTGTCCAGAGCAATTGCTTTACTGTGGTCATTTTTATTTAGTTTTTTATTTGATCGTGTATTTGTAATTTTTTTTATAACTATTATATATTTTGTAACACTTAACTACACACGAAAAGAATAAATGCCCATTTATTTTTATCAAAAAATATTTCAAGGACTTCAACATTGTACAACGCATACACAATATATGAACAAATTTATGTGATCCAATCTATTATTTTTATTATTTATTCATATTTTTTTTTTAATTAGGATATTATAGATTTTTTTTTAATATCAAATCAATTTAATTGGGCTTTTTTTAGTTATTCAAGAAAAAGTAATAAACTATGTTTCTAATGGAAATAAAAGCAGCAGATACTCGTATCACTGCTAAAAGAAAAAGTCCACACCCAAAAAGTTAAAGCATACAATTTGTTTTTTTTTTCGTTTTTTCTATGTTTTTATTTCTTTTCTTTATGCTTTACAATTGAGCATTTCCTTGCTCTTGTACCCCCTGGAGCATAGTGCTCACACTATTTGTACGTTTTCTAAGTACACTACACTAGACCATTTTTTGCTTTACTTTGCGCTACATTCCAATTCGGGATGTTGACGCTTTAAATGTTCAGAGTAGACTAAATATTGAAACTGAATTATTGTGGGCATCATCATTAGCAAAGAAAAAAAGAAAAAACAAAAGGAAGCTGCTAGGCTAGGCGCGTCTCGTCATAAAATACATACAAACACGTGTACGTATACTTAACATCTTTCGTTCTTCCTTCATTGTTCGTTTTACATCCTTTCGTGTCTCTCGCGTTTTGGCTCTTAACTCAACACTGAGAAGTTTTACATTTTGGATTGGTTATATTTATTTGGTAGAGTGGTGGTGTCAGCGTTTTCATTTTTGGAGATTTATCCCCAAACAAAAGTTCTTTTTTTCGTTTTTGGATTATGGATAATCATTTCGTATTAATCTCTTGGGGCCTTTTAGTGGACAACGTGTTATACTGGTGGGGATTTTTTTTCTTTTGGAAATTAAATATTATTTTAAATCTGTTGAGTTAAATTTTAAAACGCTTTTATTTTATAAGCATTTGTGTATTTACATATATCATAAAAATTCATTAAGTTTTACTGTGAATAAAACGATTAGTTTTATTAAATTTTATAAGGGCATGGAAATAATTTCGTTATATCTGTGGCAAAAAGGAAAAAATGTTAAGTCGAGATAAGCACATTTTGACTTAGTGGCACCTCTGTAATCTCCATATTCAAAAATACTTCTGACAAATATTTCTATTATTTTGTGCTTATCTATTTTCGACTTATAATCTCATACGGAATAATAGCTTAATTTATCTTATACTTTTATATTATTTCAAATTGATTTCATTAGTTAGAGTTGTGTAGAACAGTGGTAATCAAAAAGAGAAAATGCTTAAAAACAGAACAACACTAATACATGTTTAGTGCTGCTCCACTGAAAAAAATCGTATATGAAAAAAGATAGGTATACAAAAGGTATACATTACTTTCTTAACTTTCTCATCAAAAGTTGAGCAAGAAAAACTGCCGAGTCTAAAACATAACTATGTAGTGGTGCCTTAGACTATATGTACTAGATTTTTTTTCAATTTCTGGTTACATGCTAGACACTCAGCATCTATAAAAGTAATTAAGCCAAATAAAAACTTATTTTCCAACTGTATATTCCAAATATTTTTTCTCTTTTCTACAGCAATAAAGAGTGCTGTTATAAAAAAATTTAAAATAGATAATTTTCTTATACAGGGTGGGCCAAAAGTCACGCGGGCCAGGTCACGCCTAAGTGTAAAAATTGAATAACTTTTTTGTTTATTATTATTTTTTATTGTTTTTGTTATTTTGAAATATAATATTGGCTTTCTACGACCTAAATTTTACACAATTGGGCTCTTGCACAATTGGGGTCTTGCACAATTGGGGTCTTGTAAAATTGGTTTTCAACCTGTTTAAAAATGTGAACAGAAATATTTTTTCTACATGTGCATATATTGCAATTGAAATAGTTTTATTGCTTGGGGAGTTTTAGGGATAACAAAGCGAAAATTCGGGGAAAAATTCTCAAAAGTAATTGAGAACGCTGCTTGGTGTGGCTGCTTGCCTAGCTAGGCTTGGTTTTTTGTATACAGATACGAACCTACACAAACACACACACCAATACACATAATTGTAGTTTTCCACTTAGAGATGTTTGTGATGATGATTATGATGCTGTTACGTTAATCTGTTTCATTTCGAAACGACTTTGTGACAGTCCGTTTCGAGCAATTTTCAAACACTGACTATTGTTTTCTGATGACTAAAAGCAAAGAGAGTAGAGTCTGTTCATAAATTAAGTTTTGACTGAAGAGAGTGAGAATAAAGGAAGAACTCTTAAAATGCTGTGTTTATATAATTCAATTGAAATCATTTGGTATCTGAGTGCGACGAATAACCAGTATATCCCGAAATGGGCCTTTAGAACACGTGTTTTAAATGTAAAATTTTAAATTAAAAAAATACTATCAGCCTTATGCTAGGAACACAATTGAGACGAACGACGAATTTCGTTCACGTAGACGAATTCGTCGATAAGAATTCGCTGAGTTCGCTGAAATTCGTCGTATGAAGCACAATAACGACGAATTTACTCACCGATTTCTGCTGTCATAATTGATAAAGTTGGTTATTGTGTATGCAAAGAGAGAGAGAGAGAGAGAGAGAGAGAGAGAGAGAGAGCAAATTATTTTTTCGTCGTTCGTCGGCGTACAAAATAGAAATAAACCTATTTCAGAGTTCGTCACATACGACGAATTTCGTTCTACGGTGGTGTTGTGTTCATTTTCATATGCGCAGATGTGTTTTATTTTTTATGACGAAAGTTCACACCGAAATATTCGTCGTTCGTCCCAGTTGTGTTTCTAGCATTATTTATAAAAATTATTAAAGCTGTATAACGGGTTTTTAAATCTGATTTTCATACACAATTTTTCTTATAAAGCCTTAATAATTTCTATAAATAAGGATGTACATCAATTAATTGTGGTCGAAAAAAACTAAAAATTCAGTTTTTGATCATTTTTATTTAATTTTGCCAAACTGATATAAGTTATAAGAATGTAAACTATATACAGGGTGTTTTTTTAGAGGTATAGAACTTCGAATTGAAATAAAACACAAGAAAATCGTTTTAATGTCCATCAATTTGGCTTTATTGGAAGGATAATTTTATGCCATTAATGTTTAAATATGATTTCGGGCATGTGGCCGCCGCGGCTGGCTCGAATAAAGCCAATTCTACAGGTCCAATTTTCAACCACTTTTTCGAGCATATGGGGCCGTATGTTGGCAATAACGCCACGAATGTTGGCTTCCAAGTCCCCTAACGTTTCTGGTTTGTTGGCGTAGACGAGCGACTTCACATATCCCCAAAGAAAATAATCCAATGGTGTCAAATCACACGATCTTGGTGGCCAATTCACAGGTCCATTCCGCGAAATTATGCGCTCATCGAATGTTTCCTTCAATAAATCGATTGTGACGTGCGCTGTGTGGCATGTAGCGCCGTCTTGTTGGAACCACAACTCATCCACATTCAAAATCTTCAAAATCTTCCATAAAGTTGATGGACAAAGCTCCAATTGCTGTGCACGGTGGCGAATCGATTCATTCGGGTCCTCTTCAACACTTTGCTCTACAGCGGCAATTGTTTCTTCGGTGCGTACTGTTCGACGTCTCTGCGGATGCGTATTATCACATAGAGTAAACGTAGTGCGAAAACGATCCATGGTTAACCGAATTAATTGCTCTGATGGACGATTATGTCGACCATAAAATGGACGGAGCTTGCGGTAAACTTCGCGAACTGAACCATTATTTTCGAAATAAATTTGCACGATTTGCAAGCGTTGTTCTTTTGTCAACCTGTTCATGATGAAATGGCAAACCAAACTAAATATTAATCACTTGACAGCTGACAAAATGGCCGCCAGTTAAAAAAGTGATGCCAACTTAAAGTTCTATACCTCAATAAAAAACACCCATTATGTATGTATGTGTGTATATGAAGCAATGATTTTGCATATAGTCATGGTGATGTCGGTTTCCAAGTATTCTGCTTTAGATTAATTCTTACAAAATCTATCGGTACAAATCAGGTCATCTGCTATCGACCGCAACTCTTACTTTAATTTTAAAAATTTTGCCAAATTTTCTTCCTCTCTACTAGAAGAGTTTTTAGTATAAAATTTTGTATTAAAGTAAAAAATAATTAATATTTGAATTAAATCTCATCTCGGAGAAATGAAAAAATATAGACCTAAAGGAAAAATATTTTCTAGTCTCAAGATCACTTTGTCAAAAATATCTGAAAATTTTTTGAAACTCAAAAACCATTAATAAAAAAACATAAAATTGTTATCATGAGAGGCAATTTCAAAAAATTCCAAGAAAATTTAAGACTATAGAAGAAATACCGAAGCATATTTACTTGACATTTAATCTTTAATGTCTTAGGAACTTTTGCTCGTTTTGTTTGTTAAGTACTATCTATATGCATTTCATTAGTAGACTTCAACCCAAAGTTTATGAAATAAGCTGAGAAATTTCATATGTTTATAGTAAAACTTTTAATATGTTATTGAGAATCACAAAATACAAACATAATAAGTTTAAAAGCCTCGAACAAAAATCTTTACAAACCAAGCTCTCCAATAAGAGCTCAGCGCAGGTAGCCATGAACCTTGATTGAGACCAGAGTATCAAAGCTTACGCAGTGGAAAAGTGCTTTGTGATTTGGGCGTAATGACAGGTGCTTACAGTGATCTTGATCATAACATACGTACGTATGTACAAATGTATGTATGTACATTCAACTACATATATGTATGTATGTATGTATGTTGAATCGATGTTTTTGATTTTATTTGGGAAAAAGTTCCATCTCTTCAGCTGTTTGCAAAAAGTTTTCCCAAATGTTCAATATTTTTAATATATAATAACTAATTTCCTATAAAAGTATAATATCTTTTAAACTGTTTCAACCAAAGAGAAAGTTTTTTCCTTTTGTCTTTTTTAACATTTTTAAGTATTTGCTTCAATACAATCGTTGAGTTAATGATAATTACAATTTACATACCTATCGTTACTTTAATATAGAAAGACCATAATTTTCATTAATTTTTTTGAAATCGAGTTTTTTTTTGTACATTTCAATAAAATAATATCTAATGTATGGAAAATGCAAAAATGTCGAATACCATAAAACTATAAGTTGTGGCCTTTCTGAATTAAGGTAACGATACGTATGTATGTATGTAAGTACTAGTGATGCGCTAATATTCGTATTCGTATTCGAATTCCCGAATATTCGTCCATTTTTAGATATACGCATTCCTATTCGTATTCGTCAAATTAAGGCGAATATTTTTTCCCAAAAATAAGATAAATAAATCCATAAATCCTAAACGAAAATATTACAGCCTTATTTATAAGACTTATTAAGGCTGTTTGTAATAACTAAAAAAAGAAATTTACTTCAATTCAACAACACAAAACAAACAGCACAAACTTCTTGTACAATTAACATTAAAAAAGTTAAAGTTATTTTCATCATAGAAGCTTTTTCACAGTCAAGCCTTAATCGTAATCGATGAAGTGTGTAAATAAAACCAACACCAACAATGACTAAATATTGTCTATATTTAGGTATAAATCGTTGCTGTTTTAACTAACTGACCTAACTGACATCATTTTGAAAAATGAGTTAAGACCACTATTAGACTTTATGAGTCATAATAGACCTTGTCCACAATTTTTATGAATATAAAAATTACTGTCGAACCTATAACAGTAAAAATATTTCAGACGTTTCCATAAGAATACATGCAGAAAAATCATAAAAGCTCCTCTCCTGTAAAATTTACAAAATGTCAGTTAGGTCAGTTAGTTAAAACAGCGATGAAATATCCTGTTCTTTAGTCAATTTAGTTTGAAGATGTTAGATGATCGACGTCATTTGCTATCCGTTTTTCTTCAAATAGTCTGCTATAGGTTTCTGTATTACTTTAATTAATTTACAAAATTTTAAAAACTAACCGCTTCATTCAAAAAAATATTTTACTTGAACTTTAAAGTTCATAGTAGTTACCAAGCATTTTAAGGCTAACATTGCTTTATTAAGAAATTGTATTCAAAAGACAACTTCAATTATTTTGTAATTTAATAATAAATACTGGTAACTCCACCGTGTTCAACAACCAATTCACAGCTTATGATGTACAACATCGAATAGAATTTTATTCGAGTATTCAAATAATTTTTGATATTATTAAATAAATTTTTATTATCTTGAAGTAAAGTAACCTACTTTAAAAAATATGAGCTTCTGACATGGAAGGAAAACAGATAAACATTTCTATGAAGTTAAAGTAAAAATAATATGATGAATAAAGAAAAATTATCACAATTTATTTTATTCGAATGAAATGAGTATTTGAATATCCAGATTTTTTCCATTCGTTTTGACTGTATGTACATCACTAAAACATTTTTGTATAATTGAATTTATTTTAATATTTTTTTATGGATTTTGCTATGTATTTCGAATCAGTTGGATAATTTGGTGAGCTAACACTTCTAGCTTCATTTTCAGATGTATCATGAATCAATATGTGCTATATGAACAAAAATATTTGAAGTACAAAATACACATTTTGGAAATATCAACTTAAAGTAGTCTTAACAAACGTAGGTGCCTACTTTAGAATTTTGATATAATAATTTTTTTTTTGAATACATACAACTTTACTTAATATTGCTTAGCAAAGCTTTGTTAAGTTTTTTTGAATAAGACCCTAAGGGCCATATGCAAAAAAATATTTTACTTGATCTTTAAAGTTCATAGTAGTTACCAAGCACTTTAAGGATAACATTGCTTTGTTAAGAAATTGTATGCAAAAAACAACTTTAATTATTTTGTAATTTAATAATAAATACTGGTAACACCAACGTGTTCAACAATCACTTCACGGCTTATGATGTACAACATCGAATACAAATTAATTCGAGTATTCAAATAATTTTTTATTTTATTAAATAAATTTGTATTATCTTGAAGTAAAGCAACCTAGTTTAAAAAGTATGAGCTTCTGACATGGAAGGAAAACAGATAAACATTTTTATGAAGTAAAATTAAAAATAATATGATGAACAAAGAAAAATTATGGCAATATATTTTATTCGAATGAAATGAGTATTTGAATATCCAGATTTTTTCCATTCGTTTTGACTGTATGTACATCACTAAAACATTTTTGTATAATTGAATTTATTTGAATATTTTTTTATGGATTTTGCTATGTATTTCGAATCAGTTGGATAATTTGGTGAGCTAACACTTCTAGCTTCATTTTCAGATGTATCATGAATCAATATGTGCTATATGAACAAAAATATTTGAAGAACAAAATACACATTTTGGAAATATCAACTTAAAGTAATCTTAACAAACGTAGGTGCCTACTTTAGAATTTTGATATAATAATTTTTTTAGAATACAACTTTACTTAACATTGCTTGGCAAAGCTTTGTTAACTTTTTTTTGCATACGACCCTTAGTGACCACCATTAAAATTTTATATAATTTTTATTTGCTTTAATGTACACGAACAGGAGTATGAAAATCTTTTTCATAAAAAAATTTTCATATATAACTTTGTAGCCGTAAATACGATCGCTATTTAATGTCTAAAAATTTCACATGTAATACTTGTACTCGTATTCGTATTCTCGAATATCAAAAAACTGACATTCGGCACATCACTAGTATGTACTCTTTTTCGAAATACACACCCTTATATTTTTTTTGCTGTCGTATTACGTATGAGTATTGGTATACCAACATTACGTATACGCACACACTCACACGAACCTTTTTGTTTATAACCATACATTGTCGAAGAATTTAAGGCTTATCTTTTGTTGCATGAAATGAAAATGAAAAGCAAAATTAAACGCAATAGAAAGAATGGAAGATGAATATTTAATAATTATTGTCTGATATCACAAATTTTAGCAGTTTATTCACTTTTCACAGTTTAAATGTATAAAAAAGCTAAGAGCCACCACAACAGAAAGTGGGTCCAACAACAATTTCAGTATAATGCGGCTAAGGATGTATGGCGTAATATATTTGAAAAGTATAATTTAAAAAAAAAACCTTTTGAACAAATATGTAGATTTAATTAATTGCTCTTCGTTAGGACTATTTACAATTTATTTATGTACAAGTTTTGTTACATGATCAACTAAACTTAAGTTATTAAGCCTTTTTTAGTTAAAACTGGATGCAAATATATCACATTACCACCAACATCAAAGCTTTTTTATTGTTTGACTTTTTATATTGTCATTTAAAAAGCATTAGAAGGAAACTGTGAAGATGAACTTTTATTTAATATGCAATATGACCTAGGTAAAAATTTAAAAATATGCACCCATATGCATATTTAAGTATAACTCTTCCATTTAATGAAAATTTCATATGCTTTTAGTTTTTTTTTGCTACAACATTTTTGTACTGAAATTTAGATCTTTGCGTCGGAAAGTTAAAAAATATAAAAAGGAATTCCATACGATCTTATGTCCTTATTAGCATCTTTTCTATTGCAAACACTAGGAGTACGCATGACACGCCATGCCTTTTTTATTAGCTTCATACATTCCCACTCGTACTACCAGTACCAGTTGGGGAGTAATCGGTATTACGTTTTAAATTACATATCTATCTACACATCTACATAAGCATGTACATGTAAGTACATCTGTGTAAGGAATAACTACATATACATATGTATGTAATAATATTTCTGTATGTCTTTCTTAGGCTGATGATGATTATATCAAAGCTAGAACCACGTGTTGATATGTTCTGATTCTGCGCCTGCTGATAACCTTCAAAGGTTTGCTTTTAATACTTTTTTGTTTTCTAAACTTTTTCATTTAGTTTCCACTATATTCTACTCTCTTCTCTTCTCAAAAAAATTCCCATTGCTCTTGCGATTTTTTTCTTTTCCCTTCATTCATTGTGAGTAAACACTCAACGCGTTTACGGTTAAATAATTTTATTTCAATGTTTACTTCGTGGAAGAATAAATGCAAACAAAATATAGTTAACCTATACCTCGTGACCTAATATTAAGGGTGTCTGCGTACAAATATGTACATATGTATGTATGTATGTATGTATGTATGTACATATGTATGTATGTATGTATGTATGTATATAAATACCTCTCATACAATTGTTTCTGAAAATGCGATAATAGCTTTTACATTATCATAATTTTCATTGTCAGCATTTGTTTCCCATACACAGTTTTTGCTCCGTAACTGTTTTCTGTATTTGCTGCCACTTTGGGTTTACTTAAAAAAAAATCAGCTGTTAGAAATTCGGCAAAAACTATTAATATTTTATAAAGATATGACTTCATTACACAATGTGACTCTGACTTGTAATTGTATTTATTATTAATTTATTTATTTATAATTCTACAGCTTTATTATGTTTACAATTGAGCTTTACTGAAGAAGCATTTTAGTTCATCATTAAGCATTGGAGCCAAACACTTAAATAGTTTCTATCAAATAACCCATCCAAACTATTAGATAAACAAATGTTGTTGAAAAGTTTAACAAATGATGGGATTGAATAAATGAGTGATTGGAAATGTTATTTATCTCAGCACATACTTGTTGTTGAAGGATACAATTAAAAACTTTATTTAAAATAATTTATACTAAGGGAAAAACTTTTTTGTCACTTCTCGACTTAAACTTTAAATAAATTCTTCGTATTTTATGCCACAAAATTTTTGTATTTTATCCAATATACTCCGGATCTGGTCAACATTATTCATTTATAAGATTGCCTGTTGGCATTGTATTATGTTCTCATTTTTTCTAAATTTAAACTCTAACAGACCTAGTTATCATAGTAAATAATGCCAAACATTCTTGCGAAGTTTTTACACAATCGCGCTGAAATTTGTACCAACTGACACCACACACGGTGGACCAAACGAAAACCAGGATGATGAAGGTGTGGCGGCCTTCGAAAACAGCATATTGTTACGTTCTGCTAGTGTTTAATTTTGGTGTAATTTATTCCTTAAAAATTATCACATGGCTTCCCATAAATACGAACCTTAGCCTAATCCAAAAACCAACGAAGAAACAAAAATAAGTTCTAACAAAACTAACTAAAATTTCTTTAGGACTTTTTATTTAAAAGTACATCTTCCAACCTACAAAAACAACGTTTTAAAAAGGTAACAATATATGTAAATGGAAATCCTTGCTTTTTTCATTAATGAAGTAAAAGTTCCTAAAGGTTAATTAATTATTGAGCACTTACGTTTCTTATTTCAAATATGAGTACCTCCAGAGTTTACTAAAATGGGGTTGTGATACTTTATTTTTTTATCAACACTGTTTTCATAAATAGTTTTCGGTTGTTTTAAATGCAAAAAAATAATTCCAAAAATTTTAAGAGTGTCTGTCGTTCTTTTCTCCACCACCCAAATTAGCAGATAGAAAAAGTTGAATTTTATAAATATCATGAAATTTTATGCAAAATACTTGTTATGAATTTAGTAAAACTCGTTACTTGCAATATATTTTTAACCTGAAAAATATTGCGATTTTTTTTTTTGTAAACGTCTAACAAATATATTGTTTTCTAAATTTAAAAACATTTTAACTCTTACATTTGTTTAGAACTAATGTGATATTATATAATATATAATATAATAATATATAAATGTACATGTGTATGTACACACATCTCTCCCTTATAGCAACATAGTCATATCTAAAAAGATTATTTTTTGGAGTTAACAATGCAAAAAATCATAAAATGTATCATATTTAATTTTGTGTAAAAATTTCATACAAAAGGCCACGTAGCTCTTGAGGAAGAAAATATTTGTATTTCTTTGTTGTGTTGTATGTACCTATGGAGCAAAAGTGAACACTTAAAAGTCGCATTAATGATTTTAATTAAATTTCAGATATTTATTTATAATGTAAAAAAATTAATGTAGTTCATTTAAGAGCTAAACAACAGAAGAAAATATTTATATACAAAAACAAAAATAAAAATAACAAGTTCAGTCTTAACAATAAATTTTATTTTAAATTGTATAGTGTTCAGTTTTGCACTCTTAACAATTATTCCATTTAATATGAGACAAAACGCCAATTAATGTTTTTTGAAGCCTCCTTTACTCTTTAACACTGCCGCTATACGTTTTGGCAAGCTTTTTGCTCAATTTTGGCATGTTTCGAGAGGTATACTGCTCCAAATGTCCTGAACTCTCTCATAAAAGCTCCTTCACGAGGGTTGGGGATGTTTCAAAGTTCCCCAGTCGACTTTTCGCAATCTACCATAAATTTTCGGTTGGATTCAGATCTGGGCTTTCAGGTGGCCACTTCATTGTGCGAAACTTTTCCTTTTCTAGCCAATTTCGCACAAGTTTTGAAGTGTGCTTCGGGTCATTATCCTTCTGGAAGGTAATATCCTCTTCAGCAAAATCCATTTGACCCATTGCAACTGGTAAATTTTCATAAATAATATTAAGGTATACTTCCTTATTCATTATACCTTCCACCAAAGCTAGTGGACCTACACCAAACTCTGAAAAACATCCCCAAATCATTATTGATCCCCAACCGTGTCTTACCGTCTCAATCACCTAATGTTTCAGGGTGGCTTTTTTTCGTATTTGACCAGAAATAATTAACGCCATCCGGGTTGAAGCGGTTTATTTTGCTCTCATCTGACCAAAGAACACGTTTCCAATCATCAATAGTTCAGTGTTGGTGATGTCTGGCAAACGCTTGACGAACTTTAATATTTTTAATTGATTACTTTGGCTTTTTAGGTTTTTTTTGACGTGAAACAACCTACGTCTCTGAGCGCACGCCTCACAGTCAATATACTTGCTTCACACTGGATGGCTTTTCCTGCCTCTTTTGGTGTTTTAGCTCTCCCGCTTATCAAGATTCGTGCTATATGTCTTGGATCACTTATACTTATACTTCGTGGACGACCAGTTTTGCAGTTTTGGATACATACATTTTTATTTTTTTTTATTTTCATCACATAAAATTGTGAAATCTTTAATTCTTTTGCAACTTCGCATGTTGATTTACCCATTTGAATACGTTTTTCTACTTCAGCAATAATTTTGTTGTTAGCCGGCTTCATATTGATAAAACTATTAAAAACAAACCACTCACTACGGTAGACGAAAACAAAAAGACATTATTGAACTATTTACAGCAGCCCAGCCACAAACTGCGTAAAAAAATATAACGGTTATTTGCTCAAACTAAAAAATTGTAATGAGTGCAAAAGTGAACACTATTGCTTTTTTCCAGTATTTCACAACCATGCATACAATCTGCGTTGTTGTTGTTGATGATTATTATTTTTATATTCCACACACAGTGAAAATGCCTACAGTCATGATAGTTTCTAACAAAATGTAACACTTTTTCTTATAAAAAATAACATATGAAATCATAATTTTTAAGTGTTCACTTTTGCTCCATAGTGTAAATTGAAAACTTTAGACTTGTGTTTTGCAAAAATAGTTTTTTTGAGTTATGGCTACACTGCAATAAAGGAGCGATATGTGCTTGATGGAAACTAAATGAAAATAAGTATGTATTAATGTTTCTTATTTTCCTTCCATTTAAGCAAGCATCTGATGACAACATTAAATATTATTATATTTTTCTATTCACATACAACTGCTTCCATCATGTTTTAACTTTAACATGATGTGGCATGTGTCAGGCTGCAAGCACGCGGCACTTACACTAAACAAATTTATGTATTATGCATCTTTATATGTACATATGTATGTTTATGTAAATGAGTATTTATGAGAATGCTTAAAAACTGTGCCTTAATCAAATTTATTTTGTCTTAATTTATACATACATACATACATACATAGTATGTATGTATGTGATCAGGAAAACACAATTTCATAGTAAAGGTTCAATCAGACGTGTCATATCCATAGCCCTTGCCATATCCATAAATATATGAATGTGCCCTTAATTATGACAATGGTCTAAGTCATATGCATTTTTGCCTCGAAATATTAATAAAATATAAATCTTAAAAAAAACTTCAATAAATATTTAAGAAATATTAAATAAATTTATATTAATCGAGACTTGTGCAAGTCTAAATTAAATTGTTGCATAATATTAAAATATATTTTGTTTTATTCAAATATAATCTACTAAATACTGCGACCAAAGAAATATGTACATATATGACTTAGACCAATTTCATAATTAAGCGCACATATTTTCTTCACCTTTTAGTTCTGCCATAACTATAAACAGCTGTTGAAAACATACATTTGCTTATAATTTTTCAAAAGTGCAATAATAAAGATACATGGTTATGGCGAAAAATCAAAATGGAATTGATTTCTATGTTTATTGTTATGGCTATAGTGTTGCCCATAAGTTTGGTTCGAACAGCTGTTTTGTATGGTTATGGTTATGTCATAAACCTTAAATAATAATGTTATAAAAATTAATTAATTTAAATGATATCCAAACCCCGATTTATGACAATTTTCTATTTTCAACTCTGGAAAATTAATCGATAGCAAATTTGTAGTATTCGAAAGATGTTGATTGAGTTCACTTGGATGTCGTTAGATAGTGAATCGGGTTGGTTTGGTAGATTTCTAACATTTTCGAAAATAAAATTTTCACAAAACTGTTCTTTTAAACAAATTTTAAACTACTCAGGGCCATTTTCACAACCTTCCTTTTATTATTACAACTTCCATTTTTTATTGTTATTATTATGAATAATAATAATAATAATAATAATAATAATAATAATAATAATAATAATAATAATAATATATGTACTTAATGAATAAAAAAATAATAAATGAAGGTTTTATAATGCAAAGTCATTTATCGGGCAAACAAAATCCTACCTTTAACGTAAGGTTGTGAAAATGGCCCTAAACCAGTAACCCGCAAGGCATACCACAATTGTCAATATTCCAAAAATATTTAAAAAAAAAATAAATTTCTTTATTGACTGAAAAAACAAAATATTTTCAATAAATCTGCCGACAATTTTATTTATCAATAATGCAAAAATCGTCATCACAGAAAATTCAAAATATTTTTTTTATTTAATCAGCGATTTTCTTATTCCAATATTGAAATAATTTTTTTATGTGTAGAACTGTTTAATTGGCTTTATTATAGTGGAAATCGAATTCGTACTGATGATTCCTATGTTTAGTTAATGGTTGCTTTCCTTTTTATTATACATATTATTACATTCGTTACATTACATTTATTTATGTACATATGTATATACATACTAGTGATGCACGAGTATTCGTATTCGTATTCGTATTCGAATTGCGGAATATTCGGCCATTTTTGGATATTCGTATCCGTATTCGTATTCGCCAAATTCAAGCGAATACGAATATTTTTTGCAAACAAATTAAATAAATAAATGCATAAATCCTAAACGAAATTAAATAAATGGCAAAAAATATTAGTTTGTTCAAATCCTTTAAATTTTTTATAGAAATTTGTGCTTTGTATCATTTTTAAATATTATTTTATGACGATCATTAAAATTTTGAGTAGTTTTTATTAACTTCAACAGGAGTATGAAGTCCATTTTCATAAAAGTTTTTTAATATTTCATATTGCAGGCGTAAATAGAACCCCAATTTAATGTCTATAAATTTCACATACAATATTCGTATTCGCGAATATCGTTTCAAATATTCATATTCGCATTCGTGAATATCAAAAATTGACATTCGTTACATCACTAATACATACATACATACATATAAACATACATACAAAAGATGCATGCTAGGCGAGTTTTAGCTTCTCGCAAACATAAAATGAAATCAACATTTTCAGGAAAAAGAAAACATATCAACTTTTATTGACACATCCGGTTTGTGTCAATCATACCTTTATAAATACATACATATGTATGTACATACATAAATATTTACGTGTGTAGATGTGTGCCAGCAAGCAATAAATATAGGCTTTGTTAACTAAAAGTGGAAATAGGGACAAGGTACGAGTATGTACGTATATAAGTGAAATAGCGACAAAATAAATGCTGGAAAATATCGATTACATTTCTTTTTATCTTCAAGTCTATTGTGCATCATCAACATTATTTCGTCCTCTTTGTTGCGACAATATTGTTATCATTTGCTGTGTCAATTTTACTTTTTAACTTGTTCCGTCTACTCAAATTAACTTTGTTTTATTTTATATATGTACATACATATGTACATATGTATGTGCAGATGTATGTGTGTATATTTTAATAGTATTGTCATATGTATATTTAAGTTTATTACCATTGTTTTGTTTTTGTAAACACTTGCACCAGCAGTTATATTTTTTGTTGATTGTACGAGCATACCCAGCTAGCATTTTGTATCATAATCGAATCTTTTCCGAATCAGCTTGACGGGAAAAATAACCGCATATGAGCTCATATTTCGATCGTAAATGATACCCCCGCTGTGAGAAAATGGTACCCTACCGAAGAATCATACCAAAGAATCATTTATGATACGATTTGCTGATTCATTTTTGAGCAATTTTCTAGTAGTATTAAATCATTAAATCACCTTTTTGCGGTTTCTTTGCATTTTGTTCCTCTATTTTCAAGAAATCAATATTTGATCATGTATGTATATGAATCAAAAGTGAATCCTTTTTCAGTCACCCAAGTGATAAATCAGTTTTTAATCATCAAAAGTGATCTGAGCAGAATCATATAACAGGTTTCTGCAAAAAAATGATCACCCAAATGCTAGCTGGGTACCCAAAGAAACCGCAAAAAGGTGATTTAAATGATTTAATATGAAAATTGCTCAAAAATAATCAGCAAATCGTATCATAACTGATTCTTTGGTATGATTCATCTGTAGGGTACCATTTCCTCACAACGGGAGTATCATTTATGATCGAAAAATGAGCTCATATACGGTTATTTTTCCCGTCAAGCTGATTCGGAAAAGATTCGATTATGATACAAAATGCTAGCTGGGTAAGATAACATAATGTTCCCATTTTCGTAAGTATGTATGTGTGTGTGTATGTATGTATGCAAGAAGCAAAATTCTTTAACATCTGTGCATGGATTCCAATAATTTAACTTCATGGTGGGAGTTTGTGGGGAAACCGTGCCAAAACGTCTAAAAGTGTCACTTTTATTTGTACATATGGATAAACGTAATAAATTATAAGATACTGCACATGCTGGCCAAAAGGAAACGAATCGTTTGAATAGTCTATAATTTCTTTATTTTAAAGTCAATTAATTTTTTATATATACATACATACATATGTATGTACTTTATTAAGTAAAAAAACCCGTTAAGTTGCTTCGTATATATAGTCCTGTGCATTTTTTTGCGGCCCTTTCATATTGATATACACGATATACACGCCCCTCAGATGCGTTGGTTAATGTAGTTAGCACGTTAACTACAAAACCGAAGGTCTTGGGTTCGAGCCCAGCCACCGACAATGTCATTAAATAACAACATCACGAACTTTTATGATGTGCACTAGCGTCCCTTTGTGTTAGTTGTTGTGGGAAAGTTCAAGTGATGAAGGCAGAGTCACTGGTCACTGCATGAACTATACAGACTTCAGCGGATACTAATCCTAATGTTATATCAGAGCGCCTTTCCTTCGGCGGTATTGTGAAGCAGAATCAGCGGCGAAGTATAACAACAGACGCGTTGCCTTAAAACTAATTAAAAAAAACGTTTAAAAAGCAGAGTTGTAAAATAATGAAGTTTTCATCTATCCCTTCCTTCATCATCTGTCTTCTCCATCACTATCCATTTCCTAAAAAAAGGTAACACCTGGTAATAGTACTAGGCATTCATTGCCTGAGTTACTTCTCTTTAAAAAAAAATTATCACGTCAGAGTAGTTTGTTTTTAAGGTACGCACGTGACTTTAAAAATGTTTAAATCTTTTTCTTTTTAGTTGGTGTTTGTTTAGTTGTTGTTCTTTTTTATTGTTTAAAGTGTAATTATTACACGGATAAAGTTGTTATGGGACAATTCTCTGTGTGTTGTTTGTTTAGTTAATAAATTGTTATTTTAACGTTATTACCCTTTTGCTGACACAAATTTACATATTCTAATCTGAGTTTTGAGAAGTTAATACAATTTAATTAATTCGTAGGTGGAGCACCGCAATTAAAAAATAAATATGTGCGTTCACAGCGATAACCTATTAAGGAATTTTAATACTTTAATTTGTATACATATGGTAGATACGTATTTAGGTGTATGGTCACGTCTAACATTTTAAATATCGTCTGAGGATCGCTCAATTTTAACTTTAACATAGAGTAAGGAGTAAAGGAAATAAAATAAGATATATTGAAAGTTTTATTTGATGATTGCGGACAATTTTAAGGAACAAAGTGGTCTTAATGAGGTTTTTTGGCTGCCCAAACACGTTCAGATGACATTGATATGTTCACAAAAGATGATCAGCTTATAATTAACTGGTTTGTGATGTTTTGATGATTATATTATTAAATGATACATATTTGGTCCAGACGTAATTGAGCAATATAATCTACACATCTTACCTTATAAAGAATTAAAACGGATTATAATTATCGCTATCCAATTTTTAGCGAGAGCCGTTGAAAAAAATTTTTTTTACAAAAAAAAACTCACTTTCATCCCATTAAAGGATCATGATAGGCCATAGTTAGAGCAAAATTATGTGCAGGAAAGATGTCGTGCTTTTTATTCGAAACAAAAATGGTTATATAAAATTTTTTCGAAAAGCGTCGCGTTTAAAAGTTATGGTGCTAAAAGTGTTTATAATTCAAGATAGGTTATTTTTTAGGTGAAAAGTGCAATGCGCATGGCCGGTATGCACGCTATCAGTGGAATTTTTACAAACATGTGATTTTTTATGGCCAGTGTATCAGAAACTTTTGGAGATTTGGGTGGTGGTGTACATAGTAAATATTTGTATATTCTGATAAATCGCGGTAAAATATAGTTAACAAAGAAAAAACACACAAACTGACGACGAAAATTTAAAGTTGCTCTTAAAAGGACTAAATTATTTTTGCAAGTTACCTGCACTGCGTTTACAATGTAAATATTTGAGTTGTTGCAATAAATTGACTTGGGTCGAACTCGTTCACTAGTTCACTTTTCATACAAACCGAGCAACCGATGTCTAGAGACTTGAGTCCAACTAATATTGAAATTTAATAAGTCTGCAAAGTGAAATATTTAAAGTTTTATTGAAAAATTTTCACAAAATTTTAATGGATGTCATTGGAATTATTTAAAAAGCGACACAAATTTCTATCATATGAATAAACATTACACTGCTGTACTTAACATTATTAAGTCATACGGCCAATAAATCAATTTCTTGTCATAAATCATATAATTTGTTATTCCATATTCCTCTCTTAAGTCCTCGTCCATACAGTGAAACATTTGCTGCGAAACATTTTTGATTTCTCTTTTAAAACTGCATTCGTATCCACACTGTGAAGTTTTTGTTTTCCAGCTTAATACATTTTCTCATATATTTCTCATGAGAATGAGACGAGAATGACGTACTCAACAAGAACTTCATGTACATGAAACAAAGTACACTTTCCCGTTCCTATTTCCCCTTTCATCGACAAACTCAAAAGTTTTGCAGCAAATGTTTCACTGTATGGACGAGGACTAACTAAGTTTGATTCAAAATTTAAAAATGTATATCCTGTTTCCACAAGTCAGGCAGGCAATTCGTCTAGAAATTTTTTTATGAAAATCACTCAAAGAAATGAGTGCGTTTTATATAATTTTTTTACTCAAGTCAACAAATTTTCTTTTCCATTGACTTGTGCTTGTTTACACAATGCAAGTCTTATTGCTAAGCTGATTAGCTGATTAGGGAGGGAGAGACGAGGGAACAGAAACGTTTCTTTTCCCCTCATCTCTCTCTCTCTCTCTCCTTACAAACTAGTCAGCTTATCAATAAGACTTGCATAGCGTAAACTAGGACTAAATGAACGATATAATAAAATAAAGGACATAACTCATTGATTGTTGTCATTATTTATTAAGCAAAAGTACGAGTACATATTTATATTTCGTTTTACATATTTACATTTTCAAAAACGTATAAATCTGCTCCATTGCCCGGTATGATTTTAATTTTTCGATTCGATTGCAGCAGTTTTTGAAGCTGTTATGATGCCCTTGATTTTGGCCTTGTCACTTGCATCGTTGTGTTTTTTCTTAACTGAAATAAAAATGATAAGCACAAAATTAAAACAATTCAAATTAATGTTTTCAAGTACACGTGTGTGTGTGTATGCAGATAAATTTAAGTATGTGTGCGTGTACAATATTTGCATTCATCAAAAAACAAATTTTAACTGAAATCACTAAAGTAAACATTATAAGACATGTCATATTAATTTTAATATTTCTTTTCCGTCTAACAAGCGAATAAAATGTGATCCAGGCGTATTATTTCAATGAATAAGGACAAAAAAATTATTCGAACAGATTTGAAATGTAGTGTGGTTTTATAGATATTATATTCATTCAGGGTCGTATTCAAATAAATATTTTACTTGAGCTTTAAAGTTCATAGTAGTTACCAAGCACTTTAAGGCTAATATATGTAGCTTCATTAAGAAATTGTATTCAAAAGACAACTTTAATTATTTTGTAATTTAATATAAAATACTGGTAACTCCACCGTGTTCAACAACCAATTCACAGCTTATGATGTACAACATCGAATAGAATTTCATTCGAGTATTCAAATAATTTTTTATATTATTAAATAAATTTTTATTATCTTGAAGTAAAGTAACCTACTTTAAAAAATATGAGCTTCTGACATGGAAGGAAAACAGATAAACATTTCTATGAAGTTAAAGTAATAATAATATGATGAATAAAGAAAAATTATCACAATTTATTTTATTCGAATGAAATGAGTATTTGAATATCCAGATTTTTTCCATTCGTTTTGACTGTATGTACATCACTAAAACATTTTTGTATAATTGAATTTATTTTAAAAATTTTTTATGGATTTTGCTATGTATTTCGAATCAGTTGGATAATTTGGTGATGTTTTCCATAACATGACAGAAATAATAAATTTAAGATAAGAGCTAACACTTCTAGCTGCATTTTCAGATGTATCATGAATCAATATGTGCTATATTAACAAAAATATTTGAGGTACAAAGTACACATTTTGGAAATATCAACTTATAGTAGTCTTAACAAACGTAGGTGTCTACTTTAGAATTTTGGTATAATAATTTTTTTTTTAATACATACAACTTTACTTAATATTGCTTAGCAAAGCTTTGTTAAGTTTTTTTGAATAAGACCCTAAATATTTAGGGCCGTATTCAAAAAAATATTTTACTTGAGCTTTAAAGTTATAGCTATGCTGCTTAACTATATAAAACAAACGTAATGTGTTAAATAACAATGCAATAGAATTATATTATATGATGTCAAATTCGCCGCAAATATTTCAAAACGTTTTCATTTATTGCCCATTATTTTCTGTTCTAGCGGCGTACGATTAAATTAATGTATTGTTTGTGGCCGGTGGTGCCTTTTAGCCGGCTTACAGTTGATCGGCTGTGCTCTCTGGTTTGTGATCATGTGCAAAAATAATACAAAAACAAATTGAGTAATACTTCCCATTGTTTTTGTTTTGTTTTTGTTTCACTCACTTCAAAGAACGAAACACAACAAAATCGAAACAATTTGTTCCGTTTATTTGCGTACTCCGGTTTCAAGGCGAATTGATGCAAGGTGGTCTTAATTTGCAACTCTACGTACTCGCCTTGTATATTTGTTAGTGTAAATTTTCCTGCTGTCAGAATATTTCCTAACGTTTTGGTTGATTTGAAAGCAGAGAAGTTATGTCAGCTGCTGAATTAAGATCACCTTATGTGAATTCGCCTTGTCTGGTTTTAAGTAAAAGAAATCAAAACAAAAATAAATTTATAACTATAAATTTATATATATAAATTTATAATAGTGTCGATTATTTCTGTTACGAATATCACGTCCTAGCTCCAGTGTCGTGTCATAAATAGCATATCTATAAAATGAAGAAATAATGATTAAAAAGTACTTTTTAAAATAAAACTTATAACCATTACGGTCCCTGATTTTTTTTAGAAAAGTTGACCAAATAAATGTATTTTGAAAAACTAGCCAGAACTCTTAGCTTTCGTTTTGTTAAACTTAAAAATAACATTTTCTAAACCAGGCTTCAGAGCAATTGAAATGACATCAATAGTATTGCTTTATTTCTACTTATTAAGTCAACTTTTTGTTTGTTTTTAGTTTGAAGTCGTTTGGTTAATAAACTTGTTTTGTTTTTTTTTTTTTTTGTTAATGTATAATTTAATGAAACTCAAGTTTGTGTAGGTCGCAAATGATTGTCTTGTTGTCTGTATGTCGCATACAAACGGCATTCAATTATTTTTTTTTTTTTTAATATTTATATGGCTAGAAATGATGGCAATACATTTGATTTGGACATGCGATATTATGCGATTAGTCACTTTTTATTAGATGAAAGAAGTATATGTTGAGTTTCAAAATCAATAATGCAAAATTAATTATGTAAAGCATAGTTATTTTCTTGGGGTTTTATAGCGATTCACCTTGTATGAAGATTGTTTTATGAAGACTCCCAATAGCAATAATCGCACATGAGCTAGACCGGGTTTAACGAGTCAGCTTATCCACTTTTTTTTCTTTTTACATTTTGTCCTAATTTTTGTTCCAAAACTTAACATTTTTGTATGTAAAATTTTTCGTTGCTCGTTTTGGAACACTCTATAATTTTTAACTCTCATGCATTTGTTGTTGTAGCGGCAAAAGTTCTGTGTACAAATTTCAGGTCCGTAGCTCTTTCGGTTCTCGAGAAAATAGCCTATGACAGCCAGATGGACAGATAGACAGACGGACAGCTTAGCGAAATGGCGCATATTCATAATCAAAACAAAGTATATTTTAAGAGTTTAAAACCAGTATTTTGTTTGGTAATATTGGTTGGTTGGTTTTATATCCTTAAAGCATATTTTGTTTTTATTATATTTCTACATCTTCTCATGCAGTAAATTATAGTGGTTCACCTTGTATGAAGATTGTTTTATGAAGACTTCCAAAATATAATTGGGGGTCTAGCAATAATCGATCGTGAGCTAGACCGGGCTTAACAAGTCAGTTTAGTTTATCCACTTTTTTTTTCATTTTGTCCTAATTTTTGCTCCAAAACTTAAAATTTATCAAAGACCTTTTCAATTCGCATCCAATGGTGTATTATACTTGACCATTTGTACCATATTCAACTATATTCAGACATATTCGATAAAAACCACCATAAAAAGGTTTTTAAAGTAATCACTTGATCAGAATGATTTTTTTACTTACGTGTTATCAAAGTGTCTGGATCTTCGCTAATTTCTCCTTCGCTATTTTCGTGCTGTACTTTTTTCCTAAGTCTCTTGAGATAAGCTTCTTTGTATTCCTCGCTTGGCTTGCCTCCAAGGCCATAACTTACTTCTAAGACGGTCAATGGTATGACTGTTGAAGATACTGGAACTAAGTCTGAAGACAAATAATCGTACAATTAATAGAAAGATGAGATTGCTATTTATAAAAGAATAATACATATTTGTTTAATAAATATTGATAAAATGGTTGAAAATCAATAAAAAATAAGATTTTTTAGATAATTTTTCTTAGCGCGGACTTGTGAGACAATTTTGAAGTAACTTTACTATAAACAAGTCGCGGGTGGAAACTTTTGTTTTGCTGATGAAATAGTTACACAGGGCAACAAAATATAACTTTTTATGATGATTCTTATGTACTTTTTGTTTTAGTCCTTAAAACTCAGCATGGGCTACACGTTCAAATAAAGTATTTTTTATAAAAAGTTGGATTTCCATTAATAATATCTGCTTATAAAAAATCTTTAAAGATTTTTTAATTAGTAGATTTTAAATTTTTAAATGTAATACAGTTCGTTTGGGTATGTGTCAAGGATTTAAGTAAATATGGACAATATTGTGTGCTCGTAAAATAAAAGTAAGATAATCCATAAAAAAATTTAAGTTTTGCAGAACCGTTCGTAAAATATGAAGCGAATAATAGAATAATAATAAATGTTACTATATTTTTAAAACTGGAGCTGCTGAAGAAAAAGTAAAGATTTATGCCATCACAATCATCACTCTTAATTAATACTAAAATAATATAAGACAAAGGTTTGGTTAGGAAGGGTGGTGCTATACCGCACTTCAACTCGGATACTCAATTGGGTCCATTGTACTGTATAAGACAAAACTGTAAACAAAAGTCTGGAACATTTTTAAGTGTTCCCCTGTGTTATATGAGTTCATTATTTATGCAGAATTTTTCTTCATAAATGACAATTAATTACACTGTGCTCGAATTCGAAACTTCTTTCTTTTTTGTAACAAGCCAGGGACCTGGTGGGTAAACCTAATTCGAGTACGCTGAATCCAATGGTGCTAACTACTTTTTTAGGTTAGCTCTTGTTTAAAAAATAATTAAGATTGAAAATTTGGTTAAAAGTAGGGATGTAACGAATACCAGTTTAGCGAATGCGAATGCGAAAGCGAATAATACATTTTAATTTTTGCGAAAGCAAATGCGAATGCAAATATTACAATTCCTTAAAATATCACATGCAAATAAATTTATATAAGAGTAAGTATGGATAATAATTAATAATAAGCTTACAAAATGTTAGGCAATCAACCCATTCCTACTTTGGCCCTAAAGCCTGGTACTCTGTTCAATATTTCATGTGAAATGCTGTCAAAATACATATTAAGAAAACTTGGAATGAATTTTTCCTGAAAAAATCTTGCAAAAGTAGTTCTGGTTTTTTTGACGTTTGTTAATCGCAAACTATTTTCATAAAAGAAATACAATTATTTGTCGCTAGTATTCGCTTGACATATTCGCATATATTTTAGCGAATGCAAATAGCAAAAGTAAGCGAATAATTTGCGAATGCGAAAGCGACTGCGAGAATTCGTTACATCCCTAGTTAAAAGCACCTAAAAATCGTAATTTTTCCCAGCTTTCTACCATTTATTAGCCTTTATATCAATATACATATATCGATTGAAAAGACATGTATTGATTAACTTACGTCGTGAGAAAACTTTTTGGAAGAAAAATCTAAACATTTATTTTTATTTTTTTTTATTTTGGGCATTTTTTTAATTTTTTTGCAATTTTTTTTCTTCAAAAATTTCTTTAGGACGCATGTTTATCCATAATATATTCTTTTAATTGATTTAAAAATTAATAAATGTTAGAAAGTTGCGATTCATTCAGCGTACTCAAATTAGGTTTACCCACCAGGTCCGCCGCTTGTTACATTTTTGAACTAGCACAGTGTTCTTAATTCCCCAAACTCTACTTTAGTATTGTTTTCTGGCACCAGTTCAAGGTGGCCGCTAACTTTAAAATTTAAAGTTTAAATTGCAAATTAATTGTATTATACAAGAACACTATAAAGAAGATCAATTCTTAGATATTTTACTAAAATTCGCTGTTCAAATATGTATAAATTTGTTATAAAAAGTTCACAATTAAAAAAAAATCCATGATTTCCGATAACAACTTTAAATAAATACTTTTAAAATTTACACAATGACCAGAAAGACAGAAAATAATGAAGTTCTCTCAAGAAAAACTATTTATCTCTTAATGGCCTGGTAAAGATGCTAGTAGATGCAGTTGAACTTAAGTGCACAATTTATTTATACCAGTCAGTGTGTAAAAAAAAAGGTTGGACCCACCATCCTCAAAAGCTTTGGGCTTTTTAACATTCAACTCTTTGCATAGACTTATTTTCACAACTGGCGTGGGAATATTTCATAGCACAATCAATTTTATATTTCAAGGCTTACTTACATGTGTACATACATACATACATACATATATATATATATATATATATATATATATATATATATATATATATATATATATATATATATATGTACTTATTTATAAAATAAAAAAATCACTAATAACAAACACCAAAACGAACGAACGAACCTCTTTCATATTTGTCATCTGGATTCCGTTTGTACAACATGGGAGTTGAGAGAACGTAGGTGCACATAAAAACGATAATAATGATGTTGAAATGGAAATTGTTGCAAATAATTTTGATTTTACTCATGTTGGAAGGCTATTGTTTTATTTTGCGTTTGTTGTTTACTGGTTTTATTACTTAGAGTATTTTATGTATGTACATGGGTGGTTACTGGCTTTATCTTCATGAACTTTTTTTGTTTTTTTGCAATAAAAATTATTATTATTATTTGTGTTAGACAGTAGCCGTTGCTGTTTTATCGTCACAATGCAGCCGTTTCAAACGTTGTTAAAATTGAATACGTCTAACTTGTTTACAAGCTTTTTCGTAACTAAATTATTTTAGTTTAGTGAACAAATTTTGTTTTAATTTTATTATAGAGTTTGAGAGAGCTTTGAGTTTAAGTTTATAGATAGTTGTTGTGCCTAGCGTGAAATGTGGGTTTTATGATAATTACACACATAAAAAGGAAAATATGTACGTTTCAAAAATATTGCTTAATTAATATACATACATACATACATATATGTATGTATGTCTATGTATCCAAAATACTTGCGGCAATATGAAGAAAAATTTGCTGAAATCCGCATTTTTATCTTCAACTCAAGAATTGAAAAATTAAAACATTCCAGTAAAAAAACTTAAGTAGTTCAAACAGTTTGTCAAGGGGTACATGTAATGAATGGTTAAATAAAAATACATTCTTTTATCTCACACAGAAAAAAAAATTAAAAACAAATCAAAAACCTGTATTGTTGAATATAGAAAAATAAGTCAACAAAATTCTGTATTTGATTCAAACACATTGCTTATCAAAATTTTAACTTTTTAAAATAGCAAGCCTTAAACTGTATATAATACATACAATTACAATTACATTGCAGATAAAATTTTTCTCAACAACTTTTTCCTTGATTCTTTAAATTTCTTTATTGACTGAAAAAGTATATACATATGTACATACATATGTATGTACATATGTATTTTCAATTAACTTGCATACAATTTTGTTTATTAAATATGCAAAAATGGTCATCACAGAAAATTCAATAAATTTTTTTAATGAATCGGTTATTTTCATATTTTTTCTGTGCATGAATCATCTATTCATTCTATTCATCTATTTTAATGAAGATTAATTTATTTAAATTCCCGCACTCTTCAATGATACGTTAATGTAAAAATCATGTATGTTTCCCCTAAACCGAACCAATTCGTCACCAATTGAACCTACGAACCCATTTGTGTCATGTTTTTTTACTGGGATGTAAATATGTATGTATTAAAACACCTTTCTCCGTAAAAATAAACGAGATCATTGTTTTCAAAATGGCAAATTACAAATTTTGTATTACTAACACATAAAATATAATTGGAAATTCACTTATCGTCGGGTGGATACTGGTTTGCCGCAGTAATAATGTATTCTAAATATATTTTGCGTCAAATCAGTAACCACCCGACGATAAGTGAATTTGTTTGAAAATTAAGCGAAATATCATAAAACAAACCCAAAGTACAGTCGTTAAGCAGCTCTGGGTCGAAGAACATAATTTGACTGTTGTTAGGCCTTCGAGAGTTTTTCGTCTCGCTCGCACTGGTTGACTGATCTGCCACTTTGCTACTTCCTATGTGAAGGCATAGGTCGTACAGTCAGTTGTTGCGCCAAATTGATTAACGTATCCTTATTTAATTTGCCTTGGGAATAAAATTTTTTATTTCCTTTCATTTTTATTTCGAATTCCAGCGATAACCATTTCTATTACTAGCTAAATGAAAATAATTTATCCAAAATTAATTATCTGAGTTCTGATAAAGTAGGAAATGTTGTTAATCTGTTAAATATTAGTATAATTTGTACAAAATGTTTTTTTTTTGCTTATGAGATTATACTGATAACTCACAATATTAGGAAGAATAACGTATATTTCATTTCATATCCATATTTAAAGTTTTATGTTTTCTCTGGCAATACTGCCACATTATTGTGAATGGATAAGAACACATGTTTAAACAGCTGCAAAAAAATTGATAAAGATAAGAAAGTATGATTTCCTTTGGAATAAAATAATTCGAAAATGTCTAAATTACTGTGCGAACAAACATTGCAAGGGCACAAAGGACGGATTTGGTGTGTATCCTGGCATCCCAATGGCAATGCGTTTGCCTCCTGTGGTGAAGATAAAACAATAAGAATTTGGTCAATGTCCGGAAGCAACTGGACAACTAAAACGATCCTTTCAGACGGACATAAGAGAACTATTAGAGAAGTTTGTTGGTCAAAATGTGGGCAATACCTAGCCTCAGCCAGTTTTGATGCCACCACCGCAATTTGGTCGAAAACAACAGGTACGAATATTTAAAATCACCGTAGAAATGAAATTTTTTTTCTATGTGCATATGAATGTATGTATTTAAGGAGAATTTGAGTGCAATGCGACATTGGAAGGACATGAAAATGAGGTGAAAAGCGCGTGCTGGTCAAATTCGGGTTCGTTATTGGCAACCTGTTCACGTGATAAATCGGTATGGATTTGGGAAGTAACTGGTGATGATGAATTTGAATGCGCTGCAGTACTAAATGCACATACTCAAGACGTAAAGCGTGTAATTTGGCATCCAACAAAAGATATTTTAGCTTCCTGTTCATATGACAATACTATAAAAATGTATGCAGAAAATACATTGGATAATGATTGGGATTGTACGGCTACTTTATCTGGCCATTCAAGTACAGTATGGGCCATAGATTTTGATGCAGATGGAGAAAGGTTGGTGTCGGGAAGTGATGACCGCACCATGAAAATTTGGCGAGCCTATGCTCCCGGCAATCCTGAAAATGTAGCAACACCTGATAATGAAACCGTATGGAAATGTGTATGTACTATAGCAGGGGAACATTCACGAACAATTTATGATGTATCCTGGTGTAAACTGACTGGTCTCATTGCCACAGCTTGTGGTGACGATTCAATAAGAATTTTTAAAGAAGATTCCGAACTATCAAGTAAAAATGAACCGGTTTTTGTATTAGATACTTCACAGGATAAGGCTCATTTACAAGATGTTAATAAAGTCTCATGGAACCCAGTTCAACTTCATCAGCTGCTTTCTTGTAGCGACGATGGCACTATTAAAATATGGAAATATACAAATTGTACTTCAGCATAATGAAGTCTACGTATGTATGTCGGTAGTTTCTTTGATATAAATACCCTGCAGGAGAATAGGTGTCAATTGTCTAAAAGCTACTAGTATAATTACTAGAAGAGCAAGAACTAGTACGAAAAGGGTTAAAGTTGTTGTATAAAATTACTAGTTCTGATGAGTACTAGTATATGAAGTAGTTCCAAGGCACCACATTGCAAAATAAATTTTGACTGTCTCACAGAGCAATTGTACTGTACGAAAATTGGTATTATACAATTAATAAAGTTTTAGGTTCACCTTTAAATAATTATAATCAAATAATTACAATTAATTTTTGTATTTTTGAATTCTGATAAATAATTTTAACTGGCAGTTGTCACTGGGTAACAAAGGAACAAAACCACCAATTATATAGAATTTTTGTTTGCAAAAGTACTGGTAATTAACTAGTCCTAAACTAGTACCAATGGCACTAGTGATTTTCTGAACACACTCAATGCTAATTTGAGCATTAACATGTTATAGGAAAGTTTACGGCTGGGAACTAGTGGTGGTGGCTTCTGTACTAGTAAAATACCAGTTGGACACTAGTTCGATCTCCTGCAGGGTACGTACAGGTATATATGTATTTAAGCATAATTATGTATATGTTAATACATAAATTTTTTCAAATAAACATGAATGCATTATTAAAGAAAGGTTTTATTTTCCTATAAAAGGATCTTGTAATGTTGTGTACAGCTTTTTGGCCTTGCGGGGGCCTAGACCCACAACCTGGGATAAGCGGTCCTCACTTGCATTTATGAGATTTTCCAAGTTACCAAAATTTTGTAGAAGTGTTACGGCATCCGTTTTGTTTACAGGTTTAATGCTTGTTAATGCAGACACCAACTATTAAAATAAGATTTATTGTAAAACGATTGTAGTACTAAATGCAGTAATCAGGTAGGAGTGTCAAAATAAAAATAAAATATTTTTTTAATTCAATCTTTTTGATTAAAATAAAACGCGATAAGAAAACTAGACTTAACATAAAGTGATAAAAAAGGGATGTGTGTGCTCGAAATCATATTTAAAGTAAACAACACGCAAAGCAAATATGTACCTATGTACATGGGAAATAGTTTATACAAAATCTATAGTACTATCAGTAATACTACTCCAACCGCATGTACACACAATCTTTTATATCTAACCTGATTACTGCAATACGTTCTTTAATTTTATTTTTAAAACTAAAAGCATACCTTCTGATGAGGATTAGATTCTACCTTTTCCATTATCAAATCTGGTCCTCGTTTTTCAAATAGCTTATATGTCTCAATTATTTTACCAGCCTCTTCAGCGTTCCAGGCCAACATTAATGTCAAATCCGCCAACAAACTTATTCGAGTAAGACTCTTCAGTGCATTATGGGGTTCTGGTGTATCGACCTGCACTAATAAAACTCTCAATTCATATTGTTTCCCCAGTTCTTTTAATCGTTGACATATATAATCTGGATTCAGGTTGTGGTATTTAAGTGACAAATATAGAACACAGGAAGTTCTTCCAACAACGTAGTCGGGTATGATTTCACTCCGAAATTCCAGAGGCGCATTTAGAATTGATTTTAAAATTGGATTTCCTCTCTGTTTCGGATGGACTAATATGCAATGTGGATTGGCGGGTGCATTTTTCTTCGTTATTTCTGCCTGCTGTGGGTTTTTTTCGTCTGATGTATTTGATGGGTTTGTTGCAGGATCAATGTGCGGCTTTGTATCTGAAAATACTAAGCTGCTCTTAGGTACCTTAGCTGCGGTTGGTAAATCCATTGTGGCTAGAGCCAAATCAAAGGAATCGTCATACTCATCACCCATTTTTAAAGTTCAATTAATTAAGTACAAAGGTATATGCAAGTAAATATTTACACATCTGTAAACCAGCATATACAAATATTTCTTTATTTACACAAAAATACACTGTTCTTGTCCATGCATAAGTACATATGTACATATGTATGTATGTACAAATATTAATTTGCGTTAATATAGAATAACAGCTTAAGTTAACTTAAGAAGATCAGGGATCTTCAGAAGTTTTGATGCTACCGCTGAAATTGAAAGGCTCTAACGAATGATTCTACTTTCGTCTGATGCTCCCTTTGTATATGTAGCATTGTTAGCACTGAAAGTTTAAATTGGAGCATAACACAGCATGATAAAGCTAAATTTTCTTAAGTCGACTTGGGCGATTATTTTATAATGCCACAGAAGTTAAAACATCATTCACAATTGCATTATTTAATCACACATATGGTGCAATCCACGCCAAATTCGAAGTTTCGAACTTTTTTATTTCCCCAATTTTGTGATTTAGTTTTATGTCTTTCAAAATAGGCTTCCTTGCAAATATTGAGATTTTTTAATTAGTCGTTCAAAGGCGAGAGACTAATTCATGCTTTCCAAAAGAAAATTTTTCTCTAAGAAATCAACTGAATTCAAATTGGGAAATTTTACCTCGTAAAAGTTGTAATTTTAAAGCGGTCTAGACACGGTCAAAATGCTTGATGAGATTGGTATGAGTGAAAATTTGTTAGTATGTGTGACACCAACGACGCTTGATGAAAAATCAAAAAATTTTGATTTTTGGCATGCTTGCTGTCACTTTTTATATACGTGTATGTGTTAACCCGTCAAGCACGAACAAATTTTCATTATAATTTTATTTCAATTGTGAACGGTTTGCTAACAAATCGGAATTAAAAGAAGAAAAACATAAATTTGACTGGTGAAGAAGTGTTGGCACTTTTTATTTCACTTTTCTCTTTCTTTTGTAAATAGAGCTGCCATTATTTTTATTAAATTTCTTTACTTAGACATTTTTATATATTTTTTTAATCCAAACGAACAGCACAAAATCAAAATGAATGCTTGATGGGCCATCAAGCATGGTAACATCAAGCCGACAAGCACACGTACACGAACTTGACAGCGAGCATTTTGACCGTGTCTAGACCGCTTAAGAGATCGTTATGGCAACGCCAGCACCTGTTTCGTACCAAATGGTTTTGTTTACAAATTATCTCTAATTTACTGCTGTCAAAAAAAAATAACTTCTATTTCTCTGAGTTTGAAATGAAATTGGAAAATGTCTATATTCGTTATCACATACTGAAAGAAAAATCGATAAGTGATGTTAAATAAACAATTCAAAAGAATAAAATGAATGGATTAATCGTATTTAACAGTGCAAACGATGTGGTTTATCAGAAACTTAACATAAAACTATTGGAGCACTTGCACGAAAAAGCGGTGCACCAGGGACTCATATCAGAGGATTTCGATAAAGATGGTTCAGGACCACAAAAGGGAAAACTCGACGCAAATGTACTCTTGCAGCTATTTAGTCCTCTTATAAATTCACAGAAAATTATGCACTGCCAGTTTGATAACTGTTATTCCTCGATACAATGTGAACAAGGATTGAATTTGATATTTGGAGAGGTCCTTGGTTTTAATTTTTTAAAAATTTCCCAAAATTGTATGGAGTACTTGCAACGACAAATGGGTGTTCTAATGTCTTTAGGTAAACACTTACATGGCCCCAATTTATTTGCAAGTGATGTGCAAGAGGAGTTGTTTACAAAGTGCATGGAATGCTACGAGGAAGAGATTTGGGATCAAGACATGATTTTACAAGTAGAAGCGCTACCACGGCTTCTAATTAATAATGAGCTAAGAAGAGCTGTAAAGGGCAGTTTAAATCGAGCACTTGATTGCCTTAGAGACAATGGTCATTCCAGATGTCATACCTTGTTGTTTGTGGGCATTAAGTTTGTAGCAATAAATTCCAGTATGACTGCAATGAAGCCGAGCCCTTCTGATTTACTGTTTATTGCTCTGTTGATAAGGGCGTTGCAAAAGGAATCCAAAAGACTAAATATAACTGTAGCTGTATTTCTTCAAGGTCACAGCCAAGATCCATATTCTGGATGTGTGCCATGTATTGCTCATTTAAATAAATTAAGCAAGGGCGTGGTTCTCGTTCAAATTGTTGAATATGCTTCACTACCAGTCGCCTGCAGTTTATATGACACACAGTTTGTGTTGCAAAAGATAATTTCCATACAAATGCAAGGAGATGCGGATGCATTAAAGCCAACTTACGAATCGCTGGAATCTTTTGTTCGACAGTCAATAGATGCTCTTAAAAAGTCTAAACTTAAAAGCGACGATCTGGAGACATGTTTAAAAAAATTTTGTTCAAAATGGGACAATCTCAAGAAATTGTACAACGAATTTCTCAAGACTTACGAAAAAGATTCGATTGTACGTATAGAATCGAATATTCCATCGTTTCAAGAAGACCTAAAGCAACTATTCACATTGGCCTGTTGCGACTCATCTGCCATTGATTTTCAGCAACTACCAGAAGTAGCGTCTCTGGTGGAAGGAAAACTTCTGGAATTTTCCGAGTTTTTAGCCGTCAAAGCGGAAAGGAATATATCAATTGAAGCTTATTTGGAAGATTTTCCCGGTTTGATTCACTTTATTTATATAAACCGATCTTCAGGGCTGATGATATCGCCCGACTTGAAAGGATCTACACCTCTTATATCGAATGAAAAACTGTCGGAAATGTTAGAGTTTTCTCGCAGACATTTAAAAAAAGGACATTCGTCTGTAATGTGGAAGGATAAGTCATTTAGTTATGCTTATTTTCTTTGGTTCGAAGATCAAACCACAGGTTCTTCGAAATCTATAGATCTGCAAAAGCATTTCAACACCTCACAACATTCCGTTAATTCATTTAAGCCAAATTTCGAACCTGGTTTATTGGCTGGAGACTATTATCATCTGCTTACAGAAGTGTGTTTCCCCAAGACTTCAACAAGCAAAATTAAATGTTATGAATTGTACTGCGTTCATTTGGGTCTAGTAACTGCCACGTGTGCCGTTGAGCACTCCAGACGTTTAGTGGCTACAATTGCTGATGTAGTGGGAGATGATATATTTTAAAATAAATAGGACGTTATTCATAAATCTTTTTTTTTTTTTTTTTTTGATTTTTAAGTTTTATAAAACCGATTTCCATACAAACTTGGTATTAAAAAACCTTTCGAAAATGGAATTATTTTTATGAATAAGGCAGATACTCTGGTATGTGATGAAAATCGATCGATTTCAAATCGCATCGATTTCAAAACACAAAATTTTCTGAAAGATGACTTATTGATGTTTTTATTTTTTTAGGAGCTTAGAATGGTTTATTTGATCTTAAATTCGATTTCACTGTAGCGTGCAATTAAAATAACACATATTTAACTATTATTAGTTACACGAAATCGATCGATTTCCATCACATACTATATACCTTTTACAATCCATCGGTGAAGAATTTGTATATGGAAATTGTGCAATAGACTGTAAACTTATTAGTTTTTAATTTTTTGTTTTTTCTGTTTGAAATGTGATTTGATCGAGAGGGTTTAGAAGATATTCTGCCTTATCCTGGTTGAAGTATTTCAAATACGACTACGACTGTTTGGTAATAGATTAAGGAAAAACTGTTGAAGTCTTCTTTAATCTATTACCAAACAGTCGTAGTCATATTTGAAATACGCCAACCACGATAAGGCAGATTACATCTTTTCTTGATATATTCGAGGGTTTTTAAAATGTTTAACTTTTGTTATTTTAATATACATACAATACATACATACACAAGCCAATAATTACACATTTATTTATTATTATTTATTTAACTGAAACCAATAATAAAACTAAAGTTTGTTGCGGCTGCTGAAAATGATGTGCCTACAATCAGCCGAAGCAGCTCATGCTGTTTTGATTGTATGACATTGATGGGGATAATCCCGTGGTATGCCCGGTGAGGAATGTGAAAATGTTGTTGCATACAAATTTATGTTCGTTTATAGGTGAATTGTTTGCGTCCTGTTTTGTTTTTTTTTTGGCGTTTCTTAGAAAAAAATTTAAAATTTTACTTTGTGTCTGTGCTTTGTGTTAGCTCTGAACAAAAGAAAATAATGTTGAAAATGAGGTAGAAAAGGCTGTCAGAAATATGCAAAAGAAAATTACACATATTACAGCTGTCAGCAGTGCGTAGTGCTGGTAAATAGAATGCAGTGGAACATAATAACAAATACAGGGATGTCATTTTCATTCAAGCCACAGTCAAGGCGAATTCATAACAGGTGGCCTTATCGCTACAAAAATACAACAATAATAAAAACAACATGCAATTCGTCTGGCTTCACAAAACCCCATCTGTCAAAAACAGTTGACTCAAATACCAATACATTCACATTTATAAAAACATATTTTACTATCCATGTGCATCTATCATCAACAACACAGAAACAATATTTGTAAAATAAATGTAATTAAAATGTTGAAAGACGGTTCAGGTTAGATGATCTTGATATTTTTGGACAACGTAAAGAAACCTTATTTGCTGCCTTATTGCAGTCCCTCCGATGGTTTTTGGACGCGAAATCAGTGGTATAAAATGTGTTTTACTGGCTCATCATGGCCGTAATAATGTTTGAATATAAATAAATAAAATAAACATTATGCTTAAATGCATGAAATTGTTCACAAAAATGGACAAAGTTACTTAAAAGTGTACAACAAATAAACGTGCGTCTTATTTATACATACATACATATATAAGAAGTCAGCTAGTACTAGCTGGGCCCGGCAAAAGTTGTCTTAACCCCACAATTAAGAATTCGCATTGTGTTGAGTTGATACATGAAGAAATGCAGCGCATTGTGGCAATTAAATGCAATAGGAAATGTTAAGGTATGCTTGAATATTTATTTCTTTAAACTTAATTTGTAATATATGTATCTGTTTAAGGTTTTCCAAATTGCACGGAAAAATTATTGATGTGGTGACAACGCTATTGCATCGTCGTTTACCAGCCACCAATTTCATGGTTGAGAATTTGGGAGCCATTGAATTGGGCTTTGTATATAAATACTACACATCCAGATTTTCACTAAAAGCTGACATGATGGAACGGGCAAATACTCTTTGCCTCAAGTAATGCGGAACGTTTGATAAAATCTTATTTCTATATTGTGCGAAAATCCGTGCAATATTCTGTACCAAAGACTATCATGCATAATAGGCGAGACACATTGGTAGAAATGTTTTGTATTAGATACAATTTTTTTAAAATCATCAATAAACTAATGCAATTAATCATTTTGCAGGAGTTAATTGAGAATGCATAGGTTAAGAAGGGTGGTGCTCTACGGCACTACCACTCGGAGATCCAATTGGTTCCATTGTGATAAGTATTCATACAATATAATTCTTTTTACTTTAAAATATATTTTTTAAACATAAAGAACGATATAATTTTTTCACTTTAAATGTAAACAAACATTAGATAGAAGAAGAGATTTTGACAGTTGGGGTTTAAGCAGTCTTCGAACACCTGATAATCATCAGGACTGTTAGGGTCACCTGTTATGAATTCGCCTTGGCCACAGTAAAACCAAAACAGTTAAATTGCAGATTTAAAAATATATACAAAAAAAAAAGGCATAAAGAAAAATAAAGTATGTAAACGTTATACTAGGGCTGAAGTCATAGGATAAGGGGAATAGCTTTGATATGAAAAATAAAGGCAGAGAAAAACATTATGAAAGCACATATACATATATATACATAAACAATTTTTTTTGTATAGATAGATGTTATATACAATATAAAAAGAAAAAAAAAGTATATATTTTCCGTTGCCATGTACTAGATGTGTATGTGTATATAGATATACAGAAATACATAAGATTAAATAGCATAGAGGTTAATTCGGTGGAAAAGTCCAGAAAGAAAAAAAGATGGATTATTGGCGGGATTGTTTTTTTTTTTGGAAAATTGGAATATGTAAAAAGCTACGTCAGAATAAAAAGAGTAGCGGACGAACAGAAGTTTAACAGCAGTCAAAGTGTTCGCATCATAAGTGGGTATAAGTGCCAGTATTTAAAATTACCAATTTTATATTGTGTTTAGAAAAAAATAAGTGGTGAAACCCAGTAAATTGCTTAAGAAGTGTGGAACAAACCGTTTTGAAAAAAAAGGGAAGTAATTACCCGCCAAGGAAACCCGATCTGGCTACAGGGCAACCGAAAAAAAGGTGACAAGTGGTACTGGAGCTTGCTAAATTGTGGCAGCCAAGGGAGTAAAAGAGCGAACTCTGACTGCAGCAAAAATTTAAAACAAGAAAAAAAAGGGAAGGGCTAGTAGCCAGGTAACAAATTTTATATAAAGTAAATCGTTTCGAAATGAAAAAAAGAAATACCTAAAAGGGAAATAAAGAAAAAAATAAAAAAAGAGTTGAAACAAATAAAGATATTCTTGGACCCAATAGGCCAAAAAGAAAAAAAAAATATTTAAAGAAAGGAATATATATATATATAAGTAAAGAAGTGTGTGTGAAATAAATGAATGTACTAGGTAGATAATGTAGAATAAGGTATTTAGATTTAGTATTCCGAAAATTTAAGCCTAAATGTATGCTATATATATATACAAAATATGTCCATTTCTCGTGTTATTAGGTTAAAAGCTAAACTAAAATTATAATAGTAGTATTGCGTTTTGATATTGATAAATAAAGTAGAAAATTTGTAGGTGCATCCTGATTATTGACTAGCCTTTAGGAGCTCCAATAGGATAGGATATAATAGGATTCGACCGAATCGGGAATATAAAAGTAAATTATAGAATAAATTATACAGAAGAAAATAAAAACTTTATAACGCGAGAAAATTAATTAGATAAGTATGTAAGTAGGTAAAAGCCGTTGAGAAAATAGAGGAAAATAGAGAAAAATATCTAAAATAACAAAAAAAAAATATATATAAATATAAATATAGATATATATAAAAGAAAAGAAAGAGTATTGTTGGTTTAAGTATTTAGAGTTTACATATATAAAAAAAAAATAAATAAATAATGTACTTGTGTAGTTGAAAAGAAAGAAAATTATGGAGTAGAATAATCTAGAAAGGCAAAAGTTAACAGGTAAGAGTAAGGAAGGTGGGCCAATGAATGGGTCGCAAAAGAAAATGAAGACGGAGAGTTAGCGACAAGGTTGGGAGGGCAAGGGAACAAAACATCTGTTTCCCGTAGAGTGTTTCCTGTGGTATGTTGATTTGTAGAGTTCAGAGTAATTTTTTTTTGTTCTTGAATTTTTTTTGTATGGATACGCGGCTAGCAAGAAGGGTTGGGACCTCCTGAGAAATGTGATAGCTAGTCGGAGGTCTTGCTAAGTCAACCGGTCCATGACATAAATGGCGCCCAATCTAAAAATGCAATAGGTTAGTTTATTAGCCTATGTATGTTAAGTCGTGTGTGAACAACTATACACGCAGCAATAGTACACTAATAGAGAAGCAATAGCCCAAATATAGCCATGTACAGTTGAGATTCACTGGAATAACCGATATGTATAAAGGTATAGATTTATTAAGTCGTTGTATTCCAGTGATTCATTCAATTAATACGTGACTGTAAGAGGAATAACCATGAAAACGTGAAACTATAACTTAAATGACGTGTATGTTCTTTAAATGTATGGTTAAACGTTTTTTTTGTTGTTTGTATTGTTTATAATTTGTTTTGGTAAAGTTGTTTTTTTTATTATTTAACGTAAAAAGAAAAATTTCGTGTTATTGTTTCATATGGAAAGTGGATATTAGCGAATAGCCTCACGTCAAAGAGAAAATACTTTGTTGTGGCAAGATGTATTGGCTAAAATCCACAATGTTACTCATAATCTCGCTGTAATGAATAAACAGACGTATGGTATGAGAGCACGTATGAAATAGTCCGAAATAAAACTACAGTAAGTTGGATTAATACCACAGGATACCAATAATGAATTATTAAGCCGCCTTAACCTTACTAGCCGTTCACTTTTCGCCTGGAATGAAAAGATAGAATAATTATATTTAAAAATACCACGCAAGGATATATATATACAAATATAAACAAGTAAAAATACATACATCAGAAAGTAAGCGTTATTCAATTGTAATTTAAATATAATTTTGTGATCATTTTAGTGTTAGTGTTGGAAGCGTAGTTTATAGAATTAATAGCATAGGAATAACTCGGTTATTGCTGTGCAGAGTAATTAGCATAGTATTAGTTAGGAATTAGATAAAGTTTTATTGTCTTTTATTTTTTTGTTTTTGTTTAATTATACCTATATTAGTAAATAAGAATTTGTATTGAATAGTGTTTTTTTTAATTTTTTTTTGCTGTGAGTAGGAAATGAGTAACAGTAGTCCGGTTACGAAGCAAACCAGGAAAAGAAACAGACAGGTGCAATTTGATTTGAATCGGTCTACACCTCAAATAGCGTACAAGATATATAAGACCAATACACCCAGAGCAAAGCCACGAATAAGACTGGATAAAGTAATGGCTGAAGCGCAAGAAAATCAAGGACAAATTAGGGATTTATCACAGACCATTTTGACTGGTTCAACCAGGGCTCACCCAAATGGGAGGGAACCCCTTGAAACAGCAATGCCAGGTAGTAGCAAGCAAAATAAAGGGGTAAATGAGCGAACAGGAATGAATAATTCGATCCAAGTGTTGAGTGCAAATAGTGTTAGTGAACAGGTAGTTGACATGAAAAGACAAATGTCAGATTTAACGGAAATGATAAGCAGGTTGAGTGTTGTAGTTCAACAAACCCAACAGGAAAATAGAAAACTAATGGAGTATACTAGGGGAAAGAACATGAACATGTCTATCGATAGCCAGCCTAATATGGAAAGGACAGAAGCGGATATACCGTCTAGACGCTCTTCAAGAGATTCGTCAATAGCGGAAAGTTACCAAAGAACGTGTGACGGACCGCGAATTGAAAAATGGGGGATAGAATTCGATGGGGACCAAAAAAAATTATCGGTAGAAGACTTCGTGTTTCGTTTAGAGAGACTACAATGCCAGTATGGAGTTCCGTGGAAAGAGGTGTTAGGTAACTTCCATTTAGTAATGAGAGGAGCAGCCGAGAGATGGTATTGGCTTTTCATAAAAACGAATTACGTTACTGAATGGGTCACATTGAAATCAGCTCTTTTGAAACAATATCAGTCTACCAGATCAAGTTTCGAACTTATGAGGGATATTGTAGAAAGGAAACAACAGCCTGGGGAGTCTATAGATACGTTTTTCTTTGAAATGATACAACTGAGATCGCGACTAAGTATTTCTATGCCCGAGGAAGAAATGATAAAAATGATAAAAAGGAATTTACGTGAGAGTATAGGAAGAATAGTTTATCCAATGCCAGTAGCTTCAGTAGAGGAGTTGAGAATGTGCTGTATAGATGCAGAAAAGACGTTCTTAAGAAGAGATATGCGAAGTCAGCCACCGATAGTTAATCGATTTCAAAAACATGTGAGTGAGTTGTATGGAGAACCGGAGAACCTCATACCTGAAATACATTCAGAAGAAGTGGCGGGGATTAGGATGGGCCAGTTTACAAGGTCAGCTGTACAAGAAGTAGTGGTTTGCTGGAACTGTCGCCAAAAGGGTCACATTTTTATGGACTGTCCATCGACGGAGAGGAATATATTTTGTTATAGATGCGGTAAGCCAGATATTATTGCCCCGAACTGCTCAACATGTAAAAATAAAAATTTTGCATGGAACGACGGAAAAGCGGGGAACCATCGTTCGTTGGAAGACCCGCGAGGGGATGTACAACAAAATTAGAACAACGATCGAATCTGGTTAAAAATGTAAAAAACTTTAATAAAATTACACCAGAAACAAAACACTTATATACCTTAGAAGAAAGAGAACAGAACTATGAGAAAGTTAGAAAAACATTATACAATAGCGAAATTTACGATAAGCCTACAGTTTCAAGAAAAATAAAAAAGTTAAGGGAAAAATTTGCAGAAAAGAAAAAGATGAGAAAATTGGCTATAGAGGTGATTAAATCTGTAGATGATAAGCCGTGCGATCCTAGGCCTTTTGCAAAGTTTAAAATAGGTGAAGTAGAAATAAGTGGCTTGCTGGATACAGGTGCTTCAGTTAGTATTCTGGGAAAAGGATGTCGGGAACTTGTGGAAAGTTTAGGGATTGAAATTAAGCCAATTTTCTCAGTAATTCGGACTGCTAGTGGAAAAGAACATCGCTTGTTAGGATATGCCAGACTAGAAGTAGAATATCATGAGGAAAAGAAAGAAATAAATTTTTATCTTTGTCCGGAATTGCAACAAACGGCATACCTAGGAATTGACTTCTGGAAAGTTTTCAATTTAGCTCCAGAAATAGTAGGCGTTGCGGAAGTAGACTTAGAAAAAATTAAGAAAAATCTCAAAGCAGAGAAATGTAGAGCTGATCCACATATTTTAACAGAATCACAGCAAAAAGAACTGGAAAGAGTTATAAAAATGTTCCCTGCGTTTGAGAAAGAAGGTTTAGGGTGCACCCCTTTAGAACAACATAAAATCACACTTGTAGAAGGTGCCGAGCCAGTAAAGGATAGGTACTACCCGATTTCGCCAGCTGTTCAAGAAGTCGTGTATAAGGAGGTGGATACAATGTTGGATTTAAAAGTTATAGAGGAGAGTGAAAGTCCATGGAATAACAGAACGACTATAGTAAGAAAACCGGACAAGAATAGGTTCTGCTTAGATGCAAGAAAATTAAACAAACTTACTGTAAAGGATGCCTATCCTTTGCAAAATATAGAAGGGATACTAAGTAGGATAGACGAAACACATTTTATAAGTAGCGTTGATCTTAAATTTGCGTTCTGGCAAATAGAGTTAGATAAAGGGAGCAGACCATACACCGCGTTTACCGTACCGGGTCGGCCACTCTATCAGTTCAGAGTTATGCCATTCGGATTATGCAATGCCGCGCAAAGACTTTGTCGACTCATGGACAAAGTGATTCCACAAAAGCTAAAGGAAAACGTGTTTGTATATTTGGATGACCTCCTGATTATATCTGATAGTTTCGAAAAACATTTGATATTGTTGAATGAAGTAGCCACCTGCCTCAAAAATGCTAAGCTTACAATCGGCCTTAAAAAGTCACAATTTTGTTTTAAACAGTTGAATTACCTAGGGTTCATCATAGGAGGCGGAATGTTGAAAACGGATCCCGAAAAAGTTAAGGCAATTAAAGATATAAGAATTCCAAAGACTACAAGGGAAGTACGCAGTTTTTTGGGAACGGCAGGGTGGTATCGCCGATTCATAAGAGATTTTTCGACAATAGCAGCACCCTTAACAGACACATTAAAAAAATCAAAGAAATTTGTGATGACGCCTGAAGCGGAGGAGTCATTTGAAAAGCTTAAAAAAGCGCTCACTTCTGCGCCAGTGTTGAGGCATGCGGATTTTTCGAAAAGATTTTATATACAATGCGACGCTTGCGAATACGGAATAGGTGCAGTTTTATACCAGCTTAATGAACAGAACAACGAACATCCAATCGCGTTTTATTCTCAGAAATTAAATTCCTGTCAAAAAAATTACAGTGTGACAGAGAAAGAGTGTCTCGCGGCAGTAATGGCGGTAAAAAAATTCAGACCTTACATTGAAATGATGCCTTTCACAATTGTTACCGACCACGCAAGTCTTAAATGGCTCATGTCATTAAAAGATTTAAGCGGTAGGCTAGCGCGATGGTCATTGCAATTGCAAGCATATGACTTCGAAATTAAGCATCGAAAAGGATCTGAAAACATAGTTGCCGATATGTTATCCCGTCTGCCAAATCCGGAAATTGTAGAAGAACTGAGTATGGAAGACATATTTGATTTTGAAACCACTGAGTTCGAAAGCGCAGAGTATTTAGCACTGATAAATCATATAAAAGAAAACGAAGACCAGCTGCCAGACTTAAAAGTGGACAACGGCATGATATATAAAAAGGAAGCGTTTGAACAAGATATAGTAGAGTACAAATGGAAATTATGGATTCCTGAGAATCTTACTAATACTTTAATAGAAAAAGCTCACACAGCATTGACAGCAGCTCATGGAGGTATGTCAAAAACTTTAGAAAAACTTCGGCGTTTCTTTTATTGGCCAAAGATGGCTTCTCAAGTGAGAAATTTTATAAATAATTGCCAAACCTGCAAGGAAGCTAAATGTACCAATTATAGGATGCAACCAGAAATAGGTAAACAAGTAGTGACTGAACGACCATTCCAGAAACTTTATATTGATTTTATGGGGAAATACCCCAGATCAAAAAACGGAAATTGTTTTGTGTTCGTAGTAGTAGATCACTTTACAAAGTTTATTTTCTTAAAAGCAATGAAAGAGGCTACCACGAGTAATGTAATACAGTTTTTGGTTCAGGAAATATTCCAAAAGTTTGGAGTCCCGGAAACTATACACAGTGATAATGGCCCACAATTTGCCGCTAAAAGATTTGAAAATCTCATGAGAACCTACAAGATACAACATTTGAAAACTGCCGTATACTCACCGCAAAGTAATGCTAGTGAGCGTGTTAACCAGTCAGTACTTGCCGCTATAAGAATGTATTTAAAAGACGATCACCGGGATTGGGACATGTACCTGTCTGAAATTGAGTGTGCGTTACGATCAGCGATTCACACAGCAACAGGGTGTACACCGTTTTTCGCGCTGTTCGGGTATCATATGTTTTCTAGCGGCGCTGAATATAAATTAGGCAGGAAATTGCAGTCGCTGAGTGACCACCAGATAATAGAGCTCAACAGAACTGACAAATTGGACGTAATTAGAGAACAAATAAAGCTAAACATGAAAAAAGCATATGAAATGAGTGCCGCAAGATATAATAAGCGAGCGAGAATAATTACATTTAGACCAGGGCAGGAAGTTTACAGGAGAAACTTTATACTAAGCGATTTTGCTAAAAACAGAAACGCAAAATTTTGCAAAAAATTCATGAGATGTAGAGTGGTTCGACCCGTAGGGAATAATATGTACGAATTGGAAACATTACAGGGAAAATCAATCGGGGTATATCATGTGAAAGACATCAAAGTGTAAAAATAGGTCAACTTAGCAATAACTAGGACACTAGAGAACATTTGCTGAGAATTAATAAACTGTGATATGAAAACCACAACAAAGTACCTGATAGAGTTAGTTTTTGATTATACAGATAAAGTAATTATACACAATATAAAATACAAGTGCAACATAAAATTAAGATTTACCAAAAAGGGGTAACCATTGAAATCCATCTGTGATATATACTTCGTGATGTCCCAAAAGATTTTTCTTATATTTGTGTAGGTCTAGCCAGATATTGACAGAAGATAAGGGTGTTCCAGGAACCAAAATTACCAAGAAACTAGGGAAAAGTGTCACAAAGTATTAGTTATTTAACAAATTGATAATCAAAAATACTTCCCGGCTGCAAAAATGTTTAGGTATACATGTATGTAGATATTGGATACTCAAACTTTTGTTATCAAAAGAATAAGAATTCAATGGCCAATTCCGAGCAACCAGTAATTCCAGAGAAAGGAAAGAATAGAGGCTGAATCCAATCGAATATGACGCAGTCCAGACGAAAATGGATTAAAAGAAAAAGAAAAAAAAAAATTTTTTTTAGTGTTAGCCTCAAAAGGGGCGATCGTTTAAAATATATAGTACTTATAAATATGGTATGTCAAAATACCCTACCAAATTAAAATGGTAACAAGAAAGAAACAACGTTTCAAAAACAAAAGAAAAAATTAAAGAAAAGGGTTCCCTCTACAATTTCTTTTTTCGAAAAAGAAAATTGGAAGAGTGTCATGGTGCGAGGATGGCTGGAACTACAAGTTACCGCCTAGAGGTGGGGAAAACAAAAAAATAAGAATAATAAGTAAATAGTGACAAATACGGGGACATAGATAGTAAATTAGGCAAACCTGTAAATGCCCGGCTAGAATTGCTATTTGAGACATCTTTCAGGGTCATGGGAGTTCCCCACGTTGGGCATTGTAAATACATGGCGAAATAAGCCGCACACCGGCTCATACAATTAACACGGGTACGACCCGGAGTTTTGTTGCGGCTGCTGAAAATGATGTGCCTACAATCAGCCGAAGCAGCTCATGCTGTTTTGATTGTATGACATTGATGGGGATAATCCCGTGGTATGCCCGGTGAGGAATGTGAAAATGTTGTTGCATACAAATTTCTGTTCGTTTATAGGTGAATTGTTTGCGTCCTGTTTTGTTTTTTTTTTGGCGTTTCTTAGAAAAAAATTTAAAATTTTACTTTGTGTCTGTGCTTTGTGTTAGCTCTGAACAAAAGAAAATAATGTTGAAAATGAGGTAGAAAAGGCTGTCAGAAATATGCAAAAGAAAATTACACATATTACAGCTGTCAGCAGTGCGTAGTGCTGGTAAATAGAATGCAGTGGAACATAATAACAAATACAGGGATGTCATTTTCATTCAAGCCACAGTAAAACCAAAACAGTTAAATTGCAGATTTAAAAATATATACAAAAAAAAAAGGCATAAAGAAAAATAAAGTATGTAAACGTTATACTAGGGCTGAAGTCATAGGATAAGGGGAATAGCTTTGATATGAAAAATAAAGGCAGAGAAAAACATTATGAAAGCACATATACATATATATACATAAACAATTTTTTTTGTATAGATAGATGTTATATACAATATAAAAAGAAAAAAAAAGTATATATTTTCCGTTGCCATGTACTAGATGTGTATGTGTATATAGATATACAGAAATACATAAGATTAAATAGCATAGAGGTTAATTCGGTGGAAAAGTCCAGAAAGAAAAAAAGATGGATTATTGGCGGGATTGTTTTTTTTTTTGGAAAATTGGAATATGTAAAAAGCTACGTCAGAATAAAAAGAGTAGCGGACGAACAGAAGTTTAACAGCAGTCAAAGTGTTCGCATCATAAGTGGGTATAAGTGCCAGTATTTAAAATTACCAATTTTATATTGTGTTTAGAAAAAAATAAGTGGTGAAACCCAGTAAATTGCTTAAGAAGTGTGGAACAAACCGTTTTGAAAAAAAAGGGAAGTAATTACCCGCCAAGGAAACCCGATCTGGCTACAGGGCAACCGAAAAAAAGGTGACAAGTGGTACTGGAGCTTGCTAAATTGTGGCAGCCAAGGGAGTAAAAGAGCGAACTCTGACTGCAGCAAAAATTTAAAACAAGAAAAAAAAGGGAAGGGCTAGTAGCCAGGTAACAAATTTTATATAAAGTAAATCGTTTCGAAATGAAAAAAAGAAATACCTAAAAGGGAAATAAAGAAAAAAATAAAAAAAGAGTTGAAACAAATAAAGATATTCTTGGACCCAATAGGCCAAAAAGAAAAAAAAAATATTTAAAGAAAGGAATATATATATATATAAGTAAAGAAGTGTGTGTGAAATAAATGAATGTACTAGGTAGATAATGTAGAATAAGGTATTTAGATTTAGTATTCCGAAAATTTAAGCCTAAATGTATGCTATATATATATACAAAATATGTCCATTTCTCGTGTTATTAGGTTAAAAGCTAAACTAAAATTATAATAGTAGTATTGCGTTTTGATATTGATAAATAAAGTAGAAAATTTGTAGGTGCATCCTGATTATTGACTAGCCTTTAGGAGCTCCAATAGGATAGGATATAATAGGATTCGACCGAATCGGGAATATAAAAGTAAATTATAGAATAAATTATACAGAAGAAAATAAAAACTTTATAACGCGAGAAAATTAATTAGATAAGTATGTAAGTAGGTAAAAGCCGTTGAGAAAATAGAGGAAAATAGAGAAAAATATCTAAAATAACAAAAAAAAAATATATATAAATATAAATATAGATATATATAAAAGAAAAGAAAGAGTATTGTTGGTTTAAGTATTTAGAGTTTACATATATAAAAAAAAAATAAATAAATAATGTACTTGTGTAGTTGAAAAGAAAGAAAATTATGGAGTAGAATAATCTAGAAAGGCAAAAGTTAACAGGTAAGAGTAAGGAAGGTGGGCCAATGAATGGGTCGCAAAAGAAAATGAAGACGGAGAGTTAGCGACAAGGTTGGGAGGGCAAGGGAACAAAACATCTGTTTCCCGTAGAGTGTTTCCTGTGGTATGTTGATTTGTAGAGTTCAGAGTAATTTTTTTTTGTTCTTGAATTTTTTTTGTATGGATACGCGGCTAGCAAGAAGGGTTGGGACCTCCTGAGAAATGTGATAGCTAGTCGGAGGTCTTGCTAAGTCAACCGGTCCATGACAAGTTTTGGAAGGTTATTTCAAAAATTTAATAAAAGTTTTTAATTTTTTGTAATCGTTTGTTGTATATTTCTTTAGGAGTTGCATTTAATGTAACACCTAAAGATATTCTGCCTTATCGTGGTTGGCGTATTTGAAATACGACTACGACTGTTTGGTAATAGATTAAAGAAAAACTGTTGTCTGTTTTGCAAAAATTCTATATTGCTGACAAAAACCGACAAACAAACAAACAAAAATCTTCAAATCGGGCAACACATATATCGTCTGCGGTCCTTTATCTATTTTCTGCAATTATATTTTTCTCTCAATAAAATAGGTTTAATATTCCTTTAAAAGGTACAAGTTATCAAAGTTTTTATTTATTTTTGTTTTCATTTGATGATCTCATTAAATCTACAACAATAGTTTGATTTTTTGCTTGAGGTAAGCGCCACCATCGACCCAACCTGTGTTCTTGGCCAATGGCAGCAAAAAGTTTGGTTCCATTGGAATTAAAAACTAAATTATTTACAAATCCTTCAACAGGTATTTTGAGAACCAATTTCAGTTTACGATAATTTTCCGCACACTGCCAAAGGCGAATGAATCCATCACTTGAACCTATAAACATGGTGTTTTTTTTTTTAAATGGTTAAAGAAAATATGTAAAATTTTACTAATTTTACCAGAAGCTATTAAATCCGTGTTTGCAACACAAGCAATCGCCGTAATCCAATTAGGCTCTCCATTAGGTTGCATTCCATGTGTAAGCGTTTCAGTATAAAGAGGTTTTTTCTTTAATGCTGACCATATGCATAATGATCTAAAAAATAAATAAATTTTGATATATTAAAAAAAATTAAAAATCTTCGGAGCATTTTAGTAACTGAAATAATCGCTTTTTTACATCATTTGTTCAATGTAAGAGTATTTTAATAGCGGATTGAAAATGTAAGGAAGCAAAAAAATATTCGCAACTACTTGGAAAATTAGTTTTTCTACTTTTTAATAAACCATCCGCATGAATAAAATTATTATAGATAAATAAGTCTAGATTACAATACAAAAAATCAAATTGGGTTGGAGTTTCCAGAGGCAATAAAAAAACATTTCTTAAAATTTATGTACAACGATCGTTTTCAGACTAATTTCAAAACGAAGAAGTTGTAATGAATTCCAATTGATTATGAGAAGCATTTTTAACTTTTAGTTTTCAAATCTCAGCTCTTATTAAAAATACACTATTGGGGATTCAAACGGTAGTCATAGAGTTCATATTGCCACAATGTTTTGAACTATTTTATAAATATAATTGTGTTTGCTTTTTCTTCTTCTTTCAAAGTTTTAAAACTTTATAACAACGCTACGACCTTTATGATTATGATTTGAACCCCCATATGTATTTCAGTCATATTTACCCATCAGAGCCTGCCGATATGAAATTTTCGTCATTAATAAATTTTACATTTTCAATGCTACTACGATGTCCATTATAAATCAATTGGGATTCTTCGCTTATTTTCCAAATTCTTAAAGTGCAATCAGGGCCACCTGATGTTATAGGACGGTCGCGGGACAATGCGTCAATACCAGTAATACCAGTCTGGTGGCCAAATCTAGCAGTAATGAATTTTTGATAAATATTTTTTATGGCATAAAAAGTTCATACTTACAGAGTTTCTACATAGGCCATTTCATCTAATGACCAAATCTTTACAGATCTATCCTTTGATGCCGAGTACAATTCATGTGTATCTTTACGAAACACCAAAGATGTTACAACGTCTCTATGACCGTGGAAGGTTTTCAAATGTTTTAATTGTTGCGGACACCAAATCTGTATGTTGTTTCCACCTTCGGTCAAGGCTAGATAACGAAAATCACTTGATAGGCATAAAGCTATCACATGCGATCTTCTTTTAATATCAACGTTAGCATCTTCATTGTGTGCCTGCACATCGAAACACCCATCAATATTTTTCGATTTTAAATTCCATTTTAAAACAAATTGAGACTTGGCACCTGTAAATAAATATTCCGCGTCTGCAGATAGAGCAAGTGAACATATTGGCAAATGCTGTTTTTTGTGTTTAAGTTTCACAACATTTTCAAAATCGTATCCATCTATTGAGGCTGCAATATTCTTCCGAAGTTTACCAACACTATCCAAATATTCTGTTTGCAATCTTTGTGAAACTTGATCATGAAGTTCTTTATCTTCAGCTTTGTCGGCTTCTTGATTTTCAATCTCTTTCAAATATTGCTTAGCCAAACGTAATCTTTTGTCTTGCGGCGTTTCCTCTTCTGCTTCGTCGGAGGAAAATACTATGTTACGTACTCCATCTCCCTCCACATCACTTTGGTATTCTTCATCACTAACAATTTCTTCGTCTTTTTTAATCCTCTTTTTTATAGATGAATCATGTGATTTATCCTTGTTTTTACTTCTGCCCCCACGACTTTTAGATTGTTCAGCTTGAAACTATCAAAAAAAAAATAAGAATTAAAAATTCACCAGATTTAATTTAAGAAATTTCAAATTTATTCATTACCTTTCGTTTATTTTTGGGTTCTTTTTTAAGGAAAAAGGATGAAGACATATTTATTAGACAATGATCTTTTTAATATATATATTTATTTTAATACAGTTTTTATAAATAATAATAAAATATATTGCTGCAGTGCAAAAAATGTTGGGAATTTATTTAATTTCTCAACTAAATACACGTGAATGTTGTTTGACAGTTGCTACACAGACTCAAGGCTGCCAGATCTTTTGGCGTGTCAAAATCCCAAATGGTGCATTTTCAAAATATGTTTGATACCAGGTGAGAACCGCATTTTCAATGAAGTGATATTTTATTTTTCATATTCACGATTTCACAGAAACAGAATCGACCCCCTGGTTTTCTATGGAAATTTTGTTTTAATGTACACTTCAAGGGCACATTTTTTTTGCATATGGGGTTTATAATGACATGAGTACTTGTATATCCCCATCTACACTAGCAATAAATATGTTACATAGCGTCTATACCTGATATAATATCAAATATATTTCTATCAGCAAACGTCAAATTTCATAGCAGAGAGAATCATATTACGTGTGATCTGCAATATTAATATTATATCAGATATTGTTTTCATAATATATATTTAGAAAACAATATTATGATATCAAGTGTCAAAAAACGCACACATACATACATAAATACGTGAAGAGAATTTTGTGTATTAAACTGAAAATTAATATTTTTTGTTAAACATATTGCGGAAATGCTTTAATTATACACGATGTATTACGGAAATACAAAATTTTTATGAAACACATATTGCTATTACAATAAACAAAGATATTTAGTGCACGGCTGCATGATAATTATGAAATATTATTATTATTAATATCAATATAAATATATTTTTCATCTCATTCTGCCGACGTTCTCTCTCATACTATATCAGAGTTAATGTCAGGTATAGACGCTATGTTAGCAATCGACTAATGCCTTTATGCAAAAACGATTGTTAAAGTTAAAGCATGTTTTAAAACTGGTTTTGCCATACAAAACTCTTTTGTTAAACCAACTTTAAGTTTAACAATCGTTTTTGTACAAGGAGGTTAAACGCTGGCAGTGTAACGACAAAATATTGCCTATTGCTCGGCTTATGTTACTGCACGTCTCAACGAGCAATAATTATTTCCGAACATAAGCAATAACGTCGGCAGAACAACAGTACAAGCTTATGTTCTAAGCTATAGAACACGCATTGTGGTATTGGACATAAATTTCAAAAATTCACTGTGTATGAATCGATATTTTTTGTGTTTATTTCAATTTATTCAATTTTAGTCTTAACTAATTTATTTATATTCATTTCATATAACGTTAAAAATTCTATATTTTTACCCCAGTCACAAATTTCTTATGTTTAATTTACACAAACAACAAATGTCTATGAATTTTGACAGCTTATGTTCAACATTATTTCTTCGAAATAAGTTTGAACAACTATTTCGGAATTTATTTGCAAATAAACGTTTCTTCGGTCCACACGTGAACATATGGTGTTGGAAATAGAATTTGACAGATGAGAACATAATTATTTCCAAGTTTATTGAGCGTGGAGACCCCCATTTAAGGGTATGGAAGACATACATACCAGAGAACTGGATGAGTTGATTCACTTTTGCTGTTCACTCACACTTTCAATGCTTTTGTTTTGTTTTCTAACATCATTATATACTAATGATGTTGTTTGCAGTGTTAACTCTCTAACAACTGACTGTAATTAAATAAAAGGCTTAATGCCTGCAGTAATAATGTATTTTTAATATACTGTGCGGAAAACCAGTAATTACATGACGATATGTATATGTTAACTCTTAATATGGAAAAATTTAACAAAGAAATTATCTAGTTAAACATACAATTTTTATTTATATAAACTTAATAATTACATACTGTACTGTGTATATTACTACACATTTTCAAGAGATCTTCCTTTTTCAAAGAAATTCAAAGTAATTAATTGCTAACAGGGGAACTTGTTTAACCGTGATGTTCACTCCACCGGTGCTAGCAGCTTATTACTACACTGAAAGAATTTTCGGCATAAATTCTATGAATTTCGACATTAATCTAATGAAAAATTCATTAAAATTCAACCTACGTCACCCTTCGTTGGATTAATAAAACCAGTTTCATCAAAATTATTTTATTGAAAACTTCATCAAATTTATTTAACAGTGTAATTAATGCAGTGCTATAACTTCATCGAAACAATAAAATAGTTTCATGAAAAGAATGAAATAAGTTAAATATAAAGGGGTTCCTTAATAATTAGAAAATATTGTTGTCATAAATCCAATAAAATATTCTTACGAAACCAAAATACCAACGAAGCAATTCCAATGAAAATCTTTCACAATATTCATGAAATTTTTATTGCATTTGTGAAATTATTATTAGATTTGTAAAAAAATTTTAATGAAATTGTTTCATTGGACTTATGAAACAAAATTCTTTCAGTGTAGATGGACTAACCAGTGCTAAACAAATCGTCGGTTGGTTTCTGGTTTGCTGCAGACTTAATGTATTTTGAATATACTGTGCCGCAAACCAATAATCAACCGACTAAATCTTACCACAAATTAGTAATAATTTTAAAATAATTTATTAACCCCCGACCAAAAAAGGGTGTTATAAGTTTGTAGTGTGTGTCTGTGTATCTGTGTGTCTGTCCGTGTCCACGTACAGCCCAACCGATTTTGATTTACAGGGAAATTATGTAAAAAACTCCGCAGGAAATTTCTCCCAGGGAACAATTCCAACTAATAGCAAATGATAGGGAAAACAAAAAATTCTAATTGGAGAAGGGAGAAATTTCCTGTGGAATTTTTTACATAATTGCCCTATTAGTTTTTTCTGTTTGAAAGGTGACTTGATCGAGATGGTTCTTAACCATGTTTGAAGAAAATCGGTCCAGGCGTTTAGAAGATGTCACATCTTTTCTAGATATATCGGGGGTTTTTAAAATTTTTAATTTTTGTTATTTTTAATTTTTCAATCAATTTAAAATTGTAAATGAACTTCTTTACTTTACATATAATATATATGTATGTACATACATACATACTTATCTATGAAGCTTTTGTATTAATTATATATGTACATATGTCTACGTAGTACTCGTGTATATTTTGTATGCAATCATGCTTCAACATTTCAGAATGAGTTAACAAAATATTTGTATGAACTTTGTATACAATGTATAACGATATGAGGTTTAATTCTGCATCATTTGGCCCTGTTCTATAAACCGAATCCGAGTAAATTTCTCGTTTTCAAAAAATTAACAATGTTCCTGCAGACGTGTTTAAAATCATACACAATAATTTTCTTTCAGATATGATATTTGGGAACCTACATAATAAAAAAATTTTAAAAAAATCTAAAACAAAACAAAAGCAATGTGAGTCCGATCACAGGGGAAATTTTGTATTAAAATCTCCACCCATAATAATTGGCATGAGATGGAGATTGTTACCCAATTGCCGTGCACCAGCTTCAGTGCAAGGCAACAGTACGTAATGAAGATATGTTATCATATAATATTATAAATTCTTTATAAAGACTGATATATATATAATATATATATTTTCAACAAATATTTGTCATTTAAAACGCTCTTTTATTTAAAAATTTATATTTATTTTATTTATTTTATATTTTTTAACTCTTTAACAAAATTATCCCCACTGGCAACACTTCACAAGCAATTTCCATTAAAATTAACATTACTCCTGAAGGTATGCTTTAAAATTCGGCTGATTGTATTTCTATGCAGCTGTTAAGTTTCTCTTTACTTTTTGTTGTCCGTATGATTACACTAATACACTCATACATAGCTCACACCGATTTGATAACGCATCTCACATCTTACTCAAAATTTGTGATTGTATTGTGAAAAAGATTTTTACACTCTAGCGTATAGATGTTTACACATAAAAAAAAAATCCATTTTTTGAGTAAATGAGCGGTATGTACTATATCTATTAAATGTATATACATACGTCTAAAAACGCCTGTCGCTCATTTTGGGAAAGCGTTTCGCTATCTTTCGATTCAGCGCTTACAATTTTAACGTACGCAAGTCGCAAAACAGATCAATAAGGTCACACTCTTTCAACACCAACCACATGCACGTTGCTGATGTGAATGACTTATCATTGCCAGGTAATTTTGCCTGCCCAGAACAGAGAATGTATTCGTACAACCATGCAAAAACAACATGGCTTTCTCGCTTGCAAAAAAAAAATCCATTTTGTGACGAAAAAAATTGGAAGAAATTCAATTTTTTTCCAAAAAGTTTTCTCAAAACGCAAGATCATCAATACATGTCTTTTCAATCGATATATATCGATATAAAGGTTAATAGTTAAATGGTAGAGAACTGGGGAAAGAATTAGATTTTTAGGTGCTTTTAACCAAGTTTTCAATCTTAATTATTTTCTAAACAAGAGCTAACCTCAAAAAACGGTTAACACCATTGGATTCAGCGTTTTCGAATTAGGTTTACCTAACGGGTCGCCGGCTTGATACAAAAAAAGTTTCGAATTCGAACACAGTATTATCATTATTATTATTATTTATTATTATTATTATTATTATCTATTATTATTGAAACCTGCAAGTTTTTCGTTATCTATGTACATATGTATGTATGTATGTATGGATGTACATACATACATATTTATATGTACGTACATATGCATACATGCATTAGTTAAACTATGAGTATTACATTAAATATTCATGGATGTTGCTCATCTGTCGGTTCTAATAGTCAGACCCGATGCTGACTTGAAAGATGTGTCCGTTGTGCCCTCCTCATAGGTAACCGCCGATACACTAGCATCATTTTCTTCTTGACTTATTGTTAAATTGTTTTTGCGACTATCAGTCGTCGTCGTCTGGTGCTTAGTTGTTGCCTTAGTTGATGTTTGAGTTAATTCAGAACATGTTGGATGGAAGAGTTGGAAAAGGCTGGAATGTTTGACAATTGGAGGAAATATTAAGCTGCTCATCGCTTTAAGCGGTCTAAACTTTTCGTGGGGGTGTTTTGTTCTCTGGTAGTGAGATGATGGATGGTGGTACGTGTAGTAATTAAGATGGTTATCATTGTTGGAATTTGGTAAATGATCAGAAGTTAGCGATAAATTTTGATGGGAGTCGTTGGAGATGGTGCTGGCGCTGTTTGTGTGCATGGAATGTATTGAAGGTCCTAAATCTCTTTGTGGTGAAGTAGAGGCTGAGGTGTTACTGGTGCAGGAACAGGTACGTGTTAGTGATTTTGCATTTAAGTTTAACGAGTTTGCAGCTTGTGTTGATTTACGAAATTTCGGCTTGTGACCTGGTGAAAGCGGAATCGATACCGTATCTATTATATAAATGGATGCATTGCTTAAGCACCCGTTTGAGTTGGAAATTTGCGCAGGCTTTTGGCTTTCCCTAGGACTTTGAGGATGGAGTTGATTTGGCGTTAAAGGTGAGGTGTTGCATGGTGCTTTAATTTCATTATTTGGTGTTGAGGAGTTTGAATCCTCCTTCTTTGGTATTTCATAATCGCTTTGCGAATTTGGTGTACTTGGCGGTCTATCGTCATCATCAGACCGTAATTTATCCCTCATGGCATATGCTATTAAAGATTTACTTAGTGCATTGTGATCAATACCTCTTGCTTGGTGTTGACTTGGTAAAAATATTTCTTCGAAATCATTGTCATCACGAGTTGGTGTATATGTGCAATTGTTGTAGGAAAATGGACTTTCATAGCCTTCTAGTTTGATCTGTGACTTTCGTTGATGTCTAGGTGGTGGTGTTGGCACTATCGAATCTGCATCACCAGGAAATATATAATTAACTTCTCCCAACTCTGCTCCACTCGAAGCTTCCATAATATTCCATATATCCCTCTCAATGTCGGTAGTAACAGAAGCGACGGCAGCTACAGTTTGATGTATATTACTTAAACAGGGTGTTACTATGCCACATTTAGATACCATTTGTTTATTTTTCAGGGATTGCTGCTGCTGTTGCCGCAGCCAAATTGGGGAATCTAAAAGAAAACAGAAAATGTATGAGTGCACGAGACCATAATACATATACATATATGTATATCTTACTTATATAAATTCTAGTATGCATAGGATTCCTCATGCTAAGGTCCATCGATTGAAGACGTTGCTGTGAAGCCAATGAGTAACGGTGTTGGGCATCTAAGGTTTGATTGACTTCTATGCCCAATACTTTAAGAATGAGATTTTTCAATGCCAACCTGAAGTCTTTCAAATGATAAGCATATAATACTGGATTAACTGCAGAATTGAGATGAGAGAGTATAATGCAGAACAGGGTTAACTTAGAGTGTATTGAACACGATGGACAGAAGGCCTTAATGCAATTAATCGTGTATAGGGGTATCCAACATATCATAAAGAATAGTACAATGATCGAGAGATTTTGTGTGGCCTTGACATCACGCTTCCGAGCAGCACCTAATACTCTTAACATTGTGCCACCGTGGCATGGTCTTACTGGATTTACTATCTGCGATATCGAAGATCGGCGACTATTGTCACTAACAGGATTCATAGTGACAATTTGACGCACTTGTTTTATGATCACCCTATAAATGTGTGCATAAAATGCCAACATTAGTAAAGCCGGCGTTATTATAGTGGCAAAATATAAAAATACTAAATAATTGTAGTCCATGACCTCAACAAATAGACAAGCTTGATTGTCATCGACTGCTGCGTGCCATCCGAAAAGAGGTAAAAATCCCACCACAGTTCCGGCAACCCAACACATTGATATAATGACTGAAAGAGAAATATTGAGACAAATACATACTTTCATAAGTAAATAATAAAATTTAAATTAGTTTTTTTTATGGGAATTTTTACAATTTAAGTTTAATATTTGTTAACGCACTAATAATCCCAAATTATTATTTTACTTATTTATTTTAGTTATTTAGTTGTTCTAAGAAATTTTGGGTAAAGGTTCCCTGGTGATCTGCATTAGCCACAGTGAAATGCGCATAGGATCCAGCTAAACCCATAATTAAAATATATTTTACTAAATAAGTAAAATAATAATTTGTGATTATTAGTGCGTTAACAAATCGTCGGTTGGCTTCTGGTTTGCTGCCGACATAATGTATTTTGAATATACTGTGCCGTAAACCAGAAACCAACCGACGAAATGTTAAACTTAAATTGTAACCATTCGTGTGTGATTTTAGCTAACTTCCTTATTCTTAGGCTTGTTAAAAAATCTTGAATATTTGCTTGTTTTGTAGGTTAAGTGTTTATATGAATTTTGTTCCTCCTTCGGTATTTTTGATATAAAAAAATTATATTTATTTGTTCATTAATAATTACTTTGTATGGGTGGAATACCCATCTCCTCCCTCCTATACTCCCAAGATTTTGGTGGAACATGCAGCTTGATTTAAGACATATCCACATGAAATTTAGTGTGCCTCACTATTGTAGGAAAAATAATAATTACTTCATATGGGGGATACCTAACCTGATCAGACATCCCGCTTTAGACGGGATTATCCCGCTTTTCGTATGCCGATCCCGCCTCGAACTATTATCCCGCTTCTTAGATTTTTATTAAAAAGTAACTGATAAAAATGCATTCAAAATATTTTAAAGTGTAGATATTGCTTAACTAGCCAAAGCCCTGTGTGATACACCTCATAATATACGTTATGAGATGGAAAGAAACAACTTTTTCATCAATTGTCCAATCCCAATTATTTTCTATCATCGGTAGACTTAAAAGTTCAAATTTGATCAAGTTTGCAACAGATATTAATTTACTTCGGAGGTTACACACTTTTTCCTCCATTATTGACTCGTTTTTATAATACAATTCTCGTTGTTGGCGTTACTGCTCACGAACAAATAAATTTTTTTTGACTGTTTCGGCTTCCACGATGTCTTGAAATAAATGTTGCTTCTATGTGGGAAGCAGCATGCCAACTTTAGGCATTAAAAAATTAATAGCCTATTGCTCCTTCTAGACCAAGATCGGTACACATGTTTAATTTGAATTTTTTTTTTTTGTAAAGCATCGCACATTATAAAAATCATTACTTAAACAAAAATTCACGTTTCTTGCTGCAGTAGATGCAAAAATGCTATATATGGGAGGTACCACGCCAAATTATTTTTATTAATACGCAAATTAAAAAAATAGTGAAATTGGTGCGATTACCAACGAAAGACATTTGATTTGATTGGATTTGATTTTTATGTACATACATATCTGTGGAAAAAATGAAAAAGTGCTCAAATCGAGATAAGCTGATTTTGAGTTAATGGTACCTCCGTAATTGGCATATTCTAAAGTACCCCTGGGCAAAATCTCAACGAATGTGTTCGATTTTTCAAGAAGTTATAGCACAATGACTTGCGGCTTATCTTTTTTCGACTTCTAAGCTCATTTGGAATAATAGCTTAATTTATGTTATACTTTTGGTATATTTTAGATTGAATGTATTATCTACAGTGTATAGGAAGATGTTTATTAAAAAAAATAAAGTTTAACGGAGAATTTCCCAATTTAACTGTACAAACAATAAATTTCTGAAAATCGAGTACTACGCTTAAAACTGTTCTCCTGCAAAACAGTCAAATATGACTTAAGCACTTTTTCCTTATTGAAACTGTATTCCCTAAGTAGGTGCAAAGCTGTGTATGTTTATATTACACATCCCGCTTTTTAAACGACATTTATTTTTAAATCCCGCTTTTTGTCTGTATTTTCTTCAAAATCCCGCTTTTTGATCGCTCATGTCCCGCTTTTTGCAAAAACCATCTATCTGGTCATGTTAGGGATACCAGTCACCCCCCATTTAGTTGGAGCATGCAGTTTGTTCTAAAATATTTTATATTCATATAAAATTTATTGACTCTCACTATTGTAATTGTAGAGATATTAATTGATTTGCGAAAAATGGGTCTTTTTGCCCACAGTGCTTCGCATAATTCAGTGCTTTCCGGTCTTTAATTGCTAGCAAAGTAACGCGTGACGGCCTTAAAATATTTTCCTGCACTTGTAGAAAAAAAAAAAACACCAAAACCAATTAATAATCAGAAATAGATAACGTCACAAAAGCACAAGAAATATGTACGTCAGTGGTTTGCATATACATACATACATATGTATGTTTGTATGTATTTATGTATGTATGTAAATAGGAATATGAGTCACTTGTCTCATCATCTGATAACGATTATATTACGAGTAACATTGACTAGCAGCAATGATGACTATGATGAGCACTTATCATATCAATTGAAAGTTAGTGGAACCACACACACACCCACTTTCTATGATTTGAATGAAACGAGAGCGATATCCTATTTGTAATTACGCGTAATTGTTGCAGTTAATGTTTTATAGTTTCCAAGCACGAATATAAATTGAAAAGAGAAATACGACGAAATTAATTCTTGTAAGGTTGTCGACCTTTAATTATTCTATTATCCACTGGAATTTAATCGGAGTGAATTTTTGTTATGCTAATTAAATCTAAATCATTAGTTATTGGGGGTAGAGTTTGAGAATTTTCAAGAAAATTAATTTCAGCTTACTGCACCGGTATCAATAATAAATATAATTTTAAAATTTTTGTTAAATAAAGCTGTTTGTATTTTCCCTAATGACATTATCATTGCTAATTTGACTTGCTTAGATTTCTTCTTATTTTGTGTTTATTTTTACTTAATTTGTAAAGTTGGTTGTGCCATCCCAGCAACAAATTTCAGGTGCGATTTCAAAACATTTATGAGAAAATTTGATGTTTCTTTAATACAAAATTTATTTGTAACTGTTGAAATTATTAACTCATTCAATATAAAACACGCATTAACTATTACTATGTACAGCAGTGATGCCATTAGGATACTAAAGATACATTTTTCGCATCTTTTGATGACTTCAGATACCATGTATAATTCTGAAGTTGTTCGTATCTTTTGAATCTGTACGCAAAATGCACAGAAACTTTTTTATAACATCCCAATTGAATTTGAATGAATTTGTTTTGATAGCATCCAAAGATAGTTACATATATTTAATTTGAAGTTTGCTTACTCTAAGAAAAATGCGTGTGTAGTGTAAAAAGTAGTACATGAATCGTGAAAAATTAGGACAGAAGAACAGAGAATCTGAGCATTTGCCAGATACACTACACAAGTTCACTGTATAGTTTTCAAACTTGAGCAAATATTAAAATCGTTTTCATATTTACTAAGTTCACTATGTGAATAGTACAATCACCCCAATACACTACACAAACGCACTGTACAGTGGCAGACTTGTGCAGTGAATTTGTGTATTGTATGGCTGACATTACATGATATCATTTTCTTTACAATATTCATTAAATATGAAATAAAAATGTGATGTTGATAAATGTTAAACGTTAAAAATGAATTTTCAAACTTTTCCCAAAATGTATCTTTTTGTGAAAAAATTTATCTTTTTAGAAAATAAAATGTAACTTTCTCGAAATTTCACTGGCAACACTGATGTACAGGCAAATCTCGGTAGAACGAATCTTGCTTTAGCGAAAGTCCAATATAACCAACGTCCAAATATTTTACATTAACAACCTTATATAGCGAATAATATCCTAATTTTATACTGGATATAACGAATGATAAAGAAAAAATCGTAAAATAAAAACAAAAACTTTGCAAACATCATATTTCTAACATTTAGTTCTACTTTATATAGCAAATGTTTTGATAAAGGTGTGCTCTGTATAACGAAAATATTAAACAAAATCTACAGCAGCATTTAAAAAAAAAATTGTGGTAAAGTTAATTTGTATTTGGTAGCTTTAAAAAAAAATGCCCTGATTCTTTTCATTGTATTGCATCATGTCTACAGTAATAAAAGTTAAAATAACACTTGAAAACAACTTTGCGATATAAGGAATGGGCCTGACATTATATCGTTCGTTATACCGGGATTTGCCTGTATATAGTACGATATTTAAGTTTGCTCTTCCATATTCTTATACATATTTGATAAGTGTGAAGAATGAATAATGTTTACTTACCAATAGCGGTTTTGGTGCGTACATTCCTTGAATATGCCATTGGATATAATATGGCCCAGTAGCGATCTACGGACACGGCGACTAGACAAAATATTGATATGGTACAGAGTACAACCAGCAGGGAAACAGTAAACAGACAGGCATGCAAATTGGTTGGTAAGCCAATGGAAGCCATAATTGCAAACGGTACTCCCAGAGATCCCACCAGAAAGTCTGCAATGGCCAAGGAGACTATGTAGTAGTTAGTGCGACGTCTTAATTTGCGCTCTCGCTGGAAAACTATTATGACCATAAGGTTGCCAATGATCGCAAAAATAGCAACAAGAATTTCAAATACGGTGTAGGGAATATTCAATTCGTGGGATATATCATCGACACTTGTCTTTTTTGTTGGGTTGAATGGTGCTATGGGCAGCAAATAGTTCAGCGAACGATTGTTGTAATATTCATAATCCGTAAAAGAAAAGAAACGAAATTCTGACATTTTTAATTCAAGTAGGGGGGGGGGGGAATTTGCTTATTTGTTTCCGACTAAAACTGTCTATATATTGGCACTAGTCTAAGCTTATTTAACAAAGAGTAAAGTTGTTTATATTTCAAATGTTCACTAGTTACTTTATTTCATTGTTGCTTTACAATTAATTAAATAAGTAATTGCCTCCTTAATATTATTTAGTATTTTAATTTGTTTTTACTCTTTTTATTCTGCTTTTCTTTATCGCTTTTACTATTTTCTCGTTTCGTATACAACTTTTAATTTTCTTTTGTAATGTTTTTGTTGTTGCCTTTGTGTCACAGTCTTCAATTTTTTATTGTTGCTGTAGCACAATCTTGACATGTTCGATATTTGTTTACAATTTAAACGTTCTTGATTGGCCATTGTTTGTGGCTGATATTAAGGCATGCATACGATTTCAATTTCATCTTAATGTTGACGACACAGTTATCCGAGTTTGCAGCTGCAACAGGTCTCTTAGTTTTTGGACGTTTCATTAGTTTGTTGTTAAATTATGGCACGCGTTTATTGCTTTGTTATGAGTTCATCTAATAAAGAAAGAGAGGCACAAATGAAAATGTGATATTTAATTCAAATATTATTCTATGAAAAGGTGGCCTATGACTCAAAAAACAGAACGAAGGAGAACAACTACCGAGAAACTGACGAAATGCATTAACAGCTGATTTCTAGAAATTTTGTTTTTGAGTCATAAGCCACCTTTTCATAGACCGGGTCACATATATATATAATTTAAAAAATTCACTTGCTGTTGGCTTATCAAGTCTAGATGCATTTCATTGCTGCTGAGCAACACATCTGTAGACTTTAAACACAATTAAAAAAGTTTTGAATTCGTACTCATTTTGACACGCTTTAAATAAAAAAAATTACATTTCTTAATCAGGCTTAAGTTCAGTAATTTCAATTCTTATTGAATGAAATATTTTTATTAATTAATGTGAGTTTCTAAAGAAGAGAAGAAAAATTAAACTAGACTTTATTAGCAGGGGGAAATACAGATATTTTTCTGTACAGCCACGCACTTCATCAGCACCCATGTCTATCTACTGGGGTAAATTTTCAATGAAATGGAATATGGGAAATGATTCTTTAGAAACTCACATTAATTAATAAAAACATTTCATTCAATAAGAATTGAAATTACTGAACTTAAGCCTGATTAAAAAGAAATTATTTCTGATTAAAATTCACTACAGCTCAATTAAATCTAAATATGTCTCACAAAAAAATAAAAATTTTAAAATAAATTTAGTATTATGATTAAAATTTTAACGTTGCGCGTATTAGTATTAAATTTTTGTATCATTAACACGTTAATTATACGCCACCGAGTAATGTGTAATTCCACATGTGTGCAGAAGCAAATTTAATATCATCTTTCAAGAGCTCAATTACATTCAATTTGTCATAGAAGACACACATACATACGTATGACATACATACATGTATGTTTGTATATTCCCACAGAAAAAAAGAAGAGTGGTGACTTAGGACACCCGGTTATAGCTTTGCTGCTTAGTTATGTATATAAAATTTCATGTATGATATAACAATGCAATAAAATTATATTGGGCTTAATTACGAGTGTCGTATTTCTATTACGCCTACAACCATTTTGTGCTAGATTAAAGACAAAATGTTGCATTGTTCTTTAGTCTAGTACAAAATCGTCGTAGTCGAAGTCGTAATACGACACTCGTAATAATGACCATTATATGATGATGTCAAATTCTCTGGAAATATTTAAAAAAGTTTCCATTTATTTATTTTCTAGCGACGTCCGACTACATTAATGTAGTTTTTGTGGCCGCTGGCAGCTGTTAGCCGGCTTACAGCCGATCGGCTCTGTTCTCTAGTTTGTGCTCATGAGCAAAAACAAAACAAAAACAAATTGAGCAATTGTTCTCATTGTTTTTGTTGTTTTTGGCTCACTAACTTCAAAGCAAGAAACAGAACAAAATCAAACAATTGCTTTTAAGTACAAAGAAATCAAAACAAAAATAAATTTATAACTGTAATAGTGTCGTTTATTTTTTTTACAAAAATCACGACCTAACTCCTGTATCGCGCATTAAATAGCAAAGCTATAATAATCTCATGGCACTAAATTAATTGCATCATATTTTCTGTAATGGTAATGTATTCCAATTGAAGCGGCACAAGGTTGGCAATTACCAACTTACCGTTCCGACAATCATCTTTTTTGAAAACATGTAAGAAACATAAGTTTTTTCAAATTCGAAAAATCATCTTAGATCCCCTTTGAGTTTTAGCAGAGAAAAGAAAAAAGAATAAGAGTGATTGCATACTTTGATGAACTCGCAATGTTGCATTGGCTTCTTCTATTTTTTCCTTCCTTATGTATAGTTACTTCGTGGTAAATTGAACATTTGTGAAAGTAAGCTTTGCGTGTGCAGAAGTGAAAGAAAATTAGAAAAGACGCCGCACTGACATATCTGTACCCATTTAGCTTTATCATGAAACAAATAGTCAACAACTTTTGTAAATGAATGATTTTATTCATGATAAATTTCCAGATAAAACGAATTCAAAGACAACAATAAACGAAAATTATATAATATTTTGAGTAAATCTTATACTATATATTTTTCTTTATTTTAAAATATTGATGCAATACGTGTGTATCGTCGTTTGTCATGAATAATTTTAAATCATTGTAAGTGTTCGGTTTTCCTTTTCCACTAAGAAGAGCACACATAGCAAACAGAATGTTTCCTAATTAAATTTCCAACACATGTAATGATATGTTCGACTTTTAAGTCTAAAGGGCTTCAGACACGATCAAAATGCTTAACAAGCATGTTTATAGTATGAGTGAAAATTTGTTAGTATGTGTAATGAAAAATCAAAAAATTAAAATTTTTTGCCACTCTTCTTGCTGTCACATGTTAATTTTTAATGTTAATGTTTACCCATCAAGCCCCATCATATTTTCATTATAAATACATTTTCATTGTGAAGATGGATACCAAAGCGAAAAGTACAAAATTAAACTAAAATTTAATGCTTGGTGGGTCATAGCACACGTACACAAACTTGACAGCACGCATTTTGATCGTGTGTAGAACCCTTAATATCCAACTTTAAAAATAAACAGTATTCCCAACATTTAAAAATTATAAACATACATGCATACATATATAAAGCTACCACATAATTTTTTTTATATCTTCCGCTTTTGTCAAAAAAAAAATCGTAAAATTTTATCAAATGGATTTTTATAGTAACAATTTACATACATCTCACGCATTTTTGCTTGGCTATTTTATTGTCTCTCTGATGTTTATTCTTGTTCAGTGTTGCCATAGTTTGCTAACTTAAAATCTTCAGGTCGACCAAAAAAATCTTTTTTTTTTTAATAATTTTACTCAAAGAATATTAATGAACGCAGTTTAACCTAAAATTCAGCTAATATCTGTGCTAAAAGTATCATATATCATATTTTCAAAAATCTTATTTTCGTTAAGAAATCTTTTAACATCTAGAAAAACCTATACTTACATGTATGTACCGACGGTACGTTGAATAAGTAAAAATAATTAATGTGATGATCGTAGAAGATAAGCTAGAATAGTTAAACATACTTAGGTAGAGTGATATAACTTCGTGCTAACCTGAATAGAAAATGAAAAAGCAGAAAATGAATAGTGATGCTTACAAATGTATTTACCAAAGTAGATCAATAATTGTATACACACTATAATAATTCCTCATATTCCATTTCATACTAAATTTGAGTTAAAGAGCTGATGGTAATAACAATCTCTACCCCAGTAGATAGACATGGGTGCTGATGAAGTGCGTGGCTGCACAGAAAAATATCAGTATTTCCCCCAGTTAATAAAGTCTAGTTGAATTTTTCTTCTCTTCTTTAGAAACTCACATTAATTAATAAAAATATTTCATTCCATAAGAATGGAAAATATTGAACTGAAAGTCCGATTAAGAAATTATTCCTGATTAAAATTCATTCTAGTTCAATTAAATTTCAAATGATGTCTCATCTTGAAAAACTTCAAAAATAAGATAAATATTCACATATGGTAACACTGTTCTTGTTACTCATCTTATTACAGACTAGTGTGTATGCCTCATGAAGGAGTTTAGGTTGGAAACAAAATCTTGAAAATATATTAACTATCCCCCTTATGCAAAAACGATTCTTAAACTTAAATTTGGTTTAACAAACGAATTTTGCATGGCAAAACCGGTTTTAAAGCATGCTTTAACTTTAACAATCGTTTTTGCATAAGGGCATATATCTTTAAATGTATCTAATATTCGAGGGCAGCTTTGTGAAAATTTTCTTATATTATTTCAGTGTCTTTAGTATTTGAATTGAGACTTGTGTCTGGCAGACATGGCCAACAGGGCAGCAGCTGTTTGTATGTGCAACAAAATGAATACGACAACATATTAACTATACCTATTCTTGGATAAGTTTTATTTTTATTAAATTGCGTTGACACATTTTGCCTGACATATTTTTGTGAAATTATTTTTAAACTTGTCCCTCTTTAATATTCAGCACTTATTGTTTATTATCCTGTGCAAGTTAATAAACAAGACATGAAATTGTACTTTAGTGTCGGAAATTATATTCATGAACACAGAGAGTACGTACATATACACATCCATATGTATGGCAGTTTGTATGTATGTATTCTTACTATGCAAATTGCAGTATACTTTATATTAATTTTTATATTTTTAATTATTTTGTCCTTAACAACAGTCTCTTGGATATGAATCATGCATTAGCATTTTCCATTTTTTTAATGTTAAGTGTTAGCTCAATATTAATTTAATAAAATGCAAAAATTATGCCCTAGGATCGGTATTATGCAGATCTCTGATATGCACATCATAACATAAGCGGTTTTAAAATAAATTTTTCTGGAAACACCCTTAGCTTATCCTAAATCTTAAGAATGACTCCCCATTGAGGTGGGTTCAGTCTATGTGAAGTATTTTCTTCTTAGTTATTTGCTTTTGTTTTTTGTTTTATTGCTTTGTTTATTTAGTGTAAGAAAAACATCACGTATTTAACGCTTTTTTCATTTTCCTTAATACAAACTGGTTTTTGTTCTTTACTAAACAGAAAAAGTGTGTTAAGCAATAAGAAAACATTGTCTAAAAGCCGTGACATTCATAAAAGTATCAATTTGGTGTCACAAGAGTGAGTGATGTTGGAATATATTCTGATGTAGGATCAAGTTCAGAGTCCAACAAATAAATCAAAAGCGTCAACATACTTCCTTAATAAATATGACAGCACACTCGCATCTTATTACAGAAAAAAATTCGGTTCGTTCGATAGTACTACCAAAGGATAGTAAGACGCTGTACTGAGTTTGCGGATTTGGGTGACCAATTTTTTTATGGGCCTCCAAAGAGTTCGAAAATCAGTGCGCCCTAAAAAATGGTGTCATTAGGTTTTGGCTAACAGCGAATTCAGACTTGGTGATAGGTATGAACTATATATAGCAATAATGTATCTAAAAGTCTATCAAACAAATCTTAAGGAAAAGTCTTCGTTTGTTGCATAGTGTTATTTTTCTCTTAACTATGTGTAATACCATGTTCACACTTATGGTCTTGAACTTGTTTAGGGCAAGTGCTTTAAAAAACTAAACACAACCGTTCACATTACATTTGAGATGTTTAAGGTTGACGTCTTGTGAGTAAATTATTGTATTTGTAAAAAATTACGAACAATTATTCTTTTTTATTGGTTTATTATTTTCAAATAACAAATGTTTTTGTAAATAATTTAGTATTTCTTCACTAATTACTTGTTTACCAAATGATTTTTCACATGACGCCATTTAATAACAACACAAAGATGCCAGAGTTATCAAAAAACGCACTGAACATACTCCATTTGCGTGTTTAAGAAAGTGTTTAAATCTTAAACACTTCATTTGAGATGTTTGACAAAACAAGTCAATGTATGGTAAAACATCTCAAAATCGTCGTGTTTAAGCTCTTAAACACGAATAAGGCGTTAAACACATTTAAAAACATAAGTGTGAACATAGTATTAATTTTATACTACTAGGTTATTTAAAAAAACAACCCGCGAAGGGATTAGCTTCTCTGCGGAAACACACAGAGGCTAGCATCGCTACTACTCAGCCACAGCGGCAACCCCTGTAAGTAATTTTCAAGTAATTTTCATGATAAAATATCATACCGGAGTTTGCTAAGAGCGTACAAATTTGTATGAAAACTATTCAGACCGGAAAGGTTGTTTGTTTCTAGCGATAGTTCATTATAACTGGTGTTCGTTATAACCGAGCTGTACTATTTTTTTCTATTTCTCTTATAGGCAAATAATTTTGGTACATATTATGATCATGTTTAATAATATAATATTTTACGAGCGCTATAACACTGCGATTGTATGGTAAACGGTTGAGAAGGTTAAACATCCATCCATCGCAGTGTTACCATAAAAGGGTTCACACAATCACTCATCCCTAGTATACATGTTGCAATCACAGCAACATAATCATCTAACAATATGCGGACGCCAAAGCTTCTAGAAAATATCTTTGCATTTATTTCCAGACAAAGAAAAACCTTCAAAAAAGCAAATTTTCGCTTCGTTTGACACTATTTGTAACCCTTAAAATGTTTGGAGCTTTGCTCTTCCCCATCTGTAAACAACACAAATAAAAAGTCCAGGAAAAACTTTTGGCTCACGTAATGAAAGGAAAAGCAATTATTAAAATGGCTTCGTTTGAAATGGATTTTTGTGTTTTATTTGTGTTATAATTTTATTAATGTCGTCGGTGGTAAAAATGGTCCATATCATTTGATTAAAAATTGTTTAAACGTTATTAGATTCCCTGTGGTTTTACTGTAAAAACCTTAAACATTCGCATTTTTATTTCTATATATGTCCTTATAAGATTTTCAAGGTTGCTTGCCGATGCTTTTTTTTTTTGAATACAGTCGCTGATTGTTGTCCTTAGTTAAACTTTATTTTCCTTGTTGTTGAAACAGTTTTTGGCAGGATTTTTATTTGTTTCCATTTAACTTTCAGAAACTTATGTTACATATTTCCACAAATTGAAAAATAAATAGAAAACCACAAATGCATAACTTTAAGTGAAAGCTGGTAATGTAATAAGAAGTTTTGTATAAAATTGACATTGATTACTAGCGCAATCATGCTTGGATGATTACTGTGCAATTGAAAATTTAAAAAAATATTCAATATACATATATATTCAATATTAGTATGTTCTTGACGAAGATAAGTTTCCAAACGCTCTAAATAAGGACTGCCTACAAAGATAAGGCAGCTAATACTAGTGCCATTTTACAAAAAAATGCTTGCATCATATTTGTTTACAATTTGTTTGCATAAAAAGTGCAAACTTTATTGAAAAATATTTATTGCAAATAAAATTAAAATGCATATTTCCACGTGATTGTTTAAATACATATGGGCATTTCTCCGAGAAATTCCACTTTTTTGTCCCGTGCGACAGCAAGCAATTAATCTTGTATTTCTGAACAACGTGACTCGAGTTTTCTTAAAGTTTACCTAACGTAGAGTTGCTGACGGCATATAAAGAAGTAAAAAAAGTTTTCTTTGAAAAAAAACAAGCATATTTGCTTGGTATCGCACGCTACAAAAAGTTGACATTCCTGTGGAAATGCCCATATGATAAATATGTACGACAAAATTTATTATTATTATTTATTTATTTCCAATCAAATTACAATGCATTGATATTCCAGGAATAGTTTATTATTGAGGCTCAAGTTACTTAAAAAATATTTTGAAAGAAACAACAAGTGCTTGTGCAAGGACGAAAAAAATATTTTTGGAAATGTTCGCGAATTTCGAAAACTTTTATCGCCATTCATTTCTTCTATTGTGCATATTCATGTGGCAAGTTGCTAACGATCTGATTTTGTTTTAATACAGTGTTCGTCTATACTTGTATAGAAAATACTAGCTGGTGCCTAAATCTGGACCAAAAACTCGTTGTGTTTAGTAACTGATACAAAGTCACTTTATTTCGTATGTTCTTTAACTAAACGTGTACGTTCCTTCTATAATTCTCATTGAAAATCAAATCAAAATTTCTTATTTTGTATAAATTTGAAAACGGGCATATTGTGCAATAACCACTAAAAAGCTTAAGCGACACATTTTTGGACCTCGTTCTTTTGACGAAAATCGATGACTTACGATCACAAATAACCGAATTTCTTGAAAAAATTAAGGGCAAATTTCACGATGTTGACAACGTTCGACTTATCGCACACTTACATTTGAAACAACAATAAAATATGAAAATTTGTTTTTGTTTTGAATGTAACCCTACGTCTACACCTGATATATTTTTATCATGACAAATGACAGATTCCATATTTGACCTTGTCCGAGAAAAGGGACCTAGTGTGTCAAAATGAAGTTTTGAGAAAAACTCATTTTCATCTTATTCTGCACCCTTTTAGGTGTACCAGAATACACTCTAGGTCCCTTTTCTCGGAGAAGGGTCACATATAGAAAAAAGAGCTAACATAAAAAAATTATTTTTCAATATAAAGTTTGACTTTTGTTATGATAAAAATATATCAGGTGTAGACGTAAGGTAAGAGTACGACAAGTCGAACGTTGTCGACATCGTGAAATTGGACCCCTAAGTTCGAAAATTATCGCTTAAGCTTTTTTTGGCGGTTATGGCACGAAAAAATATGCTTTTTATTTCGTTAAAAAACAAAAGATCTATAAGAAGAATATGAAAAACTCAACACAGCCCAGTGTTTTGACTTCCAAAAAAAAAAAAAATACGCATGCCAACTGCAATTACAATATATGACTAATTATTATATGGCCATTTCCACGATTTGGAACGTGGCCGTCATAGACATTTAAAGTGCAAAAGTCGAAATAAAACGGATTTTTATTTTGACAATAAAAGTAATTTATAGCTCTAAATTAGCCATACGTTTTAAGTTTATTTATTTTTTCCAAGGCATATGCATTTGACAAAAACAGAATTTGTTCTTTTCAGCCAACGATTAAAACGCTGATTTCAGCGAAAGCTGAAGCAATATTTTAATATGACTCATTTTAGAATGTTGTGCGTTAATGCTTCTTTAAAATCGTTTTGATATTACCAAAAACTAATTTTTAGTTTTTTTTAAATTAAATTTTAATCAAAGTCACACGTGACATTTTTTTTTTCAATATGATATTTATATTGTATTTTTACCAAATTATTATTAAACAAGCTTAGTAAAAATGCTTTCAAATTAACAGAAGTGTTCAACTACTTTTAATTTTGTCTTTGTCTCTTGGCAACGCACTCTTCATTTTTTTACAGCTTGCCTTTTTAAAGCTGGTTTGGTGCTAGTTCGGTATTTCACATATCTGGTAGCTTCTTCAGATTTTTTCCTTTACGTATGCAATCATTTAGTCTTTTCACCTCAACCATATAATTTTTTCCTAAACCCAACGCTTTCCACTTTTCCAAACCATTCTAATCTTTACATGTTTTTCAATTTATAGTTTTGCAATACTATTTCATCTACCTTCAATTGTTCTCTCCACCATTTGTAAGCGGTTTTTGTTCAATTAAGTTTAAATAATTTAAGACTATGCACAATTTTTTTTATTAATTTTATATTTTTAGATTTTACACTTACGATGTCGCTCGTGACCAACATTATATAATTATCACAAATCTCTATATTTAAAAAAAAAAAACTTTTTTTATTTTAATTATATTAAATATCTCTGGTTATACTGAATATCTTATGAGCTTTCTGAGTGCACTTTCTACGCACTGATAACAAATGTTGATTTTCAATGTTGCACGTGACATCAAAATATGTAATGAAGGAAGAACTAACAGTCTTATGCATACTTTTTTTCCTCTTATATAACCAATTAAATTTTAGAGATGATGCATCACTACAAAACGTACAGAATAACTATCAAAACGAAGAAGCTTGCTCTTTTGTAACCTTGCGTTCGAATATTTTGAAATGGATTATGTATAAATGTAAAATTTTTCTGCATTAGTTACATTTTATCGGTTCTCTATCCATATAATGTAACACAAAGTGTTTCCTTTCCAATAACTTAATTTTTCGGTGGAAATGCCCATATCAATGATCATATATGCATGTCTATCTACATATGTACATATACAAAAATTATAAATCTTATTTTATAATTAAAAATCGTATGTGGTTTCTAAAAGCTTTATGCTTTCATTTATTTACGTTGATTAAAAGTATTCTCAAACTTAAATTTTCTGAAATGAATATTAAGGAAGTTACGAAAAACGTGTGGTATATAATGATTTTTGTCTAAATTAATAAAAATATACTGAGTGCAATGTTTGCTGTAATAAATTGTTTATAGTGTTTTCTCAAATCAATAAAAAAAAAACTATAAACAAATAATGTACAATAGTTTTATTAATTCAATAAACAATTATAACACTTTACCACCGAGTGTGCCTCCAATTAAACAATACAACGTATAAATTTATTGCCAATCATGTCATTCATGACTACTTAATAAACTGCCGACTTTTCATTCCCTCACCCTCCCCTCACCCTCCCCTCACCCTCCCCTCACCCTAACCATGCCGTCCATTCTGTCATGTGGAATTATTTGCGTGTAAATATTTTTAGCTCAGACTAGCAAAAAAAAAAAATAAAAAAATAAATAAACAAAAACTAACAAAACAACAAACAAAGACCGAAGATATAATCAAAATTATTTGTAAAATTTTAATTGAATCGATTGTATGAAAAATGATTGATTCTTATCCATGTGCGAATATACGAGTATTTTCTTCTTCTCTTATTTTTAACTGGCAACTGCTGCGACAAGTAATAAAGTGTCGACCGACGTGCATCTGGTTCTGTAAGCAGATCACGTTCCAATAGTACGAGTAACTACAATAGAATCAACAATCAACTGAATATACATACAAACATACATACATCCATGCAGATGCACAATTCATGCATATGTTTATATTATGTGTATGTATGTATGTATGTATGTATGTATGAATGTATGTGCATAACACATTTGGGCATGTACGCACGTTTGTCTTTTTTGGTTGCAGTGTTTCCCTGTGAGGCCTTCAATATGCATCAATTTACGACGAGAATCAAAATTGCTTCGATTTCTTTAAAATATAATCGTTAATTAAATATTGTATGTTATTTATTATGTTCACATGCATAAATTAACTTGTTTAATTTTGGAATGTAAACTTGTGTGAGGAATTATTAAAAGCCAGAAAATAATTTTGCATTACCTACATATGTATGTACATATGCAAAAGTTTATTGAACTTCTAACTAGTTGTGTTCCTACAACTGGGACGAACGACGAATTTCATCCACGTCGACGAATTCGTCGATAAGAATTCGCTGCGTAAAGTCGTCGTGTAAAGTACAGTAACGACGAATTTAATCAGCGAATTCAGCTCTTATGGTAGGTACTAGGGATGGGCAAATGGAAAAAATTTATCGATATATATCGTATCGATATTTTTGAACAGCATCGATATATATTTTTTTAAAACATCGATATTTCGATATATCGATATTTTTTGCCCACAAATGTTGCAATAATCTTTTAAGTTTAAAATAAATACACATACTAAAATATCGCGCCATAACCGCCAAAAAAGTTTAAACGACATCATTTTGAGAACTTAATATTTTGTTAGCGATTTTAAATGTTAACATGCTTATTTATAAAAATTATTGGGGCTTTGCAAAGCTTTTTAAAACAGATTTCCATAAAAAAATTTCCTTATTAAGCCTTTAGAAAGCCTTAATAATTTTTATAAATAATGCTCTTAATAATTGTTTTATGAATGCTCAGTGCTGAACACTTCAAATTTCATCGTTGCAGAATACGAGAAATATGTACTAGGCATCCATTAAATAATGATTTAATATTTAGAGAAATCGTGAAAAACTATCTAACTTAAATTTTAATGAACTCTAATAGTGAAGAAAACCAAAGCTGATATTGAGCTCCTTAAGGCTTCATTAGTCTTTACTTTCTGTTGCCATTCTGTGTCTAAGTTTTAATTGTTACTTTTTCTGTAATAAATTTGAAACTAAAGTGATGAGTTTTTCATCGTCCATTGATATGTGTCAATATAGTTTTATGTTTTTCTGGTAAAAATTTAATTTTTTCAAATTCCTAAATTCCTAAACCATTCGAAAGGTTTTTATTTTACTTATGCTGACACCTACTACATACATTACACTACTTAATAGTTTTTTGATTATCACAGGTTGAACCGAAACAGAATATACCGAAAGAGAAAAACTAACGGCTTGTATAAGATTTCTATAAACAAAAAAGAGTCATCTGATTAGTAACAGAACAGAAAGTAAAAACTAATTCTGCCTTGAGACTTATACCCACACCAAATTTGACATTTAGCTTAGTTAATAAATAAACGTCAGCTCGATTAGTGGGGTCACCTTATAGATGCGTCTTTTCTGTTATGAAATTTCTCTATTTTTTTGTTCGCATCACTAGCAGTCATGCCTACATCCTAGCGTTAAAATTTATAGAGCTCTTAAAAATATCGAAACTCGATACTCGTAAATTAGAATCGATGTATCGATATATCGGTTTTTGAAATATCGGCGATATATATCGATATTTATTTTTTCAAATATCGATATTTCGATATATCGATATTTTTTGCCCATCCCTAGTAGGTACAGACTTAGCAAACGTGCTTATGCAACCAGGCAGGTTGCATTGTCAGTCGCATAGTCTGTAGTCTTGTTTATGGTTTCGTTCGAAGTTGAATTCGAAATTTTGAAAATATCAAAATGTTTTGATGTTTATGGGTTGCATTGCCGGTTGCATTGTATGTTCATTTTTGCAGTGTCTGTGTCAAAATATTTGAAAACGTGTTGCGTAAGCAAGTTGCAATGTCTGTAACTACAATTATAATTGATAACAACGATGCCAATTTAGCTAGTTTTAACTAGCGCGTTTTTCACAAAAGCACGTTTTGAATGCAGTCAATAACATAATTTCAGTTCAATATTTATTTACTTTTTTTTTTTCTATAAATTTAACAGTTTTCTTGTATCCAAAACTGACATATTTTTTTAAAATTGGTTAATGATTCAGCTGTCGCAAATAAAATTCCATTGAAAAATATGAACTTGTATTCGTGACCCAAAAAATTTATATAAATTATTAACCATTTATTCTAGCTGAAGTACAAAAAGCATTTGAATCGCAAAACTATTCGAAAATTTATATAAGATGTTACAAAGTTTGACAAACAAAATTAAAACAATAACTAAAGATTTCGATTATTTGGAAGACGTGTCTGATTCTGTATTAAATTATTTTAGTTACTTAGGATATAATTTCTAAGAAGCAATATTGCAAAATCTGAAAAAGAGTTACTAAAAAAATTAATTGTATTTACTAATACATACATCGATCGACTTTTATTAAAATTTAATTTAGCGCGTAGGAAAATAGCGCGCTTTGACTATAAATAGTTGACAATGCTGTAACTTAGCACGTTCCAGCACCTTTTGTGAAGGGGAATAGCGTGTTGAGGTGATAAATAGTTGGCATTGCTGATTGATAAAGTTGGTTTGTTCGTCGGCGTACAAAAAAGAAATAAATCTATCCCAGAGTTCGACCACATACTAACCATGACTAAAATTGCTAAAGCTTTCACTGGCCAGGTTGCCAGGCTAGGATAGGAATGAGAGCTACCTAATACTCATCGCGAATCCGCTGATATATTCGAGTCTACACTACGTAATATATTTTAGTTCCTCGTGAAAACCTCTACTCAGCCACTTAAGTCTGTTTTAGTCTCGTGCAATAACACATAACTTGTTACAGTATTTCTGGCTTCCCTTAGCCTCGCACAGCCTGCGAAAATCCGGGGTGCCAGTTTCCCGCCTGCAGATCCTTGCTCTAATCGAGAAGTAGTCAGCCAAGACTCTTCTAAAAACCCGAAGAACTCTTTTGTTTATATTCAATAATAGTTCGAGTTATGCCAGTTAAATTATTGGCCATAAGGACCATGAGACCCTGCAGCCCTCGCTACTGATCCAGGACCTATTTGTTCCTATGAAATCGTTGAGTATTCTTAAATAGTAGCTAATCGGGCTTATTTTACCCACACTTTTGCTACAGCGTCATCTAATCTTGATCGTTATGTTGCCAATTCTTCATTGAAATCGCCTTTAACTGTTAACTTTGAAGGAGCACTTCCTCGTCTGAGGGTAAGCTCCCCGTCTTCAGTCACACTATCAGCCACTGATTTCGTGATCTTCGTCATTCCTTTAATCTCAACCTGGAAAATAATTTACTTGTTCGCAAGTCTGAAGCAATTGCGAACATTGGTTTCCCTAATGTAGACCGCAGCGCCCGTTCTTATGCTCATCTTTGCTCCATCAGTAGAAACAGCACTGTCCAATTTGACGGAAGTCAACCTCGGTGAACTTGAAGTCCGTGGACCCAAGTTTCCTGAAAGCAGGTCCATCCAGATCTACCTGATTAAAGCTTCTTGTGTGTCCTAGTTATAAGTTTTGATATCACTAAGTCGGAATCCGAAAGTCGAAGCAAACTCCTTACCACTGTTCCCACGAAACCAAACTCCGAAAGTCTAAGCCAACTCCTTACTGCAGTTCCTATTACACCTTCATTAGCGCTTCTTGCGGCACTAATGATACCCATTGAAGCACACTTCTGTAGCTTAGTAAAGGATTTGTTTTGGATCTTCTTCCCCAACGCCTACCAACACACAACACACATGTACGAAAGAATTGTTCTGCCAACCGTTATGTAAGTAGTTACAAATTACTACCCTTGGCTGTGGATGTCAGTCCTTTCCTATAAAGTTTCTGTACGTGTAGTAGGCGATAAATCACTTCTTAAGCCTCTCCTGAGTGTTTATTTCCAAGACAACTTACTATCTCGTTAAATCCACAGATATTTGGCCTCATTTGTGAAACGTAATTTCCACAGATATACCCTTAAGATAGGAACTTTGATCAGCACTTTCATGCTCCTTAGGTATAGATCGATTAATATTTCCAATGTCTTCAATGTTGGGTAAGTTATGCTGGTTAGGTTAGGTTAGGTTAGGTTGAATATTGATAGTCCCTCTTTTCAACCTAACCTAACTAATGCTGGATAATAAAAGTTCATTATATTTTAATTTATCTACTACCTAGCTGTTTGACCTTAAAAGGCAAGAGTTTTAAGTACAGTAGAGGGTGGCGTTGGCTGAAGTAGTTAGCACGTTGACTACAAAAAACCTGCAGCCTGGGTTCGAGCCCGGTCTCCGACAGTCATTAAAAATAACAACACCACGCATTTTTCTGATGTGCATTAGTGTCCTTTGTATCAGTTGTTGTGGGAAAACTTCTAGTGATGCAGGCATAAGGCACTGGTCACTAAAAACTATACCGACTTCATCAGATAATAATCCTAATGTACATCAGAGCCCTCCTTCGTTGTGTAGCAGAATAATTGGCGAAGTAAAATAATTAATAAAATGGCTACTAAACACAGCTTCAAAATTTAATACGCCTCATTTGACACCAGATGGCGCTGCAACACTGCACTATCAAAAATATGCAAAGAGCAGAGTTGTAAAAGAATGAAGCCTTCCTTTATCTCTTCCTTAACTACCTGTCTTCTCTATCGCTATCATTTCCCTATCACCCTCTCTCACTATCTTCTCTTCAATTAACAGGTAACACAAAGGGATCATTGTATTGGACCCAAGTGAGCTGGACTCTAAAATTTCACCCTTCCTTACCAGCAGCCTGCTAACCTAACCTAACATAAGTACAGTAACACTTAACTTTAACAAGACTTTAAAGCTGCAATTTGTTTTTTTTTTTAATTTTTTTTTTGTAATTTAATGACGTTGTGACCTGACTGTAACATCTGCAAATATACTTAAAAGTTGCTTCATTGTATTACTTTTCATTTTACCTTGTGGTTATTAAATTTTTACCCATATCCTCTAACACATTTAAATTATATATATTTTTAATTATAAAGTTAAATCTTGAAATGGCGATTGAAGAAAGAAGGAAGATGGTTCTTTTGACCTTTACTATGTGTGTATGTATGTATGTATGTAACACTTTCAACAGTATTCGCAGTCATATGCACACACACACACACACACACAAAAACACTCACACAATCGCGCTTAGGTTAAAATACAACAATACAAGTGTCATTTGGTAAGCATTTTAGTCTTTCTCAGGTAATAATAACGCTGACTTCAAATCTGCACCCTGTTTTTTTAACATAGCTCTAGAATACGGGCCTGTTCGTAAATGCATGATTGTGATTGCAGGCATTATTAACTCAATAAAAATAAGAAATATATATTTTAATTGTAAGTAATGGTAGATACAGACTTTGCAACTGCAACCGTTAATGCAACCCATAAACATCAAAACATTTTGATATTTTCAAAACTTCGAATGCAACCATAAACAAGACTACAGACTATGCGACCGACAATGCAACCTGCCTGGTTGCATAAATACGTTGCTAAGTCTGTACCTACGATAAGTCTTAAACAAAATTTGTAAATTATTGATATTTTATACATAAATACTAAAACAGTTATTGATCAAAATAAATCGTGGTTCTATTTCAGTTTTATTTTACTTCAGTTGTGCTCCGCTTCAATTTTGTTTCAGTTTATTTATGTTATGTTCTTTAGTACGTCTTTGTATATCAAAATATTTACCCAATGAAATGTTTATTTTGTAATGCAAAAGATAGAGGGAAGCAGTATTTGATATTAAATTTGATGCTTGTAAGTCAATTACGTTATGCTTGTGCAGTTCTCTAAGAAAAACACATAAAGGCAAATATCTCCTTAAAATGCGTTAAAGTATCTTATTTCTTGTTATTACATACAGTGTATCCTTCCATATAATATGAATAGAATGTGAGTGCAAGTAGTTAAACTTATAAAATATATTCTCTTTAAAGTGCCCGTAGCATCGTCTCAGTCTGCAGTCTATTAATGCCTTCTTCGTTTTAGTTAATGACCTCAAGCCAAACTCTTAGTCACTTTTGTAATAAAAAAAAAATAAATTGCCGCAGAAAGTGCTGATGATAAAAATGAATTGTCTCATTAAATAATGTAAAGGCAATTCCAAGTTTCTTTTGTCGATTTTTCTTCCTTTAAAGATATGGAAAAATTATTGCGGGAGACCGGATGACAATAGAATTCGAACTAATTTACTTTTCATTAGTTATGTTTTAATCTCGTGGAAAACTAACTGAGTACGTCAGCAGTGGTACGTCATTAAAGTACGTCAGTGGTCGAAAAATATTTCTCAAGATTTTTTACTTTTCGGATTTAAATTTTTTTCTTAAATTTTGTTTGTTTTTTAACTTTTAAAGATCTTCTATATGTGAATAATATTGGTTGTTTGAAAAAAACTTCTTAAAAATTTGACTGTTTACACGAGTTTAAAGCATTTTGAAGAGCAATTTTGAAAAAAATTTCAATCGTGTAAATTTAGCTTTAGTCTTGTGCTTATAAAAGTGGGCGGAAAAATGTACATTTGAATTCAATAAATGGGCTGTCAATGAAAATTGTAAAATAAATAATATATCTGCTGATCTGTTAGTAGCAAATACATGTAAAAAAGTCGTTCTTTTTTAAATCGAGTTAAAAATTTAAAACAAGGCGAATACGATAAGGTGAACTCTTTTCGATATGAAACGCAACACTGCAAAAAATATGTTTGCATGTTTGTTAGTGTAAAATGGTGTGCTGTCAAAATATAAAATAATGTTTTGTTTGATTCTGGCACCATAGCATGTAGCAGCTGATCATCATCTGCTGAAATGAGGTCACGTGGCATGAAATTGCCTTGTTATAAAAGGCTTTGGTGCATTTAATTGCATAGAATTTTTTCTATATAGAGACCAAACGCCTTAATATTGCAAGACAAAAAAAGTAGTCAAAATTCAATGTGGCCATTTTATGAAAAAGAAAATTAAAGAGAGTGGGCCAAGTAATTCTCTTAACAAAATAAAAAAAAAGATAAACAGAAAAATATAAAAAATATATTTAAAAAATAAAAAAACTTGACTAGGTAAAAAAACTAAAAAGGAATAAACAAGCCCAGTAGTCTGTAATTATGTTAACCAATGTTAAATAACTATATAATTGAAACACACAAAAAACAAATGCAGTAAGGCCTCGATTATCCGTGACTCGATTAACCGGCAACTTCGATTATCCGGGAAAGAAATATGGCAATTGTTTTTTTCCTCCCATTTAATTTTTTTTGTGCATCGATCAACCGTGTTTAGCTCTACTATCCGGGATTGCAACCATGCAACTGTTTTCAGCAAAAATATTGTTTCCCTTATGAATTTTTTGATTAAACACAAGTATAAAATCTATGAATTTTTCTTTTGTTATAGCAGTATATACAAAGATGTGTAAGTTAATAAAAAATATAAAAAAACAAATTAAAGCTGTTACCCCATTAACCGGGAAATTCGATTATCCAGAATGGTCCCGGTCCCGAACATTACGGGGAAAATATAACCTTTTATCAACATTTTAGAACTGCCCGTTTGCTTACACACAGACGGTCTGTTTGTTAAATTTTGTTGTTTTATTACGAATGAAATAACGAAATAGAATTGAAATAGCATTTCATTCTTCTTTGTTCTCTTTTCCATAACCTAAGACTTGATTCAATTCTCTTTTAAAACTGCTTGCTTGATTACACATAGACAGTCTGTTTGTTCAATTTTCGTATTGTTGTAATGCAACGAATGAAACAACAGAGAATTAAAGAAAGTCGCAGTTCACACTAGTCAAGTATTATAGCTAAGCTTATCCCTTTTTCTTCTTTGAATTTTCATCGGCGTCCACACAATTCAAGTCTTATTTTTCATCTCATATTTTTTATGCAGTTTTGTGTATGCATGTGTGCTTTTCTAACATTACGAATGTGAAAGCAAAACGTATTGACAGTACATAAAGCTGAGTACTCGTTTCTTTTCCCCTCGTCTCTCTCTCTCCTACAAATTAATCAGCTTAGCAATAAGACTTGCATTGTGTAAACTAGGACTAACTATTCGGTACAAGCAAGACTTCTTCTTTCCTAATTCTGCCATAAACTCAGACTTGCTTTAAGAAAACTGCTGCGTCTAAAACATGACTGAGCAATGAAAAGCAATACTATTAATTTTTATTAACGTGTTTCCTAAAAAAATATTAATGCAAGAAAATTAATGTCACGAAGCCACACAGCTGACTCCGAAATTGGTATTTCTCCTCTTTCAAAATTTTGATTCTGCCATAATTTATAATTGGAGGAATATGCTCTCGAGAAAAGTTGCTTTTGTGCAGAAATAAATTGCTTGATAATATGATAATAATATAAAAAAATATATAAACACCACATCTGCATATCGCTCCTTTACTTCAATAGTGTCACAACTCAAAAAAAGTCTAGTTTTACAGAAAACGTGTTTAAAGTTTTGAATTTACATACAACTCAATACAGATGTGAAAAAATATTCTTCATTCAGATGGTGGTAGTACCAAAGTTTATTAATACCAAGTAGCCTTATCATTACAACAACGTACATACATAAATTTTTTTTCAGATTATATTTATTTGTATGTTGACAGTTTGGGTAAGGTAAGGTTAGGTAAGGTTATAACAGGCTGCTGATTTTATAGTAAACCAGCCCACTTGGGTCCTTAGAGGTCCCGTTGTGCTGCCTGGGCAGATTGAGGTGGGCTGCCCATCCTCATTTATCCTATACATTATCCGTATTCAGCTGAAACCAACCCGAAAGGCGTATGAATGAATTCACACTACCGATTTCACATTCCGACAGACTCTCCAAACCTTGCAGTATCGGAGCCCCCATGTGGAGTGAACGCACCTCCGCAAGTGCTGGGCAATGACAGAGAAAATGCTCAACAGTTTCCTCCTCTTCCTCGTCCTGACAGCTTCTGCAGAAATCATTATAAGGTAGATTTAATCTACCAGCATGTATGCCTATGTAGCAATGTCCTGTTAGGACTGCGACCAAATTGCGGAGTTGTCCTCTTGGAATCCTCCCCAATATTGCGGACAGTTTGGGTTAAGATTTTATGCTATTTTATATGGAGTTTGACGCATGGTGCAAAGTGAGATGATGATCAGCTGTGCTGATAAGGTCACTTGGTATTAATCATAGCTGTTAAGTAATGATTACTAATCGTAATGATTACTAATTTGATTACTTTTTTTTTTAAAGGTGAAGTAATGATTGAATTATGATTATATTCAGTTTCGCACGATTACTAATTGATTACGATTACTAATAATGGAAAAGTAATCTGAATTACTTAAAATTACTAAAAATAATCAAAAAGAATTAAAAATAATCAAAAAATAATCCGATAACATCTAATGACTACTTTTGATCCTTTTTGATTATTTAAGAATCAAAAGTAATCTTTGAAAGTAGTCGGATTAGTTTTTGACTACTTTTGATTCTCTTTGATTATTTTTAGCAATTTTAAGTAATTCAGATTACTTTTCGATTATTAGTAATCGTAATCAATTATTTATCAGCAATTCTTTTGAAAGTAATTATATAATCATTACAATTCTTTTTAAAATGCAATCTAGTTGATTACTAATCGAAATTTAACAGCTCTGGTATTAATACACTTTGGGTAGTATAAGTTATTTATATGAAACCTTTACACAAGATAATATTCTTCATTATAATTTAAGGCATTTTTGGAATTATGAAGTAAATACATATTTATTTAAACTATTCCTTAAATTGTATTCAATATTTGAATTTTAATCTGACATTTTTTAAATTTAATCATTATTTGAAAGATTTTCAAATTTTCTTTAATAAACCCAAATTTCTCCTTTACAAACGTGCATTGAAAATTATGCTCATGATTGATTATAAAACTTAATAACGAACTTTTTCTTACAAATTAGCCAAAATATATGTACATATAAAAATAAAATAAAATAATTTTTTTTTATTTTAGATTTTAAAATAAATGTTTACATATTCAATACAGACGTAATTCATCAATGTTTTTTAATAAATAAATAAATCTTCTTTTGTACGTACGTACGTACGTATATACACACATTGATGATTGATGATTTGTGTATTTGAAATTAGATTTTAACGCCAGTAATAAAACTTTATTACAAAGACATAAAATATGTATTAAAAACTTTCCTGTTGAGGCAAGCAGTAAATAAATTTACTTATGAGTACTCGACATGTTTTCTTTGACTTAGTGACATTGTATACATAATGTAAATACTTACATATATACATATGTATGTATATAACTATGTATGTTCTGAATCTAGACAGTGAAGCACATAGATTTAACTAAAATGGTATTTCTGGAAGCTGTGTATGTCTTCATGTTGTACATATTTGTTACATTGTTTATCGGTTACTACCGAATTTTTATATTTCTTTTTGCATCGCACGTATCGTATAGATAGTTTGAATGCAGTTTTAAATTAATGTTCTTTATATTTGGGAATGGCTAGTACTTCAGATGGATATTTAATAGCCCATTCTTCTTTCATTCTTGTTTCTTTCTTTGATTCATGTTTCTTTCTTTCATTAATTTTTATGTATAACTAGCATATTATCATATGTAGGGAATTGTTTTCTGTCCAATGATATCCATTTCATCCTTCCTTTTGTTCTAAAATGCAATTTTAATAAGTTAGTACTCACTATTCTACATAATTGTTCGACTTTTGAGAAAATGCAACCCTGGCCTAATGACGTATTATTGTCTTTTGAAAATTTACATAAGCTTTATTAGATCTGGGTTGCATTTGCTCAAAAATCGAACGATTATGTAGAATAGTGAGAACCAGTCTTTAAAAAATATTACTAACCTGTCCGCTTTAGCAAAAATGGTTTATGAAAATAAATTCCCAATAAAGCACAAATTGTAAACAAGACAGCAGCCGGTCAAAAATACTTACTTGGCAACATAGAATTCTTGCGAAAGCAATGAATATTTAGGGCCATTTTCATCACGACCTTCCCTTAGTTAAAGGTAGAATTTAGTCTGTCCGATAAATGGCTTTGCATTTTACAACTTTAATCTATTATATTTTATCCATTAAATATCATTATTATTATTAATAATAATAACAATAAAAAAAGGAAGTTGTAATAATGCAGAGCTATTTATCGGGCAGACTAAATATTTGAGAAATTTATCAGTCTGTTTAGGAGTCTTTATTGTAATTTATGACTGTAATATGAGTGATTTATCAGTCGCATTTCTAATCGTATTTGTCTCTTCTTCGAGTATTTTTTGAGTCGGCCTTCTGACTCCTACGTTTAATGGTCAAACAGAATTACGGCACAAACACATTTTCCATACAAATTGACACAAAAAGAAAGTCACAGAAAGCAGTCCAGAGATAGAATCTATTTTATTTTGACAGCGTTTTGTCTTATGCTAAAACACTTTCAATAAATTTCATACATTTTGTAAAGAAAAATAAGCAGAAAGAAAATAAAACAAAAATCAGAGAGCAGTTAAAGTTACTGCCGTTGATTTTATTATGGGCGAAGTTGCAGACTTATTCTGTTTCATCATTTCATATTCGATTTAGCTTTTATAAATGAAAAAAATTAAGTTTTTGTCATTATACGTAAAGATTGCCCCGTTATACTTAAAAATAACAATCAAGTAGTGTTTAATCATTTATATGCGTAAAATATGATCATAAAATACATAATTATAATCACTTTTAAAAACCTGCGTGATTTGTTTTCGATTAATCATTTTTCAATCTTCCAGATGAATAAAATATGATAATAACTAACGAAAATAATAGTCACATTTTACACGTCTGGATAGTTAATTTTCGATTACTATACAATTTGTTATTTTATTTTAAATCGAACTAGTTTTAGCCATTAGCGCGAATCATTTTCCATTTTCTTTATGCATGTATGTACATATGTGTGTATAGATTCCATACGTATTTCGGTGAAACGGATGTAAAATTCGATATAGCCGAATATTGCACCCTTACTTGTTTTAATTTGCATTGACACATACATACATACGGCTGAGTTTACATTAGGCATTTCCTGTGTGACATGTGCCCAAAAAAGCGTAACCCCTAATTACTAATGAAATACTGTTTGATTCAGATATTTATTTATTAAGTTAAACAGTTTCATAGATAACTAAGAGACAATTTTATAGAATCCAACATAATTGGAAACTGTTTAAATCAATAAATTTTATGTCTGATTCAAACAGTTTTTGACTAGTAATTAGTGGTTACGCTCTCTTGGGCACATGACACACAGACGTAAACCCGGCCTTAGTTTATTAATGGTTTTGCTACAACTTTTGTTAATTGTTAAATGGCAAATAATAAAAAAAAACCCAATAAATAATTGGATATTTATTAAAGTCTTCTATTTGATGTTTCATAATTCTTCTGAAATCTGATATATATATATATGTACATGCGAATGTATGTATGTATATGTGTGTCATGAGTTGGGGTTGATCACCAAGGATTAAATATAAATTTGAAAAATTACAAGCACACATACCAAAGCAATAAAACCATATGTATCTATTGCCAGTTTTATATACAGATACATATGTATGTTAATGGCTGGGGATTTTCCATTTTAGTATTGAATATTTCTCAATTCAACTGTTGAATTGTATTTGGAAAATTTAACAATTTGAACCCACCAGTTACACTTACACGTGGCGTGGCGTTCATGTGAATAAATATGTAAATGTATGTACATATATATTATTGATTTAAGAACAACACATAATGTGTGACAGCGTTGTGGCTTTGCATGCCTCATTCCTATTAAAATTTGTATGTATATTTTTGCAGCAAAAGTTAAGTCAGCATATGGACTTGGCGTTGGTTGAGTAGTTGCAACAAAGTGTAAGTTTTCTTAACACACTTGCTGCTTAAGTTTTAAATAAGTTTTGGCTTGAAAAGAAAATTCAATGTAATAAAATATTGTCAACTTAAATCATTGAAAGTTTTTAGTTGACGCACAAAACGTTTTGCAGAAAATTAGTATAGAAATTTTAAACATTTTTTACAATCATGTAAATTTCATTTAAAGAATTGGGGGATTCAAAAGGTAGTCTTAAGTGTCATAGTGTTTAATTATAAAAAAAACAAAAGCATGATTATTTTCATATTAAAATAATGTAAAACATTATGGCATATATATTCAAAGATATGGTTGTAGTATGGTTGAGAAAACAATATTATGTTCTCTGAAACAAATGTGTGGTCGTTGCAAACTAGTTATTGTTATTTTAAACATTAATTACGTTACGACAAACAAAGTAATGTTTGAATTTAATAATTACATTATTATATTCATAGAAAGTGCGATATGGTTAGAGTTTAGCAATATAGTTTTGTTAAATTTTTTGACTATTTTTGATGTAAATAGCAATATAGTGTTATCCAAAACCATGCTATGTTAAGTTAAAAAAAAAATTTCAGAAACATCTTCTGTCAGTGCTTTGCTTCGTTTGTAAGCTATTGGTCTGCCACAGACAAACTCATCGATATATTATACTTTAATATCCGAATGTAAATACTGAAGCTATGAAAAATTTAAAAAGGTAACTCCTACGGTCTGCAACAATGATTTTATAAAAACATTTTTTAAATAGTTGTGCTGTAATTATCGAAATACTTTCTTAGCAAAAGTTTTATGATTTTTCGCGAGCTATAAATTTCTAACATTAGGGTGTCACATTAGGGTGGTTGGAAATGAGATTTGGGGGGTAAGTACTAGAACGGTACACTTGAGTTCAATGGACCTAAGAGCAAAAATATTGGCCTCTATGAGACAAAAAAAAAATCGCTATATCAAACTTTAAGATCGTACTGTAAATATGGTAGATAAAACGAAAAAACTAAAAATGTCCTTGGAACAATACTTTATATTCGCTGGTGTAGGGGACACTTTTTCTTTGTTGCCTGTTGGACGAGACGCTCTAATGTACATACAGTTTGTCAAAAAAATCTTTGCAATTAAAGGAAATGCTAACAAAATTGAAAAGAAACACTGATTTCTAATAAAATAACCATTAATTTACTTTTTTTTTAGATATATTTTATAAATATATATTTTTTAATATAATAAACTAAAAAAAACTTAAATTTCAATAAATGTATTGTAATGTACATTAAAAAATTAAAACAATTCAATTTCCATACTGTCAAAAAAATTTTTGCACAATTAATAAAATATTTAGCTTAACATTAATTTTCGGCTTGTTAGTTGCTAATATTTGGTGTGTCCACCTTGGGCATCAAGTACTGCCTGCAAACGTCTGCACATTGAACTAATAAGCTTTGGGATATTATATTCTAAGGGAATTTTTTCCCACTCTTCTTTGATGAATCTTATCAATTCATTTTTATTCGATGGCGACCTTTTTCCGACCTTTTTTTTTCAGATGGACCCACAAATTTTCGATAGGGTTGATATCAGGACTTTGGGGAGGGGTGTCAATAACTTTGGTGCAGTTATATAATAACCACGACCTACATAAATAAGATTTATGTTTGGGGTCATTATCTTGATAATATTTGTACTTGAACTTACTCGAGTTTTCTGGGTCAATAAAACCGAATTTTCGAATGCTGGCGACCAGCTCGTTTTTTAAAACATCAAGATAAATTTCTTTCGTCATTATTTCATCCAAAATCCTGATTTCACCAACTCCCTTGCTAGATATACAACCCTATACCATTACTGACAGTTTCCCAAATTTTACTGTAGGAATTAAATTCTTATTTTCTAATGCTGTCAAGGGCTTCCGCCAAACTTTTTGTGGGCCATCATGATAATACAGCATTATCTTTGTCTCATCAGAGAATATAACGTCATCCCAGTACTCTGGAGGGAGTGAAAGATGCTCTGCGGCAAACCTTTGTCGTTTTTCAATATTTTGCACTGAGAGCAATGGTTTTTTCCTAGCCACTCGTGAAGAATATTTATATTTTTTTAGAACATTTCGTACCGTTTCATGTGATATACTTAGGCCATAATCATTTTCCACTTGAAGAGCTAATCCTCTTGTGCTGGATTGCGGCTTGTCATAAATAGTTTTAATTATTTTGCTTTCAATTCTTCGCGTCACTTTTTTTGGTCTGCCTGGAGAAACCTTTAATTCAAGTCTTCCTTCTTTCTCAGCACGAGATATGATGTTGTAGACTGTTCTAATTTTAAGGGAGAACATATCAGCGATTTCCCTAGCTGACTTTCCTTTATAATAATTAAAATACACTAATTGTATTATATTTTTTGAAACTCGTTTTCCTGGCATTTTTACAATTAAATATTTGGCCACTTGTTGCATGTAAGACAATCACTTCATAAATAAATGATATGTTACCTCTTTCACATTCCATAACACTCATAAAAAACCCGAATGCAAAAAATTCGCAGAAAATTAACGTATTTGTTGTTGTCTGCACTCATTATGCAAAGATTTTTATGACACCTCTCTCATTGAGACACCATCTTTTTTTGTTCTTGTTGTTGTAATGTGTGTGTCTATTTGAAAAGTGTTCGCGACTTAGAATCGTAAAAAAGTACAGTAACGGAATGTGGAAAGAAAAAACAGTTATTTTAAGAATTTGTTGTTAGAATTCTTGAATGAAATTAACATTTCAAACTTTTTCTTACTGTGCAAAGATATTTTTGACAAACTGTATATCTCTTTATACATACTTCGTGTCTGTATTTTGTGTATACACACCTGTATGTATACATTTCTAAATATACATTTCAACAAAATTAATTTATTTTTGTTTTGTATTTAACGCACAATAAATTTATGATTAAAAAACTAAATATTATTATTATATAAAATAGTACTATGGTCGTATTTAACAATATTATTATAATATTAGAACATGGTATGGTAAGTCTCAATTATATTTTAGTCATATCTAACAATTTTGTTGTCATATTTACAATACTAAGATTAGGTATAACAAAGTTAATTGTTTTTGTAGATAATATTATTATTAACTCAGATAATAATATTGTTTAAACTTTATTTTTCTATTGACAATAATATGATTGGACTGCAACCATATAATTCAATCATAGTATGTTGCTGTTTGATTATGGTTATCTCAACCATATTTTTTCTTTGCGTGTACATATGTATGTCCAGTTTCACACCTTATTTCCAATATATGTTAAGTACAGAGAAAAAAGAAAGATTTGTAAATACAATTAATTTTTTTTTTTGTTATATAAATTAAATAATTTATTGATTTTTAACGGCATTGTAAGTTAGAGAAAAATCAGAAAAATATTTGAAAATAATTTTTTTAAAACATTTTTTTTTGATAGATTTCAAAGATTTTTTTCAATTAAAGCTATTGTTATATTAACAATGTGAATTGTTGAGTTTCGGACGAATTTTGATTATCACAATTATTGTATGAGCAATATTTTTTATACACAATCACAAACCTGGAAACGAGTTTTTGCTTGTATGAGAACAACACTAAATGTTTTTGGGAGGAGTCGAACCGGCAACCTCTAGATTAATAGACTAAAGTACTTACCTCTCAGCTAAGAGCAACAAAACATAATTTCTTATGATTCTTCTGCATGCACGCATTCCGTTTTGATATAATTTAACAACTAATTTTGTTAAGTAATTTAATTGACTAAAAAAATTTAAATTTGTTATATCAACAAAGATGATTGTTAATTTTTAAATTAAATATTAACAATTTGTTTTGTTGGTTGCATTTTGTTAATATTTTTTTCTTTTTGTATTAAGTCGCAGCTTTGTTTTTCATTGCCTTTACATAGTTATCATTAGGGCAAGGAATCTCATGCACTAAAAAAATCGAAAATATGCGCATAAAACATGCAAATTTAACAAAAAAAAAAAAAAAAGCAGAAAACAATTCATTTAATATACATATGTATCTACATATAAAATTAGTATAAAGAAAAACAAAACAATAAATTCAAAAACAAAAATTTAAGTCAAATTAACGGCCTGGCCCACAATGTCACCAGATATCGTTCGATCGACAACTTGTATTGCAAACAACAATAACTTTAGAAAATTTATTTTTGTTTGCAATACAACTTGTATCGATCGAACGATTTCTCGTGACATCGTGGGCCAGGCCGTTAATTTTCATAATTTTGCAGAAAAAATCTCAAAACCAACTCACTTTCCATTTAAAATGTGTTATGTTGTGTAAAGTTACAAATTTTCACCGAATTCCCGAACAAAACAATAGAAATGTTGTGTAAATATAAAAATTTAGAGTTCAACAGGGTGATTCAGGTAAATATTTTGTAACAAATTATGTGTCAACTTTTACCAGAAGATGTCGCACTAAGTATCAGGAGCGTTTTACTTTTTCAAATGGATGCTAACCAAAATAGCAAAAATATGCGCAAAAATATGCAAAAACGAGTATTTTTTAGCAAAATATGCAAAATATGCAAAAACGATTGAATGCCATTTCAAAGGAAATTTCACGATTCGCAAAGATAACTTAACCGTTTCCGTTTTATGATGCCCAGTGAAAACATGCATTTGCATGAGATTCCTAGCCCTAGTTATCATTAACAACATTTTTTTTTAATTCACAACAACTTGTATCGTCTATTTTATATCAAATACATTTTCTGTTTATTTGTTTGTGAACATCCAGTTTGTATTGTATAGGGTTGTATCTTGTATTGCTGGGCAAAAGAAGAACAAGATACATACAAATACTCTCGTGAGTATCGTATTATTAGTGTATTTCATTTTAATATGAAAATTACCAACAAGAAATTTTACATTATTGTATTTAATACGATAGTACTATCGATACAAAGATACCAGAGATTTTGTGAACTAAGCAGTTATATTGTTGGTGTTTTTCTAAAGAAATGAAAATTAAAGCTTTGATGAGATGTCGTTATGTTTAGGTTTCATAATTTTATAATTGAGGGGAGCATAGTTGCGTCCAATGTGTCTCTTAGGATTGATAAACTATAACTTATTTAAATTATTTCATAGTTATAGTTGGAAAATATTGCAATCTTGAGCGCGGCTAATTATCGCGAAACGGTTGAAAAGTCTAAGCTAAAGCTAAGTTCTTCTCGAAACTCTCGAAATGGCTTCATCAATATGCATATTTTCATTTCTTTTCATTTCTACATAAGCTTAAATAAAAGCCGTCTATAAAAATCCACACTGTAATATGTTTATAAACTACTAACTTGAAAAAAAAAAAAATTCTTGCAACTCAAACTGTTTTTATGATACTTGCTTTCATTTCATTCTTCATTATTTATTTAGTTACAGGAAAGACAAATTGATATTTTGTTGAAGCTTTCGAAATATAGTAAATGATATACAATCATTTGTAGCTGTTTCCAGGCTTAACGATAATTGCACAAACGTATGTTGTTGATATTAAATAAAAAAACTTGTTTTTTTATACATTATGAAAAGCAATATAAAATCATTTGGCAGTGTTTGATTTGAAAAGAAAAAAATCAAAGTCTTTGGGAAGGAGATGAAATTATTTATTGCATCAAAAGCCTACAAGTCATTTGTCAAAATCAGCATGTTTCATAGGGTTGTAAGTTATTCATTTCAACGAAAAAAAATTCTCTAAGCAAAACTTAATTTTGGCAAACTCCATAACCAACTTCTAAAAATCTCTTCTACTCCATTGTTCAAGCACACATCAAATTCGGTTGTGCGTATTAGCTTCTTTATGTAAATTGAAAAATATTTTTTTTTTAGTTCTAATTCTTGACTCAGAGGATTTGGTAGGTTACAAGTATTTTATGGACTAAACGATAAGAGGTCATATCGCTCATTTACTTCAATAGTGTTACAACACGAAAAAAATAGTTTTGCAGAAAACGCGTTTAAAGTTTTCAATTTACATACAACTCAATGGAGGCATGAAAAAATATTCTTCTCTAAGGAGGTTGTAGTACAAACTATTTATATGAATTTTTTAAAAATACGAAATGCCGAATTATTTTTCATTATTAACTAAAAAAACCCATTTTTTGAGTTATGACACTGTTGAAGTAAATAAGCGATATGCTCTCAGTATGCAGTCAAGTTTGAATATGTTTCATTATTCTACTTTTAAATCAAGTCACCGAATATTATAAAAATTTCGAAAACTTTTCGAACAAAATCAACCATGCACTGACGGCTGGGTATTGATAGAAGGAAGTCACAATAGTTCCATCTGGGTTTCTCAGTGGTGGGTGTGTTGCAACACCACCCTTCCTAACCTAACTTCAACTAACCATGCACTGATAAACCTTTTGAATTTAACTATGTAGTCAACCTTGCAATAAATCTGGGGGCTAATTCCTGCACTTGTGATCGAAATTACATTCGTATAAAAATTAATTTCGATAGCATGAAATTTTCCGATGATGTCACTCGATACCGAGTCTTTGTTTCAGTGTTTAAAAAAGGCAAATCAATTCATTTCGCAACACTGAATAAATCGCAAGCAAAAACACATGTTTGCATGTATGTATGTGTGTAAAAATATGTGTATATATGTATGTATGTAAGGAAAAAAAAAGCGAATATAAGTGTTATTTTAATTTTTATTTGATTAATTTTTTTTCCGTGATAACGCAAGTACGAGTACTAACGAATCTCAATCGAATGCGTGAATTAGGCACATGGACGTATGATTATTATTTTGTTAAAAATTAATATTTGTCATACGCACAGCATTTCAGTGCTGCTCATATAAATATATATAGTTACCTGAAACACAAAACGCTAACTATTGTTAAATAAAAACATAACAAAATGAAGAAACCTTTGCATTCTGCTCAATAATCTCGTCAGTAGACTTGAATAAAAAATTTTTTTGAAATTAGCTAAAAAAATATATATGTTTAAAGAAAGACTTTCAGTATATTTTTGAGAATTACAAGATTCTTGAGCAGAATCAAAATGCATAAAGGCGTCGCTAAAACCACAAGCATACGTAAATTCCTGATAATTTAAAGACTGAATGTCAGATAAATACACTTCGGTATTCTTATTTGAGAAGAATGGTTTAGTCAAATTGTATAAATTTTCTGATTTACCAGGTTCTTTATATTTAAAGGCACACAGCCACAGAATTTTCAGTTTTCGACTTTTTCAATTTGACGGTTTTTGCCATACATATGCATATGATGATTTTCTGTATTAAAGCATCCTTGAAGCGATTTTTAAGAACAACTGAACTTTGATAAATTGCACAAATGGAGCCCTATAAGCACGAATACGACTCGCACGTGGTTAAATTTATTAATTTATTATTATTGCTTATATAAATACATACCTGTGTAGTAAGTCACAGCCCTATCCTCCTTGAAGAAGTTAGAAGGAACCAATATATATATATATATATAAACATTAATTCCTAGTAAGGGGCTTAAATAATCTCCTGTTTTGTTTGCCCCCTGCTTGGAATTAATTTTTGACTAACTCCACATGTATATGTAGAAAATAAATAATATGTATAATGGGCCTTATTACGAGTGTCGTATTACGACTTCGACTATGACCATTTTGTACTAGACTAAAGAACATTGCAACAATTTTTCTTTAATCTGGCACAAAATCGTCGTAGGCGTAGTCGAAATACGACACTCGTAATAAGGCCCAATAATAACAAATTAATAAATTCGTCCACGTGCGAGTCGTATTTGTGATTCTTTCAAATCGCTTCAAGAACGCTTTAATACATAAAAATCACCATGTAGATGTGTATGGCAAAAACGGTCAAATTAAAAAAATTTAAAGCTGCAAAGCTGCATGCTAATTCTAAACACACACACTCTGATATTTGCATTTGCGGTACACTGCTTTGAAAGCTCTTAAATTTATTCTTTTTTCTTTGCAAAGTATGAAAAAGTATTTTTGTCTTCGAGACCTGATTGGCTGTTGCGCTTTTGTCGGTGTGAAAGCACAAAAGCTTTTTGGTAAAAGTTTGCACATTGTGCTTTCAAAGCTGTTTACCTCAAATTCAATTGCCAGGGTATGTGCTTTAGATGCATATCCATCTTCATTTAAAGTTTCATCAAAATCGTATATATAGTTTCCATATATGTATATAGATATTTTACTTACATATATATAGAAGTATACAAGGAGTGGGTGTTCATTTAGATGCAGATGTATCTATGATTTTGAGTTACATATAAATTGGTTGGATAGTTTCGATGAATGGATATTAAACCCCGTTCCCCTCTTGCTTGTACTTTTTAAAAATAAAAATGTAGCTCATATGCTTTTCTAGACGCACATATATTAATAAAAGTCAGTTCAGCTGTTTGAGCCGACAATGAGCAACAAACAATCAAAGTTACTTTTGAATTCGGACAAATCGGTCAAGCTGTTTTTGAGTTTTTGTAAAGCAGTTAAGCAGGGCAATCATGGGAGAAATTCCTCCCTTTTCCAATTAGAATTTTTTGTTTTCCCTATTATCTGCTATTGTTTGAAATTGTTCCCTGGGAAAAATTTCTGGCGTAATTTTGTTCATGATTGCTCTCATTATGTTTTAAACTTTAAAATAAATTAGATGTATCATAAACTTTTTAATTTTTTGTGGTTATATAATTACTTACGTGCTCGCTAACTGATACTTATGTGTTATAAGATATTTTAAATTTGAACTAAATGAAACATTATAAATTACATCTTTAGTTCAAGAACAGCAACAAACATTGAATAAAAGGAGAATGACTACTACTGAAAAGCTGTCAGAAACATTTTCGCTGTAAATTATTGACACTTAATTTATCACACGCCTTTAGTTTGTTGAGTTTCGTGTAAATGTTTGTTATTCTATTTTTTTCAATTTGAAATTGCTTTTGAGCTTTTGGTTTTTGTTCGCTTCTCTAAGTATTTAGCTAAGGAAAGCAACTTGCATTGAAAAGGTTAGAACTCTTACTTTTATATTGATTATTTGCTTATGTATTTACTTTTTTTTTATTGTAATAATAAAAATAATGTAAACGTTTTATAAGTTTGAAAATGCCAATTTATCAAAAAGTAATTTTCAATAAAAACCATTGAAATCATTATTAAATATAATAAACAATATAATTGATTAACTACACCTATGCGCTTTAAAGGAAATTAATCAATAATCCTGCAAGGAGAATAGGGCTTTTAAAATTTTAAATTGGCTAAATATATTTACAAATGAAAAAAAAAACAAAATGGATCAAAATTTTTTTTTTAATTTCTTAGTCCAATCTAAAGAGCTTCTAAAATTAAGTACGAGTTACTTGGCATCAATAACCCAAAATTCAGAAAATTCGACTTACGTCCCATCATGCTCTTGATAAGGATCCATATCTTGATAAGAATTTTTTGTTTGCAAATTACATGTGACTTATATTAAAAGTGGTTCTTCGCGAAACTTTGTTTTTTGAACCTCAGGCCAATGCACCTATGTATTTATATGTTTGTGTGTGTGTGTGTTATTTTTAGCCCATTAATGCTTCATTAATTTTGCTGTATTTTCCTGACTTATCTAGTCCGACTTCTTTATCGTTACCTTAATATAGAAATGCTCTAACTCATTTTGTTTTTTCAATTCGGGTCTTATGCACATTTTAATAAATTAGAAGCTCATTTATTGAAGCATGCAAAATTTTCGATTTGGAAAAATAATGAGTTAATTCGTTTCTATATTAAGAAAACGATATACTTTTATAAAAATCTATGCACGAGTAAATATGATTCTTAACTGATGGATAATACCACGTTCTTTACTAATCTGTACTAAAAATTAATTAAAAAGTCATTGATAAGCTGCTAGTTTTAGTGATTATATTAAATATATATCGTTAGCTGAAATTCAAAATTCTGCAACTATACTTTTTTAAATTTTGTAGGAGAGAGAAAAAACTAAACAAAATTATTCAGGGCACTGAAGTAAAGTTTCTTTATTTTAATTTTTAATTCGGCAGATTGTTATAATAAAGGTTTGAAAATTTCTGAGTACATGTGTTTCGATGTACGATAAAGTCCTGCACAAGACCATTTATAAGAACTTTCAAGACATGAGAGATTTTGCAAATGCTTTACTACAGCGAAATATTCTAAAACAAACGCTAAACAACATTGTTGGCAAGACATTTGTTTCAGTTGTTTGTCTTGCCAACAGTGTTGTTTAGCGTTTGGGTGCCCCTGTGGCTGAGTGGTAGCGATGCTAGCCTCTTAGTCCAGAGGTCGTGGGTTCGATTCCCGCCATAGACCCTGGGTATTTTCCGCAGACAAGCTAATCGCTTCGCGGGTTGTGTTGTTATTTAAAAAAAAAAAAAAGTTTTAGAATATTTCGCTGTAGTATAAAACATTTGAAAAATCTCTCATGCCTTGAAAGTTCTTATAAATGGTCGTGTGCAGGACATTAATGTACGATTAATACAGAATAATTAATTTAAAATGAGATTTTGTATTTTCCTTTTTGCATTTCAGCTGAAGATATGCAAGAATTTTATTACAACATGTTTGTTTATACAGCCATAAAAATACATACATACAAAGCGGCATTGTTTCAACTTTTCTAATTTATTTTAATTCAATAGATGTCTGCCATAACAAGGAAGTCGTGTAAAATGATTAAGTAAATTTTTTCAGTTCAAAAATTTATAAACATTTTAATTCACAGAAGGGAAATCCAAAAAAAAAATCTGGGCCACTATTGTATAAAATCATTTTCTGAAAATAATCAAGTTTAGCGTAAACAACAGACGAAGTGAATCTAATCAGTATTAATTTAAGAATTGTACAATCGGTATTAAATAAATGAATGTAATGGGTGTTTTTTATTGAGGTATAGAACTTTAAGTTGGCATCACTTTTTTAACTGGCGGCCATTTTGTCAGCTGTCAAGTGATTAATATTTAGTTTGGTTTGCCATTTCATCATGAACAGGTTGACAAAAGAACAACGCTTGCAAATCGTGCAAATTTATTTCGAAAATAATGGTTCAGTTCGCGAAGTTTACCGCAAGCTCCGTCCATTTTATGGTCGACATAATCGTCCATCAGAGCAATTAATTCGGTTAACCATGAATCGTTTTCGCACTACGTTTACTCTATGTGATAATACGCATCCGCAGAGACGTCGAACAGTGCGCACCGAAGAAACAATTGCCGCTGTAGAGCAAAGTGTTGAAGAGGACCCGAATGAATCGATTCACCACCGTGCACAGCAACTGGAGCTTTGTCCATCAACTTTATGGAAGATTTTGCGCAAAGATCTTGGCTTGCGACCTTACAAGATCCAGTTTGTGCAAGAATTAAAGCCGCGAGACCATGCAATGCGTCGTGATTTTGGTGTATGGGCCGAAAATGAGATTGATCTCGATGCTGATTTTCATCGCAAAATTTTGTTCAGTGATGAGGCTCATTTTTGGTTGAATGGCTACGTCAACAAGCAAAATTACCGCATTTGGAGTGAAGAGAATCCACTTGAGACCCTTGAGACGCCATTACATCCACAAAAACTGACGGTTTGGTGTGCTCTATGGGCTGGTGGAGTCATTGGGCCATACTTCTTCCGAAATAATGCTGGAGAGTCAGTTACCGTTAATGGAGACCAGTATAGAGCCATGATAACCGACTATTTTGTTCCCGAATTGGATGGCATGAATGTGGATGAGTTGTGGTTCCAACAAGACGTCGCTACATGCCACACAGCGCACGTCACAATCGATTTATTGAAGGAAACATTCGATGAGCGCATAATTTCGCGGAATGGACCTGTCAATTGGCCACCAAGATCGTGTGATTTGACACCATTGGATTATTTTCTTTGGGGATATGTGAAGTCGCTCGTCTACGCCAACAAACCAGAAACGTTAGGGGACTTGGAAGCCAACATTCGTGGCGTTATTGCCAACATACGGCCCCATATGCTCGAAAAAGTGGTTGAAAATTGGACCTGTAGAATTGGCTTTATTCGAGCCAGCCGCGGCGGCCACATGCCCGAAATCATATTTAAACATTAATGGCATAAAATTATCCTTCCAATAAAGCCAAATTGATGGACATTAAAACGATTTTCTTGTGTTTTATTTCAATTCGAAGTTCTATACCTCTAAAAAAAACACCCTGTACAAGTTCTTCAAAAAAAAACTACACAAAAAAAACTTGACACTGTAAACAGAAAATTAGACATGTCGCATCAAAGTGTTTGATGTGAAAAAAAAACACTCATTGTTATAAAGAGATAACCTGCAAATATCAAATCATTTAATCAGTTACTGACTGACTTTTTGTAAATTTTTTTTTGTAATTATTATAACGATTGCTTTTGTGTAATAAATATATAATTAGTCTGATAAAGTAGTTGATTACATATTTTCGTTTGTTACAAACTGATAAAGTTTTTTATTTTTAACTTCCCGCTGTATGAAGTTATTTTTAATATAAAAGGATGATATTTTAAGAGCTTTCGGATTTGATTTAAAAAAAAAAATAAATACAATTTCTAGAAATATATGAAATCTTTATTTGAGTAGTTTAGTTTTGGTTTATTTGGGTAAAAGGATCTATATAATTTAATGTTTAATGTCAAGCAAATGTTGACCGCAGCTATGTCTGAAATTGTTAATACGCCGGCAATTTTGGCATACTCTCTCTGCAACATAGGCCGGTAGCTCGCGAAATTTTTTTTCAATATTGTCTTCAAGTGCGCCAACCGTTGCGGGCTTGTCCCTGTAGACATGAGCCTTAACATAGTCCCACAAAAAAAGTCTAAAGGCGTTAAATCGCACGATCTAGGCGGCCAATTGACTGTCCCCAAACGTCAAATAAACTGTTCACCGAACTCGCCACTCAATTGGGCCATTATTTCGCGTGATATGTGGCCAAGTCCAACTCTTTTATTTTGGGGAAAAAAAGTAACAGAGGCCCAATCGCTGCGAATGGCGCCGAATCGATAATTCACGGTCATCAATTCACTGGTGCTGTCCGCACTCTACGTATTCTGGTGGTATGCTGTATGTTGGTGGTTTAATGTTCAATAATGTAATTTTGGTGCGAAATTTATTCACATATTTATTCCGACGGTCGCCCGAAGTGACCACCAAATGGAAGAAGTGCACGTTACACTTTCTTAACCGAGTATGGATCTTGATAATAAAATGTGAAGCTGGCGAACAAAACTAGACATGTCCTCAGTAAATGATTTTTGTTTGTATTTTTTTTCGGGCTGTCCAAGTTCACATCTATGATGTCACGAAGTCATTTCATTAAAAACCAGTTCTATCATACCTTTAAAATATATAACGAAAACTGAATTTTCCTTACTAGTTAGTGTCTTTGCGCAAAGAAAAGATATGGTTGTATGGTATGGTTGACAAGACAATATTATGTTCTCTAAAACAAATGTGTGGTCATTGCAAACTAGTTATTCTGCCTTATCGTGGTTGGCGTATTTCAAATACGACTACGACTGCTTAGTAATAGATTACATAGAAACTGTTGAAGTCTTCTTTAATCTATTACCAAACCGTCGTAGTTGTATTTGAAATACGCCAACCATGAGAAGGCAGATTGTTATTTTAAACATTAATTACGTTACGATAAACAAAGTAATGTTTGAATTTAAGAATTACATTATTATATTCATAGAAGGTGCGATATGGTTAGAGTTTAACTATATAGTTTTGTTAAACATTTTTGACTACAATATAATTTGTATTATTGTGTAAAAATAATATGATGTAAATAGCAATATAATGTTATCCAAAACCATACTATGTTAAGTTTTTAAAAAATTTTTTTCAGAAACATCTTCTGTCAGTTCAGTATTTCATTTGTAAGCTATTGGTAGTGCGCGGCGTGGTGTTAAATAAATAAAAAAAGTACAAACAAAAGGGCAGATAAATAAAAATATGTATACATATGTACATATATACATATATATCTTTATACATACGTGTCTGTATTTCGTATATACACACATGTATGTATACATTTGTAAATATACATTTTATTTCAACAATATTAATTTATTTTTATTTTGTATTTAACGCATAGCCGTTTTAAACAAAAGATTTGCCAATAAATATATGATTAAAAATACTATGGTTGTATTTAACAATATTATTATAATATTAGAATATGGTATGGTAACTCTCAATCACATTTTAGTCATATCTAACGATATTGTTGTCATATTTAAAATACTAAAGGTACGGTCACACTTGACATACATTTGCTCAAAAAAACGTAACCAATATATACTAATGGGAAATCTTTTGATTCAGACACGTGTTTATTAAGTTCAATAGCTTCCAATAATATTATATTCTATAAGTTTGTCTATAACTTTTTTCTTTGTTAAATACGAAACTAATTGATTTAATAAACACGTGTCAGAAGCAAAAAATTTTGCATTAGTATATGTTGGTTACGCTTTCTTGGGCAAATGTTTGTCAATTGTGAACGTAGCTTAAGATTAGGTATAACAAAGTTAATTGTTTTTGTAGATGATCTCCCTTATTGTGAATAGCGTCGTCGACGTCACATCAAGACGACAGTAAGCATTGTCACTTGTCTACTCTTTATCGGCAACAATTGGCTCTTATTGACAATCTCTTACTAATCTCTAAAGCTTTGTAAGCTAATGTAGCATGTTAGTAGTAATCAATTGTTGTCGACGAAGAGTACACAAGTAACAGGTTTTACTGTCGTCCTGATGTGATGTCGATGATGCCATTCACAATAGGGGGGAATATTATTATTAACTCAGATAATAATATTGTTTAAACTTTGTTTTTCTATTGACAATAATATGATATAATTCAATCATAGCATATTGCTGTTTGATTATGGTTACCTCAACCATATTTTTTCTTTGCGTGTATGTACGTAGTTAAATAATTTGCCTCTCCTTTACAAAACAATTAACGGGACTAGTCTGGTTTTGTTCGCCACCTCATCAAATTTAATAATCTCCAAGCATTGTTCATTTGTAAGTCGATTCATTATATAAATTATAGACCAAACGGAACATGTTTAACAGTAACATGATACACGTACAGAACAGTAATTTCCACAACGAATGGACATTTCTTAGAAGTAATTAATTATTAAAATTTTGGATATCAAAAATTTAAGTTTTTTTAAAATCAAAAATTTCTGTTGTTGTTTTTAAAATGGTATAGTGTATGCTGAATTTTGAATTATGTCGCAATTTTTTTTATTTAAATTTGAGTTCTTCAAAATCTTAAAAGAAAATGTGAAAAAGCCTGACATACTAATTAAACTTGAGCGAAAACATTCCGTAAAATTTATTCTTAGATGATTAAACAGGCGCTTTCGTTAACTTACACTTGACATACATATGTATGTACATATATACATACATATGTATGCGTGAACAACTTTTTTTTATAGTATGTAAAATATTAGTCACCTTCCCATCTCTAATTTGAAAAGCATAAAAAATATATTAATGTATTGTTTATTATTAGAAACTGTCAACAAGAAATGTGTTAAAAAAAATAGTGCTGGTCGTGCTGATTTGTTTTTGAGTGGGGAGATAAGCATCACCGATATGAGATAAACTGTGCGTGTTAGAAATTTTCTTCATTTAACTATACTTCCATTTAAAAAAAATTGCCGAGAGTAAAATAAATTGTCGCTTTATTGTATTTGTAAGAATCGTGTTGTATACAAAAATCTGGAATAATTCAATACCCCTTCCACAACATATTTAGCACTTGTTAAATGAATAAATTGCTTGACTGTAACACGGCGTGTATTAAATAAAACGGTTAATAACTGTCACATTATGCAACGGAAAATAGAAAAATGCCAATTTTAAACGCCATTCATATACATACATATGTATGTATGTATATGTATGTTTATTTGCATGTACTACATATACATATATACATATATGTATTGTTGGCGATGCACAGTGGCGTGAATTAAAAAAAAGTGGTAAAAAGTCCGCAACTTTTGAACTAGTTAACCGATTTCGATGAAACCAACTGTTTTGGAAAGTAGAAGTGTTGAAATTTTTAGAACAGGGTAGCTCCAAACAGCCTCAAAGTGGGAAAGTGCGGGTATCGAAATTCTTTCGGAGCTTGTAACTTTTGTAAATAGGGACCGATTTCAATAATTTTTTCAGCGGGACAATCTACGTTAAGAAATAAAAATAAAACATGCTAAGAGTACCATTTTATCTCTTTCAGTTTCCAAGTTATTTGACTTGAAAAATTTATTTTTTAATTTTTGGCCCTGACTTTTTTTATTCGTTAGTACATAACTTCTTTATTACTTGACAAAAATCAGTATGTTTTAATGTTTTTGAAAGAAAACTTCATTAAAATTCATATAAAAAAAATTTTTTTTTGATATCTCAAAAATTGTAGCAAGGAATAATTTTGCAATTTGGATTTTTAAAAATTATGAAAAAATTTGGTATATTTTGTGAAAAAAGTATTCTTAATTTTCTTGGAATATTTTAAAAAATTATTAAGTATTTGATAAAAACTTTGATTGTTTCTGAGAAAGGAGACATTGAGAAAGGCTGTGAAATAAATTTTGGAGATTCTTGTTGGTGCACCCTACATTCAGCATTGGTCGAAAACTAGCAATTTTTTTTTCAGAAAATCCGATTTTCGTATGTGGCAAAAAAATTGCACGGTCGTTTTTGTAAATTTTTTAGTTTTTTATTATAAATAAATTTGTTGTAAGTAACCTGTAAGAAATTCTTGACATCCTACACATAAATGTAGGCAGGAGAGGAGATTTTCTAAAAATTCTAAAATTTTTCTAACACAATTTTTCCCAATAAGAAAAAAGTATTATAAAATTATAAATTTAGAATCATTTTAATTTTTATCAATAATATACACTTAGTTTTGCAAACTGAAAAAAAATTATTCTCCTACCTTCAATACTTTTTGAAATATTCGAAATCCAATTTTGATTAAAAATTTTAATTTTCTACATTTTTTATTTTTGTCTAAATTATTGATCTTATTTTCTTTACTGCAAATGTTTTTTAATTTTTTCTATGTTATTAGAATAGTAGATATAATTGTCTATTCAATGGTATATAATATGTATTCCTTTGCCATTATATCAGTCTTAAAATGTATACACAAATATGTAAAGGGTGTTTTTTTAGAGGTATAGAACTTCGAATTGAAATAAAACACAAAAAAATCGTTTCAATGTCCATCAATTTGGCTTTATTGGAAGGATAATTTTATGCCATTAATGTTTAAATATGATTTCGGGCATGTGGCCGCCGCGGCTGGCTCGAATAAAGCCAATTCGGCTTTATTAAAGCCAATTCGGCTGGCTCGAATAAAGCAAATTTGCACGATTTTTTTAGAGGTATAGAACTTCGAATTGAAATAAAATACAAGAAAATCGTTTTAATGTCCATCAATTTGGCTTTATTGGAAGGATAATTTTATGCCATTAATGTTTAAATATGATTTCGGGCATGTGGCCGCCGCGGCTGGCTCGAATAAAGCCAATTCGGCTTTTTTAAAGCCAATTCGGCTGGCTCGAATAAAGCAAATTTGCACGATTTGCAAGCGTTGTTCTTTTGTCAACCTGTTCATGATGAAATGGCAAACCAAACTAAATATTAATCACTTGACAGCTGACAAAATGGCCGCCAGTTGAAAAAGTGATGCCAACTTAAAGTTCTATACCTCAATAAAAAACACCCTATATAACACCTCAGGTAACAATTTACGTGTTTTATCTGATACTCAAACAAACCCACATTTTTTATGAACGATGTAACCAGTATGTGCTGAATTTAATAATGTCAGCGTGTGCGTGTAAGTTTAAGCTGAAGAATAATTAACATAAATTCCAGTGTTGCCAGAATTTCTAAGGATAAAATCTGCAAAATTCAAAAATTTTTCACGAAAAAATCTGCAAAATCTGCATTTTATTTTTAAAATCTTCAAAAAATCTTCAAAGCAATTTTTTAAACAATTTATTTTATATTTTATTAAAAGAATTTACATAAATATGGATGTACATGTGCAACATATATATTTTTATAGAAAGCGTAATAGCACAAAATAGGTAATATTCGTAAATATTATTTTGGTTTACAAAACGTTTAACAAAGAAAAATTTGTTTTGTAAAGCTTTCGTAAACTAAAACTTTTTTTATGAATACGGCAGAATAAACTTCAAAGCTTCAAGCAAAAATCTTTACAAGCTAACATCTTCGATTTTGAATAAATTTTTAATTTCTCATTACCTTTTTACAATTAGCTGCCACACTGGTTGAAGTCTAATGATGAGGAAAAGCCGCCAATTTTCCACACGCAAAGTTTACTTTGCAAAGTCTTGAAGAGAAAATAATATATTCTCTACGATGTTTCATAAGTTCAAAAATATTAACTCTCTAAACTATGAGTCGTTCACACCAGTGTTGCCAGAAAATGATGATGAGAGAATGCTAGATCCGTAAAAAAATTCTGCTAAAATGTTCTACTCGTACAGAAGAAAAGCATAATGCCAGATTTAAATTAAAAAAAAAATATTGAAATAGCTTTGAATTTCATGTTTATGCAAAGTTATTACTATTTACAGGTGCTTTTATAGCACATACAAGTGTCTATGTCAACATTAAAATTGTAGTAGTAGTTACATTGTCTACAATTTCTCTTCTATTCGTCACTATAAAAGAAAGAGAGAAAACAGATGTGGTGTATTTCTGGTGTATTTTGCAACAACTTGTCAATATAAGTAAATTTTTATGTACGTAGTAAGGTATAGAAATATACCAGTGGTTGGTATGTCTCCATGTACCCATAAGAACTACTTGTCACTACCTAGTCAATTGTATTAATGTTAGTATTAGATATTCAGTGACAAGCACATGCTAAATGTCGTCTATAATACAAAGTATTGTATGGCGAATAACTAGAGAGTAGTACTGGTGATAAAGCCAAAAGTGAAAATGTACTGACATTTTCAGCATCGACATTTCCTTCAGGGCATAGATATGAATGTTTATGTATTTTCAAACATTAATTATATACATACATATGTTTGTATGTACTATGTATGTATATCGAGACCTATTTTCGGTTTAATTGTAAGCAAGATGTTGTAAAAAGTAAACTTTTGAATTGAAATTAAAATAATAGCCTAACCACAGTAAAGAATGATCAAAATGTCGAAATGTTTGATATCTTTTAAAATACAGGCTGTAAAATTTTATCGTAAGCGACAGCTTATGTATGACGTAAAACATATTTAAATAATATAAAACCATCTTCCGAAAACTTTAATTTTTGTCGCTTACTGATAATTGAAAATTATAAGGGCTCCATATACACACATATACTTACATATAATGCATAGTATATAATACATAGGTATTCGTTGTATCTACATTACGTAGGAAAAACATAATTGTAAAAAAAAAATTACATTTATAAAAGGAATTATTCTCTACACTGAAATAAAAAATTTAACAAAATTTAACAAATTCTGCCAAAAAGCATTTGGCAGAATTTTTTAAAAGTGGAATGCTTTTCGGGAAAGGAAAATGCCAGATCTGACAGCGAAAATGCCAAAATGGCAACAATGGTTCACACATAAAAGAAACAAGAAGTAGTAGCAGTATTAGGAAAAATTTAATAAAATTACACTATAATTGGAGTTGAAAAATCTGCGTTTTTAGACCAAAAATCTTCAAATCTGGATTGCGTGTTTTTGGAGGGTAAAAATCTGCAAAATCCAGATAAATCTGCATTTCTGGCAACCGTGATAAATTCTTATAAATGAAAATAAAACTGGCAATATTTTTTTTCCTGTTAAAAGCTATTGCCTATTTGCCCCACTTATGTATATAAACTAACTCAAAATAATTTATATTTGCTAACTCATTTCCAACTGAATTCAAGCTCTTAATAAAAAAAAAAATTAAACAGTTATAGGATACTTCCAACTTTTACTCGATAAGCAACACACAAACATTTAGGTCACTTAAAATTCAAGTACAAATAACCAAAAATATATTTTAAGCAATCAGACGTTAAGCAGCTCTGGGCTCAAGAACAGCTCTCGCGTCATCGTAATTATATCTTAAGTGCGGTCAGGCTTGTGTGTGTGTTGCTTGGCCTTCGTGAGTTTTTCGTCTCGCTCGCACTGGTTGAATGATTTGCCACAGATAACCGTATAGTCTAGCGGTTCTTTTGTGGAATTTCATTGACAACCACGTTGCTACTTCCTATCTATAGGGATATATATCCTAAATCCTTTTTTTTATAAATATATCGGCGATATTTAAAACTTTTAATTTTTGTTATTATAATGAAAGTTAGAATTTTACAATTACATTACATAAAAACTCGATTCAACAAAAATTATAAAATTCAAGTCCAATATTAGGGAGGTACTCTACAGACTTGTCATTGCAAGAAGTTTATTTACGATTCCTAAGAAAAAAATCAGTATTCAAATCGGTCATGCCATTTTTAAGTTATAGGGATACACGAACGGTGATATATTTTCACCATAGCTGGCTTCTTATACAAATAAATACACTTACACAAATACATATCTCTCGTTGGCCAGCACGAATTTTAACATATAGAGTATATATATTAAAAGCCGCAGAGATCTTTAGTATATATATATGAATGTATATACTAACTTCGAATGGTTTAATTAGGAGCTTATTGTGATTATAAGTAACATATTTTACGCTCATATGAATGTGTTTGAATTTCTGTCCACTTACACAAGAGCTATTACTCGAATGATCGTCATGTAAATAATAACCACAATTTTACAAAATTCCTGATATCCATACATTTATATTTGGGGTATTAAAAAATTATTTAAATATACATAACTAATTTAATATATGTAATTGTCTTTGCTTTTGTTTTTTCTTTCCAATTTTTTTTTAAAACATTACGACACTATTGCACTTAAGACTACCGTTTGAAACCCTCATTTATATATATTAATACCACGTACTATGTATTTTTTCTCACATATCAGTTATTTAATGTTATCCTAATTCAAATGACATATTCCCTTGGGAGTGGAGCATACATACATACATACATACATACATACGTACATATGTATGTACATACAATTAATGGTTCAAAATTATAAAAAGACGCCCTTTGGTATATGTATCTTGTGTGTAAGATTAGTCAATGGCGTATTATTTCATAACTAGTTTAACTAATAAGTCCCAGTCCAGACTTGCAATTTTTGTTGCAGCAACTTTTTATTTTTTAGTGAGAAAGAGCGAGAGAAGAATACAAAATGTATATATTTCTATTTCAACCCTCTCGCACATATTCAAGAATTGCTGCAAAAAAATTGCAAATCTGGACCGGGACTAAGTTAGAGATGGATATGACGGACGGTGCCAAAAAAAAATAACGATATTAAAATCTATAGTATTGTTACAATATACATACATCCATACATACATACAAACATATATACATACATATATGTATATATATATGTTTTAGGTATTTATATACATTATACATAACTAGGTCATGCACACAACGGAGATACGAAATTTGATAAGATGTACACTTGAGAGAACCCTAAACAGCAAACAAAATTTTATATGTACGGCCAAATAGATTAATAATAAAAAATAGTACATGCAAGGCATATACATACATATGCCAATTAATAAGAGTCAAATTTCATATACAGTGGAGTCTACCACAACATACACTTGCCTTTCCTTCTTTGAACGTAAACTGTCATGACAAGGACTGACTTTTAAATCTTCATGTAAAGCCTGCTACTCTGTTCACAATTTTGAGCGAAATGCTGTCAAACTACATATAAAAGAATTTCGTATGAAATATTTGCGAAATAAATTCGCAAAAGTAGTACTTTGTTCTTTTAGTTTCAGCTGGGAAACAACATGAGCAGTACCTTTTTCGTTCGGAATTTTAACAATGTTGCAACAAAAGCGAGAAATTTATAAAAAAATGCGAGTTGGGCTACATTTAGTACATGTCAACTTTTTCACGAGAAATATTCAATGTTACTGAAAAGTGTTCTCAACTTCGAACATAGTACCAGGCTTTACGCGAATAAAATTGTTAAATCGGTATTGAGTCGCTCGCCTTAACATTTACAAACGATTTGGCAACAAAGCCACAAATTCCATCGAATCATTTGGTTGAGTGTTTATTTATTGTAGTTTTGTCTTGTGCGATTGAGTTCCTGGAAATTCCCGAAAAAATTCCCAAAATCCCAAACATGGGATTTTTTCAGTATTTTTTGCCGGGCGCAGATAATATTTTTGGAAATAATTAAAAAGATATCTTGTCTTAAGATACAGCTTTGGAATTTTGTTCCTTATTCATGATGAGTTTCCTTTTCTAAATCGAAAAGGATTTGGCTTCTCCATTAGCAGAACAGTGAATCAAGGTTGGTAAAAAATCCAAAATTTTAGTTTTTTTTTGTCTCGAAAACCCCTATAAATATAGCAGACTTTTTTAAGTTCTTGGATAGAAAAAAAAATACTTGGAAAAAATTCTTTTTATCAGATCAGAAACATCAGCTTGGCATCGGTTTTAATTTTTCATTAACCCTATGTTGGCCACTTTGGGTCTTTGTGGCTCCGCCCCCCTAAAGACATATAGTACAAATTGTGACACCTCCAAATATTGTATGAAATTTCATTACAATCATGAAATTTCATAACAATTAGAAACTGCAGAATTATTTAAATTTTATTTTTAAATCTCCACTGTGTATCGGGTAATTTAGGCCCCACTAGGCAACGTCGGATCGATCTAGAAAGTTAAAACCGCATTTATGGCAGCAAACGTCATATTTTAGACAGCGCCCCATATTAAGAATTAAAAAAAAAACTCCCATACAAGCTGCGACCAGTCTAATGTACATACATAGACACATTTAAATAAGAGAGAGTTTCCACTGCATAAATATTCTTGCGTAATATTTTGATATGGAGTTAGAGCGTGAGATTGATAGTAAATGTTTTTTTTTATCGTTGCATAGATCCAATGACGACAGAAGAGAAGAACTTTGGGTTTCCTCAAATATCAAATGTTATGCGCAAGCAGTGTTGCCCGTTTTTTTTTCTAGAGCTTATCCCCAATTTTTTATTTGTCTTCCCCAAAAATCCCCAAATTGAGTTTTTTTATTCAAATTTTTACTTTTGTGAAAAAACAAGCAATTTTTAATTTTATTTAAATAATAATGACAAAAATAACATGTTTAGCATTTCAGCAGAAGGATTTAATTTGTCACAACAAATTGAATTATTTTTAAAGTTTGTGTTTATTCTAAGAAGTGCTTCCAACAAGTTATATTACATTTTGTTAAGCATTTTTGTTTTGCTGGTGTTCATTATTGCATTCACTATGACACATTTTTAGACTTTCATAGTTCGAAAATCATTATTGTTTGACCATCAGTTATAAAAAAAAAATCCCCAAAAATCCCCTCAAATTTGGTTATCATCCCAAAAGAATCCCCAGATGCCCAATACGAAATTTTCATCTCCAATCGCGAAAAAAATCCCCAATTTAGGGACAAATCCGCTAAACTGGCAACACTGTGCCCAAGCTGCTGTTAAACTTTAAGACATAGTAAAATAGTTCGTTAGAGAAGATGTTACGTTTTCAATATGGGAAAAATTTGTTCTCTTTAAATTGAATTAATAACAAATTTAACCCATGATTTGTGTTTATATTTTAAGCTGGTGTTAGTGTTTAAAACTTATAAAATATTAAAATCGTTTGTTTACTTTAGAATTAGAATATCTTTTTCTTAAAATAAAGATAAGTGAATAAACGAATGCACACAAGGTTTTAGGAAAATGTAGTTTTTATTGTAAATTTATTTAAAGACTTTGCTTAAAGAGTTAGGTCAATATTGTTTTGCTTATATCTTTGTGATAAACCTCGTTGAGGACATGGATATTTCACGTAAATATGAAGCTTCATTTCGTGCCATTACCGCCAAAAAAAGCTTAATAGACATAATTTTCAAATTTAATTTTTTGATGATAATCCATTATCTGTGATAGTAAATAATCGATTTTCGTCAAAAAACGAGGCTCGATTTGTAGAATTTTGTAACTCGATTTAGTCTTCAGTCAACTTATGCTGGTCTTGCTTTTAAGCTCAGATATATTAATATGTATTCACGCGCGTGCTCCCCTAAAGGGGTGAACTAAAACCTTAACAATTCTCAGCGTGTAGAGACGAAAATTTTTTTTTTTTATGACAAAGAGGAATACAAATGTATTTTATGTGAGATATTTACCGTGAGTAGATGTCACCAGGGCCGTCAGATATGGCGATTTCTCGCCAATTTTTCAACTTATTTGGCGTCCAAATCTTTGATTTATCGACATGGAAATTTTTCTGGCTTTAAATAAATTTCTTTGAGTTTTTTGTGGCTATTTTTTTAAAACAATTGAACTTACAAATTTTTGTGATTCAGGAAATTAGTTTGTTAAGAAAATAAATCCCACCAAAACTCGTCTGCAAGAAGTTAAAATAACTTGATTTTGATGATTTTTCTTATATTAATTACAGTAATTAATGTGTTTTGAATTTGCATGAGAAATATTTACAAAAAACTATTTTTGTCCAACCCCGTCCGTCCTATAAACAAATTGCAATATACATTTTCTGTTCGACAGACGATGAATAACTTTTAAAACTTTTGCTTTAACACAAAATTTTTCTTTAATTTTTATTGTTTTTTATTTTTAAAAGAATAATTTTGATTTCTTTTACGTATGAATTTTTATAAAAATTACAAAACAACCTTAGTTCAATGAACCGCTCTCAAGGTTTTTGGCAACAGCTGAAAATACTACAACAAAACATGTCTAAATTGGAAAACAACTTAATTTTCTGGCTCGTTTTGTCTTGTAAACTACTGCCATTCAAAGATTCTACAAAAAAATTTTAAATTTATTTTCACGTATTTAAAAAACTTCCTTTAAAAAGAAAAATAAAATTGTTTATTGATTAGGGAGAAGCGGATATTAGTATTTATATTACGAGTAATTTGTTGATTTCTTTGGAATTGCAAATTGACTACTTGATTTTATATCTGAAAGGCAACATATAAATAAATATTTGAGTAGGCACAAAATTTCGAAAAGTTTACAGCAATGAAAATTTAAATAATTCCTTAATATTTTAGCTTAAGGTCATAGTTGATGTATTTTTAAAATTAAATATTTTGAATTAAAAAAAATTTATTTGTTGATGGTTTAGCATGTCTGAATAGAACGAATAAGTTTTTTTATTTTTTTAAATAAAAATAAAATATTGAATTAAATATTTCGAATTAAAAATAAAATAAACAGCAAAAACTTAGCATATAAACTCAATAATAATGACTTGTTTCTTAAAACCAAAAAATATAAATAAAACTGTTTACATACATACCCGTATTATACAAAAAATGGACTTTTGTTTGATATCATAAACAAAAATATATAGATACTTTTTCCAATAGAAATGTAAATAGTGTTTTAAAGTTTTGGTGATTTGGCAAGCTAATTTTTGCTGCGAAATATGAGTGAAGTAGTCAAATAATTGTGACCCCCATCTCGACCATAGCAAAAAAGATATACTATACCATAAAACTTTTATTCCTTTTGAAAGAAAAAATGTTGTCGTAAATCTCCTTGAAGATGAGAACTAAATGTAAAAGACGGGAAGAACTTGAGTTTAATAAAAAATAAAGAAATTTTCGGTTTCAAATGAAATGTTTTTAAATGTAAAATTGTATTTTTAAATGTTCTGGTTAAAGTGAAAAAATTTTATAGTACTCCAATGCTATACAATTTACGAAAAAAGTTCATACTTTATGCAAAAAGGTGTCGCAGAGAATTGCTGTAATAAAATTAGAATTTTTATGTTTATGAATTCAGTTCGCCTGTAAAAATAATGTGAACAAAGCCATGGGATAAGGGAAAAAATTCCGATGAATCTCCTGATAAGAGGAATCAAAATAAATTCAGTAAAGTGTGCCTTTGACTCGCACACGATGGGATCTGTACGGACAATATGTAACACTATACGAACTATATAATCGAATATCTTTTCCGATGTAGACATTTAGAAATCTTAAACTTTTTTTGGGTGTTTTGCGGTTTTTGACTTTTGATGTTTTTCCTTAGTCACCAGAAATCGTTCGTTGCCAATTTTTTAAGTTTTCAAGATACAGCAAGTTGTCAAAATTACATTAACTGATAGATTACCCTTTAATTTTAGTTTTCTAAATTTCAGTGGTAGTTGTTATAGTCTGCATACAACTAACTAACTAACTCTGCAAATTTAAAGTATCTATAGTATATATAATTGTATGTATATTACATAATGATTTACACATTTGTCGTTGCTCGCTTTAGAACACCCTTTAATTTTTAACTGTCATATATTTGGTGTTGTTCCTTTCCACCTTTGGTGTACCTAAACCCTAAAAAGGAAACAGTTGTAAGGAAAATTATTCACGTTTGCAAGTTTGGGAAAAATTTAAATATTTCCAGGGAAAAATGTTCACGATAGGGGAAAATATTTCTGTATAGAATTCTGTTCTGAAATCTATTAGAGCTTATAAGTAACATAATCTATAAAAATATATCGAAATCGGAAAATGAATTTTTTGCTTGTAGTTAAAATTTTTTTTAAATAGTTAAAGTCTGATTCATTCAAAAAGTAAAATAATATGCGTGCAACAATTTATGTTGAGAGCAAAAATAAGCTTTTGCCCCAGCGAAAATTACTGCTTCGCCGTAAGCAGGTTTGTAAGAGAATGTCAAGCTGTTTTGGCTTACAAACCTGCATAAGGGCATTTCGTTTTAAGTGCTTATTTCAGTGCAATCAGTATGTAGTGAATGGAATATTGAAGTTTCCATAAATAATAAATTATTTACACATTACTGAACATTTATCAGATACTTTTTGTGCGCGCATCAAATCAGGAATATATCCCAGGACCTTCGAATGTTATTTCATTTATTCGCATACAAAATTTAATTAAAAAAAATGAAAAAACTCAAATCAGGAAGTAAAAATCTCATTCGCATCCAAATTTGTATCCAGGTAAGCGAGAGAGTATGCACTAAAAAAATATGACTACATATTTGAGTATAAACATTCGACCAACTTCGTAGTGTTTGTGTAAAATTTCGTCATTTGCTTACTTTAATGCATCCTCGTAAGGTATAGGGAATGCACTGTGTGCTTTTTCGTATCTTCGAAGCGCTTCTTTTTGTCTTAGTGCTTACTTGTACCAATTTTTTTTTTGCTGGGGTATTTTATTTCTGTATTCAATATAAATTGTTGGATGGAATTAGTCTTATATTTTAAAATATCAATCAGCTTTTAACAGCTTTTTCGGAGCTGTTTTATCCAGTGAACTCGAAAGTATTCAATAATAAAACATAAATACTCCGTATGTAGAAAAGCAAATTAAATATTTGAATAAGGTTTCTAATACGTTTTAAAAAATATTTCTTCATCCATCATTTACGTAGCTTGCATTTATATAAAAAAAAGTAAATATGTCAAAGTATTCGATATGTCACTTTTTTTAAATGTTCTTCGTTTAATTTTTCATTTAGTTTGAATTACGCTTTTCATTTATTTTTATGAAATCCGAAAATTAACAAGCACTTCAAAGTGCTAAATGACGTGTTATATTAATGGCTTTTATTTAACTTTTTTTTTTTGCTTTAATAGATTCCAAATTATTTATCGTAACATAATTAGCACTCAATTAGGCAAATTAAAATACAATTATATATTTCTGGTTGATATGTTAGTCATCGTCAAAAAAAAATATTTTTTTTGTTGTTACTGACAAAAAAAGTAGAAGTTCGGCTTAACAAAATTTTCTAGTAACAAGTAAGAGTGCTATATTCGGCTGTGCCGAATCTTATATACCCTTTACCAACGTATGTCTATGTAATATACAGATACATACATAAGTATATACATATGTACATACATATTTGTTTTGTGATAAAATTTATAATTTTTTGTTATAGTTCAATTTCCAACCCTGGAACCATAATTTAAAATTTTCTGCTTTTAATACGAGTACTAATTTATTTCTTTCCAAAATATAGATATATTTAATTACAAAAAAAAAATAACTAGCTTTATTTAATTAGTCTTATATATACAAAAAAAAAGTGTAATTTTCCCAACCCTGAAATCATACTTTTAGATGTTTTTGGTTCCTTTAACCAATATTGTTTAAAAAATATATAAAATATGCTAAGTGAACAAAGAAAAAAATAAATAAAGAAAATACTAGTTTTATTTAGTTACTTTAATATCAAAGAAAGTTTAAATTTTCCAGCTGTGTGGAGCTGTGGTTTTTATTTTTCTAATTTTTTATAACCAACTTTTCTTTCCAAAACATAAAATATATATATAAATTAAAGTATAAAAAAAAGTTATTAGACCTAGTTAATTTTATATATCACTAAAAGTGTAAGCTTCCCAACCCTGGAATCATGATTTAAAATTTTTCTGATTTCTTACATCAATCTTTTTCTTTTAAGAATGTAAGATATTTTAAGTTTATAGATAAAAAGGGAAAATTAGTTTTAGTAGGTTATTTTTATATAACAAAAAAGTTAAACTTCCCAATCCTGAAAACGTCTTTTTTTATTTATTTTTATTCTTACTGAAATATAAAATAAGTTTATTTAACAAAAACAAAACAAAAATTAGTTTTAGCTAGTTACTTTTATGTGGCAAAATCAAGTTTAAGTTTTCCAACTCTGAAATCGTCTGTTCGATTTCATTGATTTTCAATACCAATCTATTTTGGACCATTTCTGTAAACAAAAAAAAATTTACCTAGTTACTTTTAAATAAAAAAAAAATTTCCAACCCTGGAATCATCCTTTTAGATATTTGCTGATTCCTTATACCAATCTAGTTGTTCTTAAAAAAATATATATAAGGTATGTTAAGTGCACAAAGAACAAAGGAAATTAAAAAAAATTTTTTTATTTAGTTACTTTAATATCCAGAAAATAAGTTAAAAAGTTTTTATAATTTTCTACACCAAATTTTTCTTTTCAAAACGTAATATTTATATATATATATATATGTATATATATAAATTATTTAGACCTAGCTACTTTTATATATCACAAGAAGTGTAAGTTTCCCAACCCTGGAATCATAATTTTTTCTGATCTCTTACACCAATCTCTTTCTTTTAGGAACATAAAATATATTTAATTTATAGAAAAAAAAGGAGAAATTAGTTTTAGTAAGTTACTTTTGTATAACAATATAAAAGTTAAAGTTTTCCAACCCTGCAAACGTCTTTTTAATTTTTTATACATATATTTATATTTGAAATACCAATTTTATTCGTACTGAAGTCTAAAATAAGTTTATTTATTAAAAAAAAATATTAGTTTTCAGTAGTAACTTTTGTGTGGCAAAATAAAGTTTAAGTTTTCCAGCTCTGCAATCGTCCGCTCGATTTTGCTGATTTTCAATACCAATCTATTTTGTACCATTTCTGACACACCAGTTCAAGAACGAAGTCTCTAGCTATCCCGGGAGCTTCGGAAAACTGATCTCATGTACAGACAGACGGACAGACGGACATCGCTTATTCGATTTTCCTATGCTTAAGGATCCAGAATATATATACTTTATAGGTCGCTTATTAATATTATGGAAACGGAATGACAAACGGAATGACAAACCTATATATACCCTTTTATTATTTTTTGGTAAAGGATATAAAAATAAAAAAAATAAATAAAATCAGCAGTGATTGTCATTGCGACAGTAACAGTAACAGTAACTTTCAAAATTTCTGTCGCGGTGTGAATGAGGCCCTAATGTCTAGAAGTGGCAAGCAGCCTGCAATGGTGTTCAATTGTTATCGACAACCATAGGAAAGTGTAAATTTTTTGTTATTGTATTGACGTTATGTCGACAATAAGTTACAGAATAGGAGGCAATATTCATGAACAGTGTTGTAAAATATACACACTATAAGTTTTATTTTTCTAGGAAAATCATGTTAATTAATGACTCGCATAGAAAACTAAAAATTACGAGGGAATCAGTATTTTTCGAAATGCCTGCTAATTAAATGGATATAAATTTTAGCACGCATCTTTTGCATAAGCTTTCATACTTCCACTAAAACATCATTTGTTTACTTAAAAATAAACTCCCAAGATATATGTTTTCTCTTTAAAAAAAAAAACTATTTAATTAATTTGGTTAAGTAAACTCGAAGCTATAATGATTATCATGAGAAATTTGTTATGGAATTTTATTCAAAATAAAACGAAAACGTAGAAAAATTTCATGTTTTAATAAACACATCAAACAATTTCAGTTTTATAGAAATTTAACACACCTGCTTACAGACATGCATACACACACATATATATGTACATACGTACATACATGCATACACACATACACACATACATATAAAGCAATTAACACGTGATGAAATAAATTGGTGTCACATGCACCTTTACTTGTCGTAAATAATAATAAATAATAGTTAATATTAAAACTTAATAATATATTTAATAAACATTTAATTTTTCCCCTTTTGTAAAGCTTTAATTAAACCGACTAGAACGAGCTTTTAATTATAAAAGAACTTTTAACACAGGTCTATATTTACATATGTACGAGTCAAAAAAGAGTATAATCGTAGTTCTAATTGAATTTCTGCTAACTATTTTTTGTCATTTCTTGGATAATTTATTATTTAATTTTCTGCATGTTGAAACAGTGACATTTCATTGCGATGTTACTTTTAAATATTCATATTCATATGTATGAATCATTTCATGATTATCCATTCACAGACACATTTCCTTTCTCACTTCAACACTTACTTGCACTTGCAATTTAGTATACTTGGGGCATTATTTTGCCAACGTGTGTATCAAAGTCAAAGTCAGAAACTAGAAGATTGCAAACACGCCACTTTAGTGAAAACTGTTTGTATAAAATTAAAGCTCATGCTATGTCAGACTTTTTTTTCATTTAAGTTTTCTTTCATTTTCATAATTTTTACAAACAGAAGAAATGAGTGAAAACCTGATGGCGGGCAGTTAGACAGCAAGACGAAAAGACAGACATGATTGTGTCTTTGTGACTAAATTAATTAAATTAAAAGTTTCCTGCTAAAGCTTTAAGTTAACTTGTAAACTATCAGTCACACACACACACACGCACCATGCACCCAGCAAACACATAGACTTCATCTCAAATCGGGAATGATTCGGTATCAAATATTACCCTAACGTTTGGAATAAAAATTTAATGCCATTTGAGAAGCATATGATTAACAACTTTGAACAAAATTTGTAGCCCTTTATGAGAAAATGAAGATTTCGACTGTGATATAATGATGCGCATTCGATGAACAATGCCACTATTTCCCTACAAAAATTTTTAGCCTGTGCAGTCCATGTTAATTGCAGCAAAATCTAGTATTTACGCGATTTCCAGCGAAATCTAGTAGATTTCCCTTCAAAGCCGAATGTATTTAGTCACTAGATTTTGTCGAAATCTACTAAAAAAAAATAGTACAACTAAAATTTTATTTGCAAAATTGTACTTAAAAAATACATACTTAAATGTACTTCAAAAGGTTTTTGAATTAGATATATTACAGTTGTATGGTTGTAGTTTAGGAAAATTTTCACTCAATGGATTTTGTTTTGAGTACGAAATCTTAATGAATGTCAAAACAAATTTGGGTACAGATTTTGATAAATATTTTAATTGAAATCTGCTGGATATCGTGCTTGTGTAAGTAAATGCCCTATAAAAAAACATTTTATTATCCACCACTTTAGCAGAGTTTGTGAATCAGCTAAATACGCATTTCTGAAGCTTTCTCATAGGTCATTTACATCAGCACAAAATCTACCATACTTTGATTAAAATCTTTATGACAATCTTTACCGTTTACACCAAAATTTTTTTTTAAATTTATCAAGATTTTTTTTATCCAAAACAAAATCCATCAACTGATTTTTTTTCCAATACTGCAACCAAATAACTGCAGTGCAGCCAATTCACACACTTTTTTAAGCAGAGCGTAGCTAATTCATTCACCTTTTGTTGTACAGGGTAGTAAAGAATATATAAAAAACATTAGATTTGTATTAGATTTCCTACAAATCTACTGAAAAATTAGATTTCGTTCTGTATGGGAAATCTGGAAAAAAATCAGCTTTATTTCTCGAAAGTACTAGATTTCGAGACAGTGTAAATGTACTATAAGGCCAAAAATTTCAGCTTATTTCATTATTAACAGAAAGTTTTAAATAACTTTGGATCAAAATTACTTGATAATAAAAGAAAAATGCCCTTAATGTTTGTTGGGTTAAACACTTACATCCACATGAAAGCAGCGAACACACCTCTTTCTATTATTTGATTGTTAGTCCGCGCTTGTTGCATTTTTCGAGTTCATTTTTTATTTGGTTTTTTTATTTTGCATTTTTTTATTATTTTCAAATGAAATGTAGAATATTTCATATTTATTTGCCACAAAGATAAATCGTTCATATTAATGACAAAGAGGAAACATTTGCGAAAGTTTGAAATTCATTGAGTGAGTGGTCGTACGATATTTGTGGCACTATTGATGCAACTAATGCTTATATGTATGTACATATGTATATGTAATTGCTGCTTTCATATCGTTCAACATACGAGTTGTGTAAAAAAGTAAATTAAAATAACTATAACATATACATATGAATGTGTGTATTATTTAATTATAATATTATAATTATACAGCTTTGTCTTAATAACACGCTACACCGATGAATAGTTAAAAGAAAATAGTTATATGGATTATCACTCGAGATTGCAAAAACGCAACGAATATTAAATTTAATTGGAAATCACTCTCCGTTGCAAACAGTTGGTGCAAATATTGCAGATGTAGCAAGTTCAGGTTATATGCTTTATTCTACACTGATAATCGAGCTTGTATCATCCCTGCCAGTCACTTTTACATGGGGATGGCCTAGGATGGGGTTAATTGATACTTTGTATGCACCTTGTGACTAGTCACTGAACTATCCCATAGGGACCTATTCGATGTATAATAATATAAATATAAATTATTTATAAATGTAATTTCGACATTTAACTGTAACAATTAACGCTTATAAATTTTTTTATTGTTACAAATGCAATGAAATTTTATTATTAATCTGAAAATTTTTTGAGATTCGAACCGACAACCTCGTGCATGGCAGGCTGGCACACTACCCACTCGACCACAGGGCTACTCATATTTCAAAAGTATAAATACCAGTTAAGCTTAGGTTAATATCTAAGTATAGTTACAGGACTGGTTCCAGAGTCAAATTGAAGGGAGCAATTAACATTATATTTACACTATTTGATAGGTCCTGTATTCGAGCACATCGAACATGTTCAGTGCACTTTACTACAATACTAGACCGAGACCGAATTAAATTGGCTCAAGATCAAGACGATACATCACGAAAATGGTCAATATGTCACCATTTGAACGATATTACTTTTTTTACCATACACTAATACGTAAATTTAATAGCACCCACATTTTCTCCAGTTGTAGGACGAGTACGTTTGGATCAATTATCACCAAATTTTCTGCAGGGATGGTACTGGAATCTCCGTTTCTAGAAGCAACAGCAGTGGTCGACTGCTGATCATCTTTTAACGACATGTCAGAGCAGTCTCATAAGGGCATAAAGGCTTTCAGGCAAACTCTAGCGCTGATGAGCTTGGCAGGATATTAGCTACACTAAAAATGTAATGTGTAGGACTACTTTAGCTGTTGAGCAAACTCAGACTTAGGTGTTGGACAGAGGAAGAACCATATACAAGCTGCATACTCACCAGGCAGGCAGATATCGCTCATGTACTTAAATAGTGCCACAACTCAAGAAAACTAGTTTTGCAAAAAAGGCGTTTAAAGTATCCAATTTACGTACAACGCAATGAAGAAGACATAAAAACTATTCTTCTCTCACAAGGAGGTAGTACAAGCTATTTATATGAAATTTTTACACAAGATAAGATACGAAATGCCAAATTATTTTGCATTATTAGTTAAAAAAAAAGGATTTTTTGAATTATGACAATATTGAGGTAAATGAGTGATACGTTAGGTTAGTTAGGTTAGGTTAGCAGGCTGCTGGTGAAGAATGAAAATTTAGGGGTCCAGCTCACTTTGGTCCAATACGATGATCCCTTTGTGCTGCCTGTAAGTTGAAAGTAGTAGAATAAGGGGGAGACTGGGAGTACAGGGAGGATATAGATGGAAAGTTTCTGTAGAATAAGAGAGAGTACAGGAGAGGAGAGGTAGGACATTAGAGGGTCTAGTGTATACACATGCCGTAGAGGAAGGCTAATGTATATACTTAGGTTTCTAAGTCCTATTACCGATAGCTCGGACAGGCTATTGAAGGATATTCTGCGAAGAAAGTGTAGACGGAGATCCTCCAAAGCAGGTCAGAAGCAGAGAAGATGGGAAATGTTTTCCTCCTCTGCCTCATCATTGCAGCTGTAACAGTAATCATTATACGGGAGACCCATACGTTTAGCGTGGGTTCCAAAAGTGCAGTAGCCTGCAAGTGTGGCCAAGAGATTCCTCAGGTACTTCCTGGTGAAACTAATGAGGTTTTTGGTTCTGTTGACATTTAGGCGAACCCAAAGGGTTCTCGATATAACACAGGTAACTTCATTGCGCCATCTTTCCTGAGCTGAACTTAGAAAGGCAGTATCGAAGCGTCTCCAGCAGGACGAGAGAGGGAGCCCACAGAGATTGTCAATATCGACTTCTCCGAGTAGGGTTCCTCTCTTTGTCAGTTCATCCGCAACTAGATTGCCTGAATTGGTCCCATGTCCACGCACCTAATATAGTGAGATGATTGAGTGTTGCGCCAGTTTATACAGATCTGTGTGGCATTCTTGGACAAGGAATGATGTAGAATACACACCTGCGAGGTATTTGATCGCAGATTGGCTGTCCGTTATTATCTGGATATTACTATTATGTATCCGATAATAACTTAACCAGTGTGTTGCTTTTTTAATGGCGGATATTTTTGCCTGTAGTATGCTACATTCGTCCGGGAGTCTGAAGGACATTTCAATTCCAAAATCTGGAATATATACGCCTCCTCCAACTCTTCCCCCTGTCTAGAAATATTAAATTTCCTATTGAAATAGGGTTTGGGAGCATAGTAGTGAATGAGTTCAGGTATATTGTTTGCTGTATTTAGGATGCTAGCGTGACCCTATGGTCTGTAGTTCCATACGCCTATTGCGTTCAGTCTCACGGCCGTATGTAGGGCCAGTTTACTAGCCATTAAGTCCACAGGAAGTCAACAAAGCATAGCGAAGAGTGCCTTTGTCGGCGTGGATCTAAGGGCACCTGTTATCATAAGTGCCATTTTGCGGAGAATACCTTCTATACGGGACTGGCTTCCCGGTGATTCTAGTGCTTTCCGCCAGAGTGATATGGACTCAACTAAATAAAAAAACGGCGCTTTCTTTGATTTCAAGAAATAGGAAACAAATCTCGCTCAGGGCAGCACAGGCGTTAAGAGTTGAATATAATGACTTTTGCAGCACTTGCTAAGATATAGACGAAAAATTTTTTTTTTAATTTTCCATATCATAGCCCTCAATTAGCAAGTTCAGGGCACATTTATACGTTTACAGGGCTGAACTGCAACGTGTTAGAATGATGGTTCGATGGAGGGGTATTCCACTTAAGTAGAGTCTGCGTGGTATCTTAATAGACCAGAAGTGTGTAAGTGAGTCCGGAATTCTGATTGCCACCCTTACATAATCTAATCTGATCCATCGAAATTAAATTAAAAATTTTTTATACACACTTCTCTTTTTTTTAAACTACTCGAAATTCAGACAGAGCTGCGCACTAGACTTAAAAAAGAAGAAAATATTAAATTCTTGTTTCCAATTGAATTTTATATGATTTACATAATAATAATATGATACATAATGATTAAAAAACTTAAACACTTAAACATTGGATTGTATCCTTAAACATTACGTCAAAGTGATTAAAATGTTTAAATCGTAAATCGTTCAGGAAAATATGAATGTAATTGTTAGAACAACTTGATTAAATTTTAAATAGCGAGAAAAGGCTGCGAAGGTTTATTAAATTCTTTCAAACTCTTGTAATATCTTCATACATACCAAAATTTTTTTATATTCAGTGGAAACGTCTACGAAAATACAAACCAAACAGCTTCTTTTAACTTTTTGTTTGTTATTTAGCGTTTACTAAAAAGTTGTTATTTCTTATTTGCACAATACAATTTTTTTTTAAACTTGCAAATAATTGTCGTTTATTATATATTTTATCGTTTTATGTTAAATAACATTTTACAATATTCCAGCGTAATTATCACACTCATATTTATTTTCGCTACACAGCATTAAGACTCTTTCCTTTTTTAGCAAATCATTAAAAACTAAGCATAATAATAAACAAAGTAAGTTTTGTGAGCTATAAAGCCCTTAGGCATTATTTCACTATATTTATGAATTTTATTTTTTGCCAACGTTCGTCATATGAAAACTAAAGACTTTTTAAGCTTAACAGCTGCCATTTACACGCGACAGTGCATTTAGAAAAGAGTTAAAATAAAAAAATGTATTTGTAAACAGAAAAATTATAAAAAATATATATATGTACATACATATCGTTACCTTAATATAGAAAGGCACTAACTCATTATTTTTTTTGGCGAGTTTTTCGTATATTTCGATAGAAGAACATCAAATATGTTGAAAAATTCTAAAAACTCGATTTCAAAAAAATAATGACTTAGGGCCTTTCAATATTAAGGTAGCGATATGTATTCGTATATGCAATCTCTTAAATCTTTTTTTATTACAGTATATAATTACAGTACTGATAGGGCAGCAGAAGATAGATGTTGCTAAATTTGTTATGAAACTTAAATAATTTTTATAATTTATAATCTTAGTTAAATCTTGCTTATTTTTTTTTTGTAATAACAGCTTTCTTGCAGGAACAAAATATGGAAAGGCTAAAGCCACACACGACTAGTTGCATCAAATTAACTGTGACAGTAGTGAAAATATTTATGCCGGGAACTAAATATGCAACAGGGAAACATGAGCAATAGCGGCCCAATATTTTTTCAATTACAATTACTGCATTTGAATAATTTGTAATTGTAATTACAAAATGTTATTGCAATTGAAAACATTCAATTGTAATTGTACTTGGATATGTGTCAATTACAAATTATATCGGCCTGTAATTGGTTTTGCAATTACAATTACATGTGATTTTAATTAAGTAAAGATGAATTACTTTTAGTTCAATAAATACAAGTACATTTTTGTGAAAACAATTTTTTTTTAAACTAATTTTTTTTATTTTTTTTGCGTTTTATTTAACGATATGTAACACATTATTTGATTAGGCAAATAGTATTTTTGCTATCATTCTGGAAGTTTATTATGAATTGTAATTGAATATTTTAGTACTTAACAAGAAAAGTAATTATGTACTGCATAAATTTTTTCCCATTACTTGTAATATTAAAAGATTCTTTTTTTTTTAATTACAATCACATAAAAGTGTAGTTGATAATTTATCCATCACAATTACTTGTAAATCTAGTTGTTTTTTTTTAATTTTCAATTACAACAAAATGTAATTGTATTTGAAAACTTGAAATTATAATTAAAAAAATCAATTACAAAATGTTATCATTACTGATCAATTTTATTTATGATGCCAAATCTATATATTGAATGCAAAAATAAAAAAAAAATAAAAATAAAATGGGGAAATCAGAGAGTCGAAAACTAAAGAACTCTGCAGCTGGTTTTTATATGTTTCGTGGCTTTCTACAACCAACGTTACATGTGCATGCATTTTCGAAAGCTAAAAGGATAATGTTTTCGAGGAAAACCACCAAGTTATACAAATGACAAGTAAGTCATTCAGAGAGAAAATTGCGGCACCCGATATCTAAAGATATCAAACTATTTCAATACAGTACATATAGAAATATTTTAAAATATCGGTCGGTATAGAATGACATAATTCGCCGACGCAGTCTATTTATATACAGTAAAACCTCGCTTGACGCAGTTAAAAAAAAAATTAGCGGTTTTAAAAACCAGGGCGGCTTCAAAGATCGAATCTTTCTTTCTCTAGATGAACATCAATCTGTTTTCAAAACTTTTGGCTGAATCAAACAGTTTTTCATTAGTAATTATTGTACACATGAAATGCCAGATGTAAACTCAACCTTATAGACTAACTGCCTTATTATAAAGAGTTTATAAAAAAATTTTATATGCAAATCTGAAAGTATTTATAAATCAAAAATATTTTATATGAAGAAGCTTATTAAGTGCGTCACTTTATTTATTTTAATTACACAATTTCTTATTTCAAATACTTTCTGTAATTACAGAAAAAGTTTTGATTGCAAAATTACTCTAAGTTGGCAAAAGTAATATTTTTCATAATTCCTCTTATAAACGAAAATAATAACTACACTGAAAGAATTTTCGGCATAAATTCTATGAATTTCGACATTAATCTAATGAAAAATTCATTAAAATTCAACCAACGTCACGCTTCGTTGGATTAATGAAACCAGTTTCGTCAAAATTATTTTATTGAAAACTTCATCAAATTTATTTAACAGTGTAATTAATGCAGTGCTATAACTTCATCGAAACAATAAATAATTTCATGAAAATAATGAAATAACTTAAATATAAAGGGGTTTCTTAATAATTAGAAAATATTGTTGTCATAAATCCAATAAAATATTCTTACGAAACCAGAATACCAACGAAGCAATTCTAATGAAATTCTTTCACAACATTCATGAAATTTTCATTGGATTTGTGAAATTAAAAATTTTAATGAAATTGTTTCATTGGACCTATGAAGCAAAATTCTTTCTGTGTACTAAATGCTGCAAGCAAAAATATGATAACAGACTCAACAATTTGTACAAATGGTGTAGAATTTATCATTTGTTGCATTAAGCGAGGTTTCACTGTATGTATATATCTACATATTTTTTTTACAGAAGTGCAGTAAATTGTTTTAAAAGTACTTCAACTGTCTAATAAACACAAACATATTATTAGCTTTGTTACTGTTTTCGTTGTCGTGATGTAATTACATTGTTTTAATAAAACAAAGTAGCAGCAGTCTCAAATACGTACGATGTGCATAAATTATGAAAACGAGCCAACTTCTATTAAGTAGGATACTAAACTTAACTAAAAATACCCCAGAAATATTATGTACTTCATAAATTCAAATATTTCATACTCAGTTTTATTTTCAAGCTAACTTTCTTATTACAAAAAAAAAAAAAAGAACTACGATTTAACGAATGTTTGAATGCGTTAAGCCCAGCATTAAATGTCCCCAAACTATTACTGATACGAGTATCTTTAATAATGATTCTTTTGGCGAACTTGATATCTTAGAGTTTCAATTAATTAATGATTAAATATCATCTTGACTATTAAATTGGTATGATAATTAAATGCAAAACAACTTACCGGTTATAAGCAAATAAAAGCTATTAACGATAGCTGTTTAGCTGTCTATCTTTGTACTATGAATTTAAATAATATTAGGTTTTTTTTGGATTTCCATTTAATAATAAATCACACTTATTTATTTTTATCAACGAATTTTTGTTTCTTGCCAATTTTAGTTTAAAATTATACGTGTCACACGCCAACAACTTGTAATTCCTTATTCCGAAATGATATTAATCATTAACGGATTTATTTTTATGATACACACAATAAAACTCAACACTTTTAACTTTGTAACAAATACTGTTTTATATTCTACTTATTCGTAGTTTACAATTGATTTTAATTATTGTTTTATTTATATTTGGCTGAGTGGTAGCGATGCTAGCCTCTCAGTCCAGAGGTCGTGGGTTCAATTTCCACCACAAACCCTGGGTGGTTTCCGCAGACAAGCTAATCGCTTTGCGGGTTGCTTTATGTTTGTTCTTAAAAAAAAGCACCAATATCCAATTAAAAGCAGCAAATGAATTTGTTAAATTTATATCAAATTTTTATTTGACTTTAATTTCAAACACTTTTTATAAGGAGTAGAACAGATACAACAATACAAGCCGTTTTGTGAATTCCCCACCTTTTTTTTTATTATTTTCCTTGTAAGATTCTTATTAATGCTTTTTTTATCGCAAAGCAGGTTGAAATTTTAAAATTTATATTATTTTATAAATTAATTTTTTTTCAATATTTTGCCACAGAATATTTTATTTAAATAACTGAATTAATTAAATCTTGTTACTCGTACTAATTTAAATTTGTTTCTTCTTTTTCAGCTTGTGCTAACAGGTGGGCTTCTTAATTATAACTACAGCGTTTAGTTATTTTGTATGTAAATATTTGTTCCGCGACACGTTTATTTGATGTGCACTGGTCAATGGCAGACAGTGAAATGCGAACTGAGTATTTTTGCTAAAATAAAATGCTTCTTCATGTTCGCAATAACAAAATGCCGAACAAAATATAAACAAATCATTCGTTTCTTAGTTTTCTCCCCCTATAATTCTACAACAGCTTGCATGCACAGAAACTTACGTACACACACTTATACATACATACATACAACGAGTATCGTAAGAATTAACTCCTACCACCCTGTGGCACCTTCTTAATAATATATATTATTTTAGTGGATTCAACACAACAATCCCTTTGCTATCGGTTGCTTGTTTTTTTTGTTCTTCATGAATAGTTTTGTTTACACAAATCAATAACGGTAAACTCTTCTTCTTTATGAAATGGTTTTTGTACAGGATAACCCAGTGTACAAAATTTCACCAAATGCAGGAGATGGTGTTGGAAAAACTTATTCCTTTAACGCATAAAGGCAAATTTTTAACTAATACTCGTACCAGTAGCAGCCAAGACATGGACCTAAAACGTGGTGAGTTTTATTATTTCTTTTACAATTTGGAAAATCAAAAAGCCTTTCTAGTTTCCGGCAAAAATTTATTTTGTTCATGGTAGCGGAACAGTGGTATAGGAGTAGCATGACGATTATACAGTTCGAATTCGGTTTACGCAACCTAAAATAAATTTGGCTTGTGGCTTTTACAGAGAAATTTTAATAACCAATGTTATTATTTTAACATAAAAAGAACCATTCATTAAGCAAAGTTATAACATTATTGCTATATACATACATACATGAATATAGACAAATAATAATAATACAATCTTCTGATTTTTTGGGAAAATTGCAGCAACTTTCCAACTCGTGAACATAAGTACTTTCTACATCTACGTTTCTAATCAAATAAATTCAGAGGAAAATTTTTCTTAACACGGAAAAGGTTGCACTTATCGAGACTGTTTCAGTTTTATGACAAAGGTTGCACTGATAACGTGAAACAATTATGTACATGTTGCGTTAATCGGGACGTTGCTGTAATTGTAGGATGCGCACTTGGGCTCGCACTGTATTTCCTTTTTATTTTAATGTTAAAATATACGTATATGTGACAGCGAAAAGGATCTTTGGGTCGAAAAAATCGAGTTTTATTTTTTTTGACAATTCTTATAGTAAACAACACGCTGTTTCTAATGCAGCAAACCGCAGCTTTCTAACTGCATTAGTTTTGTCATAAAGTAGTTTCAAAATACACTTTTGATAAAAAAAAGTAAAAACGAATCCGATGTGACAAACTTTTCTGCAATTGATATGGATGATGGATCCGCCATTTTGGATTTTTAAAATCTAATACCGGATTCGTAATCAGCGATTCCGAGAACCCCGCGTAACGAGTTTTAAGCCATAAAAGGGTTCAGGCGCAGCAAAATCAAAACAATAGCACAAATATTGTTCAATGTTTCATAATACTCATAAAATAGTAGAATTGAACAAAGTTAAACTAGAAATACAAGTGAAGCTTTGATAAAGCATTTGAGAACTGAAGTTTACCCATCGCTCAGTTTCGCTCGTGATAACAATAGCGAATCTCTTTCAATATTCAAAGTCAATAACTTTAACCGCTAAGAATTAATGTGTTTTGTCGCACACTATTGAGTATCTAATTGTCTATCAATATTAAGGAAGCATACATATATCTACCTTAATACAGAAAGTACCCAACAAATTTTTTTTTGAATTATATATTTCGATAGAAGAAAATCTAATGTATTGAAAATTGCATAAATCTCGATTTCCAATAAATTATGATTTATAACCTCTCTATATTAAGTTAAGTTAAGTTCTCTAGATATAATAAATATAATTTTTTTTACCTAAAGATTCCCAAAATCCCAAAAGCTCCCCGAACACCACAACGGCAAACCTGACAATTTAAACATTTTATAGCAGCAATGCTGAATATTAAATAGAAAGGGACCTTTTTGTGAAAGTTTCACCTTCAAAGTTAAGAGAGCGGAGTCTCAACAATCACACAAGATGCATGTAAAAAAACAACAATGTACCGTTGAGGCATTTTCACGTCTTCCTGGTGTTGCTTGGTGGTGTTCGTGAATATTTTGGGATTTGGGGGATCTTTAGGCAAAAAATATATAGTGCATTTGCATCTAGAGCAAAAAAGCGTTTAAACCAAATATTTTTCATCAATTTTGAAACAAAACATTGTGTGGCCTATTGATGCTTGTTTTAAATAATTTTTCAACTTTTCGAAAACGAATCTTTTACAATTTTAATCGAATTTTTGCTTTTTTCTTTAAAGGAATTTAATTTGTTTGCTGTTAGGCCCTCGTAAAACATTTTGGTCTTCATAGAAACTATATCACTTAAGCATCGTACACATTAGGCGGTTTAGTAACATTGCAAGCAATTGTGAAAGTGTATACTACTGGCATTAGTGAACGGCATTTGAAAATGACACCACAAAATGACAACAAAACAAAAAAAAAAAAACAAAAAAAAAAAAAACGTGAGCAGATACAGAATATACTTCATTTTCATTAAACTTGTCAAAGATGCTTCTCGACATTTACTTGTAATTAATTTAATTCTTAATTTTCGACAAGTCTTCTTAGACCTAGTTTACACTATGGTAGTCTTATTGGCAAGCTGATGAACTAGTTTGAGGGAGAGAGAGACGAGGGGAACAGAAACGTTTCTTTTTCTCTCGTCTCTCTCTCTCTCTCTCCCCTAACAAACAAATCAGCTTAGCAATAAAATAAGACAAGTATAAATTAGGACTTAGCAAAATTATGCCGAGAGTTACTTTCCAATTTGATCAAATTTAGCAAAAATTTTTATTTAAAAAATTCTTAGTTACGAAAATCAAATATATATTTTGAATAATGTTTGAAAAAGCTGGTGGCGTCTCGAAAGAAAGTTTTTTGCATAAAAATTACGGGAATACAAAAATTCGGCTAATATTTATTAAAACATCACCGCTAGTTTTCATTTCGTGTTAAATTAATGACTTCACATGTTTTAAATCTCTTATAACAAGAATCGATTATTTATGAAAAGGCCTCTTGTCACAATTTCCACTTTTTTTTCGCAATGTGTGGGACGTTGAAAGTATGTAATAATAAATAATTTTTGTATTATTAATTAATTTATTATTTTTTATGTTAAAAACAAATCTGAAACGACTGATGAAGCGCCTTTAGTGACGCAAAGGGTGTTTTGTTTGAAAAATTTTCTTTATTAGATAAATTAATTTGAACTGAAACTTTTTTTTATTACTAATGTTACTGTCAGCATTTGGTGCTGTAGCCATTGTAAACCATTCAAAAAGTTCATTGTAAAATGGATCGTATTATTCGGCGATTTGATAACCAATTTTTGTCGATTTTTTTTTTTTTGCTACGAATCGAAACTCTTGTTTAATAAAATTCTTTTGATTTGTAGAGGCGTAGGACTGTTGGTTACTTTAGCCCAGATAAAAAGTTTTGCTTCCATAAAACCAAAAGCCATGACTATTTCTTTCTTAGATTATAATCTATAATTATTGACACGTGAAATCTTGGTGTGAAGATAAATTGAAAAATATTTTTTTTCTTTACATTATGCAAATTTAATAATTCTGGGACAGACACTTTAAAAATACAGAATATCATTCATTGCTATTAAGTCAACTGCTATTTTTCCATCTTTTTTGCAAATGAAAATATTTTTTTTAACTATCTCTTTGACTGCTCAGTACTCGGCATATTTGCTTAAGTTTCTTCGTTTAATAAGAAAAAATCAAGGAAGATTTATGTACGAAAATTCTCTTGCAAATGACATGCGTCCCTTCCTAAATCTGCTTTCACATGGCCTGCATTTTACATCTGACGTCTCAAATTTCTCACGGCAAAATATATATTTGCATATTGAGCGAAAATATTAAAATTTTGCATCTGTGACAGTCAGGCGGCAAGATTTCATTAAAGGGCCACTCAGACTATTATACTTTGTATTAATACATGTCAAAAATTCAAATCAAATAAAACCAGGGGTATTCCGTATAATCGCAAATCCGGATAATCGATTTCAAAGCAAATCAAATCAAAAAATCAATTTGCATACATTTAAATTTGTCATGTTTGTCATTTGTAAATTTTTTATTTAAATTTTAGTCGTTTAGTTAATACGATATACAAAAAACGAGCTATAACGATAGATAATGAATTGCATAATACCTCTGTAAGGCAATTAGATCTGAGACGAATGAGGAGTCCGGATAATCGGATATCCGGATAATCGGTGTTCGCATAATCGGGATTCTACTGTAATACGTGCAAGTGGGATATTGTGAATGCAAAATGTCAAAACGAATGGCAAATAATACGATAAAAATTTGATATCCCATGATGCTAGGAACACAATTGGGACGAACGCCGAATTTCGTCCACGTCGACGAATTCGTCGATAAGAGTTCGCTGCGTAAATTCGTCGTGTGAAGCACAACAAAGACGAATTCACGCAGCGAATCCCTCTCTTATATTTGATAAAGTTGGTTATTGTGTGTACAAAGACAGAGAGTGAGAGAAAGAAAATTGTTTTTTCGTCGTTCGTCGGCGTACAAATTAGAAATAAACCTATCTCAGAATTCGTCACGCACGACGAATTTCGTTGTACGGCGGTGTTGTGTTCATTTTCATATGCACACATGTGTTTTATTTTTTATGACGAAAGTTCGCACCGAAAAATTCGTCGTTCGTCCCAGTTGTGTTCCTAGCATAATACTTGACCATTTTTTGAAATTTTTCTAAACGATAATACTTTTCATCTGATCAAAGTTGCATTATTACAAAATCCAAACTGTTTCGACGCCGATGCCGTGCCGCCGTTTGTGGTACATGTCTTCGTCTTATACCGGATATAAATATTGAATATGCTAATCGTATTGAATAATTTTTCGTGTGAGGCATGTCTGCAATGTAACGAAATTATCGCATTTTCTATTTCTTTATCTTATTTAAATCAACTACTTTGACCGCCATCTATTTTCAAAGGCCGGCACAACCACAGCGTGCATGGAACTTCTCTGCCGCCCGAAGTCAACGATTAATGTAGACATGTTAATCCTCAACAGCTGTTTGCTTTATACTTGTGTTTGTAATGTAATATGAGGTGTATTGGTATGAACATAAAATGTCACTTTACATTAGATATTTTGACAGTCGAAACAAATGTCTTTAGATTTCTTTCTCGTAAAGTATGATGAAAGTCTTTATATGTATATTGTAGCCTCAGTGGCCCATAAGAGCGCATTCTATTTTGATCTCACAAAGCATCTGGCATCAGCTGTTTCGATATAACAACAATATGTGTAGTGGGAAAAATATAAAGAAGGACGTTATGTCAGATGTAATTAAGCATGTTCGTTTAAACTTTAAAGGCACAATAATAAGTTGTCTTTAAATTGGTGACATGACATACCAAATTACATACTTCAAAAAAGTCAGGTGTAAAATACAGGCCGTGTGAAAGCAGCTTAAGTAAATACAGAAGGCAAGGAACAGAATTTCGTTAAAAAACTTTTTAACCTGCAAACATGAATTCATCCATTAGCAAAAAATTTATGTAATAAAAGACACTTCATAAACAACCGATTCAATTGTTAGACCAAAATCTAGCAGTATCTTAATTAAATGTTTTTTAAATCAACTGCGTGCGTATTTAAATAAAATTGTAGTTAAATTCTCGTTTTAACACATCAATAGAAAGTTTTCTTGCGTAATTAGATTGAATTGCTAACAAATGCTTTAATGTTTTCGGTGTAGTTAAACTGAATTGATTTTATTTTTAGTGCGGTAGCAATTTCTAATACACACTCGTATTATACACGTATCATGATCATTTTTAATAGTTATCCCTTTAAGGTTATTTCATTCATAAATAATATTTACAATTCTTAATTAATTAATAAATGTCACAGTAAATTATTACGTTATTAGAAATTGGCTCGAAAAAAAACAAAGAAATCAAAAGTTTCCAACAGTTCTTTGACACGAAACAACAAACGTAATCACGTGTGTAGTTGTTAGTGTGCTTGAAGACGTCATGTCATTGAAGGGAAATAGTCAAACAAACACATAATTCATATTATGCTTGTTATGTGTGCATGTAGACATAAATTTTCGTGCGTGTTAATTAATTTATTTGTCGACTTGTATCGCTTTGTTTTGAAACGAAAAACATGTCAGAACGACCTTGCTGGCGTTTCTTTTAATTTAATTTTTATTTAAATAAATATCAAACAATTTAGTTTATTTTTTACTGCAATGGAAATTTAAATATATTTGGGTGATTCAAATGGTAGTCTTAAGTGTCATAGCGGCATAATAATTTCAAATTTTTGTTTGAAAGAAAAAGGAAAGTAAAAACAATTATATTCAAATAACTCAAAACATTATGACACTTAAAACCACCGTGTGAATCCCCCCAATTATATTTAAATGAACTTATTGATTTAGTATTTTACTTCCTAAGCACAAGCTTTACTTTGATATTTTATAGTACACCTATATATTGTTATGCAATAAGTAACTAATTCCAAAAAGGTTGCAAAACAATTAAACTGCTTCAAAATTAAATAAAAATGTTTGTTGGGATATAAAATTTCTGTTGAAGCTGTTTGGCTTGTTTGCAATGCTTTTACATTTAATAATTCTCAATAATGTTTTGATTATTAATTTTTTTATTATTATAATATAAAGTATAATTTATTGATTTATATTTTATTTCATGAAATATTTTTAATGGTCTTAAAATAATTTATTTTATAAGGGAGCTACGCTGAGAGACTTATGTGTGGCATCTTAACAAAAAGTTGTTCATGACTGCCTGCAGAGTTGATGTCGGAATTGCCTCAGTTATCGATTGAATCGACTGTTTTAAATCATTTAAATTTCGATTTTTAAACTTCGGACAACAAAGTTTGCTCCAACACTATGTCTTGAGCTCTTACGACGAATTTTTGGACAATAGTCCACATTCGAAAATTTCGCTTAAGGGGTAATCTGGCTATTATACAAGTATAAAGACTTTTATCACATTTTACGTCAAAGATATCTATCGGCATTTGTTTCGACGGTCAAAAAATCAAACTTAAAACCAAAGTTTGTGTTCACACCATCACACCTCAAATAAAATTAAAAAGACAAGTGATAAGCAAACAACTGTTCAGAATTGGCATCCCTACATTAATCTTTGACTTGCGGCGGTAGAACAGTTTCATGCAGGATATGGACGTGCTTACTTTTGAAAATATTCGACGCTTAAACTAATCGGTTTATATAAGAGAAAAAAACTTTCATTAAATTTCACTCTTAAAATTTTAAAGACGGTTTAAGACGAAGAAAAATACCATAAGCAATGGCGTGCTTTATCGGCGTCGAAAGAGACAACTTGTCAGATTGTTTATTGTTAGATTTTGGAAAAATGCAACCTTGCTCAGCTGAAAAGCCTTATTATAAAGCCTTATAATTAATATGTAAACAATTATCCAAGTCCTATGTAATGTCCAACTTTTATCGTATTATTTGCCATTCGTCATGACATTTTGCGTTCGCACTATCGCAGTTGCAGGTATTATTTAAATTTTTGACATGTATTAATATAAAGTACAATAGTCTGAACAGTGTTTTAATAATAACATTGCCGTTTAGATCGAAATAGGCCTCGCCTGACATAAAGACATGGTTGAACACGGTTTCTACCTCTTCCACCATTCGCATAATTCTCTGTCGAAAATGCGGTCGCATAGGCAAGGCTGCAAGATTTAATCTACTTGTGATTTGAAATCTTTGTGCAGAATTGTGTGCCGGGACTATTGTCTAATAAACACCTGAGCAGATAAATTTCTTGCTGAAACGCTTGTGGTGCCTATTATGCAGCTGCTTTAGCAATAGTTATTTTTTATGGCCTTTGAGCTTACCAATCTCATTATTGTCCACCTTCTAGAAAGCCGAAACTTTCTTGGGCGGAAGTTAGTGATTCAAGAGTGTGATAGCGTCGTACAGCCAAATTTTTACTAAATTTATATAACGATCTTTTATTAAAAAATATAATTGGTAGCGCATTTATTTCATCACTCAACCTTTATAAGTTCACCCTTTATGAATTTCTTTAGTTTAGCTCTTCCAAGAATATTTTGGGTGACACCCACTGATCTACATATATAAGCATAACCAACAACAAATATAAATTCTTCATTTATATTTAACATCACGAAGTTCTAGTTTCAAATTATTATTTTACGTATTCAGTAAAATATTCATTGATTATTGAGGGGTTAGCTGAATCCAATGGAAACATTTCTTGGAACGAGTAAAGATATTATGTTAAAGTTTCATTTAAACAAATGAGAAGTTTAACTCAGTGAAGTTCGTTTGGTTGCAAGGTCATTAAATTTCTTGCAAAATGTAAATAAAAGACGTTTTTTTTATATCATTTTTAAGTTCTTACTTCTTCACCCTTGCTACATTGACTAACTTTTTTCAGCTTGAATTGTAGTTGTAATGAAAATAAATGTAAAAACAACAACTATTCATTGCTTTCGTAAGAATAGAGTGTTGCCACACAAGTATTTTTGACACGTTGCAGTCAAGCTAAGAATTGGTGTTTTTTTTTTTGGGAATTCTTACAATTTAACATTTGTTAAAGCACTAATAATCCCACATTATTATTTTACTTATTCAGGCCTAATTTCACCAACTCTATTTAAATGTCGATTTTTTTTGATCAATTGTTGTATGATAATTAAAATTAAAAATACATCGAAATTGATTGTAATAATTCCCAAAATAAAACACCAAACATTAAATTCTTTCGATTGGAATTGCAGGCAATAATAAAAATTCTTACGAATATGTACCAACATACGTAAAATTATTCTTTGAGTAAAAAAATAAATAATTTACTAACTTTTAAATGACTAAAGTGAAAACGAAGAAAGAAAAGATTTACTATTTCAATACTATGTTTTTCATAATATTTAATCAGTGATTCATGAAATGATAGAGAGAATAATTTTCAACAATTAGAAGGTCTAATTAGCAAATATTTTAGATATTTTCGAATTTACTTTTTTTGTTAGCAGTTCGATTTCGAAGTAATAATCATAAATACAAATAAATAAAAAGTTATCGCTGACTGGTAGTAAATTTGTTTATTATTTTTTAATAGAAAAAAAGCACAAAACATTTCTTGTTGAATCTATATTTCTTAGCTTTGCGTGGCAAGAAATTTTTGTATTTATACAAACCAGCGATGTATGCAAAGTTTATTTGTATTTAGATCTTCAGTAGGTTAATATTTGCTGAAGTCTGTTAATTACTATAACTCTCACCCCAAAAAAGCTTAAAGGTAATCACGAGTTATTTATAAAAATATGTACATAACAAATGGCTTGCGGTTCTTTTTTTGGAATTTCGTTGACAACCACGTTGCTAATTTCTCTGTGAAGGCATAAGTCGGGTATAGTCTGTCACAAAAACATTTTGTAAAGAATACTGCTAATAACATCATGGTCTTAACATCAGGTCCTAGTCATCCCGTCCATTTTTGTGGCAACCATATTCTACAAATTTACTTTTTAGAACATGTATCAATAAATAAAGAAATAAATAATGTTCATAACAACTATCTGCGGTTGGTTCAACCAACTGTGTGTTGTAAACTTTGCTGCTGCTGCTGCTAATTTTAAGTGTCTAAATTGTTTTATACTTGTTGTTACTTATATTATGGTCGCTTGTGCTGAATATATTATCATTCAATATGCACACATACATGTATGTATGTATATATGAACATTTTATGTACGTACGTGTGTTGTTAATGTACTTACATAGTTCAATTTGTAGTTTTTTTTTTTTTTTAAATTATTGGTCATTAAAACGTGATGTTATTAAAAATTATTTAATTTTCAAGTACTAAAACCTTATAGTATTAAATACATATCGTATTACGAATAGCAAAAGTACTGGAAAGCTTTTGGTAACTGTTTTAAAGCTTTTGCTGTTGCTAAAGTAAATTTTAAAGCTTTATGTGTTGTGATTCTTAAATTAGATAAAGGAACGGCAAGCTACGCAAGCTTTTATTTAATTTAAGTAAAGTTGTAAAAGCTTTTTTGTGATTCTCCTCATTGTTGCCTCCTTTCTTATAATTGTATAAATGAAAAGAAACGAGCACTGAGCTTCATACGTTTTGCTTTCTCATTCGATGAAAGTTAAAAAAAAGGAAAGCTTAACAATACGACTTGTTCCGTGTGAATTGGGACATAACATTTTAACACAGAAAAAAATATTTCTGCAATCAACAACTTCAATTGAAAATAAAACCAAAAATCAATTAAAAATTTAGTGAAGTCAATTAAACTTTAAATTTAAAAATAAAATATTCATGCAATAAACAACTTTAATTGAAAATAAAAGTAAAATTCAATTAAAATAGTATTTAAGTCAATTACACTTTTTTTTAAATTTTAATTAATTATAAAGTTTAATTGACTCAATAAGATTTTTAATTGATTTTTGGTTTTATTTTCAATTAAATTCCTGCTTATTGCAGGAATATTTAATTTTTAAACAAAAGTTTAATTGACTTAAATGCATTTTTAATTGATTTTTGGTTTTATTTTCCATTGAAGTTGTTTATTGCAGTAATATTTTTTTCTGTGAAACGCAACAGAGCAATAAAGCTTTAAAGTTGTATAGCATATGACTAGTGTTTTTCATACGGGATTTCCCGGGATCCCGCACATTTTGCGGGAAGAAATCCCGGGAAATTTCAGCAAGAATTCCTGCGATTTTTTTGATTCTATTATGGCAACTTTAGTCTGTATGTACACATGCCGTGATGAGTGTCGTTATTCACTATATGAATGCGATGATGGCACTAGCACAATAGCTGAAGCTTTACAACAACTAAGGCCGAGTTTACATCTGGCACACATGTTCTCTGAGACGTAGAGGCCTTTATTTGCCAAAATCGGAACGCAACGTTCAAAATTTAATTCCACAACAATTCATAAAAGTAAAAACAGAAATGCGCAAGGAAATTAAAGAAAAATTACATTATTAATTACGTATTCTCTTTGGTAAAAAATACGACTTTGTTACTGCTTATTCTGTACTAAAGTCCTATTTCCAAAGAAATATTTTGTACTATTTTTTTAATAATACTCGTATAATTTGTTTTTTTATAATATTGGTATTTATGTATTACTATTATATAAAGAAGGGAAACAGTATTATGATTTTTTTTTTGACTAAGGTGTTTATAAAACGTTATTATTTAATCGATCACATGAATTATAATTTGTTTTTTGTCCGAATAAATTATGTATATTAAAAAACATTTTGTATTGTTTTGCACTAAGCGGAAATTCACGGGAAATAAGAAAGTCCGGGAAAAAAAACTCAACTATATACTTTTGAGGAAAGCTCGAAAAAAAGACCAACAGATTTTGTGTAAAATTTTTAGTTTTATAACGACGATACGAGTAGATATGTATGATTTTCTTCAAGCTTGCTTCAATAATTTCAATATGTGTTTCGATTGGCAGTTCATGTGTCAATATTATTTTAAAAATATAACTGATTTGTTTTGTTATTTTCAAAGTCTCAAGCAGTACAGAAAATCTCTTTTTATTCTTCTTGAGGTTATTTTTCGAAGAAAACTTGTTTTTCTGAAATAGTTTTTTTTGTATTATTATTTTTTATATGCCACAAAGAAAACAAGTCATATTAAAAGTTGGAGGAAAAACACTCTGAAGAAAAATAGAAAAAAAAGCTAAAAATAAAAATATGCATATAGAATATGCATAAAATCCTTGGTGTTGACATTTTTCCCGAAATGTTTTAAAAAACAAACAATGAAAAATAAAATTAAAGAAAATAAAACCAATTTGAACTACAAAGCAGTTATTATATTTATTTTTTGCTCAAAAGAAAAAACACATGTGTAGATGATACTCGTATTAAAAAAAAAGAAATGGTTAAAAAAGGAAACAAAAGAAAACCATTTTCTATTTTCGCTTGAGGGTTTTTCGAAACTTTCCCTTAGATATTTCTCATTTGCGTTTATTAGAAAATATGATTTCTTTTTGTTTTTTAATAAACGACAACAATAAAATTTCGTTTGAAGCCACAAATTGAAATTGTTCATTTAAATTATTCTGTTAAATATAAGAATAAAGGAAATATTAATGTTTGAAAATTATCTCTGTATTATTCCTTAAGCTAAAGTTTAAAAAAATTTGAAGTCGACACGACAATCAAAACTATCTCCCGAAGAGAAGTTGAAAAAATCTACGTTAACATTAGGGAAAATGTATATATCGCATATTTATGAAAAGAACGTCATAACTCAAAATAATTAATGCGTCAAAAATGAATTTTAAGTTTTCTATTTACACTCAACTTAATGGTAAAAATTAATTTTTGTCTCAAGTGATATTTGTTGAAATTTTCATGCAATATGATTAACAAGGTGATGATTAATTCCACATCATTAAATCAAAAATCCCATTTTTTGAGTTATGACATTGTTTTAGAAAATGAGCGATATGTATGTATGTACTCGTATTCAAGTATTTCGATTGTATTTAAAAAATACAGAATGTTTATTTTTATTCTGTAGTTCATTTTAGCCGAAATTTTTTTAACCGATCACCCTGCAGGAAATGGAACTGACGCAAGACTAGTCACGTGATCGGTCCTTAAGTGATAGGGACCAGTCCGAGTTCTAACACTTCCTATGAAACGGACCGGTCACTTTTACATGGGCATGGCCTAGGATGGGGTTAATTGATGCTTTGTATACGTCTTTTGACTTGTCACTGAACTATCCCACAGTGACCTATTCGGTGTAGAATAATATAAATTATTTAAAAATGTCATTCCGAAACTCAACTGTAACAATGAAAACTTGTAATTTTTGTTTTTATTGTTACAAATTCAATTATAATTTATTTTTGGGACTCGAACTGACAACCCCGTGCATGACAGGCTCGCACACTACCCGCTCGACCACAGAGGCACTGATATTTCAAAAACATAAACACCTGTTAGACTTAGGTTAATATCTAAGTATAGTTACGGGACTTGTTCCAGAGTGACTTGACGGTTTATATCGATTCACTGTATTTCCCAGCCAAGTCTTTCTTATATATATACTAAAAAAAAGTATTCGTAGTACATAACACATGCCCTAGCGGAGTCTTTCTTATATAGACATACTACACAAAAAAATATTCGTAGTACATATAATATATAATATTCGTAATTGAACTATGGATGAACTAACTAATGGTGAATAAAAGTAAAGGAACAAAAATGTGTTCAGGTAACATTTACCCGGCTTACGTGGAAAAGCTTAAATTAACTTAGATACATTGGCTGATTAGCTAGTAGAAATTCAATCCTCAGTCTAGATTGTAAACTTTTAATATACTTTTGAAATCTGAAATTTGAATATATTTCTGAAAAGCATGAATTTGAACTAGATACTCGTATTGTCAAATTTTCAACTTGGCATTTTCTGAAGGATACTGCACTTTTTTTGGGAATGAATTCTGGCGTATAATAGATTAATGTCCAAGTGGTCCTATAAAAACGTGCATACTCAGAATTTCTTGAAGTTCGAGTTTTCAGGAGTTCTTCAAAAAATTTTAAATTTGCCCTACCTGTATTAACATTTTCTAATGTTGGAAACTGTGACAACTGTGTATCTGAAGTACATACGAAACTGTATATGTGCATTTTACACATCCCGCTTTCTAAAAGATATTTATTTTTAAATCCCAGTTTTTGATGGATCATGTCCCGCTTTCAGCTTCAAATGAAGAGAAAATCCAAAGAAAAAATAGCATATATATATATTATTTGACAGGTTCTGGACTCAGATACAATACTAGCACGAGTCCCAATACTTTATGGTAGATTGTATATAATTCCAATTTTTTTTTGAAGAATTTGGTTGGACATTTTCTGATAAATTTGCATTAGAATTAACGTAATACAGCGTATAGAAAATATTAATATAGGAACCACCCAACTAATTATTTTTGTTTAAATCAAGATTTTTACATTTTTCAATATATTAGATACATCACGGAAATGGTGAATATGTAACCATTTACACGATTTATCTTCTTTTCACCATACACTACGCGCTACTTTTTTAACAAATTTTCTGCAGGGCAGTTAAACTCAGTTCGTCACCAGGTTAATTTTAGTTTGATTTGGTTAGCAGACTGCTGGCAAATAAAGAAAGTATTCCAGCCCACTTGGGTCCAGGTGCATAATCTCTTTGCGCTCTTTTTACCTACAACAGCAGAATCAGGTATTACTCACATATAGTTGTCAAGCATCTTTTCGTTTGGGATTATTCAATAAATACGTCTATAAAGTCAGTCTACTTACAAGTTCAGCTTCTTATTGACTTCTTAGCATGATTTCTTTTCAATTTGCAAGTTAGCAAATCTAGAATTTCCCTATAAAGTTTATGAACTTTGGTTGTCCCCTGATTTGGCTCACATTTAAGGGCAGCCCTTGTAAAAGAAAAACAGTTTAACTATAATATTATTTCATCCCTCTTTAAGCATTTTTAATGTAACTTTTAGAAAACATTTTTTATGTTACTGATATCTTTACGTTTTTTCTAAGTTCACTCTATGTGGTTAATTGTGTGTAAGTATTTATGTAAGTTGATTTCTGTGCATATTTCCAATGATTTCGCAGTAAATAAAGCAAAGAAATTATAATAAATCGCTGGCTTGCGTGTTTGCTTATTTATTTAAATTAGAAGCAAAAATTTAAAAACATGACTGCATATTTTTTTCTATCACACTTGACAAGTGCGATGATTTGTATTTACCATCTTTAGAATAAAGAGTCCTCCAATAAGTGCTTCCTTTCTTTCAATTTAAATAAAAAACATAGTGAGTGTAAGATATCATTGAAAGGCCTATTGATGTCATTATATATGGAATATAACAATCTGCAAATGTCCGCCGAGTTTCGGGCATATGAAATGTCCAGTTCACATCACCTGCACGTGATATCGAGCCTATTTTTCGATTTTATCGTAAGCGACATGTTATCGAAAATAAACTTATAGTTTAGAATTATCAAAATGCCAAAATTGTTGATAACTTTTAAGATACGGGCTGTTCAATTTTATCGTAAGCGACAATTTATGTATAAAAACATATTTGAATATTAAAAAAAACCTTCTCCTAAAAACTTTCATATTTGTCGCTTGCGATAAAATCGAAAATTAGGCTCGATATGACCACGAGGCTTATTATGTAATTCGATTCGAAACAAAAAGATTTAGAATCTCTATGTTAAAATTCGAACAGTTCTACTTTCGAATCGAGTAACACAATAACAACAAAACGGGCTGAAATTTCGTGGGAAGTATCCTAGATGTTAGTCTTTGAGGTCCGATGAAAAACAAGCAAGGACTAATTTGAAGCTTACCAAGAGTTCTACAACACTTTTCAATCGGACTTTAAAATAAATAAATTCAGTAAAGTGCGACTTTCACTCTCACACGAAGGGTTCCGTACGTACACTAGATTTTTTAGGAAAGCTTCATTCTTTTACAACTCTGCTTTTAATGCAGCGTTGCAGCGCCACGGATAACAATAATGCTGAAGCTGTCCTTAGTAGCAATTTTATTAGTTATTCTACTTCGCCGATAATTCTGCTACACAATACCCACCCATGAAGAAGGGCGCTCTGATGTTACATTAGGATTAGTATCTGCTGAAGTCGGTATAGTTCAGTGACTATGCCTTCATCACTTGAACTTTCCTACAACAACTGATACTAAAAGACACTAATGCACACCAGAAAAATGCGTGGTGTTGTTATTTAATGACTGTTGGAGACCGGGCTCGAACCCAGGACTTTCGGTTTTGTAGTCAAGGTGCTAACTACTTTAGTGCACGCCATCCTCATGTAATACTCTTAAGAACTGTAGACAATTTTTTATTTATTTTTGTTTGCTTTGACGTTTATTGTAGTCTTAGCGTTTTTTTTCGTTTTGCGATTTATTTAATATTTTGGCGACTTTTTTACTTGTGGGGATTTTTTAGCATTTTACCGATTTATTTTATTTTTGGTGATATATTTTCATTTAAGCTCTTTTTTATCTTGGCGTTATTTCGTTTCGTTTTTTTTTTAATTTGGAATTTTTAAATTTTAGCGTTTTTCAAAATTTCTAGAGTTTGCCCCTTACGGTTTTCAAGATGCAGCAAGTCGTGAAAATTATATTAACCGATAAAAACCCTTTAATTAATTTATTTTTTTTTTAATTTCAGTATTAATTGGTGTAGTCTGCATAAAAAAGTTTTAAGTTTCTACTCGTATATATAATTGTCTGTCGTTGCTCGCTTTATAACATCCTTTAATTTTTAACTATTATATATTTTTTGTAGTAGCGGACAAGGTTTTACATATTCTTTCAGGTTCGTAGATTTTACGGCTCTCGAGAAAACATCCTGTGAAAGACAGCGTAGCGAAAATAGAGGGTGTTTTTTTTAGATGTATAGAACTTCGAATTGAAATAAAACACAAGAAAATCGTTTTAATGTCCATCAATTTGGCTTTATTGGAAGGATAATTTTATGCCATTAATGTTTAAATATGATTTCGGGCATGTGGCCGCCGCGGCTGGCTCGAATAAAGCCAATTCTACAGGTCCAATTTTCAACCACTTTTTCGAGCATATGGGGCCGTATGTTGGCAATAACGCCACGAATGTTGGCTTCCAAGTCCCCTAACGTTTCTGGTTTGTTGGCGTAGACGAGCGACTTCACATATCCCCAAAGAAAATAATCCAATGGTGTCAAATCACACGATCTTGGTGGCCAATTGACAGGTCCATTCCGCGAAATTATGCGCTCATCGAATGTTTCCTTCAATAAATCGATTGTGACGTGCGCTGTGTGGCATGTAGCGCCGTCTTGTTGGAACCACAACTCATCCACATTCAAAATCTTCAAAATCTTCCATAAAGTTGATGGACAAAGCTCCAATTGCTGTGCACGGTGGCGAATCGATTCATTCGGGTCCTCTTCAACACTTTGCTCTACAGCGGCAATTGTTTCTTCGGTGCGCACTGTTCGACGTCTCTGCGGATGCGTATTATCACATAGAGTAAACGTAGTGCGAAAACGATTCATGGTTAACCGAATTAATTGCTCTGATGGACGATTATGTCGACCATAAAATGGACGGAGCTTGCGGTAAACTTCGCGAACTGAACCATTATTTTCGAAATAAATTTGCACGATTTGCAAGCGTTGTTCTTTTGTCAACCTGTTCATGATGAAATGGCAAACCAAACTAAATATTAATCACTTGACAGCTGACAAAATGGCCGCCAGTTAAAAAAGTGATGCCAACTTAAAGTTCTATACCTCAATAAAAAACACTTTAATAGGGTTCCTTTTCACCTTTGGTTTACGGAACCCTAAGAACTAAATGGGGCGTGGCAAAAGTGATTTTTTCAAAGGAAGTGACAAACACTTCTCTCTTTATATGGGAGTCGAAACGGTCTTATATATAAGTATATATGTATACATGTGTATACATATTAAAGACCTGCGTAAATTGTATTGAAATGTAAATACGTCTTGTTTTTTAAATGTATTCTCGTGGCTGCATTATACTAAACCAATAATAAATGCTTTCGTATTATAAGCAAAGCACGATAGATGCATTTGTGTGCGTGTATATGAGTGCTAACAAGCAATGTCGTGAATACTTCTTGTTATGAACAAACAATCAACAAAGTAGTGTTGATACGTGTATGCTTGTTATTTTCCATATTGAACGTTTGAGTGTGTGTGTAAGATGTAGATGGTAAGCTATTATGTGTTTAAGGGAGGGTTTTTGTTTATAAGCAAGCGCACACAACTAATTTAAATGCATGTGAACGTTTGCTTGTGTGCAGAAAAATAAAAGAGCATACACACAACGTGTGTGCGTAGAAAGAAGCAAGCATCACAAATATTTCAGTCACGAAGTATTTTCTTCTTTACTCCTATACTTGCAATAACTGAAACAAATTCTTGCAAACAGTGTTGCTTAGCGTTTGTTTTATAAGACTTCGCTGTAGTAAATCATTTGAAAAATCCCTCATGTCTTGAAAGTTCTTATAAATGGTCTTGTGCAGGACTTTAATACATATGTACTTCAGTGTAATGTACGAATATAAAATCATAATTAAAAATTCATGGCATCAAAATATTTATGAGTGTTTTACGAATATAAATCTACTTATGTCTGTATGTATGTATGTATGTATGTATGTATGAATTGTAAAATCGTATTGATTTCGAGAAGAAGTATGTATTCATATGTATTTGCTGTCAATGACTAAGCAATTATTCAATTATATTGACATTGACATGAATGACACATACTTACACTTACACGAACAACAAGTCGAAAAAGTTTCACATATTCCAACATCAAAAGCAGATATTTCCCACAGGAGTAATCAAAATATTTGCAAAACACAACACAAAACAGAACAACACAGAACAGTAGAAAAGAACAACATGCAACAACCGTCTAAACATACATACATACATACGTACATACATATGTACATACTAGAGATCGACCGAAGGCGTTTTTTTTGGCCGAAGCCGAAGCCGAACTTTGGCTAAAATCCTAAACTTCGGCCAAAACAGAAGCCGAAGCCGAATGTTTTAAATTTTAAAAATGATACTTGTTTTATATGAATTAAGAAAAAAGTTTCCTTTTTTGAGATCACTGAAATAGCTGTAATATCTATTGGATACATAACAAGAAAAATAAAACTATTTTGCAATTTCTAGATTGCTTTTTCATATGATCACTCACAAGAACGTCCAAGTAAAAGAAAATAGAAAGCAACTGGGTTGTATTTCAAAGCAACCCTTTCAAAACGTTAAACACAATAGAAACTGTCGACCAGCAACGACCAAACATAATGGCGCATATTCATAAATCGTAACTAAAGTCGAAATTTATTAAACAGATACTAAAAAATAGTTAATAGGTATTTAAAAAAGTTAGCACTTAGTAATGATTTCTGAATATGCGCCAATGTTATTTTTCAAGCTTGGAATGAAAAATATTCGGCTTCGGCTAATCGGCCGATTTTTGCCGTAGGCCGAATGTTGGCCGATTACCAATTTTTGGCCGAAGGCCGAAGCCAAAGCCGATTAATCGGTCGAACTCTAGTACATACACACAACAAATGAAATAAACACTAAAGATTTGTTTAAGCAACATGCAGGCAGAGGGCTGTCTGTGTATGTGTAGGGATATAGATGTACCCATACATACACACATGCATACATACATACATACATATGTTTGGTGCATGTATGTATGTATATCGAAAAGCACATGCGGATTGTAGTGTGAACTGTATGTTTTATAGCATGAAAAAAAAACTTTAGTTTTGTTTATTTTTTGAGTTATGATGAACTAAACTTTTGGAAAGTTGGAAACATAAACTTCATTAAAAAGAATATTGAATCTAACAAAGAGTAAAAAGCGTTAGCAATAACACTAAAAAGGTTTAATTTAATTAACTTGATTATCAGGATATGGACGGTGTAGATCACGTCCAATTTGGGTCAGAGCATTGAATGAATCCTATCAATGTCAATGTGTGTCAATTTTAATTACAACTTACGAGTAGTTTCGAAAAAGATAGACATAACAACAATGAACATGTTTTGTATAAGAAAACAAAACCTTAAACACCATCAAATATGAAATTAAGTGTATAACATCTGCTGATACAGTGAGGCACAGTTTATTTAGTTTTAGTGCTTATGAATTCTGCTAATATGCACTTTTCTTGCAACATTGTCTGAAAATTGGGCAGAAAATGGTGGATGCTGTTTCTACTCGTACAATCAAACTGATACATGGGTATTTTGAGGGCACTTTCTTTTTTAAATTTAAATAAACAACGTATGTGTGAGTTGTCATTGGAATTTTTTATTAATTTGAAAGGTATATCGATGCCATTCTGTATATAATATCGTGAAAGTGTTTGCTGAATTTGGTCGATGGCATATTTTACTCGTATGTTAAGAAAAAGCCTAACGGATTCATATATCAAGATCTCTGTGTCTAGTTCACATCACCTCCACATAAAATGACCAGGCCCTCAAATCGCTCGTTGTAACCACAGATCATTGCTGTCCTTATCCTCAAATTCTGGCTAAAAGAAGTTGGTAATCATTGAACTATAGCTCCCGTCGTTACCGATGATTGCGTGTCCAAAGTCGCTCTAAAAGAAATATGAAGCAATAACGCCGCCAGCCCGAAGTCCACACCAAACAGTAATTCTTTCGGAATATATGTCATATCGATTAGCATATTCCCGAAGTCGACAGATATTGCTTGTCGACGTAAGGCTCAGTTTCTAACTATTCTAGTGCCCATCCAGCAAACAAACCTTCACCTCTTGGGTCAGTTGAATTTTGTACGTGTGCAAGCTCAAGTCATGACACAAAATTCGCCAAGTTGTGCCAAAGGCAGAGTTTTCGAGAGCGACGCTAAATCGACTACCTTGAGTTCTTCTGCAGACTCTCACGGTCAGTGGCGATTTTTTCGGAAGATCCTGCGTTTGGTGTACATACGGATGTTATTTGATTGCTTTGATTTAGCCAGTAAATTCAAATTTATCCACCACACTGCAAATAGCCCTCTCGGTGGGACAATCATGACGGCCGTAAAATGGGCGAAATTTGCGGAATAGCAATTTTTATAAAACAATTTTATCATTTGCACGTGTTCTTGAATGCTGTAGCCTTTTATGGTGACTTGGCAAAACAGACTGGATAAGCGAGATTCACAGAGCTTTAACACTATGGCCACCAACAACTGTCAAAGCTCTGAAGTTCTTATAGGAAGACTCGTTATATATATTATTATACTTAAAAAAGTAAGTTTTTGTAGTTTATAGGTTCGGCTTTGAAATATTAAGTTAAGGTTAATCCAATCTATCAATAGTAGTTTTATTTTCCTAATTAATTGTAAATAAATATTTTTATATAAAAAGTGTTAATTTTAGCGGCACGGGCCTGTAGATTATGGCTGGTCACTTTAGATACCAGAGCGCCAATCGGCTTCTTATAAAAATGCATACACATACACGAATACATTTGTATCATTGGCCAGCAGTGCTGTAGACCCTCTCTGCATTGTGGACATTCATATATACAGAGAAAACAGTGCCTACTAAATACATCATAAAATAGAACAAAATGAGTAAGAAATCTCTATGGTTTTTTTTTCAATAAGGAAATCTTTTTAATTTTATAGGGAAAACCTTTTTACAAAAATCCAGAAGAAATCTTCTAGTTTTTATTAGGCTTTCTAGTTTCGTAGGTTGATTTTTTCAATAGGGGTTTCTTCTTGTTTTTATTAGGTGACCTCATAAAAAATAAAAATAAATTGTCTATTCTCTGCACTTATGTATTTTCATTTAAATTCTATACCATATACATATATGTATTTATGTATGTATGTAGTATATTGTAGATGTTATTTATATATACATACATACATACACATTATGTTATATTCTTAATTAACTTACTCGCCAAGTATTGAACCAGCGAACTTCTACCTAATAGAAAATCACTCTAACCAATATGCTAACAACCAGCCTGAAATTATTGTGCAAACATTCTTATACAAAAATGAAAAAGATCATGAAAAAAATTGTCTCTATGTCTATTTATAGATATGAAATAACAAGACACCTCATAAAATCAAGAAGATTTCCTTATTAAAAAAATCAATAAGATGCTTTACACATAATCATATAGGAACCTAATAAAATCAAGAAGAAAACCTTTTTAAAAAAATCAATAAGGTAACCTAATAAAATCAATAAGAAATCCCTATAGTTTACAATTTATAAGAAAGCCTAATAGAATCAAGAAGTATTTCTCTATGGATTGTTTTTTGGTGCCAAGAATAACGGAAATTGAATAAAAACAAAGTTGTGAATAATAAGATTTCTTCTTGATTTTGTGTGGTTTTATTCTTGATAAAATTAATAAGATTTACCACATAAAAACAATAAGGAATCTCTGTGATAAAATCTTCGCATCTTTCTGCTGGGATACCCCTTAGCCTAAAAACGTTTCATAGAGAAAATCTTCTTGATTCTGTGAGGCAGTTTTTTCTTTGTGTAATATTCTAAAATGTAATTCAAATTCATGTTTTGAATCTACTTTCTTAGCATTTCTCTTTTTGTTTTTCTGTTTCTGTTTTTGAGTGAAACTAGTGTAGCTTGTACTAAAAGTATTCGTGTATTGTACAGGACACCTCAACCATCCATTTAGAAAAATTTTAAATGAAAAAAAAATTAATAAAAATACGTTGTTAATAACAAATTTTAATTTGCTACTAAAGTTTTTTTTTCGCTTATGTTAATCATGATTAATGCGTATGTGAAATGTGCTGTAAAGAAAACATAAAAACTTGGCGAAGCTTTGCGCAGTTCTTGACAATTATTTGAATATTGCAAGGGAGTATGTGTGTACTTGTGTATGAAAAGAAAAATTTACTTAATGCGTGTTGTTGTTGTGACTTTAGTAATTATATTCATCCATATTTATTTCTGCCAAATGAATTAAAATGAAATACAAATCATGATACAAACTAAATTTAATTTAGTATATTGGCTGTAGCATGCAATTATTTATTTTCAAGCTTTAATATTCTTTTTGAAGTGCTCTGCTCTCAGTGCTGGCTGCCACTTTTACGATATGTGCCAAATTTGTAAATCACTTCGTGGTTGTAACATTCACCCGGATTTAAAATGATCGATGGGAAATTGGGCTAAAAAAGACAGAATCAAAATAAATCAAATTAAATTTTCAATATTTTTGTACTCGTATATGCATATTGAAATGAAATGTTGTCTGTCTGTCCTGTCCTGTCCTTGATGCACAGCTATTTTGTTTTTATTTTTCTAATGCAAAATATGTCGACTATTTAAATATTATGTTTGTATTGCTCTTCTTCTCCAACAGATTTCGACTGTATGGGGGGATATTAACATCAAACAATTACAGGATTTACACACTGTCAGGCAATAAGTCAGTGTTTGACAGCTAAAGTAGACTTTAGCACCTTAGTATTGTTATTTTTTTTTTTTTTTTGGTAAACTGAAAAAGAGGAGGGAAGTGATGAGAGTAGATATTAACGTCTATTTTCCAGGCAGAAAGGCTGAAATACAAGTCCTTGTTTGCCTACTATTTGAAGCAGTTGCTTATGTCTTCTTCATCAGTTCATTTCTTGTCCTATGGTTTTGTTTAGCTTTTCTCTTTTTTTTTCTCTGTCTTATTGTTGACTTTTTCCCTGATACTCCTTTAGTTAAATGGTCTGCAATTGTATTGTTGCTCGGTTGTTGTTGGGGTTGCTTGTACTTTAGCTGTTTTGATACCAGAATCTGATTCCCCTTCTTATGCACAATGGGAAATGATATTGAAAACTTACGTGATTGACGGCATCAGGATACTTTTGTGTTTCCAAACAAAAGGCACCTTGCTTAACATACTGAGAATGATTTTTGCCTTGTAGAGGTGCCTGGAAAATAAATAGTATAAAAACAAATATATTAATGAATTGTAAGCTGTAAAAGATTATTTTTGCATAAAATGGTTAATTAAAGAATATATAGACTTGTAATGTAGTCAGTTTAAAAAGCTAAAAGTTTTATTTTAAATTTTGAAAATATCGAAATATTTTCTGAACTTCGTTTTTTTTTTGAGAAATTCGATTATTAAGGATCGTAAGTAATTGATTTTTGTAAAAAATTAAGTTCGCAAAAAATAAGTTTTGTTGTTTCGTACTCAGTACTCGTCGACATTCATCAATCACAAATTTGATTGATAAAAAAATTGTATAAGTAAGTTGGTGTTAGGGCCACAATTTCACCAACTTTATTTAAATATCAATTCATATTTAAATGTCGATTTTTATTAATTTTTGAATGAGAAAACTACTTTTAAATATGAATTGATAATTAAATAAGTTGGTGAAATTAATCCTTAGTAAACCAGAGTATCTGGTACCTGAAAGAAGACAATGCTTCGATATTAAAACTTTGTTATTAAACCGACTCTCCTTACGTTAATCTCTGAGGGTGAATTTTTAAGTTCGAAATTAAATTTAGTTTATTTCTCTAATTCATCATAATAATCATTTTTAGCACTACAACTGTTACAATTTGCCATCTTAGAGAAAATGTCGTCTACGTGTGGGATTGGATACTGATTTTTTTCAATGCAAGAGTTTAATCCCGTCGAGTAATCTCCACAAATTCGTATTTTATTATTGGGTTTACGTACAACGACAATAGGAGCGGCCCATTCTGAATGTGTAACTGGCGTTATTATATTCATTGCCTGAAGACGATTCAGTTCTTCTTCAACTCTATGCAACATCGCGTACGGTACAGACCGTTTTTGTTTAAATACTGGATTACAGTTTACCTTAAGTTCCAAGTGAATTTTAATTTTTTTACAACACCCAACTGTACCACTCAAAACATCTGGAAATTGTGCCTTAATAGCTTTAAAAATTGATTCTTTGTTCATATCTGTAGAAACATTCAAACATATATTTTTGATAGGGCTGTCCCAGTACTCGAATTTTTCTATAAGATCAATTCCAAAAACGTTAAGTGTAGTAGACTCAGCCACATAAATAGTTGAAGAAACTGATTTTTGTAAATGAAATGTCATTGTATTAAATTCACCTAAAATCGGAATGTTGTAGTTAGAAGCGCAAGCAGCGTTCCGTACACATTTGGAAAGTTTCGGCTTTCCCAATTTAACCCAGTTGGATTTTGATATAATGGTAATATCTGAAGCAGTATCAAATTGAAGCTGAATAGATTTGTTTAGAATGCTTACTGTGACAAATTTTCTTAAACTTACTTGATTGACAACATTTACCTTTTTTGAATTGAATTATCTAGGTGAATACATGTTGTTTTTTATTTTGTTTTTCAATAAAAGTAAAACATGAGCAGTAGCCATCCTTGTGTCCAATTTTATTACACATTTTGCATTTGTGTTTTGAAAAGCTGCAGTTTTTTACAAAATGCATGTCACCACATTGCCAACATATGGTCTATTTGGAGAAGTATTATTATTGTCATACTTATCATATATTTTTTTAACTTCCATCTCATCAGATGCCACAATACTGACTGATGAACAGGGAACTTCTACTAGTTTAACATCTTCTTTTAGCATTTTAAATCTTTGATCCTCTGTGACAAGTGTCTCAAGTTGAAGACAATCTGTAGACGTCTCTAAGGAATTCAAAAGTTTTCCACGCAACTCGGCATCTTTTGATGAATTTAAACCAATGATGAATATAAGACATTTAAGTTCATCGGCTGACATTTGACCGTGAACAAAAAATTTGTTTACCCTGGAGCCATACGATACGAAGTCCTCTAAGTCATTTTTCTGCATTTTCAAGCATTTATATCGAATACTAAATAGAGATTCTTTTTTATCAAACAATAGTCTCAACTGTTGCACGGTTTGATCAAATTTCAAATCTTTTGGTTTTTTTGGAAGAAGAGAATCAGCATACTTCGTATAGATGTTTTGATTGAGTTTTCGAAGCAGCAATCTAGTCTTGGAACTATCATCAAGATTCCTTGCATCCTCTAAAAAGTGTTCTTCAAAGCGGCTAAACCAATTTGAAAAAGTTAGATTATCATCAGGGTCATAACGAAATTCTTGTATATTTCTGGCAATTAAATCCATAAGTGTTTCCTGCTGTTGTGTTTGCGAGGAAGTTGGTTGAGTAGATAACGATGTTTCAAATTTCTTTGAAAGAAGTTCAATTAGTTCTTGTTGACGATTTGCATTTTGCTGCTGTTGCAAAAGCAGTTGTGAGAGTACACTTTCCAGCGTAGACATCGTGTGGTTTCTTAAAATCCTCGTCGCCAATTGATATGATTGTTAATAATTAAATAAATATCAATTTATTTATATTATATTTAAAAACAATTTATTAATTATCTAAATTCAAATACAAGTATTCTAGTTTAAAAAGTCAAGCACCGAATGACATATTTCAAGTTAGTCCAAAAGTATGTTTTAAAAGCATGACATACTTGTTCTCCGCCTACTCCGACTATTAATAGATTTAAAGGTAAGAGTGCTAGTCAAAGTGTTGTTCCAACACTTTCTCTAATTAGCTAAACCGAAAATTAATTCAATCTAGTTTCAACTTCTCAGCGTTACCATACTGAAGAATATAAAAGTGGCAACATTTTCTTTGCTAATATCATAATGCTATCAATGCAGCTGGATTTTTATCGTAGAGAAGAAGAAGAAATTGCCGTAGCTCACTAACTAAAACTAAAAACTTTTGTGCGTTTTAAAAGAAATTTGTGCATTAGAAAACCCAATATACCGAAAGTTCTTATATTATTCGCTCCACCGGCAGTTTCTCGTAGACTGGCCATAAAAAATGACATGTGCGTAAAAATTACACTGATAGCGTGCAAACCGGCCATACGCATTGCATTTTTCAGAAAAAAAACCATAAACATATTTATCCTTATAACTTTCATATGCGGTGTTTTTCGGAACAATTTTATGTAACAATTTTTGTGCAGAATAAATAATAGAACAAATTTCCTCTACATACTCGTAATTTTGCCCTAATTATGGCCTATCATGGTCCTTTAATGAGATCAAACTCAGTTTTTTTGGAAGACTATTTTTCAACAGCTCTCGCTTAAAATTAAATAGCGATAATTATAATCCGTTTTCATTATTTGATAAGGTAAGATCTATTAGATTACATAGCCCCATCCCATTTAGACGAAATACCTATTTAATAATTTAATCTATTTAATACTATAAGGATCAAAGCGTCACATACCAGCTTATTATAAACTTTGTTATGTATTTGAAAATTATCCTACATCTCGTGATCCATTGCATAAATCTCAACAAAACTAGACACAAACATAGACGATAAAGGAACCTATATACATATAATAGTATACATATAATAGTGACCCGGTCTATGAAAAGGTGGCTTTTGACTCAAAAACAAAATTTCGAGAAATCAGCTGTTAAAGATAAACAATGCATTTCGTCAGTTTCTCGGTAGTTGTTCTCCTTCGATCTTATTCTGTTGGTCTTTTCCGTTATAAACTAGTGAAGTTTTGAGAAAAAAAACTGTGTACGGTTGTTGTTGTTAAAATGTCATCTATTTCCAATTCCTCCTTTTCCACTCTAGGAAATTTTGACGTAAATAATGTCTGTCGATGAAGAATTTTGCGAGGTTAGGACTTTCTGCTTTTCACCATGTCTCAAAAACTATCCGAACCAAAAAAAAAAAGTGAATAATAATTTTTTGAGTCATAAGGCACCTTTTCAGAAACGCTAAAACTAAAAATCCCAAAGTTAAAAAAAATGTTGAAACGAAAAATCACCAAAATCGAAAAATCGCTCAAATGCAAAAATATCACCAAAAATAAAAAGGTCGAAAAAAATCGCCAAAACGAAAAAAATCGCCAAAACTTAAAAAGTCGCCAAAACTAAAAAAAATCACTAAAACAAAAAAATCGGCAAAGCCCGAAAAACCCGAATAAATCGCCAAAAAGAAACAATCGCTGTACTGTAACCTTTTGTGTGCGAGCCAAAGTCGCACTTTGCTGAATATATTGTTTGTTGTTTTCCCAACGATTTAACGTAGAAAACTCTGCTACCAATAAGCTGACATTACTAAGAGTGTTTATTTCCAAATCTTGTTATAATATATTCCAAATTTGTTGATTAGCCTCTTTCTTGTTTACAATTAAATTGAAAAAATCAAAATACATATTTACAATTATCTCTCTTGCTGTCTAATTACGTGTATTTGTTTTTATTAGTCCAATAATTTTTATGTTTATATTGTTGTAGTTGATTGTTTGTTTAACTTGGTTACGAGTTTTAGCGACTGCTGAAACACAAGAACATGGCGAAGTTTTTTCTTTCCAGCAATTACAATCTGTGAAAATTTCTCTTTCTTCATTTTTCTCTGTTAGTAATTGTTTGTTTGTTTGTTTGTAATTCTTGAGATAGCTTGTGGTTGGCAGAACACAAGCCTTAAACTTTTAATAGCATTTCACTGCCACAGTGGGCGCATATTCACACGCACACACACACACACACACACACACACACACACACACACACACTCGCACACTCGCACACTCGCACACTCGCACACACACACTTTCTAACACTCATTTGTGTATAATTTTCATTATAGTTTTTGTTTGTTTTAGTTCTTAATGTTATTTTGTTGATTTTATTGTTTGTAAAGGCATTGTTTGTCCTGTTTATATTTTTTTTTATCATTTTCAATTCCTTAAAGGCATAAACTTTTATTTTTTAGTACATACATACATATATACATATTTACAAACATATGTATGTATGTATATACATACACACATACATCTGACTTGTTAAAACATGCTTAAGTAAACACATACAAATGCACTCACACAGTCATACATAAAAATATATTGGAACGCACACACACACACACACACAGTTATATTGTAGCTTCAAGATGCTGTCTGTAGCTGCATTGTAAAGAGGGAATAAAATGAAAAACAAAGGAATTGTATTGAAATGTTTTCGAACATCGTCAACAAACTATTCGTACAATGACAAGAGTCGCTACGCAAAAAAGTACAAAAACAAAAGCAACGTGCACGGGCACATTAACAATAAAAGAAGCGACAATGACAACTGCAAAACATTTGAAACAACAAGTTGTTTTATTTCGCCTTTTGTCGCCTTGTTTTTTTTTCTTTCTCTACATGTTGCATTGCAATCGCTGATGCTACGAGTACTGCAACCATTGTCATTTCAGAAATAAAAACATGCATTTTATAATCTTACGTGAGCTACATGCAACATGATCTGCCTCCAAACAATTGCTTAAAACATAATAAAAAAAAAAAAAACAAAAGGCAGAAAAGTAAACAACAGTAAAAATTACACAGAGACCAAGACCCAATAAACAGCTATAGAATTTCTTATTATTAGCTTTTCATTATCCTTCGTACGATTTTCTGTACGGTTGTGCACTTCATGCATACGAGTATATCCCTCATTTTTTAAGCGGCATCAATTATGCATAAGCTTCAGCATTTTAAGCCATTTATTTGAGATGAATTAAATAATTATTTTTACTAGTTTAATGCTTTTAAAAGAATAAAAAAAAAACAGTCGAAATTATGAAGCCTTATTCGCATAGCTTTGAGCTTATTATTAAAATTATTAACAAGCAATGCTGCTAAAAAGGCACCAAAGCAGCAGAAGTCATAGTGATTGTTAGCCCTCTCTCCCAAGGGTCTATTTAACTTCTACGTATGTTGTTCCAAAGCCAAAGGTCAATTAATCTTCATAAAATTATTCAGAGTCTATTAAGTTTTGACTGACTGGGGCTCTTTTTGAGAAAATAACAATAAAATAAAACTGAGAATTAGTATTGAAAATAACAATATAAACTTGTTTTTGTTGGCACACTGAAAGAATTTTCGTCATAAATTCTATGAATTTCTATGAAATTCAACCAACGTCACGCTTCGTTGGACTAATGAAACCAGTTTCGTCCAAATTATTTAACAATGTAATTAATGCACTGCTATAACTTCATCGAAACAATAAAATAATTTCATGAAAAGAATTAGAAAATATTGTTGTCATAAATCCAATAAAATATTCTTACGAAACCAGAATACCAACAAAGCAATTCTAATGAAACTCTTTCACAAAATTCATGAAATTTTCATTGGATTTGTGAAATTATCATTAGATTTGTGAAAAAATTTTAATGAAATTGTTTCATTGGACTTATGAAGCAAAATTCTTTCGATGCAGTATAAATTCTCATATGAAATTTTGTTTTCGTTTTCTAAAAATATTTCGGTAAGAAATCTTGCGTATTTATAATCAATAAAAGTTAGTGCAATATTGCATCATTGGGGGAAATCAAATTCCAATTATATAAAGAAAATTAATGTTTAGCAAAATATCTTCTGCACTTAATTGCTTCTTTTTTATTCAAATGTCTACAATTAAAAACTTCAGACTGGCGCAAATGATTGTATCGTTTGTACAGTTTATGTGCGTGTGTAGATGCGAGTGAAAATTGAGAATGAAATTTCATTTTGCTATTTGTTTACTTGTTTTTTTAACCCACCTTTGCACTAAACAAACAAAAGATGATTCGCACTTGCATACACATATAAACGCATCTATGTATGTATGTTTATACACACAAGGATAAATATTCAGCCGGTATTCTTGCAGTGTTGCCAAAAGAACGATTTGATAAAAAAGTTAAACGTGACTGCTGTTTGCAGCGCGTTGTTCAACAGAAAATTCAGCCAGTCGGCACACACAATGGGCCAAAGACGGCGATTTCGCGGATTAATTAAAAACATAAAATTCAAGTACCATAAAAAATGAAAGTACTAAATTAAATTCTACATTACTATACAAAAAATAAACGTCATATAAGTAACGGTGTTTTTGTAATCGCGCCTTATAGTTAAAAATTGTGAGAGAAAAAAAAAGACATAACTTTTTGTAATTAAATCTTATTTAATTCAAGTAATTTGGAAAAAGTAATAAATCAGAGCATGCAACCATCAAGTTTAGGTATTCCTTCAAATGCTTTGAGTAAAGGTTTAATCAGACGTGCCATAACCATAACCACGGAAAACAGCTGTTCGAACCAAACTTATGGGCAACACTGTATCTGATTATAAGTGACTTGCCATAACGCCATAGACATTACCATAGAACCCAATTTAATTTTGGTTGGATTATGGCAATGACATGTCAAAATTAAGCTTAAATTTGTAACATTAGTAATTTTGTTTTCAATGTTTATATTGGAAGAGCAGTAAATAAATGAATTTTCTCAGTTCATCTGGACATTATGTTACAAATTGGGCTCAATAGGCAGAGATTTTAACTTTGTTTTGAAGATTGTTACGCACGAATTGGTAATAGCCTCACGTGTTGAGTTTACCAACAATAAGCTCTCAGCAATTTCTGCTAACACTTTTATTGTTGTTGTTGTTGTTGTCATTGTTTTATGTATTTTTATTAGATATGTGCCAATGGCGTGATTTGGAATGCGTGAATCACGCGTGATCGTGTTTATATATATCTATATATAATAATTATTAAAAAATAACTTGTGTGACATTAGCTAACATTCTTAGGCTTGTTAAATAATCTATTTTTGTATAATTCGTATTCGAAGTCAGTCAATGGCAGGCAATTCTTTAGGAGCGTGCTTGAAGAAAAAAATCATAAATTTTTGCTTGTTTTGTTGGTGAAGCATCTTTTATATGAATTTCCTTGCTGGTTTGGTATTTGTTATATAAAAAACAATCATTTATAATAATTAATTAATAATCACTTTGTATGGGGCACCCGACACCCCTCCCCATACTCGCAAGACTTTGTTCGAATATTAAAAGGGGCCTACCTTTTTCTCCCCTCCTATACCTATAAAATTTAGTGACCCTTACTATTACACAGAGAAAACAGTGCCTAATAAATACCTCATAAAATAGAACAAAATTAATAAGAAATCTCTATGGTTTTTTTTCAATAAGGAAATCTTTTAATTTCATAGAGAAAACCTTTTTGAAAAAATCAAGAAGAAATCTTGTAGTTCTTATGAGGTTATCTTATTGATTTTTTCAATAAAAAAATGCGTCTTAATTCTCTGTACTTATGTATTTTCATTTAAATTCTATACCATATACATATGTATGTATGTATGTAGTATATTGTAGATGTTATTTATTTATACATACATACATACATACATACATATAATGTTATTTTCTTAACTAACTTACTCACCAAGTATTGAACCAGCAAACTTCTACCTGTTAGACAAGCAATCTAACCAATATGCTAACAAGCAGCCTGAATAACCATTGAAATTATTGTGCAAACATTCTTATACAAAAATGAAAAAGATCATGAAAAAATTATCTCTATGTCTATTTATAGATATGAAATAACAAGACACCTCATAAAATCAAGAAGATTTCCTTATTAAAAAAATCAATAAGATGCTTTACACATACTCATATAGGAACTTACTAAAATTAAGAAGAAAACCTTATTGAAAAAATCAATAAGGTAACCTAATAAAATCAAGAAGAAAACCTTTAAAAAAAAGTCAATAAGACAACCCAATAAAATCAATAAGAAATCTCTATAGTTTAAAATTTATAAGGAAACCTAATAGAGTCAAGAAGTTTTTCTCTATGGATTGTTTTTTTTGGTGCCAAAAATAACGGAAATCGAGTAAAAAAAGTTGTGAATAATAAGATTTCTTCTTGATTTTATGTGGTTTTCTTTTTAATAAAATTAATAAGACTTACCACATAAAAACAATAAGGAATCTCTATGAAAAAATCTTCGCTTCTTTCTGCTGGGATACCTCTTAGCCTAAAAACAGCTCATAGAGAAAATCTTCCTGATTCTATGATGCAGTTTTTTCTCTGTGTGTAGTTGTGGAGATACGAATTAATCGCGAAAAAGGGGTTCGGCCCCACTGTGCGGCGTAAGCATTTTTTTGTCAAGACTTTTTAAAACTACACAAAACAGGAAAAATGTTTTCTATCTATTGACAATATTGTCAACGAATGCTACAAAATTTGTAAAGTTGTATTTACTTTGGCTCGGGTAACTTATCCGTGTGCAGGGGTCATAAGGGGTAATAAGAAGTCTTTAATTTATCCCTCTATACTGCCTAAGATCAACTTTATTAACTCTAAAATAATAAAAGAAATGCAAAAAAAAAAAAAAGTGGCAACGCTAGCACTTTATACCAAGTGCTGCCACCTTGGCATGTTTTTAATGAATTTCCTTTTAATAAAAAATCAAATTGTTAAATGCTCATACGTTATGTTTGTGTGTATGCATGTATGTGCTTGTATGTATGCGATTCTGTGTGAGAGTGTGTGAGAGTGGGGGTGTGTTGTTTATTTGTTTGAGGACATGAACTCGTATAAGACAGATAAATCTAGTATATGCATTTCTGTTTATGTTGACATTTTTCATATTTGCTCGTACATATTTATTTGTGTTGTTGCTGCAGTATTGACTGCTTTCGTTGTTTTGCTGTGTTATTTTTTTTTTGTTCTGCAGAGCTGTGATTCTAATGATTTTTTTTTTCTCTTTTGCTTGCAATCTTGTATTTTGTATGCGTAGTCAGCATAAATAAGTTATGAATAATTTAAATTTTTTCATGCATCATTTGTATGGATGCTTTAATACTTCATTTTATTGTTATATTCGAGATTTGATTCTTTAAATGAAGTCCTTAATGCGTTTTTGGTTTTACATTTGTGTGTCATTCATTTATTCATCTAAGCGGTATATAGGCGTAAGATTTATGGGCTCATAAAATGTTAATAATAAATGGAAACATTTTAACTGTATTACCTTCTGGAATACTTTCATTAACATGTTTTTCTTGAAATATGTATGCTGGTATAACTATTGGTTTTGTGATCTTTGCTATAAAGAAAAGTTTTGAACATTTTCTTCAGGCTGACAAATTATAAAACCTTGATTATTATTTTTTTCTGTTTTGAATCCTTGCATAATTTAGTTTCTATCCTTTTTTTCGAATATGAAAATAAATATCGTTCCCATAAATGAAAAGCTTTAGAGTAGTTGCTAATATAATTTTTAAAAATCAGTTTTACAATAAGTTTTGATACAAAAGGAAGTTTATACACGGAAAAAAATATTCCCGCAATAAACAACTTTAATTGAAAATTAAACCAAAAATCAATTAAAAATGTATTTAAATCAATTAAACTTTTGTTTAAACAATTAATTAATTACAAAGTTTAATTGACTCTATTACATTTTGAATTGCGTTCAAGCATTAAGTGAAACAAGTATAAACTTAGTTTTGATGCACCTTGTGTAACCACAATATTTACCAAATATCCTGATTTTGATTTTATAGTGTGATGATCTTATTACATAATTTTGCATTTTAGTTAACGATATGTTGTTTTATTACAAAATTGAAAATATAAACAACAATTAACTTTAATGATTAACAAAAAAAGTATTAATCGAACTAATAAACCTTATGCTGCTGGTTGCTGGTCGTTCAAGCGTCAGCCAGTGCCAAACAGAAACGTTTAAAAACTTATTAAACCGTACATGAAGAGCATTTATGCTGCTTTTAAAGTAAAATCATGTAGAAGAAGACAAGCAACAACAACAACAACAACTGAAACAGAAACAGAAACGAAAAAGGCAGTAAAGTTTTTAATTAAACGATTGAAAAAATTAACAACCCAACCCAATAAGATGGTTGGCCGACAGGCCAATGAAAAAGACCAAGAGGAGACTGACTTTTGCCAGAACGTGCCGAATAGGCAAATTATTGCAACGAAACGAAAGAAATGAAAGAGATGTATGCAAAAAAAAAAAAAAATAAATAATTCGAATGGGCATCATAGGACTTAAAATGATGAAATAAAAATCAAAATAGCAGCAGAGAGAAAGAGGAAAAAAGTTATCGAGATACAGGCATGATTGGTCAATGAATTGCACTTATTTAAGCTTAACTTTATTTTCCTAAAACTTTTCTCTTGCTGCCGAAGCTACTATTGTGCTATTGTTGTTCTTGTTTTCCCATAAAGTTTATTTTATTTAGCCAACTTTATTATTTGCTGTTTATTTATCAGACAAGCATTTGCATTAACACACGCATACACACAGTCAGTCCTTGGAGGTCAAAGAACGTATGCAAAAAAATTGCAAAAAGCATTTGAAAGAGAAGAAAAAAAAGGTGGTTTTAATTAATTTTATTCGATTGCGTTTTGAGTTCTCACATCCATAGATACTTTTGGAAAAGTTCTTGCCCTTTTTACATGCTCAAATAAATGTTTCATACATAAAGAATTAAAAAAAAAAAAAATTTACTCAAAACTCATACATATTTAATAAACTCTTAAAAAGTTAAACTAAAGTCAACTTTTCTTTTAACACATGCAAGCATGATTGATGTTTGAATTAATAGCGGGGAAAAAATAAATCATAAAAGGATACTTACCTCTCCACGTGTTATGTCGGGCAAAGAATTTGCGGTGTAAAACTGAACTCCTGGTTGATTGCTGGCTATTTCTAGCCATCTGCCAGTTCCTGGATGATAAGCTCTGTTGAACATAATTTAATTGAAATTCATTTCATTCATTATTTTTCATACTAACTTGGCTATCAAAGTGACATTTGTGCGGTCAGTGTTTGTGTCAATACAAAAATTATCATCATAACCGTTGGTGGCAGGCAAAAGCTGTTTGATTTGTTCACCCAAATTTTTCATCGTTCTTAAATCGTATAAAGTGTCTTTAACTGGTTTCAAACTACCTGTTGGTATGGACTCAGCATCAGTTTCAGTTATTCGGTTGGCTTTAATCATGATTGAATGTTCAAAAATGGCTTCTTGCCCAGCATTCTATTAATGATAAAAACAAATAATATTCTTTACTTCTCTACAAATATTTCAAATTCAAAACTCAGCTCTAACTTTTGTTAAACAAAAAATATGAAAAAGAACCGACTTGCAAAATGTATCAATACAAAGTTTGTAAACTTTTGAAATACGCTATTTGTATTTTGTACAGATATAAAGCTGCGAAACATTGCAACCATGAACACCAACTTTGAAACCAATGCGCTGATTGCTTGTTTGCGGCATTCTTAATTTGTCCATTTTGCAGCGTTAACAAACAATGCAATTTCTTCGAAGACAAAGCAATTGTCGTTTTGGGAGTCATTTCAGGTCCTTGGAATTTAGTATCTCTCATGATCTGCCTCAAATTTAAGATAACTACAAACAAAAATTGTGCATTCTGCTCCTCTGTAGCAGTCCTTTCTTGGTTGCGTTTGCTGCTACCATGCAACAGAAAAGACACGCCAAAGTTAAGCAGTCAGCTTTGAGATTAACCGCACTAAAGCGGACAGATATAAAAGTATTTGAAAGCTTCATATATATAATATTTATAGATAATGACTTATTACTTTAAAGATGAACTCACGAAAAACTACAATAGATTTTGTTAAAAAATTTTTTTGAGTGCTGCCCTGTCTGTGTATGAGTGTTTTTACTGAATCACTCGATAACCTGCTTAAGCATGCTTTTTACCTGCATCTATGATGCTTCGAAAATGTTTTTAAAACTAGTGTAATATATCATGTACTAGAAATAATGCTTTCTAATACCGCAAGGAAGCACCAATTTCAAACATAAAAAGAGGTAGCAAATTAGAGCATTCGATATCCATCGAAATCTTAAAATATTTCCGTATAAACTGCAGTGAAATATTTAAAATTGTTCCCGATATCGAGTGCCATAATTTGTCCTAAAACTTACTAGAATATGTTCTAATGCTACTACTGATTTGGCCGAAGCGGTTGTTGTTTCTTCTTTTTAAATAACTGAAAATAGCCTATCAATTTCAATAAGCTTAACAACAAGTTTAGACTCCGCTCTGACTTCCTTTTTGGGCATCCTTTGCAGGAAGCGCTTCAAAACAGCATATCTAGAAAGCACAAACAATTTTTACTGCTTCCACAAACTTGGTATATCTTTGCTGAGTATGTTCATGTCCTTTCAAATATCTGTAATAATATATAATAATAGCTTAAGTCGACCTAATCAAATAAGTTTATGTTTCGAAAGTTTTGAGGCTACTGCGGAGATATTAAAAGGCTTTAACGCAGCTATGTCCAATCACACATACTGCGATATTTGCATTTGAGGTAAACAGCTTTGAAAGCTCTTGAATTTGTTCTTGTTTTTTTTTTTGCAAAACAAGAGCAAGCATTGTTCTCGCTGAGATCTGGTTGGCTGTTGGGCTCTCGTCGGTGTGAAAGCCCAAAAAGCTCCTTATAAAAGTTTGCACATTGTGCATATGGCTTGGAGGTAGCTGCTTTAACGCAATCTGCGTGCTTTTTTCTCTTTAACTTTCAACTGGGACATAATACAGCATAAGAAAGCTAAATTTTCTTAAGTCAATTTAATCGATTATAACATACATATTTCCCCAAATGTATGCTCGAAACATTCCCCCTCATCATGGATTATGTTATTTCTTTTTGTGCCGGTAGTCATGAATATAGTATATCTAGCCTCTCAAGAGCAGTAAAGCACAGTATTCACGGTCAAAATGCATGACACAAGCATCGTATAGGTGTGCATGAAGAAGTCAGCATACACGTGCATGCTTTGCACGATAAATTAATAGCATCTTGTTACAAGCTAATTGCAAGGCAATTGTCAAACTACATACATATCAACACTTTTTTCGTATAGAACTTTACAGTTCTTTGTATAACCCACTGCTTTGAGTAGTTTATCTTGTTATATTTATGTTCCATACATGCATGTGCAATAGGGCGGGTCGATTTAAAAATCGCACAAATTACAAGGAAAATCGTATTGTAGGGATCAAAATAAGAAACTTTGCCGAAGGAACCATACCTCTAAAATGTATTTTGATGTCCCGACTTTTGATCCGAAGGGTCAAGTTTTGAAAGATTTTGGCATAGGTGGGTCGGCCATTCAAAATTAGTGGGGGTCGGTCATACATTTTGACTCGATTGAAGAATTCTAAATGGGACAGAGTGAGATTTTTCAAAATTTTACCCTTCAAGAAAATTTTACCTTACGGATATAAAGTCGGGACATCAAAATACATTTTAGAGGTATGGCTCCTTCGGCAAAGTTTCTTATTTTGATCCCTAAAATACGATTTTCCTTGTAATTTGAGCGATTTTTTTGCCTCCATACAAATCGACCCGTCCTAATGTGCAAAAATCCAAAAACTTAGATTTTGTCAGTGTGACTCATACAAACAAAATTTCATTAATGTCATGCATTTTGACCGTGAATAATGAGCTTAATACAAGGCGATGAGATGCCACAATATGTAGTCACTCTCTACTCTACACGGAATTTATGGAGTTCGAAAAAAGAGTTTGATAGTTTTACTCAAGTCTTACTATACAATCCTCTTGCGAATAAAATTTTACCTGTTGCACAAACTTTATATTGGGAAGCCAAATGTTTAAATACACTCAATAATGTTCGAGTGTCATAGTTCATTTTAACACTCGTGTAAAGAGAGATGAGCAGCACTTCCTGTAGGAAAGCAAAACTTCGGCTTAGAAAGTTTTGGTTTATCCAAAATTCAAAGTAATGAAAATAAATAATCTTGTATTTACGATTAAGACAATCACATACCTTAATTTAATTTAATTTTAACATTTGTTAACGCACTAATAATCCCAAATTATCCAGCTAAACCCCTCAATAATCAATTTCAATGTATTTTTAATAAAAAATATTTTACTTAATAAGTAAAATAATAATTTGGGATTATTAGTGCGTTTAAAAATTTTAAACTTAAATTTTAACAATTCCCATAAAAACACTATTATTTAACTTGTTCAGTAAAATATTTTTTTTATTAAAAATACATTGAAATTGATTATTGAGGTTTTAGCCCTCAAATTGAATTTCCTTTTAATTACCGGGTATAAATTTATTCGAATTATTAAATAAAACATCTTCGCTTAGGGACACTTCATTTTATATAATGTTGTTAAACGATGCTTGAAACAAAAACCTTAAATAACTATTTAAATAATTTAATCGGTTTTGCAAACTGAATTACAAATATGATTTTTATACGAGAAATTCTTTTTTATATTCCTTCTATAAATCTTCATGTGTCTTTGCTCAACACGTTTATATCCCTTGTTCTTCCTCTTGTCTATGATTTGCTTACAAAAAAAAAAAAAAAAAAAACATCCCAACACTTCCTTCCGACAAGTTTAATTTCAATATCATTTGAATTTTCTATTTCCTTTTGCAACATTTCATTTTGTAGCAACCAAACAAACGAGCAACGAATCTCAACCAAACCTCTTAATCCACAACTCAATCATTCTAAGCAGAATGGACAAAACCCAACTAAAAACAAGATGAACTAAACATATGGTGCAATTTTTACTTCAAGTACCAAAAAGGATTGAAAAAATTGAAAAGAATCAATAAAGATGCAAAAAAGGAAAATTATAAAAATCGTCATTATGATGATAATAACGATGTTGATGATGATGATGATGATGAGAATAATCAAAAGTGTGTACTTACATGTCCGGCTAAATTGAAATACGTATGATTTGTCATATTAACTGCAGTAGTTTTAGTTGTCTCCGCTTGCATTCCCACATGTAGACAATTGTCTTCGGTCAGTGTGAACTTCACCAATGCGGTTACTTTACCCGGATATCCTTCATGACCATCCGGCGAATAGTGTTTGAGTGTTATTCCATCTTCGTGTACGGCTTCCACCTGCCAATGAACCTTGTCGAAACCAATAAAACCACCGTGCAATTGATGTTTATTGTTAAAGTTGCGGGAGAGTTGTATCTCTTGATCCTTCAATGGAAACCTTCCATTGGCAATGCGATTGCAAACCCGGCCAACTGTGGCACCAAAATATGGATTACTTGCAGTTTGGTAACCTAAACGCAGACGTTAAAAGGAAATAAAAAGAAAAATGCAAACATAAACTCTTGTGTAGTATTAGTTTTATATAGAATGTGTGTATATGTGTGTGTTTGAGCGGGTTTATGCTGCACAAACTTGGGCACGCTCGTTTAACTATTTGGCTTGGGTATTAATTTGAATGTGATATTTATTAGATATCTAGTTATATTATTCTTTTCTATAATTTTACAATAACTATTTTATTAAGCTTTAAGTCTTTGTTTAAATAAAATGAACCATATTTTTTTTAAGAAAGGCGCGTAGAAATACATATGCTTAAAAGTAGATATTTTTAATTTTATTTAAACAAAAATCTTAACAAAATACTTATTACAAAATAATTAAAGGTCTAATAAAAGTTTCAAAAATCTTTTCTATAATCTGATTTTGTCTTCACTAGGGTGGGGAAAGAATATTTTCTATTTATTTATGTAGGCATGAAATCAAAGACTGAAGTTTTGCTAATTTTCAAACTTTCTTAAGATATGCAAAATGCAAACTCTCTGTAGAGCAGTTCACAAAAATTAGCATCCAGAACCACCTACTATTAAAGCTCGTCCCGTATTCTCCAAGAGAAGACCTCCGCAATCACTGGAAACAGCGCCACTACTCATATTGCGGTTGGATCAATGCATATCACAAACACCTTCCAATTACTACTTGCCATGGTAAACATCCTCTATTTAATACTGTAAAGCTCGATGAATTCCACCGTTGGCTTTCCCCCGATGGATGCTGAGCAGATCAGATGCTCAAGTTCGTTCACCTTGGTGTCGCTTGTGCTTGGAAGATGACGAGACGACGACACACATTCTTTGTGAGTGTATCGTATTGTGTAAAAGTAGAAGGTGTCTTTTTCCTTCTAAGTATCTGTGTTCAGCTGATATTACGCGGGCTTCTACAATATCTCTACTGACTTTCATAAGGAGCGTCATACAGAGATTGAATTAATCTAATTCATAGATCTATGGTACAAAAGATCCATCAGGTGTCGCGGTGCCGGTCCTTGGACCAGATCTTCTCCCTTTTCTAATCTAAACGTCAATAACGCGACTAACGGCAACAAGCTCTTCATATTTTGCCTACTATTTTTTCTAAGCGTTGAACGTCAAAGCATAACCGTATTTCCTTAGCGCAATCTTCCTTCCCCCGAGCATTTCTTTCAGACACCATTCTCAGATATTTGAGAAAGCTCCAGACCCAACACCGCAGATCATACTTGATCTGTCGGTGTTAAGTCGTCCTTATTCCATTACTTTTTTGATGGTAGAATGACCTTGAAAGTTCTTTCAAAGCCTTTTGCGGATACCATATGATCAAAGACTTTATTTAGCTCTGAAGGTAGCCAATCTGGCAGCACTGCTTGTGGCTGTAGCCGTTATGTGTAAGTCTATAGGAATTATGCTCTCTATAGCATTCAATGCTTCTAGAGGACTCGCACGTAAACAGCCCGTAATTTTGATACAGGTGAATATTTGAATTCTGTATAGTTGGGCTAACACATATTTCTTACTTGTGCTGGCTCACCATATTATCGAACAATATGTCAGTACTGGGCTTACGTCTGCTGCCTGGTTCCATATACATAGATCTGGAGATTTATTTAGTGATGCGCTCTTTAAGACTAAGGTTCAAATTTACAGTCTTTAGTTAAGTAGTGAAGGTGGTTTAACCAATGAAATTGTTACGAAAAATCGTTACAGTTAAACCAGGGTCGTTAGTTAACTATAGATTGTGGATTTGAACCTGAGTGGCATATTTAACTATGAAGACATAGAGTAACTACAGGCGAAGTAATCGATACAACTACTTAAAATTCACTACAATATTCGTAAACATTATTAATTTAAACTTTACAATAAAATAGCATACTACATAAATACTTAAACTGTTATTTCTTACTGACAATAATCGTCGGATTCATTGCAGTCGTAATACACAGTTGAAATGTTGCACAATGCTGTTGTTGTACGTAAACACGTTTTGTTTTTCCAGGTCTACAGTAATCATTCTTGTATCCTTTTCTTCCCTGTTTACTTTTATTCCTTTTTTACTGCTGATGTAAAACACCAGAAGGCAAAAAACAAGTGGTTTATAATGTAAACTGACTGCTAGCGAAACCGCAATTTTTAGCTGTGTTGTTGCAAGGGAAATGGTCATTGTAAAAACTTCTCGGCAATGGTGGTGGTGGTTGGTGGTGGAAGTGATGATGATGTTGCTGGTGGTAAAAGTGGCGTTTAAATATAATTTAAAGGTTGCCACTAGCCGTTTGGCAAGGTCTAATTTCTTTTTTTTTTCCTCCAGTGCGTGCGTATAATGGCAAGTTCGAGTATTAAACTGTAAACCTCTTTTGTCATAAAAATAACTTTGTTGTTAGTAAATTTTTTGTTTGCTTTTTAGTCTATGTTATAGAGAAAGAGGAAAAAGAGCATCAACAAATCATTTCATAAATTTTTTATTTTGTTTTTACTTGCAACACACAAACATGCAACCGACCAGTAATTCTGCACTTGTGATTGTTTGAGTGTATGACGGAAATCCCTTTTTCTTTCTGTCCATCTCTATTATGTTGCTCTGTCTTGCTGCCGTTCTATTCCCAACTAACATCCACAAGTGGTAAAAGCCAAAAATTGACTCTTTGACATTATGTTCATCGTCATCGGCTGGCAAGCGTGTCTTCATTGCTGCCATTGCAGTCACCAAGTGACACTTTATGTTTAGCCCTCAAGTGTACTTTTGCATTTGGAGTGACCTCCTCCTACTCCATTTTTTCTCCTAGTGCGGTCGTTTTCACCAACTGAAGTGGTATTTTTCCAACAAATATACCCACGCACACCAGCACTTGAACATGGAAAAAATTTGTTTAAAAAAAATCTAGGAAGTGCAGGGATATAAACAGTGTACAAATTAGTCTGGCCATGTTCTTTTTTTTCTCTGCTGTTGCTTCACGTTTCTGCTGTTTGCTGTACTGGAAAACTGATTGTAAAAATAGTAAAGTAAAGAGATATTACGACACAAAGGAGAAGGAAAAAACACGAGATTGAACGAATGCACACACAGATATGTACATATTTAAATAACTGTATATATATGTACATACATACATATAGTACATGCTCCCTTCCTCACTTACAAATAAATAAATATCAGGGAAGCCAGGAAAGAAAGATGATAAGTGTTACATTCAATGGGTATTATTTTTGAAGACGGATAATTTGAAGAAATGATGAAAAAATCGGCTTCATGTAGAATATAATTCTGTGGCAGTAATGAATCAGCGATGTCAGCAGCTGTGTCAGATGTGCGTTTTTATGTATGAGCAGAGAAAATTGTCTAGTGTGAGGGGTTTACATTTGTGTGTCATGTATCCAAAAAAGGGTAAGTCCTAATTTACACTAAGCAAGTCTTATTGCTAAGCTGATTAGTTGGTAGGAGATAGAGACGAGGGGGACATAAAAGTTTCTTTTCCCCTCGTCCCTCTTTCCTAGAAAACTAATCACTTTGCAATAAGACTTGCTTTTTAAAAAAATTCAAAAAGGTTGGTTATGACAATATTAGTGACACAGTTTTTGCTGCAGTTTTTATGGATATCTTCACAGAGAAAACAGATTCGTTGAGACAACCGAATTTGTTGCCAATCGAATTTTGGCGGTTGCGCCAAGTATATAGAATTCTTGTATAACGACTGCAATTTTCTTGTGGTACCACTATATATTTAAATTTTAACCCTTAAACAAATAGCTGCAGCAACAGAAAAAATTGGTTAACAGTATGGAATATGAAAAAAAAGTTATTCTTGCTACCGAAAATATGGTTCATATAACTAAAACAATATCATAATTGGTACCTGTGAAAGAAAAATTGGCCTTTCTTGCTGAAATAAAAGTAAACAATAAACGCAAATAAAAATACACAATTCAAGAAATTTATTATTTAACATATTGTCATAAGTTATTTTTAATTGAAATTTATTTATTTCAACCACACATTTTGAACAGCCACAAACCTGTTATCTTATGCACAGACTTTCAAAAACCATTTGAGAATTCATAAATCATAATATCTTTGAAAGTCACAAAAGTTAATTTTTAATTTGCTGCAACGAGTATAAACTATGATAGTAAGCTCAACCTATAGTTAGTTGCAGCAACTGATAGAAATTGTTTATTTTAACCTTAATATAAAACGACAATTTTTTAGTTGCCAATACCAAAAGTTGGTAGTAACATCCAATTCATAATATTTTATTCGGTTGTGTTAACCAATCAATGAATTAGTCATGGCAAAAGCATACGCAATCAATTTAAGAATTGTCAGAATCATATCTTTATTACAATTATGCCATTATGGCAATAAACATCGATTGTTTTTTGGATTAACAGAAAATTGATTGTGTGAACTGAAATATAGTTTATGCAAATTATATTTTGTTGGCCTAACCATTTTCCAACCAATCTTTTTTCTGGGTGTTGTTAATACTAGCAGCTATGTCTAACTAAAGGCATCAAATTCCATTGTCCATTGAAACAAATTATGTTTCAACAAATTATATTTTTTAAATGCATATTTACTCTTTCACAACTTTGCTCAACTGAGCTAATTTCCCCATACACAATACCAGCAAGTTGGTACCATCAGCAAAATATCAAATAAATTTGACATCGCTACAGCAAAACGTACAATCACACAAAATGTCCATACACGACCAAATCGATGGCACAAACACTTCTGTGGCAAAAAGTGCTTAAGTCGAGATAAGCTAATTTTGAGTTAATGGTACCCCCGTAATCTACATATTTGAAAGTATCCCTGGTCAAAAACTCAATTTATTTGTATGCTTTTTGAGCAAGTTATAGCATTATGACTTCCGGCTTATCTTTTTTAGACTTCTAATCTCGTTTAGAATAATAGCTTAATTAAGGTTATACTTTGGTATATTTCAACTCAAATGTATTACACCTAATTCACACGAAGACTTTTATGAAGTCTATTTTTCGACGTCATTTTTGGTTTGATAGCGAACGGGGTAGAGAAGAAAGAGGGGTAGAAAAAATGACTCGATTTCGGTTTTCTATGGTTTTTTTCATATTTTTCTTTACACAAATTTGTGTTCCTGTTGTTACGTTTTATTATTAATATTCTCATATTGATGTGTTCTTCAAAGGAAAATTTTATTAATAAAGTACCCTGTCGGAAATTAAGTTAACTTTAAACAAACTATTTCACAAATAGTACTGACTGACACTTGGATTACTTTCAATGTAATCAACTGACTATTTTAACATTTCGATGTCCTAGGCGGTAGGCAATTGTCTCACTCTGCACTACTTTCAGCTAACTTAAAGTTGACTTTTTTAAATCACCTGGTAGTCTGTAAATTAAAAAAAATTTTCCGGGGTTCGAACATGTATCATCACACGTTACTCAATGCGCTATCACTCGGCTAAGGTACCATCTAAAATAACAACAGCAAAATTTTAATATAAAACTGAAATGAGTTTCAAGGTGGCTGAGAATAAATTTGTTGGCTCTCATCAAATTTTATTACGTACTCAACTTAAGAATTAGTTTTGGGTTTGTTCTGGACGACATTGCAGTTAGCTTTTAGTCAGTCTAAGATAATAATATTAAATTAATTATTTTTGTAGTCAAGCACACATTCTCCGACAGGGTATGTAAATGTATGTATAAGCAATAAAAATCAAAATCAATAAAAAAAATTAGACATGTAAAAATAATCATCGTATGAACGCAAATAATTTTTGGTAGCAACTTCAAAAGGGAATCAAAAAAAAATAGACGTCATAAATTTCATCGTCTAAATCCTGTGTTAGTTATAGTGTGTAGACCGATGTTTGCTTAAAAAAATAAAGGTTAACAGAGAATTTCCCAATTTAACTGCAAAAGAAATAAATTTCTGAAAATCGACTTGAACGCTTAAAAGTGCTCTCCTGCAAAATACTAATATTTGACTTAATCACTTTTTCCTTATTGCCACAGACTTGATTGCGCATGCATGCTGTTGTGTATAGGCAACTTTACATACAAAAAAAAGAACAAAAATTTTTTTAAATTCAAGCACTTCAAAATTTAACTGGAAACCAAGTTCAATTCAAGATTTTTTCTTGTTATATTTAAGTTTGAAAATATTTTGAAATAAAATACAAGCAAATGCATCTATGTTCAAATCTTGTTAAATACATATTTAATTATTTAATAAAACTGAAATTGTGGTGAAAAATATTAAAAATAAATAAAGAAAAAAGTGAATTGTTAAAAGCAAATGTAAATCGTGAAAACAATAGCGAAGGCAGATGTGAAGAAAATTGTTATTAGAAAACAAATGAACTTCATTTTCTATATTCTTATGAATTGAATAGGCTAAAGTTCGTAACGCTTTTTTAAGCCAAATTACATGTGATAATTATTAATGAACAAATAACATAAATATTCTGACAACAACACATAGTTGAACGGAACAGCCAGCCGTTTTCGAAGGCCACTAAACCTTCCTCATCAGCGTTCTTCTGTGTTTTGGTCCACTGTGTGTGGTGTCAGTTGATGTAGATGTCTGCCTTATATACGTAACTTTATTGCAAATGGAATATGTGAATTGGTTTGATTCATTTAAAAAAGCGTTACGAACTTTAGCCTTTTCAATTCATAAGAATATAGAAACAAGTACAGTTCGAAAAATAATAATTAAATTAACTAATTAATAGTCATTGGCTTGTGGCAAAAATTAAAAATAAAAATATACTTAATAGTAACAAACCAAAAAAGTTTGTCTTAAGTAGAACAAAAATAAGCAAATTAACAAACATGTGTATAGTTAGTAAGGAACAAAACGACAATGGTATAGATGGTAACTTGCGTATACATTACGAAACACATTAGCAAATTGAAATGCAATGAATCAAACCAATTCACATATTCCATTTGCAATAAAGTTACGTATATAAGGCAGACATCTACATCAACTGACACCACACACAGTGGACCAAAACACAGAAGAACGCTGATGAGGAAGGTTTAGTGGCCTTCGAAAACGGCTGGCTGTTCCGTTCAACTATGTGTTGTTGTCAGAATATTTATGTTATTTGTTCATTAATAATTATCACATGTAATTTGGCTTAAAAAAGCGTTACGAACTTTAGCCTATTCAATTCATAAGAATATAGAAACAAGTACAGTTCGAAAAATAATAATTAAATTAACTTCATTTTCTTTTCCAATTTTAAGAGCAGTCTTTTTGAAGCTTGAAATATACTTGAATTCACCCAGCAAAAATTTTTCAAAATTTTGTAGTGGGTAGTACTCTTTTAATGGCTTACAAAGTAACGAGTGATACTTATGTATTTATCTAATTATTTTATTTGCATAATAATGACTGTCATGTAATGAATAAAATAAGTACTTATTTATATCATTACGTGGAAGTAGTTATTGTAGTACTTTCCAGTTAATAAGGAAATATATCTGGAGAAATTTTTTACAAAATTTTATTTATTTAAAATAAAAAAATTGGAAAAATTATTAGAAAAAATAGCAAATTAATTTTCAATAAGTTTAAGCAAAAACTTTATCTATATTATTTTGCATGCTTGTAAGCAAAAAATAACCCATACAATTTTGAGTACTTTTAGGCAATCAGTAATATATTAACTTTTGCATGTTTGTAGGCAAAAAGTATAGGGTACCGCATACATTTTGAACTTCTCAAACAAAAATAATGGGTTATTCAGTCAAATTGTAAGTACTTACGACTGAGGAGTACATACACTTTTCTGCATTCTAGTAGGCAAAATTTTTTGCTGGGTGCAATTGCAATACAAGGCTTAATACGAGTACAAGTATAACTCAAGAATTGAACTGTACTACCCCTGCAGAAAATTTGGTGACAATTGATCCAAATGTACTCGTCCTATAACTGGAGATAATGTGGGTGTTATCAAAAGTACGTAGTAGTGTATGGTGAAAAAAGTCATATCGTTTAAATGGTGGCATATTGACCATTTTCGTGGTGTATCGTCTTGATCTTGAGCCAATTTAATTCGGACTCCATCTAGTATTGTAGTAAACTGCACTGAACATGTCCGATGTGGTCGAACACAGGACCTATCAAATAGTGTAAATATAATATTAATTGCTCCCTTCAATGTGACTCTGGGATCAGTCCCGTAACTATACTTAGATATTAACCTAAGCTTAAATGGTATTTATACTTTTGAAATATGAGTGGCCCTATGGTCGAGTGGGTAGTGTGCCAGCCTGTCATGCACGAGGTTGTCGGTTCGAATCTCAAAAAATTTTCAGATTAAAAATAAAATTAAAAAAAAATGTCATTGCATTTGTAACAATAAAAAAATATATAAGCGTTAATTGTTACAGTTAAATGTCGAAATTTTATTTATAAATAATTTATATTATTATACATTGAATAGGTCCCTATGGGATAGTTCAGTGACAAGTCACAAGGTGCATACAAAGTATCAATTAACCCCATCCTAGGCCATCCCCATGTAAAAGTGACTGGTCCGCTTCATAGGAAGTGTTAGAACTCGGACTGGTCCCTCGGACTTGGGGACCAGTCACGTGACTAGTCTTGTGTCAGTTCCATTTCGTGCAGGGACAAGTTAATTGTTCGAATTGAATTTAAGTCCCATTTTCACTGGAGAATGTGCTATTGAATTAAAGTGTAAATCAAAACTTAACAATTGTATGCGTGACTGGAATAACAATTGATTTACGACCAATCCCACGATGTCGACAACGTTCGACTTGTCGCACACTTACATTTGAAACAACAACAAAATATTAAAATTTGTTTTTGTTTTGAATGTAAGTGTGTGACAAGTCGAACGTTGTCGAGATCGTGGAACAAGCTCTTGCACTTGATTTCAAGCAAAATTGCTTATTGAGTATCTTCTTTGTTTGCTTAATTTCCTGGTTTTTTTTAGTCTAAATGCTCGCCGAACAGAAAACGAGAAAAGCTGTAAGTGAACATTTAGCATTATATATTTTTTTTGCAATTTAAAAAGAATACGTGAACTGCTTTGCTTAAATGTATCTCAATTTAATGAAAGTGTTTTTTCGGCAAACAAACCTCCACTTTGCAGTGAATTATAATTCGTTTTATTTGTAACTTGTGTCCTAGTAATTCACGTATTCTCTTTCAATTGAAAAATAATACGTGATAATGATGAATGAATTGCTTAAATTAACTGTATTATAGTTTATTGAAAGTTTATTTTTTGCAAACAAATCTCTACAATACAATACAATTACAATAATTGTACTCATTGTTATTTATTTCTTATGCCCTAATTCTGTTCGACGATTGTATCGTCTTGTCTATGGGCGAAAAACAGAAGCAGTTTTGATTCTTTAAAACAATTATTATTTATTGTCTATGCTAGAAGGTTCGTTTATTTGTTTTATGATTTTCTTCCAAACATTATAACCTACACATATTTTTTCATGTATTTTTCAAACTATTGTATAATACTTTATTTGAATTCTTATGTTTTAAAAACATGGCAATAATATTTATATTTTTCATTATCAAAGACAACAACCATTTCTGAAGAAAATAATTTAGAAAATTCAAAGACAAGAACTCAGAAGCATTTTAAAACAAAAACGTCTTAAATCTTCTTACTGATTTAGGGCATTAGTTTCGACTTACGGTGAACTCGTTTTTTATAAATTTATATTTAAAATTTTTTATATTAGTATAATTCTCGAGCCAGGGGCAAATTATGGCATTCGATGCCTAGCAAACTTTCATACAATTTTACTTGTTTCCAAAATCAAATAATTTTTTTGTCTATTTTTTTACAAGCAGACAGTTTCAAATGTTTAACATTTGATATCAAACTGCTCTCAAACAAACATAATAACTTATTATATAGTTAATTGCGACTGGAGACTTCACACCTTTTTTTACACTTGAGTAAGTAGAATGTTTGTTTGCTGGGTTGTTCTGCTAATTGCGATCATGCTGCGGCAAAAGTACATTGCCTTGGTCCTTATCGTAATAATGTTCTACTAAATCATTGAAGCACTATTAATATAGATTTTAAAAATATCTTTTCCGATGGCGATGCTAGCTTCTCAGTCCAGAGGTTGTGGGTTCGTTTCCCGCCATAGACCCTGGATGTTTTTCGCAGACAAACTAATCGCTTCCCGGGTTGTGTTGAGTTGTGCTAAAAAAATTATCCGTTTAGAAATAGATCACCCGATACTTGTGGCTAGTTGCAGTTAACTATTTATGCAGTTTGTATGTTACAAAAAAAAAACCTGTTGGTTGAAGTATTTGTCGAAAAGATTTGCACAAAAGATGAGTTGAGTTGCATTTAACTCAGCTCTGTTCGAACAATTTTTTTCCGTTTCGCTCTCTATTTTGATTTATAATGTTGGATTTCATATTGGCAGACACTGTTCTGAGTTGTGTGTGTGTGTGTGTGTGTGTGTTGGTCTTTTTTTCTTATGGGGCTGCAACGAGTTCGGCAAAGAAAAAAAATGTAAATTTGATAAGATTAGCTCACGAGAGACAAATTGGCTGAGAGGGAATCTAAAATTCAACATAAAGACAACAATGTACAAAAAAAAATATTTATTACTTTCAATAATGAAAGGATCATAATCAACTTAAAGTATTAAACAAGATTTGGGGTTTGCTAAAGTTGTACAAACTTTTTGTGCAATTATGAAATTAATTTATTATTAGCTTTCAAGTTGACTTAAAACTGCATTCTAGTAATTTATTAATATTTTTGCTTTTCATTTTATTCCTTGTCAAGCTGTTAAATCATACGAGTACATGCAACATATTGTTGCCAAGTGAATAATTGCATACATTTAAATTTCAAAAGAAGTTATTTGAAAGATATGGGATTTGAAAGCTGCATGTGTTTATGGTTTTTAGACTGAAATTTTCGATAAATTTTCAGTTTAGCTGTGTGTGTGTGTGTTTGTGTGTGTATCTAAGTTTGCCTGCTGTGCATGCAACACATAAAAACTTAATTTTTCATACATGATTTTGCAAATATGCAACGTACAGACATTTAATATAACGTATGAGCTCTCATCCATACCACAAAAATTTCATACATATATATTGTTTATGTAGACTAAATCCTCAAACAATCTCTATCGTACGAGTCCATACTCGCAACACCATCACAAGTTACTTTACGCTGCTGCTGTTGGGTTTTTTGTATGTAAATCAATAATATTTTTGTATCATCGTATAAACCCAAATGATTTTTACCAGCGACAAACTCTATGCTCGACATAAATACATTTATAAGTTAAAGATGTGCAACAGTAGACAATGAAGTATAAATTATTGGTAAAAAAAATAAGTTCGAAAATTATTTCGCTTCAGCTTTTATTAAGCGGTTGTGGCACGACATACTGAGTTATGTCGTGGAATGTGTTATGCTCATTCTGTTTTTTTTATCATTTCATGTTTAATTTACTTCAAATAAAGATAATTCTGCAAAAAAACCGACTTCAATGCAAAGATCTGATAGAAAATGTTCGAAAAAATATATTTTTTAAATGGGACCAATAGGAAGCTCTATATCCTCTGACAATGAAATAATTTTTGCAATCGGTCTAATATGAACCGAGTTAGCAACAGCAACAACGAGAACCAACAGTGCCACAAATAATTCTTTCTGCAAAAAAACCGACTTCAATGCAAAGATCTGATAGAAGAAGTTAAGAAGAAGTATGTGAAATATAAAATTAAATTTTAATGGGCGTGCCTTTTTAAATGTCTTGCATTGTGTGTTTTTCAGGGCTTTGTAAAAATCGGTAAAGTAGAACCACGTAGAATAAAATATTAAACTAATTAATGGGCGTAACTCCGCCCATATAAAAAAAGACTGTCTATTTTAGAGCTCAATTTGTGAGGTACGTTTCCTAAAAATCAGTTAAGTAGAACAGCGTAAAATATTATAATAAATTTTAATGGGCGTAACTCCGCCCATTTTTTTAAATTTCAAGTTGTGTAATTACAAGAACCAAAAGTATTTTATAGGTTTCGCTGCAATCAAATAAGTAGAATATCATAAAATTATATAATTATTACAATGGGACCAATGGGAAGCTATACACAGAAAAAACAGTGCCTACTAAGTTCCTCATAAAATAGAGCAAAATTAATAAGATATCTCTATGGTTTTTTTTCAACAAGGAAATCTTATTAATTTAATAAGGAAAACCTTTTTGAAAAAATCAAGAAAAAATCTTCTAGTTTTTATTAGGTTATATTATTGATTTTTTCAATAAGGGTTTCTTCTTGTTTTTATTAGGCGACCTCATAAAAAATAATAAAAAAAAATTGCGTCTTTATTCTCTGTACTTATGTATTTTCATTTAAATTCTATACCATATACATATGTATGTATGTATGTAGTATATTGTAGATGTTATTTATTTATACATACATACATACACATTATGTTATATTCTTATTGAACCACCAAACTTCTACCTAATAGACAAGCACTCTACCCAATATGCTAACAAGCAGCCTGAATAACCATTGAAATTATTGTGCAAACATTCTTATATAAAAATGAAAAACATCATGAAACAAATTGTCTCTATGTCTATTTATAGATATGAAATAACATGACACCTCATCAAATCAAGAAGATTTCCTTATTAAAAAAATCAATAAGATGCTTTACACATAATCATATAGGAACCTACTAAAATCAAAGAGAAAACCTTATTGAAAAAATCAATAAGATAGCCTAATAAAATCAAGAAGAAAACCTTTTTAAAAAACTCAACAAGGCAACCTAATAAAATCAATAAGAAATCCCTATAGTTTACAATTTATAAGAAAACCTAATAGAGAAAATCTTTTCGATTCTATGAGGCAGTTTGTTCTCTGTTTACCCAGTACCGAATTATGAAGTAATACAGCTAAAAAAAATAGAGCCCAATTGTTAACCTCCTCCTTTTTTTCAAGTCGGTTAAAAATCACTGCTTAGATGATGACAGGTTTCTTTCAGCAGTTTTTAATTTTATTCTTTAAACTTGCATATATGTACATACGTAAACAATAGGAAATGTTTGCTGCAAAATTTTCTTTATTGTGTATGGATGTGTATGTAAGAGCGTATGTGTTTAATTTCTCAGATTGTGCACCGATGTGTGTGCAAGTTCGTGCGTGTTTCATTTTTCAGGGTTGAAATAATGAATAAAAGAGCAAAACGTATTTCAAACAAATTCATTCGTGCATTATACTCGAATGTAAACAAAACTGTCTATAGATTGATTAGCTCTCGAGAGTTAGTTGCAGCTCTCTGATACCAATTTTTAACTGAAATACTCAGCTTTTCACTAACACGCACTTACGAGTATAACTTAAGAATACCTAAACTTTTGCCATCAAGTGAAACTGTACACGTCTTTAATATAAACTTACGTATTGTAGTGAAACACCATGCAACATCAGCCAGCCACGTCACACGAGCACCAGTTAAAAATACAAAAAAAAAATTTAACTTTTGCTCGTAAAATAAAGCAGTAGTTGTTGGACAAGAAGAAATATGACTGTTCATCAAAAAATGGTGGAAAAAACTTGGTTGTGAAAAACTCCATCCTTAAGCGCAAATAAGAAAATAAAAAATAAATAAAAAATGGAGGAAACAAGCAAAAAAGAAACTACAATAATTCTTTACAGCATATTTCGTGACTAAGCGACTAAAAGTAATGTTAGTAAAACTTTTTTATAACAAATTGTAGCAAAAGTTTTTGTCTTCTTTCGTTTCTTTTTGTTTTTGTTCTCGCTTCGGCATTTTTTCACTTTGCTTTTGATCTTTTAACGCTTTTATCTGCGTTAGTGTAAGCATAAAAATATAATAGTACGAATATTTACTATTGTTAAATAAACCACTTAAATATATGTATATGAAAGGCTTCAAAGATGGACATTCAAAAAGTTGTAAATAATTTTGTTTCAGTTAAAAAAAAAAAACGTATGTAAATGAAAGTGCACCAACAATTATTTATTTGTATATAGTTAATGCAATGGATGATAATACACTTTTAAAATGAACAAACAAATTAATAGAAAAACAGCTGTTTGTGGCTATGGCAGCACCAATAGGTAAAGCAAATATATTTATGGTTATGGTAGTGGTTATGGTTATGCCATCATTATATAATGGCACGTCTGATCGAACCCCTGTCCTAATTTACACTCAGCAAGTCTTATTGCTAAGCTGACTCGTTTTTTTAGGAGCGGAAATGAAACGTTTATGTTCCCTCGTCTCTCTCTCCGACAAACTAATCAGCTAAGCAATAAGACTTGCTTAGTGTAAATTAGGACTTGCAAAAAAATGTTTGTGATTATATATGTATATAGTAAAGTCTAATCACTGTGTGGTGAAGACAGTATCAAAAATGATGACACATACATACATATGTATGTGTATACCTTGTGAATGTAAAAAATGTGTCACTCATTTCATATACATTCGTCTTTTAGAAAATAAAAAGATTTTTACGCTTGATTTTTTACGTTGATTTTGTAGCACTAAATAGCAAAAAAAAAAAAAAAAGTAATCGTGCAATAAGCGATAATGTTACTAACCTGCAACATCATCGTAACCCAGCGCAATGTCATCCACATGGCCATCTGCATCCGGCACTTGGATGCTGGTGATGGTGGCACCCAAAGTAACAACCTGTTTTATATTTTTTTTTCCGGTAGTTTTAAGTAAAGTTGATGTCCCATTTAAAAAAAAAGTGGAATTGTGTTTAAATTGAACATCATGAAGACCAGAATTATTATTATTATTATTATCACAGTAATAATCGTTATCACCATCATCATTTGATACCACATTCCAAGAATTTTTGAGTGTAAATATTCAACAGTGTGGCATTGGGGTTGTTGTTGCCACATTTTATGGCAAGTCATGCAAAAAAGAAAAAGATATGAACACAAAAGTTAGAAACAAATTAAGAAAGTTGCTGTGAGGGCAAGTGTAGATTTTGGTTCAAAATATAAAACAAATAAAAAATTATATTCCACCAGGTTGGTATACAACACACACAGCAGAAAAATATTCACATATAAAAATTAAACAAAAAAAGGAAATGAACGGCTGAGAATTAGAAAAAAATGTTGCACTCTATGGTTAGAAAATTGGCTGTTTGAGTTTTCCTACACTTTGGATTTGTTTGTCTTTGGGGACAGAAGGATTTATGATTTCCAAAGAAATCTTACAATTTAATTCCACTAACACGCTCAACAAAATTCTATGCAGTGAATATACAGTAGAATCTCGATAAATTGTAATAGCAAGTGATCAGCCATTTGTTAAAAATTACCGGATTTCAGTTCAACGAGGTGAAAATAAGAAATATACCAGGGAACGGGGTGTTTCTATTTATTTTATGCGTACGCTCATATAACAAGAAATTTTGTAAATTGAATAGTAGACTGATCCAAAATGCATAAAAATAATTACGTGCACTGAAAGAATTTTCGGCATAAATTCTATGAATTTCGAAATGGAAAAATTCATTAAAATTCAACCAACGTCACGCTTCGTTGGATTAATGAAACCAGTTTCGTTAGAATTATTTTATTGAAAACTTCATCAAACTTATTTAACAGTGTAATTAATGCAGGGCTATAACTTCATCGAAACAATAAAATAATTTCATGAAAAGAATGAAATAAGTTAAATATAAAGGGGTTCCTTAATAATTACAAAATATTGTTGTCATAAATCCAATAAAATATTCTTACGAAACCAGAATATCAACGAAGCAATTCTAATGAAATTCTTTCACAATATTCATGAAATTTTCATTGGATTTGTGAAATTATCATTAGATTTGTGAAAAAATTTTAATGAAATTGTTTCATTGGACTTATAAAGCAAAATTCTTTCGGTGTACATAATTTTGAAATTAATGAATTAATTTGTTTATGTTTCATTACGAATTATCGAAAGCCGATTACAGTTTATGAAAGATTTTGCATTGAAAAAAATTGCGAAGGTAAAGGGAAAATATGCAATTATTGTCACGAACTATCGAGATTCTACTGTTTATACATATTTATATGATTTGATTGTCTTCATAGCTATTTTTGTTCTACAAGATGTTCTTATTATTATTATCGTATTATTTTCTTCATGATCAAGCAAAAGGTTAAAGCAAAAATAACTATTTTATTTTATTTTCATTTTAAAATTTATCTGAGTCTATTTTTTCTTTTCCAACCAACTACAACTCAAGTTATTTAAGAAAATAATATACTTGCTTGCTCTTCACAAGTCAATATTTTTAATAATTTTGTTTTAATTTTAATTTTAAGCCTGAGAATAAAAAATTACCTTTTATGCAGGGTCAAGTAGGAGAGAAATATATTTAAAATTTTAAAGAAACTCCCAAAAACTTTCAAGGCAGGCATTCCAAACATTGGCCATTTTTTCCATTAACTTTTTAATGTTTAGCATTCTAAAGAAGTTTTTTGTTTATTTATTTTATAAATTACTCCTGCTGTCTTTTTCTAGCGGCAAGAAAATAGAATCAGTAGACTTTAATTAGACAGGCCATGATTTCCAACTACCTTGTCCGAATTCTCTGTTTCATTTATTGTTAATTTGTTTTTTTCATAAAATCTTTTTTGTAATTTAAGTAACATTTTTAACTAATTTAATGAATTTCTTTTTTTTTTAATTGTACATACGTATGTATGTCTGTACTTCAAGAGCAGAGCTTTTAAGAGTTTTGTACGTTTTTAACAAAGTTATTTTTTTGATGTTGCTTCAATTTCAAATTGCAAAAGACTTGTAGTTCTTTTTTATTGTTAAGAAAAACTTAAGTGTGCCATAATAATTAATCTCTCGCTAAGACTAAACTTGTAAATGTCGTCTACATTCTTTTTTCACACTTCTTGATGGCTGAACTCATTAATGGACATGGAAAATTTTCTATATAAAAAACACAAAATCTTAAAGAAAATTCCTAGAACATGTTGTGCTCAAATACCAAGGAAGTTATATATAAGAAGTTTTTTTTTTGTAAGCATCGGAGGTTGTTTGTACATGCATACATTTGTACAAATAAACATGTGCGCCGTTGCTTTGCTTTTTCAGTGACATTAACCTGCCTAAAAGAAATTTATTTTGCAGCAAAGTTTATGCTGTACAGTTAAATATAGCTTTAAAAAAATAAATTTCTAGCGACTGATTCTGCTAGAGGATATCAAAAATACTTACCAGCGGTATTTTAAAAATTTTCATGTAAATCTACAAAAAAGGCATTGGATAGATTTCTCGAAAGAACATTTAACCCACTAAGTTTTCTCTGCATGATTTATTTTTCTTCCCTTTCTAAGGACAGGGCAAATGCATTCCAAATTAGGACTTTAAACGGCTAAAAATATTAAAAAAAAAATAAAATACCTAACTCTACTTAAAATTCATGCATAACTATACGAAAGCTCGAAATTAAACGTAAATACCAGAAATAAGTAAACATTCAGGCCTATTCACAAAAAGCCATATTTACTCATTACCCTTCTCTCCAACAAACGCAAGACTTTGCGTGTGGAAAAGCCGTCTAACTGAATCATTACAAGCGACTAAATGAAAAATAACCGCTAGTGATGTTGTTTGTTGTTCAATGTAAGATGATGTTCAAGATGTTCAATGTAAGATGATCATATTTCGCCACACTGTACTTGGGTGATGGCACACTGTTCTTATAAAAAATATGGCACATAGTCCTTTTAGAAAATATGTGTGACTATATCATGGCTCACTGTACTTATTGGAATATGATTGACAATGTGATGGCTTACAGTCATTATAAAAAAAGATGTTTGACTATGTGTTGTCATAGTGTTTTTGTATAAAATATGTTTGAATATAAGATGACACACTGTCTTTAGTGAAAATATGGTTGACTATGTGATGGCTTTCCGCATTTATTGAAAATACAATTGATTGTTTGACCGTAGACTGTTCCTTTACAAAAATGGTCGGATGTGTAAAGGCCGGGGCACAATGAATCCGTCATACGTTAAACTTCGCCTTTTTCAACTGACAGCTAAGTTGAAATACATGGTTTCTTATGAGTTCTGTTACATTCAGTACTTGTCCGTCAACGCAAAGTACAAAATTTGCTCAACTTTTAACTTTTTGCGTACGTTGAGTAGTTTGACAGATATGGTTGATTTTTTTTTGGTATGTTCTGATTTAAGTTTTTGTGTTTTGTGGCAGCAAAAATTAAATTAAACTTAAATGAATAAAGTTTTGAACTTAAAAAATTTCAATTTAATAAATAAAATGGAGAATAGACCTATTGAAGCTGTTCAAATACTTCCGTCTATAAAGTACTCACTGTGCCAACCTTCTCCGTCGTTGCGATAATGTCAGTTGAAAAAGGCGAAGTTTAAAGTATGACGGATTCATTGTGCCCCGGCCTTAAGGATGTGTGAAAAGATGGTGGACTCCGTGACAGAGGGTTGCTTATATCACAGGGCACTAATCTCAAGAGGTAGTTGCTTGTGTGACAGCACTCCCTCAGGAGGATCTATAGTAGATCACGGGTGTTGGCAATCCCTGGGCCCCAGCTGGGGTGACATACCTTTGGTGAATTACCCATAAAACTTATGTGTTACTACCCGATCTCTGGCAACAGAAGAAAGGATGTGCACATATTTATAAAAGGAAGACAGGTCCTGTTGATGCCAGTTAGGTGGACCGTCACCTAGAACTGCCCCTGAGTTCAAAAGACGATAGAGGTGAAGCCCTTGTGGTGGAACTTTGAGGTCTAACCAGAGGCTACTTCTCGTCCCACGGGTGCCGGTTGCCCGACAGTCGAGCTGCTCGGAGTTTGAGTGTATGTAGCGGTCGTCAGGATGCTTTGCTAAAAAGGTCGAGTTCGTCCTATCCTGCTGGGTTAAAGGAATGATTTTGATCAGCCGAAGTAGGCACTGGATTTTTGGCGACACAGGCATGCTTTCATCTCGGGTAAGTGGTTGAGCTGTGCCGGCAATGGTTGAGGAATTCTTTTGGGGACCACGCTGTAGGTGTATACACAACACCTGTAGCGTGAGAACCGGGAGAATAAACGTGGTGGCTGTGGTTGCTACCAAAAACGCTGGGAGAATAGTCTTGGCTTCCCAGTGTTAAATCAATGCTAGTGATTGGCGTGATGCGGTCAGCCAGACACTATTCTAGATGCTGTTGCCATACAACAGATAGTACTCTTTTGACAAAGTCATTACGGCAAAGAGTTAAGATAGCTTTAAGTACTTGAACGTAGTACAGGGATAACTATATTCAAAGATTGCAACCTATGTGTTCTTGGTAAGTCACATGGTGCTTTCTAAGGGTGCATGGGGGTGATAGAAAGCGTCTAATCTTCACCCGGTGTTTAGACCACCGTGTGATTAGGCCGTAATGGCAGGTGCTCCCGATAATCTGAAACACATCCGTGTGAGAGAACACTGTTTTATGAGAAAATATGGTTAACTGTGTTGTTATAGAAAACAAAGTTCAACAAAAATCTAATTATTTTGAGTTCAAAATATGTACCATGGCTAGAGCTTAGGCTGTTTTGTTTTACTGAAACTCAGTCAACATATCTTTATTCTTAAGAAAAATTTAAATAATAACATGAAAATTGTTCTATGAAGCTCATAAAACTCGTCTTGCTTAATAGTCAGCAAAATTGCACGGAATTATTATGAATGATAAAGAAGTTTTTGCATCATAATAAATATGAAATTTTATTTTTCCTGTCGTTCCTGCTCGTCAGTAGACTTTAAACAAAATATTTTAAAAGCAGCAAACAAGCTTCGCATGTTTATAGTAAGACTTTTAACATGTTATTTTAATATTGTTATTGCATACAAACATAATAAGTTTAAAGGCCTCAAACAAACATCTCTGCATCTTTATTCGATTTCTGTTTTTTTTTTATCAATTTTTTCGGTTTGGCGATTTTTTTATTTTGGAGGTTTTTAGTTCTAGCATTTTTGAAAAAGATACAGCAAGTTGTCAAAATTACATAGTCAAAATTACATTAACTTCTAGAATACCCTTTAATTTTAATTTTTTTTTTAATTTTATTGTTAATTGTTGTAGTCTATATAAAAATACACTAACTTTGAAAATTTAAATTTTCTATATACAATTGTATGTATATTGCATAGGATATTAACATTTTTTGTTGCTCGTTTTGGAATACCCTTTAACTTTAACTTTAACGGTCACATTTTCGTTGTTGTAACGGCCAAATTTGTACATATAGATACTTCTCAAATTTCAGCTACGTAGATGTTACGGTTCTCGAGAAAACAACCTGTGACGGACAGCGTTCCTTTTCAGTTTTGGTGTACGGAACCCTAAATATAGATCGTCTAATACACATATATACTAGTATAATACGTGTTTTCTATATTAATCCATATTTATTGTATCTCCCACCAAGTTGTATGAAATTATGTTTTCTATTGTAATTAGTAACAATCAGAGGTAATTATTATTTCGTAGGCAATCATTTCAATAAATTTTTTTTTTGTATCCCTTAAGCTCGTTTTAAATCAAATATAATAACATTTTCAGAAACTTAGAAAACACTTATCTCTTTCTTTTTTTAATACTTAATTTTTTATATTAAACTGAACAACTCTCTCGCTCCCCATATATAGTATTCGTCTAACAAAGACAATTATTATTGTAAAAAAATTTAAAAATAATTACCTGAACTTTCATCTTCATGCAATTCGCCAATGTGAAACGTTTTATTTGTTCAGCGTTACCCGTCATTGGATTAATCTCAGTTCCAAATAAATCTTCCGTCACACGCACCATGTTTGAAATTATTAAAAAAAAGTTTTCTACTGGTATTTAGATAAACTTAGTGTTTTTTTAATATGTATTTTAATTTTAATTTATTTCTCTCTGGCATATTAAAGTTTTATTAATAAAAAATTTGTGGAGCGCTTTCTGTGTGCGTAGACAGAGAAAACGTTCTCAAAACTAGCAGAATTGTTTGTTTGCATTTTATTTTAAACTTTTTTATTTAAATGTTTTTTATTTGTTATCAGTAGGTCGTTCACACGCATAGTATATGTATGTCGTTAGCTAAAATATAAAAGGGCGCAGCTAAAACTTTCATTGGTTTTACAAAAGACTTAAAGAAATTTAATAACATAAAAACTATAGGCGAAGTTACGTTTCTTGCAATGATTTCTTAATAAATTAAAGTCTATGTATTACCATACAAGATACTGATTTTAATTTCTTAAAGCGTACTTTGTTTTGACTATGACTACGCGCCTATATTTCTTGTTGTTTGGGTAAAAATTATTATTTTTTTTAAAGAAAAATAACACTGGCCTACTATTAATACTAGGCGTTACCTTCTTTTAGGAACGAGATAGTGATTGAGTCGAAGCTTCATAAACTTTCAGTGGAAGTTGTGTAGTGATTGAGTTTAATTCTTTTACAACTCCGCTTTTTGCACGCTATTTTTTTTTATATTTTTGAGGGAGTGTTGCAGCGCCTCTGGTGTTAGTGAGGCGTACTAAATTTTTCGAAGCTCCGCTTAATAGACATTTTATTGGTTATTTTACTACGCCGATGATTCTGCTACACAATACCGATGAAGGAGTGCGCTCTGATATTACATTACGATTAGTATCCGTTTAACCCGGCATAGTTCAGTGGCCAGTGACTATGCTTTCGCCACTAACACTTTTCGACAAGAACTGACGCAAAGGGGCACTAATGCACGCCAGTAAAATGAGTGGTGTCGTTATGTAATGACTTTATTGGGGACCGGCCTTGAACCCAGGACCTTCGCTTTTGTAGTCAACATTCCAAATACTTCACCCAAGAACATAAGATTAGCAATCACGAACTCAATTTAAGATTTTTGTATACCAGCGCCTTTTTCATTTTAAGTGACGCTATATACAAGTATACATGGATATGTTTTATTGATATGTTGATGTGAATGAAACCTTTTAAATTTTAATCTATTAACCGCTCTCTGGATACACTTTTAAAGAGTAAAATATTAAACAATTGCTTAAAACTCTTGCATTGATAATACGAACAGTGGGGAAGAATCAAAAATGTTTTTGAAATGGATGGTCCGACTGTAAGCAAATTTCAAAGTATATTTTTTAGTTTGGTGGTGATGTAAGAATTTAAATCTTGTATTTTTTTTATTTCATAAAGCTAAAATTAAAAAAAAAGTGGAGAAATTCTAATTTTCAAATGAGTAACTATAAGAAATAAGTCGCACAAAGTCTACCAACCAGACATCCCCAAAATACTCGTATGTCATATCGGAATTTTTCTCTTAGAAAGCACACATTCATAATATAATTTATTATTTCATATGAAAAATACATTCAGTGTAAACAGACTTTCTTTAATTAATAAAAATAACCGACAAGAAAATATAAGAACCCCAAATACGTATATTTAATTTGCCTTGCGGCTTTAGGCGACCAGTATTAAGTTAAATTTAAATTGTAATTTTGGTAATTTTGATAAACATATAATTTCACATATTGAGCAAATAAACCCGTATAATTGTGTGTTAATGTTCATAAATGCTCTTCTGTTTGAATTTATGCAAGCGGAATGGACATGCAACAGAGATGGTTAGAGCGAATTTCTTTGAAAATTTCTTTAACCGTAGATCGAGCTTTAAAAAAAATTCATAATTCTTCTTATGTATCATTTTTGATACATATTAGAGAACATAGAAGTAATTGATTAAATTCATCATATTTAAAGTTTTTTTTATTATTTCTTTTTTATATTTAATTAAGTTTATAATATATGATTAACTCTAGAAATCATTAATGCAATCAACGCAAACATTTTTGGCGTGTTTATCACTACAGCAAGGCTGACATAAAAAGCAGTAATTCGACGACCATTTGTTTTTATTTTCACCCGAAGTGCAACATTTCTGACATCTAGCAAGTTTCTTTTTTTCAGAAGTATCGGTTCTTTGTTTTTTGATGGACCAGCTAATCGAGCTTTGTATCATAAATGATACATTTAGTTTTTTATGTTAACATAACTCTGGTTTTCAAAATTTAAAGTACCACATGCTTTCACAATTTGTAAACATTGTTATTCCCGTTATTAAAAAATAAAAAAAAAAATTTAAATATCTACACAGGCAATAAGAAATTCAAAAAGTTTATAATCTTACCTTTGTATCACATTTGATACATACTGCAGTTTGTGTGTTTCTATGCTGTTGTACATATAATTAGAGCAAGTGTTTTTGATTAGTTCTGCGTTTTCTTTTGAAAAAAAATCAGTTCAAAATATGTAGATATTGATAAAAATGTCTTATCCGCGGTTTTTGACTCTCAAAGAACTGGTAAATGAAGTGCTAAGTGAAAATGAAGATGATGATATTTCTGAACCAGATGTCACAGACATTGCTGTTCATAACACTGATATTTCAGATGAAGAAGAACACGAAAGTGGCTCGTCTTCGGATTCTGATCAAGGCATTAGCAGTAACACAAATAGTGATCCTTTGTATTCAGCCAAAGATGGTACTACTTGGCGTAGCGAACCTTATCCCATTGGTAAATTAGGAAAGGAAAATATTCTTAGCATGCGCCCACGTAAGTCGAAATTGGAAGAAAAAAAAGCTGTCTGAATTGAGACCTGTTTTTTAGGTATAACAAAATTTTCCTCAAGTCGCGTAAATACTATTCGAGATTCATTTTTGCTAGTTTTCTCCTCACAAATAACAAAGATTGTAATCAATAACTCCAACAAATATGGAAAACATCAAAATGGCTCCAATCATACTGAAATCGATGAGGAATTGTTTCATGCCTATTTTGCAGTTTTATTGTTGGGCAATATATTCCATCCAAACCAGAGCGTTATGGTCTAAAATTTTGGCTCCTTGTTGACTCGCGTACTTGTTATGTGTGGAAAATTCAACCATATTTGGGAAAAGATATATCAGGAATTTCTGAGCGTAACCAAGGAGAACGAGTGGTTCTTGACTTAGTGGATGGTCTAAAAGGACATAATGTTACCATGGATAATTTTTTTCTTCGCATAGCCTGGGTCAAAAACTTTTAAAACGCAATATAACACTGTTGATAAAATGTTGAGTTGCTATAGCTGCAAACATAAAAATAATCGGTGGCCGATGGCTGTTTTTTCAACATTATTGACATTTCCGGAGGATGGGCGGAAAAATTGAAAATATTTAGTAGAAATACTTTTAACTGCACAGAAAGAAATGCAAAACACCCTAACATTTTCAGAAGGTGAAAAAAAGATGTTGAAATTGAAAATATAATAGATAATAAAATAAATAAGATCGCTATTTTTGTTCAATTTAAAATTTTTTGTTAGATAGGGCTTTTCGCGTTCAATGTAACGATATGTAGTCTGCAATGGTCATAAATTTTCATATGTATGAAAAGCTAAGCTATGAATTTATTTTATATCACTGCATGCATGGACTATGTAAATATAATTTTTTTCTTTAAATAAAAAGTATCGCTATGAAAGTTTCAATTGCATGAATTTTCAATACAAACAAATATTGTTTGTGATTCTGCTTTTTTTTTAAACTAAAACTGGGAGTTTCGTTGAAATCAAATAAAAAATCTTGATAACCTGTCAATCGACATAAACGAAGTTTTGCATTTGTTTCATGGCTACATAGTGACTGGTCTCAAGGCACAACTCCCAGCTCTGTATCAAATTTGACAAGAACACTTAAATATGCATGTCGTTTGCCTAACGTAACCAGCCAGTTTTTTGCAAGAAGTGTGTGACTTACACATTTTAAAAAATTTGGTAAAGGTTTCAAAGTTTTTTCCGACTTATGAAATAAAGGGTGTTTTTTTTTATAGAGTGACACAAGTTTAAATTATAATAAAACAAGCAAATACATTTTAAATATCAATGGAAAGCAAATTTTATGAAATAAATGCTTAAATATAATTGCTGCCAAGTGGCCGCTATGGCTGGCGCGTAGAAGGCTAAATCTGGAACACCAATTTTCAATAACTTTTCGCAGCATTTGCGACCGTATTTCGCCGATAACTCTTCGAATGTTGATGTCCAGGTGTTAAATTTTTGTGGCTTATCGACGTAGACGGGTGACTTAACATAAAACCAAAAAAAAAAAAAAAAATAGTCGAATGGGGTTAAATTACACGATCTGGGTGGATAATTAATTGAGCCATTACGTGAAATTATTTTTTCATCAAAAGTTTCTTTGATAAATCAATTGTAGCGCCCGCTGTGTGGCATTCTGACCATCATAGTTTTTGAAGACATATATGACTCTGACTCCGCCAGCCCATAAAGCACACCAAACAGTAATTTACTGTAGATGTAATTGTGTTTCGCCAAAAGCTTGTGGATTCTCTTCACTTTAAATGTAACAATTCTGCTTATTTACGTAACCATTCAACCAGAAATGGGCTTTATCGGAAAATAAAATTTTGAATAGAAATTCAAAAACAATATCAATTTGTAAAAGTCGATTCATAATGAAATTTCAAAGCAAACTAAACAAAAAGCAACTATCAGCTGTTAAATGTGTGCTCAAATAAAGCAGTGATGCCAACTCAAAGTTGTGACACTCTAAAAAAACACGCGAGTCTTGTTTTCCTCTACTCGTGTTCATTATTGTTAAATTTGAAAAGTTATATTAAACATTTTTCCTATTTCCCTTTGCATTTCAATGCTAGAGCATTTTAGTAGAATTTAAGTTTTCTAATCATTAGATCACACAGAAAAATTTCAACTTAAAATATATGTAAACAATGTTAATTTAACCTTTTCCGGCCATGATTTTGCTTCGTTTATGTTTCATGTTAATCTAACATGATTTACTATAATCTTCTTAGAAAATTTTTGCTATTGAAATAACTTTATTTCATGTTGATTTAATATTCATGAAGAACTCATTTCATGTTAGTCAAAGCGCTTTCCGCTGCATCCAAAACAACCTTAAATATTCTTTAGGAACACACTAAATCATCATGAACAAAATTTTAATTCAACATTATTTATTTAATTATTAAATATAAAAATTTATTTAAAATGAAAGTTATAGTTAAAAGAAAAATACAACCTTCGAAGCTACTTTGACTTGTCACCAAGATACGAACCTGCCAGCAATGTGTTTATCAAATATGTGTACAGAGTTTTCAGCTGGCCCCAATCGAGGCTTAGAGAGTTACGGACTATCTCTTGCAACTTCTTGACAATATTCTAATTTAGATGTCTGAAGTCTGATTCATTGAAAAACTTTTCTATTCGAAAAAAAAAATATAAATTTGAAAAGTCCGGAAAACGCATTCGGTCTGGTCGCGTTAAGCATATGCAAACTTTGAAATATACAGCAGCACTTTTGCGTGTTTAAATTAAAAACAAAAAATGTTGATGTTGATTTGTTTTGTGTTTTCACTATCACAAAAACCGAAAGACAGCAACATCACAACAAGTGACAAACATTTATTTTGTGGTTTCTCTTTGAGCTTTTTGCATTTACAAGTTTGGTGTTGCACTTTGCTGTTTTTGCTGTTTTTGCTATTTTCTATTTGTTTTCTTGTCATTGTTGCTGTCGTTTTAGTTGATTTGTTTACTTGAGGTATTTGTGGAACTTTTCGAAAATTTTATGCAAAATAATAATGCATTTATAAGGAAAATAAATACAAATAACAAAAGTGTAGTGATAAAGAAAAAGTTTATGTTAAAAATATTAACAAAGTGCAAAATAAAAAATAAAAAATAAAAAAAATCCAGAAAAGATAAGAAATAATAAAAAAAAGTTTAGTTTGTCTTGCAAAACTTTTAATTGGGAACAAGGTAAACCTTGCGAACCCATGTCTTTTAGGGACTGTTTGCCACAAATACGCAATACGTGCTACTGAAAGAATAAATTTCTTACTAAAATGAAATATAGAAAAATAGAAATGCAATTGCGTGTATTCCCAAATAGTCTTCGCGATGTTTGTATCATAAGAATACCTGCTTTGCACTTTCTAAAAGTTTCCTAAAGCTTATTTTGTATGAAAATTCGTTTTATAAATCAAATATAATAGTAACAATTATAATCTATAATGGAACTATTTTGAATTTATGCACCATCAATTTGCTTTACAGATAAATCAATTTAAATATTATGAATTATGGAATGAAATTTGTTTTGGTGTGGTTTAAAAAAAATTATTTTTTCTGGCAATTCGTTTATAGACATATTAAATTATCTTTAGCAATATCACACTTGATTGTATTTAATTAATTTAATCTCGTGTCCAATGCAGTTTGTTAAGGTCATAATTTTTGATTAATTCGAAATGTTTGTAAATTATCATAATTTTTAATGAGTTTTTGCTCGTTCAATTTTAGCTTTTAATTTGTCTATCCGCAAAATTCTACCATAATCATAATGTAATTACTTATTTTCATAAACACAGAAACATGTATCTGCATTAATATTGCATTTGATATTTTTTGATACGTTGTCTTAACCCTTGAAGAGACGACGTTGGTTAACACAACACAAAATATGTACATTAAAATGTAGTGTGTAAAATTTCTTTTGATACTTCATAAAAATGTATATTCGAATAACGAAAAGTATGATTGATGGGTGAAGAGGCAAATTTGAAGTAAGGTTATAACATTGATTTGTTTGTGTGTAAAGGCTCAGTTACCCGAATGTAATGTAATGTAATTTAATGTAACTGCAACGTAGGAAACAGCTGATCGATATTTTTATGGGAAAAGTAGGTTATGTAACATTACACCTCTATAACCATATTCATTACTTTTCACATAACAATATCGATCAACTGTTTCCTACTGTTTTAATTACATTACATTACAGTCGGCTAACTAAGCCTTAAGGCTGAGTTTTCATCTGGCATTGCACGTGTTGTCATTTTCATATGTGTGCAATGCCGTTGCCACCAAGTTTTTTGATAACACCCCAGCGGGAACTAGAAGGAGTAAGGTTGCCTTCTAGAAGGCCTCTGTATGCCTTCTTTTGGATGTAGAAGGCCTGCTCGCTTCATTCCATACTCATATATTTTTTACACGCGTTGCCAATGCGGAGCAGGCCTTCTATTCTTGCTTCTTTCGCCAGAGATTCTGAAAGGCCTTCAAATTAATGGATTTAGCTTTTGCTTTGGTAAAAAAAACAAAACAAAACATGTTACTCCTTCTCTTTTCCCTTCTCATAGAAGGGACTGTGAAATGTGTATCGTATATTTTATGCGAAAGAGCCCTTTAATAAGGCCTGCACCAAGAAGGTCTTCTGAGTTTTACCGCTGGGACACAATTTGGTTGTGTCATTATGACAGGAAAGTGTCCCATCCCAAAATAATGGCAACACGGCAGCATTGTCTATATCAAGAACAAATTTTGATATAATGTCATTCAGTGTCGCTTTATTTATGATTTTATTAGGCTATAGCTCGTTTCGGTTCGTAAGCCAAATTAAATTATTTATGAACAAATAACACAAAAGTGAATTGTAAACATTCTGACAAACACTTAGTAGAACGTAACAACTAGCTGTCATTTGTTTTATCATTGTGAGACTTTGTATTTCGTATTGTTTGATAATTGATATTTATACAAATGGATAATCGCAAAATTATTCAATTGTATAGTGTCACCGCATGTTTATCAATAATAAGAAAAAAATTTAAGACAATCTAAAAAACGGCAAAGAAAGTGGTGAAAAAGTCCCGGGCTTACATCCTTACATATGAAAGTTTGCCCCCAGAAGGTTAATTGAAATAACGTTCATTTGCTGCTCAATAAAATATTATTTAAAAATATATCTATGTATATGTATCCGTACATATATACATGCATACGTAGGAATGTTTCTAAGCCAAATACTTACAAATGCCCAAAATAACCCAGCGGGAACTAGAAGGAGTAAGGATGCCTTCTAGAAGGCCTCTGTATGCCTTCTTGTGTATGTAGAAGGCCTCCTCGCTCCATTCCATACTCATATCTTTTTTACATGCGTTGTCATTGCGGAGCAGGCCTTTTATTCTTGCTTCTTTCGCCAGAGATTCTGGAAGGCCTTCAAATTAATGGATTTTGCTTTAGCTTTGGTAAAAAAAACAAAACATGTTACTCCTTCTGTTTTCCCTTCTTATAGCAGGGAGTGTGGAATGTGTATCGTATCTTTTATGCGAAATATTGACCTGCACAAGACCATTTATAAGACCTTTCAAGACATGCGACATTTTTCAAACGCTTTACTACAGCGAAATATTATAAAATAAACGCTAAACAGCAATGTTGGCAATATTTTTTTTTGAGTTATTTCTCTTGCCAACAGTGTTTTTCAGCGTTTGTTTTAGAATATTTCGCTGTAGTAAAGCGTTTAAAAAATGTCGCATGTCTTGAAAGGTCTTATAAATAGTCTTGTGCAGGACTTTAATGCGAAAGAGTCCTTTAATAAGGCCTGCATCAAGAAGGTCTTCTGAGTTTTACCGCTGGGAAGTATTGGCACATTGTAAAATCATAAAATAGTATGTATGTATGTGTGCACCAAAAAGCATAAATTTATTTAGAATTTCTAATGCTCATCAAAATAAATAATTGAATGAATGAAAAAAAAAATAAAATAATTGAACGAGTAAGTGGGTTGAAAAAACTGTTTTTATAATAGAGAATGCCATTTTTTTTTCAAACTATATTCATATGTATTATTAGGTAAATTTTGTTCACAAAAATAACTTCTATTATTGTATGTATGTATGTTTTTAATTACATTCGTATAAAATTATCAAATAAACGCCTTCGAATCGGTCAAAATCTGCAAATAGAATGAAGCTCATTATTAATAATCTATGCAAAATAGATTTATTCCAGCAAGTATTTTTTATTGCTCTCTCCATCTGCAAAAGGTTTCTTCTCATGCCACAAGTATGAGGGTGGCGTTGGCTGAATTAGTTAGCACGTTGACTACAAAAGCGAAGGTCCTGGGTTCAAGCCCGTTATCCAATAGTCATTAAATAACAACACCACACAGTTTTCTGATGTGCATTAGTGTCCCTTTGTATCAGTTATTGATGAAGGCATAGTCACTGGTTACTGAACTATACCGACTTCGGCAGATACGAATCCTAATGTAACATCAGAGCGTCCTCCTTCATCGGTATTGTGTAGCAGAATCATCCGCGAAGTCAAATAACAAATCAAATGGCTACTAAACAAAGCTTCGAAAATGAAGTACGCCTCATTGACACCAGAGGCGCTGCAACACTGCCTTATTAAAAGAAAAGCAGTTGTAATAAAATTAAGCTTTCCTCTATCTCTTTCTTAACCACCTGTCTTCTCCATTTTTATCCCTTTCCTTAATAAGGTAACACCTAGTAGAAGATGTCTGGAAGAGCTGTATCATTGGAAGTAACACTTAGCACAAGTGCAATTGATATAAGAGCATATTTCAGAGATTTTTTCTATACTTCTTTGTTGCAGTATAGCCACAACTCAAAAATTAAGTTATATAGAAAATGTGTTTAGAGTTTTCAATTTATGTTCAGCTCAATGAAGATATGAAAAAATTTCTTCTATCTAGAGGTAAGTGTGTACATCACTGTTATGAAATTTTCAGACAACATAAAATTCGTTGTAAAAATTATTCCAAATTAATAGGGGAAAAAACATTTTCTGAGATATGACTCTATTGCAATAAAGGAGCAACATGTTTTAATTTGGAACGATTTTCTGTCATACCACGTTAAATTGGGTTGATAAACGTCTGCTAAAATTTTTTATGAAGCCCTGACTTGTATGTGCACCGAAAGAATTTTGCTTTATAAGTCCAATGAAACAATTTCATTAAAATTTTTTCACAAATCTTATGATAATTTCACAAATCCAATGAACATTTCATGAATATTGTGAAAGAATTTCATTAGAATTGCTTCGTTGGTATTCTTGTTTCGTAAGAATATTTTATTGGATTTATGACAACAATATTTTCTAATTATTAAGGAACCCCTTTATATTTAAGTTATTTCATTCTTTTCATGAAATTATATTATTGTTTCGATGAATTTATAGCACTGCATTAATTACACTGTTAAATAAATTTTATTTTCAATAAAATAATTTTGACTAAACTAATTTCATTAATCCAATCATTAGATTAGTGTGGAAAGTCATCGAATTTAGGCCGAAATTCTTTCAGTGTGTGTTGCACAAACGAGCAATTATGCAAGTTGGATGGTTTTTTAAAAACCGCATTCATGCTCGACACCGTGTATTCTTGCTTTATAATGGCCCCTGGAGACCATCAAATAAGCTCGTCATATATATGTGACTATTTTATTCTTGTCGCTTAGAAGGAGACGCACAAATAAACACGTCACTCACCAATTGTAAATTGACTTTGTAGCGTTCGCATCAAAGCATATTGTCATCGGATGATGTTTTTTTTGCTATAAGTCTTAAGTTTAGGTTAAAAAAAAAAAAAAAACTAAAAAAGGAACATTTTTACATAGGAAATTCTTTGACGTGAATTGAAATTAAATAAAGTTGGAAAGTAAAGCTAATTTTCGATAAAATGCAAAATAATTTTTTTTCGTCAGCGCAATATTTTTGTGATGTTACAAAAAAAATATATATATAACAGAAAGCAAATGACATATTTTCATCAATCACAGTTGGAGACGATCAATCAGAGTTGGAAAAATCAAAAATTTTTGATTTCCATCAATCACTGCCTACAATGCGTACGTGTAGGTGAACAAACTGACTGCAAGCACATAACCATGTGATTGATGGATTTATTTGATCGTCTGTCTACCAGGCACTTTACGACAACATGCTCGATGTGTAATACAGCGATGCGCCTACAACGCGTACGTGTAGCCGAACAAACTGACTGCAAGCACATAACCATGTGATTGATTCCTTTATTTGATCGTCTGTCTCCTAGGCACTTTACGACAACATGCTCGATGTGCAATAGCCGCTTAACTGCGTTTGGTCTTTTCTAACTTCATATCTCCCCCTTCCATGTCTTTTTAATTTTTATTCTCTACTATGCTATTTCTTTTTACTATTTTATTAAGTGGGAGTTTAAATATAATGTTGCTTTTTTTCTTTGTAGGTTGTAGTTTGTAATTGTACGTTTTCGTTTTGCATATTTGTTTTGGTATTTTGTTGTTGTTATGTTGCGTTATATATTTTTATTACTTGTGATGTGTATTTGTTAATGAAAGAAATAACTATCTGAAGTTGCAATTTGGAATTTCCGAAAGACATTTTCCAATTTAAAAAAGCAAGCCACTAATTTATTTTCCTATAAAATTTTACCATCATAATCTGTTTTAATACTAGCGTATTTAAATGGAATTTGTACACAGAAAAAAAAATGTCCTGCATTTAACAAGTTTAATTAAAAATAAACCAAAAATCTATTAAAAATGTAATTGATTCAATTAAACTTTTGCTTAAAACTTTAATTTAATTAAAAGTTGAATTGACTCAATAAAATTTTTAATTGACCTTTTAGGTTTTTTGTTTTCAATGAAACGTTTTTATTGCAGGAATTTTTGTTCTGTGTAGTTACATACATACATACACATATTACATGGCTGGTTTTATATATCGTTAGTTTAAATTCAGTGGTGGGCACAACTCAATTTGTGGTTAAATTGATGCTTATTAGTATTAGCATTTTTTGACATGTCGTTATACATTGTATTACGATGTAAAGACAGCTTAAGTAATATTTTACGCATTTGAAGTAAAACGAAACATTAAACCTTATCGTGAAAATATTTCCCTCGAAATATTTCCCCTTTTCACCAAATTGCAATCTTAAATAATTTTTCTCTAGAAATTTTGTCCCTTTTTTTATTCCCCTTGTTATGGATAATATTTTTCATATTCATATTTTCATATTTATAAATATTCTTGGAAAAAAAAAATATGTAATCATCCGAGTCATGTGCTTTCGCCGCTGTGAGCCAGTCACATGAACTACACGAAAGAAGGCAAGAATACGTGTACGCCTCTCAGTCCGGAGGTCATGTGTTCGCTGCCCGCCATAGACCCTGGGTGGTGCTAATCGCTTCGCAGGTTGTGTTTGCAAAAAAAAAAAAAAAAAAAAAATTTGCTTTGAAACGCCCAGCAATGGTTTTTTTTTTAAATACATGCTTTTGTTTATTATTGCCCATGGTAAAATAAAAAGGTAACCTCGAAGTGCCAGCTGATACAGTTTTATATTTGCTTGTTTTGTGATGTGATGTGTCAAATATTGTTTATGTTTTACCAATACACGTGCATAGTGCCCCTTAAAGCTGTACTAATACAAACAAGCTTTGCAAAGGCAAGAGAAAATTCAAGTATGTAGATGTCTCTTGTTTTCTCTTGGGTTTTGACAGTTTTCATCACAAAACAGCAATAAAAAGACCTGTTGTATTATTTCTTGTAGATTCGAGGGTACCTATATTAATTTAACATGTTATTCTATATATAAAAACACATTATACCTAGACTTCGTTTTTAAAAAGTCCGACATTATCAAAAAAAAAAAATCCAAACAATCTCTTAAAAATTAAAAAAAAATATTCCCATAATTTGTCATTTAAGCTAACGATATGTTTGTTTCAAATGTGGCCATAAAAATATATTTATTTGACTTATTTTCCGACAAACAAAATACATACATACGTACATATTATTTCTAAATTGATTTTTTTTATCCTGTTATTTAAATTTGTTTTTGTTAACCTCGAAAAGGTCGTTAAATTACTAAAAAGGACATGTGTTAATGGGCGTAGGCGAGTGAACGAGTTTGTCAATTTTTTTAAGCGGTTGCCTGTATGTATGTATGTTTAACTGTTACCTGCTGGTATCTTACCACAAAAACTACTCGAAAATGACAAAAAAAAAAACACAATACTACTCGTATTGAATTTAAATAATTTTAAACAATCAGTTTTATTTGGTTTTTGTGGGTTCCACTACATGAGTGCAACCAGTATGAAAGAAACACAGTTGCATGTGGTTGGCACTGTTTGCAGAGATCAACATTGAGCAAACAAACATTTAGTGTTAGTAAAATGTTGCTTTTATGTATGTATGTATGTGTGTGTGTTTGTATGTGTGTATGTGTTTCAGTGTTACCGAATTGCGGGTAATTACCCGAATCGGGTGTAATTTTTATGTCCAAGTGTAGCGCGTGGGTAATTGCTCTCAGGTGTAATTTACGGGTAATTTGAAATTCGTCTGTTTTATATAATAAATCGTGTGTGTTCTGGCTTTCACATCGTTTTCACGCGTTTTCTTGTGAGTTCGGATGTTAAAACACATGCTACGCCTGCTTAAGTTGAAATTTAGAAAATACAAATTAATAGTATGTGTTCTAGCATCCCAATTTAGAAGAACACTATTTGGAAATTGACGATTTCAAACTTTTAGATTTTTTCGTTTCAACAAAAAACAAATTATAACTCATGAGATCGATTAAATAATAACGTGTTATACACACATTATTCAAAAAATAATACCGCTTCCGTTCTTTATATAATAATACATAGATACCAATATTATAAAAAAGAAATTATACGAGTATTATTAAAAAAATATTACAAAATATCCCCTTTATGAAAAAATCATTGTTAAACTTGTTGTTGTTAAGTTGGTTTAATAAACGAATTTTGTATGGCAAAACCAGTTTTAACGCATGCTTTAACTTTAACAATCGTTTTTGCATAAGGGCATATTTCTTTGGAAATAGGACTTTAGTACAGAATAAGCTGTTAATGCTGTTAACCGTACTATTTACCAAAGATAAACTGTAATTATTTGTAATTTTCTTTTATTTCCTTGCTCATTTCTGTTTTTTACTTTTATGAATTGTTGTAGAATTAAATATTGATAGTCGCGTTCTGCTTTTTCCACATAAATGCATCTAAATCTCAGAATGCATGTGTACCAGATGTAAACTCGGCCTCAGTTGTTGTAAAGCTTTATCTATTGTGATATTGCCATCACCTTATTATTGCACCATCGCATTAATAAAGTGAATAACGACACTCATCAAGGAATGTGTACATACAAATTAAGTTGCCATAACAAAATAAAAAAATCAAGGGAATTCCCGCACAAATTTCCCGGGATTTCTTTCCCGGAAAATGTGCGGGATCCCGGGAAATTATTCCCGGGAAATTCCGTATGAAGAACACTAGTTGCACTTCACTGGGGCTGATATCAAATCATAAGTAGACCTTAAACAAGATTTTTGAAATGTGTCAAACATTTATTTTAATATTGGGTGTAATTCCTTTGAAATCGGGTAATTTTGGCTCCTACGAGGTGTAATTTTGAATATATAGTTTGGCAACACATTGTGTTTGTAATTTTTTGTTTAAATGACACCAGAAAATCGTAAAATGCTGCTTGCTGCAGAAGGGATGTGATTGTAATTTTGCATACGAAATCCTTGTGATTTTTAAAATCATGTTCATGTATAACTAATTGGTTGGCAAAGAATAAAAGTTTTGTTAAATTTTGAATAAATTTTTAAAGTCAACTTATTTAAATAACAAAAAGTGGAGAAAGTTCGAATTTACGATTTACTGCAGCAAATTAATTTAAATTTAAATTCTTGATTTCAAAGAAATCTATGTTAAATGGCAAAAAGAAAAATCATTATATAATGATTTTTTTTTTGACATGCAAATTGCAGTAACAGCAGCAGCCTTAATATAAAACTTATTTCCATGGTTGCCAACAAAAGCAAAAACATATTAACTAGGCCCGAAGCAATATTTATTTTGAGCTGACCGAATTTTCCCTGAGAGGCATATAAAATACTAAGATTACTTGCAATTTCTTTTCTAATGTATAGCACATAATGCAAAGAAATAACACAACATTACTAATCCAGTTTTTGTTAGACGTGACGTGACTGTCATCTCTTAAAGAAAAGCAATTGTGTTCTTTAATTATACGTAATTTTCAAGTGATTTAATAAGTAAATAAATCGTATTTTCTCGCATTTAATTAAAAAAGTTCATGGATGGATTTGTTTGTTGAAAAGCAAACATGGCCAACAGCTTGAATAAAATACTTTTTTCCGTTGAAATGTAAAACATGTAAAATATTTTTTTTGTTTAAAAACTTTTAGTTAATTGCCCATAAAATGTTTTCTTTTTTTTTGTTATCATTCGCATTCTCATTCACTACGAATTGTGAGTTGTTTTGTTTACAGAAAAAAATTAAATAAATAAAAAAAAAAAAGAAAATACAACGACTATAAAAGTATTCCCTCTAGATGTTTTTATAATTGTCCAAGTTAACAGACATGTGAACGATTGTTGTTGTACGAGTACCAATGTGCAGCAGCATAATAATACTGGGTTAAATTTTATGTTTTGGTATTTAAAACAAGAATTTTTGACGTTTCGAATCACGATGTTGTGATGTAAACACACTTGTTGAAACAATGTCACTAAAGTTTTCTGAATAGGTCCATCATCTGGCGCAAAGTGGAGGAATATAAAAATTCTTACACAGGGAATCATTATTTGGCAAAGTCTTGCGATTATCAAAGAATGTCGAGGGAAGAATGCGGAGGTTTGCATACCTTTTTGTAAGCCCAAGTTCTCTGTGTTGTTCGTTTGATTCTTTCGTTTTTTGCTTCGTTAAAAAGAGAGAGAGCAAATGATAGTTAAAGGCAGCTTAATGAGGTACCATCAGTTCTAAGTAAACTTTTGTCGAACTCATCCACTTGTTAATTTTTGACACAAAGCTATGATGAAACTCATGTAATTTAAAATTTAAACACCAGAAGAACATATTTTTTTTATTGTTAAAAATATATACACAGAAAATGGGAATGAATTTTGACAACTTTATTCTTTAATTCAATAATAATATTTATCAATGCAGCAAGTTTTCACAGTGCAACCCAAAAAAAAAACTATTTGATAAATAAATGATCAAATATATTCCTACATTTAAAAAAATAAATAAAGACTTTACAACAACTTATACAACAACATCATTAAACTTATCAAATTCTACACAAAAACGATTTGAAAATTCTTTGCTTTTTGAAAAAAATTCTCTTTGTTTCAATAACTTATATTTTTAAACTAAATATCTAATAACTTATTCGTAATTGCACTTATCAATTATGGAAAAATTTTGTACCGGCTTTTTTGTTATTGAAACTGAAAAGTATTTTTTAGTGTGTAGAGTACGATATGCACTCTATTTAGCTTGTAGACAATATTTGACATTTCTCTATCACGTAAACATTAATCAGCTGTTCTTGTGGTGGGTACCTGGATAAGATGCCTTGGAATTGTTGAACCAAATTAGTCAACGCAATATTTTCTTTTTTTAATGTACAGTTTCCATATTACACACAGTCAATAAAATTTGTAGGGAAATTATTAAAAAAATATTAATATTTTTTTCATATACATTTTTTAGAAAAGTTGGCTACTTTTAATGTAGAAACTAAACCAAAATTAAGTGTGACTTCTTCGAGACAGTATTTAGCTAGCTGGGTAAATCGTTGTGATTACATTATGTAGGCCTTATCGATATTAAATGTGATATTCTGGTATGTGATGGAAATCGATCGATTTCAAATCGCATGGTGTAACCAACCATGTGGTTTTTAATGTTGCTAAATTTCTGGTAAAATTTCGAGTTGCAGCTCGACTTGAATTTTTTTTTTACATATGGAGCGCTTTGCTAATCAGGCTTCAAGGAAACCTCACAGCTCAAGTTCCTTATTTAATACAGCTGATTAGCTTTAAATTGTTGATTATGCATATATAGTGATTTCTATTAAATCATCAGCATTATAACATTCATTTAAAGCAGGGGTGCGCAAACGTTCCTTATGGAAGAGTGAAGAACACCAATACATTTAAAGAAAAACGAATTTTTATTTAATATTTCTTGTTGTTAAAACCAATACATATAAAGAAAAAAAAAGTGTTGTTGCTTTTCACTTGCGTGTATATAGTGAAGAACGATAAAAAAAAACTAATGAGACAAAGTTGTTTGTGTATTTCGTATTGCTAGTGCTGAGTGTATGCTGTGAGTATTGAAACGCACAGCCTAGTTAAGAGCATTTACAAAAACAAATGAGCACCAAGAGTATAGGGCTTGGGCACCTTGATGGTGCCCAAGATGGCAAACATTTGGCGAAATAAGCTGTATAATAGTTTCGAATTTTCCTAAATTATTTACAATTTACAATTACAAATGTGGCCGAAATTAACCCTTAAACACATTTTAAATGCTTTCTGGAGTTTAACGAGAGCTTGGGTGCCCTTGAAGACTTTTAGTAAAACTGTATAGTAGAGTGGTTCGCCTTCCATACAAACAAAAAATTGTGCCAGTCACCCCCTAGGATTCAAGATAATGTAAAAACAATTCCAAAAATTTGTTTTCCTATATATTTTTGCCACGCCTACAAATACTGCCCTCTTAGTATTTTGTTCACTGTGCCGCCATTTTTAGTCCGATCATAACATTTTGTATACCAGTGTTCAGGGCTCTGTAAGGACTACATTTTTGTCTTTAATATTTTTTTACTACCACATCATATTCTAGTCAGAAACCATTACCACGACACCGTAATTTTTTTTTGCGTTACACTGTGTAATTTTTGTATTTATGCCTAATACTCGGAAAATGTTTATTTTTGAAAACAAATATTTACTTAAAATAAAATGAGACGCAATTTGAAATCAGGATAATGTGATATTTAATTAATAAATCTCCCTTTTGAGAAGAATATTAATTTGTTGAGGGACCAATATGAATATCACATTTTAATTATAATCACTCATTTGGAAGTAATTATAATTATTGGGGTTATGGCATAGTAAAAGAAATAAATTAATAATATTTCTCTTGTTTAATATAGATTTTATCGCCATGGGACAATGTTGACTTAATTAAGGCGAAAAATCTGACATACGAAATAAGTTACATTACATTACATACGTATCGTAGTTTGAGTAAATGAGTATGTAATATGTATGTAACCATACAAATACAATTGTATCGAAAAATGGGAAGTTTGTGTTCCGAAAATGTATTTGACAGATGAATATAAAGAGAAGTTAAAACATCAAACACATTTTCTAGACCTCAATTTCTTTCAGTAGCGATTGGATTAAGGGTTCTATCAGAAAAAGGAAAGAAAAGTAAAGTAACTCATAAAATATTTTGATATTGGGGTTTAATACGAGTGTCGTATTTCGACTTCGATTTCGACTACGACGATTTTGAACTAGATTAAAGAAAAACTGTTGTACTGTTCTAGTCTAGCACAAAATCGTCGTAGTCGAAGTCGAAATACGACACTCGTAATTAGGCCCATTATTTCCTTATGAAATACCTGTCGGAACCAAATAGTTTCTCATTAGTGATTAGTGGTTATGCTTTATTGGGCAAATGGCACACAGATGTAAATCCGGCCTAATTCATATGGCATAAAATGTCGATGTATACTAGAGATGGGCGGGTGTCGTGTTCACGAAATGTTCGTGACAAAAAATCTGATTTTGTGCGTGTTCGGGCACGAAACGATTTTAGATGTAAAATATGTATGAATGAATTTCCAGTAGGGAAAAATTTTATATTTTGCATCGTGTTCGTGTCGTGTCGTATTGGAAAAATTCGACTCGCGCCCACCTCTAATGTGTGTGTGTTTGTGTTATGATAACACAATTACGCCCATGTGAATAAGCACATTGCGACTTATTTTCGCACGATTTCGAAAATTATGGAATTGGGCGTTATTTTATTTATTATATTTTTAGATTTTTACCCCATGAAATCGTTTTTTTTTGTAATCTCCAAGACTTACGATTCATATGAAATCAGAACACTTCATTTACCCAAAAACTGATATTAACTGCTTTTAAACACACAATGTTAAATAATTTACTGCTAGAATACCACGTTGGTAGCTTCACTGATCTTTACACAATACTTGACTAATCCAACTAAGCTGACTGTTTAACGGATGCATGGCCCTTTTTATACTTAACATAACGCTTCTAGGTTAGGTTAGATTAATCTGGTTGTCCAAAGACCTCGCATAGCGATACCAGCAGATGAGAAGAGAACCTGTAAGTATGGCAGCCTAACTTCTGGTGCCTATATCGAATGACTTCCGCACAGATTTAACAAACCTTAGGAATCTGCACAGTTACACCAATACAGTTATATTTAGTGCGGCTTAGAGCCTGACTGTGACACAGTAGATGTTCTATTGTTTCAATTACACCGGGTTCCTTAAATTTCCTTTTGGTTAGTGATAAAAGGAATTTAGTCGATTTGGGATCATAGGAGCTCCACATGATTTTAGAAGTTTTGCAAGTTTTCGGCGCACGCCAACATTTCTCCTCTTCTTTCCTTATCTTAGAGTCTGTGATACTTTTCAGGTGTTGTATTGGTTTTTGGACATATATCGTTTCCTCAGCCGGCAATTGAATTCCCCTTTTTGGCCAGTGTATCGGCCATTTCATTTCCCTCAATTCCCATGTGTCCAGGGACCCAGAATATATGTACTTGTCTACCAGCACATAACATATTTAGGGCATTTCTACACATGAGCACAATCTGGGAGTAGTTGCAGTCAGCTGAAATTCCTTTAATAGCTGCTTGACTGTCTATATACATATTTACACGTGCATTCATGGTTCGAGGGGTGAGGGTTAACTCTGCTACCATTTTGGCTGCATAGATTTCCGCCTGGAAGATGCTACAGTGATCAGGAAGTTTATAAGATTCCTCTTTACCGAGCTCCGGACTGTAAACCGCTGCTCCCACCCCTCCATCCATCTTATAAAGCTTCTAGAAAGTCACAGCACATTCCACAGCTTCTTCAATACTACTCTTAGCTATGAAGGACAGAGACTTATAAGTCGTATTAGTGTCTCCTCCATCTCTTTATTTGTACAAATGTTTCTTTGGTTATGTCCCAGGATTGAGGCATGCAAAGCTAATCATTGGAAGGTATAGCCAAAGTCGTTTCATAGCTATCATGTCACTGAGTAAAAACAATCTAAGAGTGCTCATAGGCTCCTCACAGGCCATTTAAGACTGAGAAAATACCTCAACAGACTTGGCATTGAGAGTAACAGCCTGTGCTCTCATCTTCTGTGACTACGAAGATGAAACTCCAGAGCATATTCTGAAGGACAGTGAAGCGTTATGCCACAGAAGATATAGCCAATTGGGCAAGCACCTATTGGAGGATTGGGAATTGCCAACTGTGGACCCACTGGGAATCCTGAGATTCATCAGGAGAGTAGGTCTAGATGAGGTGCTCTAGCACATGGCAGGGGATACAATAGATCTAGTTTGGTCGCAGTGTCCTGTGCTTCCCGTTTGACGTAATTCATTCATTCATTCATTCATATATATCCAGCCTTTTAGCCTGTGTATGCGGCTTTTTATGACTTTCTCCATTACCACGTGCAAATGCTTTTAAGAGTAGTTATTCTGCTAGCGGCCATAAAAAAGAGCTCGACTGGATCTTGAAGTCTGTAACATCCTAAAGGCAGATAAATTACATTTAAAAGCTCTCGACTGGATCTTGAAGTCTGTAACATCCTAAAGGCAGATAAATTACATTTAAAAGCTCTCGGAAGAAGCTACTTTACGTGAGATATTCTATACCTTTGTCGTCGTATTGGCCTTACAACTTTTTTATATATATCGTATATATATTTAGGAATCCAAAAAAGCAAGTACCGTGAAATGAAAGAGAACGAGTGATGGACATACAAAATAGATACAATCTTTGGCTGAATTGAAAGTCACATCCAATTAAGTAGTGGAATAGTTTTTTTTTTGCCAAAACCATACTCTTAAAAATCACCCGATGCTTTTGTTAATTTTCTGAGCTGTTTTTGTGAGCTGATTAGTTACATTGTTGTTGTTATTCATCGATTTATTATCTTTTGTTCTCAATATCTGAAAATCCGTTTTATTTATTATTGTTTTTATGGTTCTTATTTCCTTTTCACCGTCTTTTTTTTACATTTTTTTGTTGGTTCCTTTTTGCTTTTTATATGTAATGATACTTCTTGTGTGTGTGTGTGTATGTGTGTGTGTGTGTGTGTAAAAACAGTTTTTTTTAATACGGATGAAAAGCAGGTGATGTTTGCATTTGTTATTTTATGAAACTGTAATGAATGTCTGGTTCGCTTTTGCGGTTTATAAAATACGAACATAAAATACTCTTAAACATATTTATTTATTTAGATTAATACTGAGACAAAGATACAGATACTCTTTTAAATAGATACTCACATTTGGCTGGTTTGAAAAAGAACTTTAATAAGAGAGATTGAAAAGTTTAATTTATTTCACATTAATGTTATTTTATGGCTTAGAATTAGTCACAGATAATTTTATTGTTTGGAAAACAATTCGATAATTTTTATTTATTTTGGAAAACAAAATGTGAAATAAAAAATAATAAAATTACCCCCCTATTCATAAAAAAAAATAAAACGAATTTGAAATCCATTTTAAGAAAATTTTTTATGAAAAATTTTAAATAAAATATGTACATTTCAAAAACATTTAAAATTTTATGAATATAGGGTTAGTATTTTGAAAAACTTGCTGTTCTGCCTTCCGTATTAGTTTGTCGTTGCTATAATTTTTATCGTTTCTTAATGAAAAACTAGCCTTTATTTCAAGATAAAACTAAAATGTATTATATCGAACATTTTCAAAATTTGGTGCTCCAATTTTAAATTTTTTATGCTACGAAAAATTAAATTTTCTAGAGCTGATAAGGCACACTCCTACTCAAACATATTTAAATGGTTCTAAAGAAGCACACTTAAAAATTTAGAAAGCTGAAACTAATTGAATAAAATAAAAAAGGAACTAGCATCAGCAGCGCTTTCAGTTTTGGGAATTTATCCTCAATTAGGGGATTTTTTGTGATAGGGGATACGAATTTCATGAAAATCCTCAGGGGATCTTTTAGGGAAAATGCACTCTTTTCGCTGGGGACTTTCTGGGACAATATATAATTAAAAATCATGTCATGTTGTTTTTCTTTTTATCTTTGTTTCAAATTCATGCAATCATATTTTACCTATTGCTGGTGGTAACCTTAAAAAAATCTTAGTATATATATATATATATATATTATGTCTGTAAGGTCTAAAATTTTTGGGTCTTTAATATATTTTTGAACCACTATTTCATACTAGCGTGGCTTTAAATATAAAATTATATGGCAAAACTCGTTAGGACCATGTTAAATTTTGGCATAAAGATTTGAAGCTGTTACTCAAAGTACAAACAAATTTATTATTATTTTCTTAACATGGTTTTATTTTTAGGGAACTGTGGGGATCTTTTTGAAAAAAATAACTATTTTGGGGATTTTAGGGGATGAAAATTGTAAAATTGGGAATTACGTTGAAAATAAAACTGGGAACGCTGTACATCAGTACATGAAGTATAACAGATCAAGTTCCCAGCGTGAAAAGTGGTCATTAATTACATAAATAATGGGAGAAATAACGTATTATTTTCAAAAGCAAGACGATGCATTCCCTTATAGAATGCATTCCTCGGACGCATTAAAATAATTCATTACTTTACGTGTGCTGTGTTAACAGTAATGAATTCAAAGAGTTTTTGTATGTACATATTTAATTTTTTAAGGTGGTCCTACAGGCAATAGTCACCTTTACAAGATTACAGTAACATCATTATTGGCGAACAAATTCTAGATGAATTGCAGTTACGCACAATATATATACATACATATGTATGTTGGTTACATATCGTACAAAATTTGTTACTGCGCCATCGATTAATGTTTTGTTTAACTTCTCTTTTCCGAGTCCCAAAATTTTAATGTGATGCACAAGTGTTGAACAATATATTTTAACTTGTTTTCGTATATATACACATACATATAACATAAGAAAGTATTTCTAAATTATTCAAATTGTTGCTTACCCATCTACACACATGCACACAGCGTATACACACCCACTCACACCCACACTCACACACACACACACACACACACACACAAAAGGACACACTGGCTTATGTAAATGAAGCGAAGACATAATGAACTAACTGCTTAACGATTCATAACAGATACAATTAAATTTGATTGACTCATACAACTATTAGAACTTAAACTTCCCAACTTAATTAGTAAAGGCAAAAATATGACAGCTGAAACTTTTAACTCACAATTAATTAAAGTTTTTCATGACAAAATTAACAATATGAATTCTGAGAAAGTGTGATTCGGTTGAGTTTTGTTTTGCAACATTTACATATAAATTTAGTCAACGTTTTCAATGGAAAAGGGAAACTTTTTGCAGGATTTAATTAAATAAATAAATTTTTCAGTTTTAGCTGCAAGCAGAATGTAAATAAATGTAAATATGTCGAAAGTAAATATTCATGAAAGTTTAGAAAAATGATTGTTAAACTCAGCACTGAAAGGGAAATTGCACCTTGATTATTTTGTATTGCTTCCTGAATATAAATATCAAAATAAAAGGGAACTTAAGAGTGTTGCACAGGGGGTTGACAAAAATACACGTTTTTCGTAAAAATCGCCTACAAACAAAAAGAACACAAGCAAAGGAACAGTGTTTCCATCTGCAGCCTAGTGGAATGTTTTTTTGTTAAATGTCTAGCAGAGATGAGATCGTGAGTAAGATTTTAACGCTGAATATAAGTGAATATAATTTCCCCATTTTATATCGCAACTTTGAACCCTTACATAACAGATTAATTTTTAGGGTTCCGACATTTTCACAGAATATGTAAAACTTTCGCCGCTACGACAACAAATATATGACAGTTAAAAATTAAAAGAGTGTTCTTAAGCGAGCAATGAAAAATATTGAAATCCTAATGTAATATACAGACAATTATACATAGACACTGGAAATTTTTTAAACTAGTGTATTTTTGTGCAGACTACACAAAATTAAAAAAAAAATTAATTAAAGGGTATTCTATCTATATGTAAATTTGATAACTTGCTGTATCTCGGAAACCGTAAGAGGCAAACTCTTGAAATTTTCAAAAAATTAAAAGTTGCCAAAATAAAAAAAGCGCTTAAATGAAAAATATCACCAAAAATAAAATAAATCACTCAAATGCAAAAACAAATCACAAATCAAATATAAAGAAATCGCCTAAACTAAAAAACAGCAAAAAAAAAATTGCAAAAAACCGAAAAAAATTACAAAAACAAAAGGAAAGCGCCCAAAAAAAACAATCAATTAAACGAAAAAAAATCGATTAAACGAAAAAAGCGCAAAAGCTAAAAAAACGCGACAACAAAACTTTTATTTAGAAAAGTCTACATCAGTTAAGATATTTGATTGTACAGGCTAAAGTTCGTATAGTATTGCATATGAAATGTCCGTACTTAAACCTTCGTATACGAGTCAAGGTCGCACTTTGCGGAAGTTATTAGGAATATGATGCGATTCGAGAAATTCTTCAGCTAATATACATACATACATACGTAAGTCTGGTTAATAATTAGAGTCGGTTAAACTTTTACTGATCAATTTTGGCCTTGTTGCTTGCAAGCCATGAAGATATTTCACAATTCAACTCAATCACGTGCTTGTGATTTCATAAAATAATTTTTGTATCTTATTTATAGTTCCAGCAGTTTCATGGACTTTGCTTAAATTTGGTCACACTTTTTATTCTTAATCTTCACTTTTGCCTTGAATAAAAAGGAGTAAAAATAAACTTTTCTTGTTAGACTTTACAGTAGTAAAATACGACCATGGTTAATTAACAATCTTTAAATGGTCATCAGAAAGTTAAAACGACGATTGTAGAGTAGCATAAAAAACACTTGTCCATAAAGCGTCAAAATGAATTGCATAAAAAAAAGAAACACCCTTTTATCGAGCCACCTAGGACCGTTGACTACTATTCTGAAGCACTTGCAGCGATTCCTTTGAACTTATGAATGACAGGGGGTAGACGAATGGGAAAGGGCACTATATATCATGTACACGCAGTTTTTGTTGAGAATCTACTCATTATCATGAGAAATATATGAGAGTATATATTATGCTGCAAAACAATCACCCTTATTCCAGTTGTCGACATCAACGTCACAATACCAAAAAACTGGTGGCTTGTGTACCAGTCGTCGAAAGCAACTGACTCCTGTTGGCGGGCTTATGATATTTTCTAGACCATAGGGAACGGAAATAGATTGTCAGTAGCGCAAAGTTGTGCTCGAGAAAAAGTAAACAAGCCCCAATTATGCGGCATTGTGATAAAGTGACGTCGATATCGACAACTGGAATAACGGCGAATGTGTGGAGACGTATGAACGGGCACTAAAAATCTTCCAGAAATCGTCAAAATGACAAAATGACAAAAAATCATAAGTTTGAAGAAAACATGTAGTTTTTATTCCAAAAGTGGTTATTCCTTTTTTTTGTTTTTCAAATATCAATTGAAATTAAGTCACACAGATAATTTTAAAGTGAGTTGTATTTTTCAAAAAGAAAGTACTCACGGTGAAGTAAAATGTTACTCACTATCATACTAGTTTGATAGTGTTACAAGGCGTTCACCAGGTCAGTGACCATCTCTAATGTTTATACCTAAAATGAGACGAAAAGCAGACATGAATAGACATGAATGTGCAAATAGAACTTACAACTAAATTCTGAAAGGCCACAATAAATATGTACACACTTCTTCTCACATGCCTAATTAATATAAATGAATGAAATAAATAAAATGTACAACTTTAAAGCTAAATATTTATTTTTATTCAAATCAATTTGAATTCATGTTTAAATAGACGCATCAAGTAGGTAACTTAATATATATACATATATACATACTTACCCTCTAGTCAGCCTAGAACCATATGTCTCTATGCCAACACTCTTTTCTCTAGCGACAATTGCACTACTTAAAATGTCGACAACTTTCCTTTTATAAGCGACTAGAGAAACATACGTTAGAGACAACAGTTCTAGTTAATTTCCGGTTACATTGTCAACGAAGGCGTCAGTAGTTTTTATTTTTTTATTATACTGTACAGTCAATAGCAGCGTTGCAATCCGCTACTGCTTCTGATTGACTGGTTCAATTTTAAACAAATGTCTTAGTTTGGAATGAAAACTTTTAATTTCAATAAATATGTTGTAAGCTGCAATCGAAAATGGTATATAATTATTTAAAAAATATTTCGGTCTAAATAATTTAAAAATACACACTCGTAATTTGTTTAATTTTTAATAAAAAAATAATATAAATTAAATATATAGTATGTGTGTTGAAGTTTGTTGTCCCAACCCTTATAAAACTGTAGACGAGGGTCACTAAAATGTACCAGTGAACCTTTGGTTCAAATGTCTCCATATGGTCGCAAAAGAACTACTTCATCAATAGTGGTAAAGTCTACTGGTAGATTTTCAATGACAACCCTATGTTATGTCCATAGGCGATTATATTGGTTGGGGTACACCTGGTCAGTAGTGCTATTGACAATGTCACTAGGAAATCATTACAATTTCACTATTGATATCGATCGAGGAAATATCGATATTGTAGACTGGAGCCCCTAAAATTTACTAGTGAATCTTTGGCGCCAATGTCACCATGTGGTCCCAAAAGAGCTACTTAGTCAGTAGTGTTACAGTCTAGTGGTGGATTTAAAATGACAAACTAATGTTAAATGTCAATAGATGATTACATGGGCTGGGGTACAGCTGGTCAGTAGTACTACTGACAATGTCACTAGTAAAGCACTGCAATTTCACTACTCGCATTTCCTGCAGGCTATGTACACTAGAGCGTATCACAAAAAAAAAGTTGTCAGTACACCAGCGAATATAAAGTATTGTTCCAAGGAGATTTCAAAAAAAATTTTTTTATTTTTTTTGCCGAACGTAGGGGTCACCTTTTTAGTTTTTTCGTTATATCTTCCATATTTACAGTCCGATCTTAAAGTTTGATATAGCGAATTTTTTGTCTCAGGCCAATATTTTTGCTCTTGGGTCCATTAACCTCAAGTGTACCGTTCTAGTACTTACCCCCCAAATCTTATTTCCTACCACCCTAATGTGACACCTTAATGTTAGAAATTTATAGCTCGAATTTATTCCAATTGATCATATCGAAGTATGAGTCACTTTCGAAGTTTACAAAATTAACAACTTGTATGCCGAACATTTGACGATATTAAAGTATAATATATCTATTTTAAATAAAAAGTCTTTGACCTCAATTACGTCTATAGTATCAACCCATCATATCTCAACTTAAACAAAAAGAATTAAAAGTGTATGCACTTTTCTGGTTCCTTGTGAAAAGCAAACCACTGGCAATTCACGGAAACCGAAACATTTTCCAATACATAGCATGGATTCGTCATATGCCGGAAGACGTTCAACAGACCCTTCGTCCTGTTATCTAAAATAACTTGTACTTTTTCCACCCCTGAGAATGTTTTGTTATCGATGATAATTGGCGAAGATGCTATAGTGCGTTCAGATGGCTATACTAAAATTTTATTAGCCCGTACTGATTCAACTGGATGCATTCGTAAAATGTTCGGTCCACAAGTTGTTAATTTTATAAACTTTGAAAGTGACTCATACTTCGATATGATCAATTGAAATAAATTTGAATTGACAGAGCCGCAATGCTTGCAGTTTTAACTATACCCAAGAGCATCTGGAAGCATTACAATGTTCGCAAAATGTAATCGAATTACCAGGTAAGCGCAAGAAAAATATCTTAATTTCATAGTTTTCTTTGCTAAACCCAATTATTTTCACAGCTTATCCATCTCATTCTCAAAACACCTAGCGTTTTGTTCATCTAGTACAACGCATGGGCCACATTTTTTCTAAACTCGAGAGCCGTCAAAAATATAGCCAACTTGAATCACGTCGAGATATGATCGAATAAAATTTCTATTATTTTACTTTGCGTTTTGTTCCTTATTCCTTGTTGTATAATTTGAGGTATGATGTAAAGGTTACTTGAGGTCAAAGACTATTGACGTCAAAGACTTTTGAATTGACAAAAAATTGGTATGCCACACACAAACTCATCGATATATTATACTTTAATATCTGTATGTAAATACTGAAGCTATGACAAATTTAAAAAGGTGACCCCTGCGGTCTGCAACAATGAATTTATAAAAGCATTTTTTAAATAGTTGTGCTGTATTGATCGAAATACTTTCTTAGCAAAAGTTTTATGATTTTTTGCGAACTATAAATTTCTAACATTAAGGGGTCACATTAGGGTGGTAGGAAATAAGATTTGGGGGGTAAGTACTAGAACGGTACACTTGAGGTTAATGGACCCAAGAGCAAAAATATTGGCCTCCCTGAGACAAAAAATTCGCTATATCAAACTTTAAGATCGGACTGTAAATATGGAAAATATAACGAAAAAACTAAAAAGGCGACCCCTACGTTCGGCAAAAAAAAAATAAAAAAATTTTTTTGAAATCTCCTTGGAACAATACTTTATATTCGCTGGTGTACGGAGAACTTTTTTTTTTTGCCTGTCGGGCGAGACGCTCTAATGTACACATTTGTATGTACTCGTACTTCAAAACTTGGAGTAGTTATTGATATTCATTTGATAGTTTGCTTTAACAATAAATTTCAAGTTTCCAAGTATTCGAAAAGCACCAGTGTGCTCTAAATATCTTAATTGCAATATTTGTAAATATTTTTAGGGAAATTTTGAAGGTTAAAGTTAACAAATTGTTGAGGTTTAAATTAAAAATGTTTTAGCCTTTTTTCTGGCATGTATTACATAGTATGTACATTTTAAATACATACATACATATGTATGTATGTATGTATGTATGTATGTATGTATGTATGTATGTATGTATGTTTGTATGTATGTATGTACATATAATCCACATAGATATTGCAATCATAAAATAGAATTTGTGCAATACTTGGCCCTGATACAAAATTACCGCATAACAATGACGACGATTCTCCAATTTCAATTCTTTTTTATACACATTTTTTTCTTTCCATTTAAATTCTATTAAAAATGTCATAATACCAGATAAATTTACATTTGAACAATGACACCGAGCTCAATCAAATAATATCTATGAACTACTAACAAGTAGAATTTCCCAGTCAGCATTTTATGAAATTAATGATCATATTCGAGTCACTTTCGACTCCTCCGCGCGATTAAAATAAGCACTTATGCGCTCGTTTTCGAGTCGAGAATGACTGTTAATTCGGGAGAAAATGGTACCCTAGCCGCGACTTTTCTAAAAGAGTCTTTTATGACTCGCATTTCTGATCAATTTCGGCTCATTTTCGAGACATTTACATTTTTTTGTTCACAAATTTAATACACTTTGAACTTTATTGAATTTATTGCATGAGCTTGCCGTTTGTTTTTTAAACAAATCACCTTCTAAGCAGTTCTGGAAATCATTTTCCAGTCTTATTTTAAGCGCATAACTGATTAATCAGTTTTTGATCATCTAAAGTAGTCGAAAAAGACTCAGTTTGGAGAAACAATCTTCAACATGCTGACTTGGTTGTACCCAGCTAGCATTTGGTTGATAATTTTTTGCAGAAATCTCTTATATGATTCTCCTCAGATCACTTTTGATGATTAAAGACTGATTTATCACTTGGGTGATCGAAAAAGGATTCACTTATGATTCATCTGTATGATCAAATTTTGATTTCTTGAAAGTAGAGGAACAAAATGCAAAGAAACCGCAATAAGGTGATTTAATAATTTAATACTACCAGAAAATTACTCAAAAATTAATCAGCAAATCGTATCATAAATGATTCCTTGGTATGATTCATCTGTAGGGTACCATTTTCTCACAACGGGAGTATCATTTATGATCGAAAAATGAGCTCATATGCGATTATTTTTCCCGTCAAGCTGATTCGGAAAAGATTCGATTATGATACAAAATGCTAGCTGGGTATGCAATAGAAAATGATTCGGGTGTGTGTGTGTGTGTGTGTGTGTATGAGTGTTGTATTGGAAATTTTTTGTTTATATGCAAACTTTCGCTCTGTTTAAATCAATGTAAAAATTTGTATTAAAAATTCAAATAAATGTTAAGCAATATTTATTTAGATCAGGAAGTTAACAATGCACACAATTCGATTCAAATGGACAAATACACATCCACTCATCCGGAGCCAGCAAGAGGATTTAAAATGTTTTTTTAAGAATTTTTTTAATCGAATTTCCTGCATTTTGCATGAGAACTGCAACATATTATATATATATATTTTTTTGATATAAAAATGCAATGATAATAATTCATAAAATGTTTTTCTCTTAATGATGAGAAATTAAAAAACGAAACAAATATGAAAATTTTATTTAACAAAAAGAAACACAAAATAAACAGCAGCTCAACAGCAGTAAAAAGTTCAATATTTGCAAAATTTTAAACAAAAATTATTCATCATTGATGTTAAATTTAAAAGTTTCATCTTTTATTAATTTTCTCATTGCCATTTTCATAGTTATTTTTTTTAAATACATATCATTTAAACTTGCCTGTTTTCCTTTCGGTTTTGCTTTGGGAATAGAAATTGTAGGATTGAAGGGGGGGGGCTGGAAGCTTTTAAGGTGCATGTTCTACTCTGCCTTAGAAATAGAGAAATTTGAGCATTATTTATTTAAAATATATAAAATAATTGTGCACAATATTAAATTGTGTAAATTTAAGATAAACATGACTTATAACTCCTATTTAAATGACTAATGGGGAAATTTAAAATTTCAATAACAGAAAAATTTATTTGTGGATTTGTAACGAGTTGTCTGGGAAAAATTTTTAATTTTGTGTGCATGAAGTTTTAAAATACTCTTAGATTGTAATTGGTTTCAAAATACATATTTCAAAAACTAATTTTACTTATTGATAGTTAAAGCATCACTAAAAGGTATAACTTTAAATTGTAAAAAATAATACAAAACATTAAATTTTGGTTAACAGAAATAATTTCTTAATCAGGCTTAAGTTCTGTAATTTCAATTCTTACCGAATGAAATATTTTAAAAAATTTGAAGTCAAATGAGTTCATTGTTGCTGGTGACTTCATAATGCGGAGTTAATCCTCATATCGTTCTTCACATTTAGCGAACTCAAACACTGGTCATAAAGGTCATATTCTGGTAATGTTTTGAAATTTAAATCAGCTACGTCCAAACACACATACACTGAGATTTGCATTTGAGGTAAACAGCTTTGTAAGCTTTTAAATTTGTTCTTGTTTGTTTGCAAAGTAAGATCAAGCATTGGTGTCTGCTGTGTTGTTGTTGTGGATGTTGTACTCTCGTCGGTGTGAAAGCACAAAAAGCTCTTTATAAAAGTTTGCACATTGTGCATATGGCTTGGACGTAGCTGTTTTAAGTTATTTAAATATAATTGTACTTGCTTTTGGTTTTGCTTTCAAACAAAAATGTTAAAACATGACAATATAAACTTTATGACTACCGTTTGAATGTCCCAATTGTTTATCTAACTTTAGAGAGCAAAATAGAATTTTCCTATTGTATTATGTTGTGTGTAAATTTTAAACTTTAAGCTCTTTTTCTGTAAAACACAATTTTGTTTTACTTATGACGTTGTTGTGGTAAATAAACGACATAAGAACTTTTTTTTATACAAAATCAAATGTGATATGCCGAATTATGCTGCATTGATGATATGCCTAAATGCTCAAAATATTATTTTAATGAATTATTATTGAATAATTATATTCTTCAATTGTTAATTAAAATAAACAAATATTAAAATGCTTTATGAATATATATGTAAGTATTGATCAAAATGCGGTTTCACTTATTTTAAAAATTATAATTTTTATTAATTTCAATTGTTACATTGTATTTATCGTTTATATTTTATAAATATTTTTTTTTCTGACCAGCATGTAGGGGGTTAATTAAATGCAAACATAACATTGTATTAAAATTATTCGAATTCACTTACATTATTTAATTAAAGAAATACGCAGTGGTGTTAAGAAATATAGTTGTTTCTAGATGAAACTTTTTAATGCTCCTACATGGAGTTTTAAAGTATAAATTGTTGGTTGCTAGATATCGAGAAGAGGAGGCAACTTTTATCTATGCTAGAGAATAGGGAACCTTTTTAACAATTTTTTTAAATATTTTACCTCTTATGAAATTATTATTATATTATTTTATTTGTTTTAGAACTCAACTTTATGACCATACGAACGGAAAAGCGACATGCTACCATTAAATTTCCGGATATTTCGTTGCACGATAAGCTTTGCTACTGATCAAATCAGATTTTATACTTTATTTAGGATTTAAAACAAAATCAGTTCGTTTTGCTAAGAGTTTATAAAATTTCTGTTCATTGTATTTTTTTTAACCTCAACTGCATCCAATTACATGAAAAAAATTTAATAATTGTGTATGGGAAAATATGCGTGTATTAATGTCTGTATGCGGACTTCTGTGTAAATTTCATTATCCAGGTGTATATTTTGCACATATGTACATACATACATACATATATCAATAAATTAACACCCATTAAAATATATTGTTATTATTAATTTTAGTTGTTTCATCCACATATAAATCGGAAAATCTGCAATAACATCACATCACATGTGAGAAGGTTTAAACAAAATTAGCATTTAATTAAATATTTTATCTGCAGCAGTGTTGTAAATTGTTGTGCAGATATGAGAATATATACATATTATTTAATTTAATATTTTCACTGCACATAGGAAATTCAAAAAAATATGAGCACACACGCTGACTAGGCTGAAATAAAAACTAAAATACACTTAATTATTTATACACAGATTAATAACCTCAAACTTTAAGAACATTAAGATGAATCAAAGAAATTCACAAACCACAAATGAATTTCTGAACACATAATTTTATTATTTTCTTATTAAACTCTTTCAAATCTTCAAAGATGTGCACAATTTTCCCAAAACTAATTGTGAAATAATTTTACAGAAAAAAGTTAGTTTATTTAATTTTTGTGGCTGGGGCTTAATTACGGTTCTCGAGTTTTTAGATTCGACTTCGACTTTTCTTCAATCCGGTAATAAGGCTCAATACAAACTAATCCAATTGAATTCTATTTTGCAAATGATTTTGATGAATAATTGTTTTGCAATTCAATTGTTTTTTTTACCAAAACTGTTTATACATATTAATATTTTTTGTGAAATTAATGGATTCAACAAGGCGATTAAATTTATGCGAAAACGAGTAACAGGGCCTTATTTGGCTGCATTGCATAAATTACGATGAAAACAAACAATGGCGCGTAGTCATAGTCAAAACAAAGTACACTTTAAGAAATTAAAACCAGTATTTTGTATGGTAATACTGGTTTTAACTTCTTAAAGTGTACTTTGTTTTGACTATGACTGGGCGCCAATAATTATTTTGTGACATCGAAATAGTGTGTAGTAGTGACAAGGTTTATCATTTCCGATATTTTTTTGTTGTTTGATGCATTAAACACATTCACCACAGCAGGCTACACGAACACACGACTTCAAATGCCGCCAGCAGCATTTGTCGCCTCGTAGCCAGCTACTAAATTATTTTGGAGACGACAGCAGCACCATCTGCACTTGATATTCAAGTACAAATACATAGTTCAGTATTGTCACTTTCATATATTTTGCATTTATAAAAATTAATTTTTCTTTTAAAATGCACTTATTTCACGTAAAAGTACAAAAATGAATCAGTTTATTCTTTACATCAATTTTTGGATATTGTTTCTGGTAAATAATATGAAATAATTGTACGATATCATTCATACAACATTTGTATTACACTGGTAACACTGCATATGCTCATTGTGGCCAAAGAAATAGAAATTAGTTTAATTGGAGTACAACGACAAAATCAGCATAGACAACAACCTGTCGCCGTGTTGCCTTGCTGTCTTCAAAATAATCATTCTCATATAAACATGTGTATTCTATCCTTGACATTTGGTAGTCGGTAGCTTGCTGTGGTGAATGTGTTTAATGCATGACATTGCATTGCGAAAAAAACCCATGATAATCTGAACGGTATTTCACATATTTTGAAAATGACACCATAAACTAACAACCAAAGAAATGTCAAATGTGTTCTCAGCATTAGCAATCAACTTTAAATACTGCTTCCCAGAAGCGTATTTGTAAGGGAGACAATGTTACAGAATCACTTGCTGTTGCGCATGAATAAGGCATTTTTTTTTTGTTCAAGATGAGCCAGCTAGAAGCACTAAATTCAGCTTCCAAAGTCCTAATTTACACTATGCAAGTCTTATTGCTAAGCTATGTTTTTAGTTGAGAGAGACGAGTGGAAAAGAAACGTTTCTGTTCCCCTCGTCTCTCTCTGTCTCTCAACCAAAATAATCAGCTTAGCAATAAGACTTGCATAGTGTAAATTAGGACAAAATGACATGTGTGTATTTTCTTTGAAAAGTAACACTACATATAGTAGTTTACATATTTGGGGTATTCAAATGGTACTCATAAATTAACACGTTTTAAAGTAATAACAAGATAAAATATGACTGCTGTGAGCAACCCGTCATAATTTACAATTATAAATGTTTTACTTATTTGTATTTTGATTTGAGCACCTTTGTAGATTGCATACTCTCTCTCTCTCTCTCTCTCTCTCAATTCCTTTGGTAAACTCTCACTTATTTCTACATGTAGTTATGACAAACAATAAACATAGCTGAGAAAGTCTTATTACTTTATGACATTAAGCCACGTAAGATACTTGTGTGAATACCCCAATTGTGTATTCTAAAGTAAAGTAAATATGTATGTATATACGAGTATTGAAACAGAAATGGAAAATGAGGCGAAATTTTTCAAGGCTCATGTTGGAAATTTAGCAAATAAAATTGTTTCATGCTTAATTAATTCTAAAAGGAAAACACCAACAAAGGGAACGAACTACTTTAGCGATGTAATTTTGTGTAAGACAACATTTCATTCGTATCGTAGATATCATTAGAATTCGAAAAAATTTCTAATACATTTTTTTATATCTGTTTCCGTTTGTTTTGTTTTCCAATAAAGAAAAAAATAAACAAATAACAAGAAGAAGAAAATAAACTAAGCAACAAATTAAATATACAGTAAGGGACAAAATTGTTCACAGAATAGTAGCTATTAAGAATATGTTGAATTATATTATTGTAGATATTATTTTATTTGAATATTATATACTTTTTGTAATTCATAGGCAATGATATGATAGAAAGCAGCTTTATCAATATCTTCCCAAGCTTCAATGGCGTGATCACAAAGCTCATTCAAAGTACTAGGCGGTTCTTTTTTAGAAAATATTTTCCTCTTTAATATTGACCACAGGTGTTCAATCGTGTTCAAATCAAGCGATTGAGGAGGCCAATCTAAAGTCTAAATCCCATTGCTAACAAGCCACTCCTTAGTAATTTTAGCCGTGTGCTTAGGGTCGTTATCTTGCATAAAGATGTCGCTCTGACCAGGTTCCAAACCAAATATATCCAGACTTGGGAGATATGAATCGTTCAGAATGGTTGTGTAGTCAGTAGCACAAGGTTTACCTTTTATTCGTCGAAGAATTCCAAGCTCATTACCACGAAAACAACCCCAAGATATCAGTGAAGCACCTCCAAATTTTAATGTGCTGCATATCTCGCGCTCTTTAACACCAACACTTTTATCTACCCATGTCCACTGCCGTCCGTCTGATCCTATTTTGTTGATTTTGAACTCATCTGACCACGTAACGCGTTTCCAGTCTTCTACAGTAAAATTTTCATATTTTTTGCAAAGGCTAATCTTTTTTTTCGATATTTTTCACTTAAAAATGGTTTTTAGCCTTGGTTCCGGCAACGAATCCACATGCTCGTAAATTTCTCCGAACTTTTTTAGCGCCAACATCTATATAATACTCTTCTTGAAGAATTTTTTTTGCCTCAACAGCTGTATTAACCGCTCCTGTTGTGATCATTCGCTTAGCTACGCAGATACCAGCAGGTGAAAGTTTCTTTGGGCGACCAAACTGAAATGTTATAATTTTTGGCAGTTGTATGATATGTGAGCCCTTCAGTTAAATATTTGATGATATTTTTCTTCAAAGAAGCTTTCACAGGGATTGGCATTATAAAAATTGTCAATCTAAATACACTATTATTTAAGATTTAGTTTAAAAACAATTTTAGACACGTTTTACTTATAATTTTATGTATACCTTATTTTATAAGGGACAAAAATGTTCACACACGTATTTTCTTTTTTCACTTTATAATAAATAGAAACATAACGGTATTTCCGAAACAGATATGTCATACAACATTAAACAACATGCCACTCAATATGTACAATTTTAAGAGTTGACAGATGTATTATGAACAAATATTTTTTGTATAGAATATGTTTTCCTTTTTTCTGTGAAAAATTTTGTCCCTTACTGTATAAAAGTTGTCTCTTTGTAACTTAAAAATAAGTTTTTTTTAATACAATTCAGAGAAAAAGATTCCATTTTTTTAGACATTAAGGGAAATTCAAAAGTTTGCGCAAGAAAGACAAATTGTATGCCATAAACTTATGAGTTTGTGTAATGGGCGGGGGTTGTGGGTAATGGATGAAAACTCAAAAAAATTAAAGCACAGTCAAATTTGGCTACACAGCGAGTGTAATAGAACTTTAAAAAATAAATGCTTGAATAGATAATATATTTTACGTAATAAATCATTGTATGAATTGTAATATTATAAACTTAGTTAAAATAATGTGCGCCGCCTACATGATATAGGACCATTCCTAATTTAATTACTTTTGCACAAAAATATATGAACTAATCCGTTCCACTGTGCGGCGTATAAAAATGGTGTCCAAAGGTGTATCTAACACTAAAAAATGTTACAGATATACATATATTTAATTTCTCTTTACCAGAAGCACCACGATTCATGATGTCGTGGAGTTTAATTGATTTAAAGTTTTTGTTTGAATTTTTTACAACGATAGGGCAACACATTTTTAACCGCAGCTCAAAAGCAGTTCACAGATTTTAAAATCTTAATGTAATATTATTATTACTTCTGTAAGTTGTTTAATGAGATCAAAATTTATTGTGAATTTTTATCTTATTCTAAACAGTGTCGGTCGTTTTACATAAAACGGTCTACATTTAAATATGTAAGTATCTAAATACATACATACATATATACTTTATACATACATACATACATAAATATGTATCTGCATACACAAACGATTCGTAAAAATATGCCACACATCGATTTTATACAGTCATTTACGCATTTAATTTTTTACTTTATCATAAATTTATTTGCTGTTGCCACCACGCAAGCATGTCGGTCGGTATACAGAGAAAGCTCTAATTGCGGACAAACAAAACAAAGCTTTTTCACTCGACTTTAAATTAAATTAAAGATATGGTTTTATTTTATTAGGGGTTAATTACCATTTTTACTTAGAGTACAGAAATTTGGCTACAAATGGGCGTATCTGCATATGGGAGCTTCCTCTGTATGTGTTTGTTACTTGATGGTGTATATGTTGTGTATAAAAGTGTCGTGATATTTTAGTTTATTTCTTCTGTACTTTGCAGACTTGTTTGTAGGATCTTTTGTTGGTTTCTGGCAAATGTTAATGCTTTATGCTAATATTGAATCCCATATACATACATACACACTTATTTAGTCATAGAAGAAAAATAATATAAACAGGCACACACACGCACACATACACACACACACACATACACACACACATACAAACGCTCTCACACACTTTCTGAAATTGTGACAACACCACCAAAAGGAGGATACTAAAAAAAAAAATAAAATAAAAACCTCAGATGATGTTGAAGGCCAGCAAATGTTGTGTCAGAAGATAAACAAATGCTTTAAGAATTTTCATTTGCTTCATGGGTTTGCCCTCACCCCATTGCTAAATTATGAATCGAGGAAATGCCTTTCGAAGGCAAACCAGTCATAAGAGGAAAAACAAATTTGTTTAATTTTGTGCTTTTCCACTAAAATTGAAAAAATAAAAAGAAAACTAACAACAGGAATATTGCGTGAATAAAGATTTTTCTACCTACAGAATATTAATATAATGTGAAAAATATTAGACATTTGACTTTTGCCTCATGTTAATTTATATATTTGTAGATATAACAGATTTAATTGTTTGCGTTAGCTCTTTATATTCTACGAATTATTCCGTGCTGAAAATTTCAAAGGACATCAGCTAGGGATGCCAATTGCTGAATTCTGATTCATGATTCATCATGTAATTTTTTAACGGGTATTCGGAATATTTGGGGAAGTTTCCTATTTGTTATTTTTATGAATCTTTTGTTTGGAACCAATAAATTTTAGTAAAACTATGCGAACTTTAGCCTATATAATCGAATATATTACCTGATGTAGAAATTTTTCAAAACATTTCAAGCATCCTTTAAACTTTTTTTGTTTTAGTGATTTTTTTTAATTTAGGCGATTTTTGTAGTTTTGTAGCTTCTTCTTAGTTTCGACGTTTTTTCGTTTTTTGATTTTTTTTTAGTTTTTTTACGATTTTCGTTTTGGTTTTTTTTTTTTTTTTGCTTTTTGGCGATTTTTTTGCTTGGAACTTTTTTTGTTTTGGAGTTTTTTTTTTGGTTTTTGGCGATTTTTATTCTTTTTGGAGACTTAATTTTTGATTTTTTCAACTCTTATTCTACGACTATTGTTGTTTTCATCAGCTTGATAATTTTGCAGTACAACTGTAAACTGAATCTTATCAACTGAACAAGTCCTGTTCTCAAAGCTAATGTCCTGGTTATTTTCATTATGCATGATTTTGCTTATACTGACATTTCATTTAGTTTGAACATGTCAAAGAAGAGACAATATTTTGAAGATTATTTAAAATTTGGCCTTACATTTTTAAATTAGTATGTTGTTCATTTAAACATATTTATAATCAGATCTTTAATCAAAATAAAATACAAGTTTTTGCCTTTTCCTTCTAAAGAGAATTTTATTTTTTTTCGTAATATTTCAAGTATTTTTTAAGTGTTGTCAAACATTTTATTAGTAATAAATTTAGGTTTCGCTTTTATTTTCATACTCGTATTTTGCTTGGGTTCATTGTATTTTTTTTGCTAGAGAAAAGCGATTTTCTAAACTGACAAACAAAACAGAAAAAAAACAAAAATCTTAAGAATTTTAATAACAGAGCAACAGCAAGCCCACCACCCACCACCCACCACCCATAACCCATCATACTTGAAAATTGCCTTAATATGAAAATAAGTACCTGAGTAAATAGAAACTTTGATCTAAGCACTTGAGATTTTATCACACATATATTTATTAACGAACTTACGAGCGAGCACTTGCAGTTACGAGTATTTTGTTGCCACACTTGTTCGCTCGCATACTCAGACAAGCAACATTCCTTTAAATCCTTAATGTGGGTTAAGTAGAAGAGCACATAATTGTTGAGCAGGCTCTTTAAATTGCAAAAATTCTAAGAATAAGAAAATAAGCTGAAAAGATGACAAAAAGTAAAATAGAAACACTTTGCACAAGTTGAAAACTAAATAATTTGCAATTAATTTTCCAATAAAGACGATGATGATGATGATGGTGATGAAAAAGCACAGTTCATTCTATAAAATTTTTTCTTTTTTGTTTGTTTTTGGTTTAGTTCTTATTACGTACGGAGCCGCTGGTGCAGCTTATATTTATAATTTATATCTTTGATTTTCTTGCACATACATAGATACCTCTCTGCCCTTGCAAGACTGATTTTCATTTGAGTTTAGTTCTCATAAATTACATGTTTTATGGCTTCTTGACACATTCTCATTTTCATTGGAAAATATTTTGTAGTCGCAATTGCACTTGTAGTTGTTGCATTCTTCATACTCGTAACGCGCCACTATGCACAACTTTTTCTCAGTTTCATTCTTTATAGTTTTCGTTTGTGGTATTTTGTTTTGTTTTTTAGTTTTATTTTTATTTTTACTTTTTCATTAAAGTCAGTTGTAACCATAGAAAACTCATCGATTTTATTCCACTTATTTCGTTCATGGTCTAAAAAGAGCTCGTTGACACACCATTCACTCACTCACTCACTCACAATTTGCAGTTTAAACTTTTATCTAATAAATATTGGCTGATATTTTGTTTTCTGTACTTGCAAAAATTTCAGTGTAAAGACTGTTGCTAACTAACGTCCGTCCTACTTTGGAACATCTTTGGGGTCTTCAAAAAAAAAAAAAAAAAAAAAAAAGCGAAAACAGAGCAGATTCTACCATCACTGTCACGTACTCAACCAGCAGACAGTTGTTGGTTCACTTAGAAAGAATAGAAATTTCAACTTTTCTTTGTTGCAAGCAAAAAAAAAAAAAAAAAAAAAAAGAGTGTGTGTTAATGTCATGTTTCTAATGTAAAAGCATAGTTGCACATTCTTCTATTTGTATTATGCTTCATATATTACTTACTACACACACACGCACATTTGTCTCTTACAGGATATAAGGAAGAGGATATTTCGCGTGTACACCGTCTTGAAATTTATTTTATTTTTTGAAAAGTTTCAAATAATTTTTCCGCTATAATTTTGGTCAGTTGTAAACTATTTCAAAATCAATGAAAATTTCATTTTTTATGTACATATTTAGATCAACGAACACCTGGACTAAGAATTAGTTGCTGCTCAGAGTTTAAAGCTTTAAAATTATTATTTTTTAGTTAAATACAAAGTGTCGACAGAAAAATATATTCTGCAAATTTTAAAGAATTAAAAGAAAATTGAAACCAACTAAGGGCCATTAGTACAACTTAAAGTTAGTTAAAAGTAGGATTTTGTCGGACGTATAAAACGCTTTTCATTATTATAAATTTAATTTAACTTACAAGCAAGGATACATTAGCCTTTAACTTAGGGCTCACTTAAGGTTAAGCTAAAATAGTACTGATGAAAGACTTTTTATACGTCCAATAAAATCCTACTTTTAACTTTAACTTTAAGTTGTAATAGTGGCCCTAAATGTATTTCATTAAAAAAAAAGTTGCGCATTTTATTGTATTAATGGGAATACGTGTATAATATTGTAATATTGCTGACTAAAAAAGAAAATCAGAACACATAAACTAATCAAATGACAATTAAGGCTCTATTTATTGATTTTGTTTTTTTAACCAAAATATTTTTAAGCAAAATCATCACATGTTTATTTAATTATAAAGAGGACGGTGTGCCATTTACTTTTGTGATTGATTTCCATCACGAATTCTCAATTTTCATTTTAATGTCTTAAATAACTTCACGAATTCCATCTTTGAGATCTTGAATCGATTATGGATCATTGGCATATAACTTACCTTTCACATAGTTGCAAAGGAAAAGTTTACAGGTGTTAAATTACAAGATCTCGGTGGTCAATCGTGATTCCTGATTAGTTTGCTGGATGGATAATTCTAGGTTTTTCTTAACACTGTTGGCTGCAGCAGAAATATTCACCGTAGTTCCTGAGCGATGTGTGCGAGTTCGATTATTCGCACCATTAACTTGTTCCAACAGCTTTAATTTTTCCACCGGTTGCACAATTGTTGACCGAGAAAGTGCTTTGTGATGACCCAAAAATGGTTTAATTGTGCGAATTGTGACCGCGCATTTTCATTACCCTTATTCCAGTTATCGACATCGACATCACTATAAAACACAATGTCATAAAATTGGGGCTTGTTTACGCGCTTTCGATATCAATTTTGTGCTGCTGACAATCTATTTCCGCTTCCTAAGGTCTAGAGAAAATAACATAAACGTACACAAGCCCCAATTTTTTGGCATTGTGTTAAAGTGACGTCAATGTCGACAATTGGAATAAGGGTGCATAACTTCAATACGTTGTTACAGCGTATTTCGTTCCATTTTATTAATGGGGTAGTTGCATTACATATTACTTTTACATTTAAGTGTCATTTATTGTATTGTCTTAAAGTCGATTGAAGTTGATTGGAAAAGGATCTTACGCACATCCGCGCTTCATCAATACAATACCAAACAATTGGGGCCTGTCTAACTGTTGTCGAAGACAACGGACGCTATTGATATCCTCATGATATTTTTTAGACCTGAGCTGCCCAAAGTACTCGTAGCACCAGAGTGCCGAACATCAATCAGCTTCTTCTACAAATAAATACACATACGCGAATACTTTTCTCTCGTGTTTCTCTCGATGGGCAGCTCTGTTCTAGACCTTAGGGTGACACAAATATACTGTTAATAGGACAAAAACATTCTCGAGAGTGAATAGACCAGCCCCAATTTTTGGGTATTTTATTTATGTGACTCACTGGCGTCTGGAGGTTGACAACTGGAATAAGAGTGAATACTTACAGCCTTATGTATAAGAAAAAACTGGCATAAAGTTAGCATAAGTGACGAAATTAAACTAGGTGCTAATAACGAGTTCCTCCATGCAATTTGTCATTAAAAATCGGCGCATAATGTAGTTTTAACCCAGCACCAAGTCGTACCATAGTTTTAGTGTGAACATTTTTGGAAAAAATACTTAAAATCATGTTAAATTTTGCCACTTATGCTAACTTCATGTCAGCTTGTTGTTATACATAAGGCTGTTAATTAAAAAAAAAATATTTGCGACCTTGTTCTGAAAATCATTTTGTTTTGAAATTCAAAAAAAATTCAGAAAGAAACATTTACTAGAAATCCCACTTATTTCAGCTTTTTATTTGGTTTTAATGTTTCATATAGTTGAGATATTTTATCCGAACTTAATTTCGATTACACTGAAGTATTCGTTAAAAAGAACACTGTTTTTAAAATGGTTTATATGGCCATTTATTTAAATTTTTGTAACAAATTTAAACAAAATTATAAAAGTCCATTTCTCATTCATTCATTCTCAGCAAAAAAGGAAAATTATTTTTAACTTGAGAAAATCATTTGCTTTCTCATCTTACTTTTAAACTTTAAAATTTAAAGTTTATTCTCAAATGTTTCTTGTCGCCGAGCTCTGATTGACTGTTGTGATCTCGCAGGTGTGAAAGCACAAAGATCTTCTGTAAAACGTTGCACAATAAACTTATTCACTACAAAATTAGCTTAACGGTTAAATTTAAGAAAAAAAATTCTACGCATATCTTCTAATTGACAAAAAAAAACTTTTTCAATTTAAACATAAAATTTAAACTGATTCACTTTAAATTTTCATTAATTCTATTATTTTGTTTTAAAAATACATAAATGGCTCTTCAAAATATTAATTCGCAAACCTGGCTCCCGCAGTTGGTATAGCTGGCCACCGTCGAACAGCAATGAGTAGGTAAAAAGTGAGTAGACTTGAATCATCACTTATAATTTCTTGTACTTATGCGCACTCATACTTATTGCAATGTTGTCTATGAATCATACTTAGCAACATTTATGACGCTGTTGATTTCGACTCTCCTTAACCGAATGCCTATGGACGATGCAATATAAGTATGATTCACAATGCTAACTTCGCATGCGAACATAAAAGTTCTCATTATGATGTTGTGTTTTTATGTTACTTTTTTTTTGTTTTTTAGCACGAATTGAAACAACGATATTTATTACTATTGTACACTACTTGCATATTGTTTAATAACTAAACTTTTAAATGAGTAGTATAAGTATTTTCCTGAAATTATAAATCAAATTGAGGTGATTTATGATTGTAAGTGTGGTATGACTATGATTTTGATGTCGCATTCATATTTATTTCAACCTATGTAAATCAATATCATCGTGAGTATGCGTAAATCAGAGTAATTGAGCTTAAATGATGTCTACTCACTTATACTTAAAATTTCATGAATAACGAAAAAACGATTCATTGCCTATCACTGCTAGCCGCCCATCCTTGTAATACATATAACGCTCATTTACTCAAAGAATGTCACAATTGAAAAAAATCAGTTTGCCAGCAAACGCGTTTGAAGTTTTCAATTTACACACAAATTCATGGAAAAATAAAATTTTATTTTGCTTTTATGAGTTGAGTGAAAACAAGAAATTTTTATGAAATTCTTACACAATATGAATAACAATATTAGGATTAATTCTAAATCACTCCAAAATTTAATTTTTTGAGTTATGACGTTCTTTGAGTAAATGCGCGATATGTAGACTAATTTTTTTCTTCATCAAAATCACGCAGTACGTATGAGCATTTTGTAATTAAGTATACGTTCAGGTAAGCAAAGCCAATGAACTCTACGATCCGAATTTACTCGTCTTGTATTTTTTTCGGCATTTTAATTAATTCATAAGATTTATATTTCGCAATTTTAGTGCTTCTAATTTGTTTGACCCATAAAAAAAATTTATTTTTTTATTAATTCATTTTTAAGATTTCTATTTCGCAATTTTACTGCTTCGAATTTGTATGGGTCAATAATAAAGAAATCTTTTGCGTAATACGTATTGGTTATTTCGTTTACACCACGGCACATACAAGCCACTCTGCGGCTTTTACAAATAAATTCTTCGTTAAAGACGTGTAAAGAAAAAAAAAATCAGCTGATGAGTAATCTGGAACCTGTTTGACATGCTTTGATTTGCACTGTAATGCATTTTTAATCGAGGAATAAGTTCTTAGTCCAACTCAAGCTTAGTATTTTTTAATTCTTTTTACGGATTAAAATATTATATTAAAAATGGATTTTCTAAGTTTCCAAAATTTCTTGCTTATTCGTATTCATCTTGAATCACAGTCAAATAAGATTATGATATATTTTATTATTTACGTCCCTTTTCACAATGTATAGTTAAAAGTTAACGTGAACTTTAACTACAAGTCTTCATACAAAACTTGCCGCTAAAGACTCTGTTAGCTTTTAATTGTACATTGTGAAATGGGCCGTTAGTGAAATAAGCGAAGTATATTTTAAGAATAGAGGTTCAATGAGAGTTTTCTTTTTTGAGCTTTAGAAGATTAAATAAAATTGAGCAGACAGAATACCAGGAATAATTGTGCAAGTGATTGAATAAAAGTTATTTTATTTATTTTTTGGTTCAATAAATACGAGTATAACAAATTGTTACATTTTGGAAGCACTTCTTATTTAACTATTTAGCTGTTGTTGTGAGTACTTTAGCATCCGTTAAATTCCCTTTTCGTACAATATTCATTATTATAAAATATCTTTAATACTGCTCGCCTGTAAGTTGTTTTGATAATAATTCCAAGCTGTATTGTATTTATTTATGAAAATATTATTTTTTTTAACATAAGACAATAATCTGATAAAGATTACACGTGTTCGATTGACTCCCAAGCAAGTGCAAAATTGTATTTATTTCTCGCACATACAGTGAGTGACTTTAATTTTAATCAACTAGCCGGAGATTTTTTACGCCATAATCAGGGTGAACAGATGGCGCAGCAGGACGTACCAGGGCGTTTGTCAGGTTTCACTATATTTGGCCGCTTGATGCTTAAGACCTTTGCGCTAATTAAGCTCTAAGTATGTACTTTCAGTCCTTTTTTTTTTTTTTTTTATTACATGATATTTTATTTATTGTATCTTCATATATGAACTAACAATAAGTATTCAAATCTTAAATCTAAAAAATATAATTAGGCCCGACCAATGTCGGACATAAGCTTAGTATTAGTTATATATAATACATATGTAAGTAGTGATAATCAAAAGGAAAAAAATAAAAGAATTTTCAGGAAGTCCCATCTGGAGTGCTGTGAATAAGAGCCATTGTATCCCTCTTTTTTAGGCGGATGTGTCCAGTAAAGTTCAAAATATTACGGGCAAGCGGATTAGGATGTGACTCGAGTTTTGTTAAATATTTGCCTGCGTATTTTGCAATTTCTTCAGTCACTAGTGGCATATTCAAATCACGATGTATATTTGAATTTTTGATGTACCATGGAGCCGATGTTATCATGCGTAAAATTTTATTTTGCCTGCGTTGAATTTTCTCTACATTTGAAGCTGAAGCAGTGCCCCATAGTTGAATTCCGTAGCACCATATTGGCTTTAAAAGCGACTTGTATATTAAAAGTTTACAGTCTAGGCTAAGTGTTGAATTTCGACCAATCAGCCAATGTACCTGAGTTAGTTTAAGTTTCATTTGAGTTAACTTAGAGTCAATGTGGTGTTTCCATGTAAGTCTTCGATCAAGGTGTATACCAAGATATTTCACATGTGAATGTTGAGAAAAAACTTGATTGTTAATCCGAATGGGGGAACAAGTATCTCTTCGTAAAGTAAATGTTACTTGAACACACTTTTGTTCATTTACCTTGATTCTCCATAAGTTTAACCAAAGCTCCATCTGGCTAATGTGCTCCTGGAGTTTTCGGGATGCCTCATCAGGGTTTTCATGCATACTAAGGCAGGCTGTATCGTCGGCAAATGTGGAAGTATGGATACTACTGCTCACAGGCATATCACAAGTATAAATTAAATATAAAACTGGTCCCAGTATACTCCCCTGTGGCACACCAGATGAAATTGTTTCAGGCCTACTTGTAAAGTCTCCTTCGGCAACAGTGAACTTACGGGAAATAATGTAACTTTCCAAAAGATTTAAAATGTTTATTGGTAAATAAGTCTTCAATTTTAATATTAGGCCACTTTCAGTCCTGACAATTTTTTTTTATGTTAACAGCTATAATGTCTTCTTTAGCATACAAGGGCAGTGTGTGTTATGGCATATTCACTTTTAATACAATTGAACTGTAGTTATTGGAAAAACATTTGACTGAATTAATTGATCTGCAGCTTAACTGAATAGAAGTGATTCGATTTAAAATTACTTCACTTGAATAGGGTTAAGTTTAAATGTATGAACACAAATGCTGCTAAATATGTTGTCATTAATCGCATTGAATCTTATTATGAATGCATTTTCAATAAACTATTTTGTTGGAATGGCAAATCCGCTTAAATGTTCAAACTGAATTTATCTATCATTGATGTCCTTATATTGACTCTTATAAACATCATCATTCTGCTCGTTGTTTCTGTGTTGCCAAATTCTATCTCTAACAATTGTATCATTTTTAAAATCATTATGATCCGCCATTAAATTCTGTTTGAAATATAATATAATTTAATTTTTAATAGTCTATTAACCTTTTCTACAAAATACTCAAATAATTTAAACCGAAAAAACATTTGACCATGAATATTTTTTGTTGTCACAAAAATTCTTTCACACCGACATTTTCTGCAGCTTTTTAAATCTATTAGTTGAATGGAAAAAAATTTCCATCACCAGCTATTCCTAATTCCTTAAATTATTTTAAAATTCCATTGCACGAAAAATATTTGTGAAAATAAATAGTTTTTTTTTATCGATTACTTTAATATTCAATATATTAAATGTCACGATTTTATTTTGGTACAAGAGTCTTTTATAAAGTAATTATTTATTTGCCAAGGAAATGGATTAGATTTCACTTAATTAAAATTATGTATTAAAAATACATTTATTCATACTCATACATTCTATTTACTTTCTGCTGCTTGCTCCTTAATGAAAAGTGACATTCCAAATGTGTAAAACAAAAAAAAAAAAAAGATGAGACAACAATAATTGTGATTTATATGTTTATTCGATGAAATACTTGCTTGTATAACACTGATATCCATTTTTATTGAACATAATACAGTAAAGGGCAAAGGGTTTTCTTTTGTAATGAATATATACAAGAGAATAACTGTATTCCCTTGCTCCACTGAGAAGTAAAAAAGGACGAAGAAAGGAAGTATGCAAGAGATGAGCAATGTTTCCACACCATAATAAACTATTTAATTTTTTATTTGGATTTTTTTTGACATTTCTATACCTGTCAAGCAACATCTACCTGAAATATAGTTCTGTCTTACAAACATTTGATGCTATTTAATTTTCACTTTACATAAACTAATGCTCCCACATTATATTGTTTTATGCATTCAGCTTTTGCCGAAAAAAAAATCGTAAAATCGTGACAAGATCAAAAGGTATAGGGTACACTTTACTTTTTGCCTACAAACATCCAATAGATTACTGATTGCCTAAAAGTATTCCAAATTTAATGGGTTATGATTGGCGGTTGGTTATTGGTTTGCTGCTGAAATACTGTATTTTCAATATACTGTGCGGCAAACCAATAACCAACCGACTATATATGCAAAATTCTATAGATTACTTTTTGTCTAAAATTATTTAAAACTTAATTGACAATTTTACAAAATTTTGTAACAAAATTAGAAAACTTGTACCTTTTCTTTGGGTTTTTTAAAAATCATATTCTTACAAAATAAATATGTGAATGTAAGTATTGCAGAATATGTAAAAATATTTAAATTTTTGTAACAAAAATGAAAAAATTTAATAATAATCAGAAATAATTTCTTAATCAGGCTTGAGTTCAGTAATTTCAATTCTTATTGAATGAAATATTTTTATTAATTAATGTGAGTATCTAAAGAAGAGAAGCAAAATTAAACTAGACTTTATTAGCTGGGGGAAATACCGATATTTTTCTGTGCAGCCACGCACTTCATCAGCACCCATGTCTATCTACTGATGTAGAGATTATTATTAACATCAGCTATTTAACTTAAATTTCTATGAAATGGAATATGAGAATTGATTGTGTATACAATTATTGATTTACCTTTGGCAAACACATTTGTAAGTATCACTATTAATTTTCTGTTTTTCCATTTTCTATTTAGGTTAGCACGAAATTATATCACTCTACCTAAGTATGTTTAACTATTCGTACTTATCTTTTACGATCATCACATTAATTATTTTTACTTATTCGATGCACCATCGGTACATACATATAAGTATTATTGTAGTGGCTTTATATTAATTTGTTTTTGCTTTCTACAGTTGACTTCGCTTTTCAGCATTCTGAAGCAGTGATAGCCAAGTGAACAGTGATCGCTAAGTGAACATATTTTTGTCACGTGCCCATGATGAATTAAATGAGACATTTTTAGATTTAATTGAACTGTAGTGAATTTTAATCAGAAATAATTTCTTAGTCAGGCTTGAGTTCAGTAATTTCAATTCTTATTGAATGAAATATTTTTTTTTTTTTTTAGAGATAGACATGGGTGCTGATGAAGTGCGTGGCTGCACAGAAAAATATCGGTATTTCCCCCCAGCTATAAAGTCTAGTTTAATTTTTCTTCTCTTCTTTAGATACTCACATTAATTAATAAAAATATTTCATTCAATAAGAATTGAAATTACTGAACTCAAGCCTGATTAAGAAATTATTTCTGATTAAAATTCACTACAGTTCAATTAAATCTAAAAATGTCTCAAAATTTAATAATTTGTGATCTCAGTTGACAATTCGTTTCACCATTTTCTAACTATTTTGATGACTAATTGAACTCTCCATATATCGCTTATTTCTTGAGTATGGTTCGGAATAGTCTGAAAAGTGTATATTTGGTCGAAGTTACAGGAACCTTATCACTGTACATGGAGTTAAATAAGGTCGGAACTCTATATTTGTATGACCAATACATCTTGATCACCGGGTGAACAAGCCACCCCACTATGATCGCGCATCCGTAGAACCGTTTAATGCCCGAAGCTATATAGCTCCCTTCCTGACCACCCTATTTATTATACACATTTAAGTATACTTAGTAACGTCTTCATAATGGGTTTTTAGAAAATATTTATTTAGATATTCTAGAAGAGTTTTGTTAATGATTTTTTGTCGATAACCCGCTGATGTCGGAAGCTCAATACTCGGGAATGAAACACTCTGTTATATCTGAGGAGTTGAATTTTTCAGTCGGTCTATCTGGTTTGATATTCACACGAAAAAGTAATATGAATGATTTTGTAATATTAATTAAAATATTCGTAATATCAATTTAAAAATTAATTAAATTTTCACCTATAAACAATTTGATAATATTAATTAAGTTTTTCCACTCAAATTAATAAATACAATTAAAAATTTAATTGATTCAATTAAATTCTTAATTGGTGAATACTTTTTTCTGTGTTGGTAGACTCACACATCGTCAGCCCATTATTGGTTTGACACACCGAACATTTAAAAAAAATGAGTTAGGTATGGGGTGTATACATATATTTTGAGTATCCCCTTTCTGAATCCAAAGCAGGTTTTGCGAAATTAATTATGGTTTCCGAGATATTTAGCATTAATTTTGCTCCATATCAACTATTTTAAGGTTTAATAAATATTGTTTTGTCTGGGCTGACGACATGTGAATATTTTCAATGCTTCCATTACTTTCTTCTTGTGCATTTTCATTTAAAGGGATCCCAGGTTCGTCAGCAGCATTATCTTCGTCGATGAAGTCAACATCAGATAACACAAATGTGAGCCTGATCAACACAATTGTGCTATCTGAATCTCCTTGAACGCTGGCTACTTGTTATTTTGCACAATATCACCAGTAAGGCACTGAATTGTTGCAAAATCTCATTTTGCAGTTACCACCAGTAATTTTGAGAGCTTATATCAAAACTATTTGACAAAAACATTCACCTTGTGGACGCATGTCTACACTCCTTGAAGCTGTATTTTTTATTTTATCCATTTTTGGTTTTGTTTGTCATATTTTTTGCGAAAAAAACACACAATCACAATCACTGCTTGCCGGTTAATAGACAAAAAATAATTTTTTAATGTAGTTTGAGGTCAATCAAGGCAGTTCGCACAAGTGCTCAAGCTAAGTCTGAAAGGGATATAAAGCAGACACCACACACAGTGGATGATGTTGTGATCTTCGAGAACAGCTAGTTGTTCCGTTCTACTAAGTGTTTCTCAGAATATTTACAATTAATTATCACATGTAATTTGGCTTACAAAGCGATACTAACTTTAATCTAATCAAATCATAAATATTTTATTTTATATTTTCACTATTTGCTAAATCTGAAGTCGTCATTACTGTTTAATGGTTGTCAAAGTATCGATGTTAAAATGAATGATGTTATATAATTTTGTTGGCCCAAAGGCTGCACGTATTGCCCATTTGAATTAACAAGTTAACTAATATTTATTTATATTCAATATCAAACTCAGGCAAACAAATTTATGATATTTAATTAACATATTTTTGAGAGCAAAACTATGGCTGAGGGCAATCACACACAGTCTGTGAACCACTCACATAATTTGTAATATACGAGGGCGGTTCGGAAACTTCTTAGCCTAGCACAAAAAGCGCGGCATAAACAGAAAAAAGTTAAGTGTTTTGGAAACTTCCATCTCTGCTATGAACACATGTTAAATTTTGTTTCGGTCTGGCAACTCCTTCATATAGAAACAGGTGTTCACAAAAGACGCATCCGCGACTTTTTAACAATGGAAAAATTAGAAATGCGTGGTGTCAATAAATATTTACATAAAAAAGGTTTATCGGGACAAGAAATTCATAATGATATGGTGAATGTGTTAGGTGAAAGTGCTCCTTCATATTCAACAGTAAAAAATTGGGTTGCTGAATTTAAACGTGGTCGTACAAGCATTGAAGATGAACCACGTAGTGGACGTCCAAAAACAGCAACAACAACAGAAATTGTAGCCAAAGTGCATGATATGGTATTAAATGATCGACGAATAAAAGTGCGTGAAATAGCTAATATCATGGGCATCTCAAATGATCGAGTCCATTTAATTTTGCATGAAGAACTACTGATGAAAAGGCTTTCTGCAAGATGGGTGCCGCATTTGTTAACAGTCGACCAAAAACGCATAAGAATGAAAATTTCTCAAGCTTGTTTGGATCGTTTTAAGCGAAATAAAATGGATTTTAAGCGTCGTTTCATAACTGTTGATGAGACATGGATCCACCACTATACTCCAGAGACAAAAGAACAATCCAAACAATGGACTGAAGCTGGAGAAAGTGCCCCAAAGAAGGCAAAAACAATTCAATCGGCTGGTAAGGTTATGGCAACTGTTTTTTGGGACTTCAAAGGTATTTTATTGATTGACTATATGCAAAAGGGTAGAACAATAAATTCAGAGTACTATTGCAACCTTTTGGATCAATTAAATGTACAAATTCGAGAAAAACGTCCTGGCTTACAACACAAAAAAATAATTTTTCGTCAAGACAACGCACCAGCACACAAGAGTGTTTTAACGAATTAAAGTACGAGTTGCTTGACCACCCACCTTATTCTCCTGATTTGGCTCCCAGCGACTTTTACCTGTTCCCAAATCTAAAAAAAAATCCTTGCTGGCAAGCGTTTTACCTCAAATGAAGATGCAATTACAGTTGTAAACCACTATTTTGAAGACCTTGAGGAAAACTATTTTAATCAAGGGATAGAATTGCTAGAAAAGCGTTGGACTAAGTGTATTGAAGTTTCAGGAGATTATATTGAAAAATAAAAATATTTTTGAAAAACTAACTATTCTCCTTCATTGACAGGCTAAGAAGTTTCCGAACCGCCCTCGTATGTCATTGAAAATAATTCTGAGTTAGTCCAGCACTTCAATGTAATTTTTTAAGCCTTTCTTTAAAGAACTTTGTGCAAAGTTTTTTTTTTATAAAATATTTTGCGAATCCTTTTTAGTACTTTCGCAAGCCACTCTGTAGGGGCGGTTATGTGAAAAATTTCACAAGAATAAAAACCAAATTAACAATTAAATTAATTCTGTTATAGCTGTTTGCTAAGGAATTTCTTAATTAAAATTTGCCTAAAAAAAAAGAGAAACGAAATTCTTTCTAATGGCCGCACAAAATAAACTTTTTGGATTGAATGCATTTGTGCACACTCATTTAGTGAAAAGCAAAACCCTTAACGATTAAAAACGTACAGCAGTAAAACATATCCTTAGTGGCATTGACTAAATGTTGCAAAATAATTTAAAAATGTAAATGGCAAAACAATAGGATCGTAGAAAACCACACTGACGGAACGCATTTTCATTAAAATAAAAAGAAAACGAAAAAAAAAAACAAATTGAATCAAAATAAACCAAGCAACAAAAGGGAAACTCACGCAGATACACACACAGACACACACACACACACACACACACATACATGTTTATGCACAAATGAAAAGATTTAATAATGAAATAAATGTTTGTATTGGCAAAAAGGCAGAAGTAAAAATTGTAAAAATTTTTGCAGCATTTGCAATTAAAACATTTTTTACACGATTTACAACCAAAACCACGAATTAAAGTAAAACGTTACGTTTATTTTATTTTTATTTTTTGGCAGGAGAAGGACTTCCATTCATTCGGATTAAATTGAATTATTATACATTCAACAATTTTGCAAAGTTGCATTAAAGTCTATTAATTGTTTCGGTGCTTATTGTTTGTTTAAGCGAGCTTTTTCTACAAGAGTACACCGAAAGAATTTTGCTTCATAAGTCCAATGAAACAATTTCATTAAATTTTTTTTTCACAAATCTAATGATAACTTCACAAATCCAATGAAAATTTCATGAATATTGTGAAAGAATTTCATTGGAATTGCTTCGTTGATTTTCTGGTTTCGTACGAATATTTTATTAGACTTATGACAACAATATTTTCTAGTTATTAAGAAACCCCTTTATATTTAAGTTATTGCATTCTTTTAATGAAACTATTTTATTGTTTCGATGAAGTTATAGCACTGCATTAATTATACTGTTAAATAAATTTGATGAAGTTTTCAATAAAATTATTTTGACGAAATTGGTTTCATTAATCCAACGAAGCGTGACGTTGGTTAAATTTTAATGAATGATTAACAGGTACAAGGACTTCATGCATTTCAAAAAGGTGTTTTAGGCACCTAAAATATGACATAAAAAACGCAAAATATGCACTTAAAACAACAAAATATGCACATATTTTAAAAAATTTTATTCTAAAAAAAAATTTTCAATTTACGTAAAGGGTGTTTTTTATTGAGGTATAGAACTTTAAGTTGGCATCACTTTTTTAACTGGCGGCCATTTTGTCAGCTGTCAAGTGATTAATATTTAGTTTGGTTTGCCATTTCATCATAAACAGGTTGACAAAAGAACAACGCTTGCAAATCGTGCAAGTTTATGTCGAAAATAATGGTTCAGTTCGCGAAGTTTACCGCAAGCTCCGTCCATTTTATGGTCGACATAATCGTCCATCAGAGCAATTAATTCGGTTAACCATGGATCGTTTTCGCACTACGTTTACTCTATGTGATAATACGCATCCGCAGAGACGTCGAACAGTGCGCACCGAAGAAACAATTGCCGCTGTAGAGCAAAGTGTTGAAGAGGACCCGAATGAATAAAGATATAAAAATATTTTTTTTTTCAAAAGGTGCATGAACAAGCCTTTTACATTAAATTTTTACACAATATTAAACATTATATAACGATTGTTTCACTATTTTCGGCTTTAGTAGCGGGCAATGTTCTCTTGAAATCAGCAAAATTACAATTTCCATTAAAATTGGTAGGTTCGTGTGCTTGTACAATCGTTCTACAATTCTACAACAATTCAAGCGAATTTTGTCAACAATATTTTTTGAAATATGAACTTCTGAGAAACTATGACACAAAATTATGCATTTATGAGCAAATTATGCAAAAATATGCATTTTAAGCAAAATATGCAAAAATATGCACTATACGCCATTTTTAGGCAAATTCAATGTTTCGTAAAGATATTTCGTTATTGCTATTATCAGGGTTAAGGGAAAAAACATGCATTTGCATGAAAACCCCGTCCCTGATGATTAATGTCGAAATTCATAGAATTTATGCCGAAAATTCTTTCAGTGTACATTGAACGTGTAAATGCATTAAATATCTAGAGTTCAAAAAACCATATGCAGTTCCTTAATCGCCAATCACTAATGTTTGATTTATATATGTATGTGACGCGCAAAATAGAAAGGGACCTAAGTGTAAAAACCGGTTTTGTTCAGGAGAGCCATTTTAAAGATTTAAATACGTGTATCTTTGGTGTACCATCACTGATCGTGTGGTATTGGTCTCATTTGAAGGCGACACATCTCATGACGTCAGGAACGTGTTGGTCAACGCGCGTAGGTCGTCCCTACCTCTTGTTTTGTGTAGTTGGTTTTTCCTGTTTTCTACCTAGCGATATCAACTTTGCTCGCGTTTTTTCGAATCCAGGTTTATTTTCTGAAATTATTAATTGTGAATTATAATAAATACTCATTTATAATTCTTTTAAATCGTGAATATCACTCTGTTAATACGAAAATATTTTCACATAACCATAGGATTGTCGACTTCAATTTCATAAAACGCACATATCTCTGGGAGGGAAAACTTTTGGGGCATGGGATCGGTCTTATTCGATGCTCAGATGTTGACCACATCAAAAAAAAAAAGTGAAAATTTATTTTTTTTTACCCTTAGGTCCCTTTCTCTATGCGCTGTCACATATGTACATATGTATATTTCTGTGGCAAAAAGGAAAAAGTGCTTAAGTCGAGATAAGCTGATTTTGAGTTAATTGTACCTTCGTAATTTGCATACTCGAAAGTACCCCTGGTCAAATTCTCAATTAGTTTGTGTGGTTTTTCAGCAAGTTATAGCACTATGACTAGCGACTTATCTTTTTTAGACTTCTAATCTCATTTGAAATAACAGCTTCAGTTAGGTTATACTTTGATATATTTCCACTTGAATGTATTACTTATAGTGCGTAGAACGATTTTTGCTAAAAAAAAACATAAAGGTTAACAGAGAATTGCAAAATTGAACTTTAAAAGAAATAAATTTATGAAAATCGGCTTCAACGTTTAAAAATGCTCTCCTGCAAAAAAGGGGAAATATGACTTAAGGACTATTTCCTTATTGCCATAGATTTTATGAAGCTAACAGCTAGTTGTTCCGTTCAACTATGTGTTAGTCAGAATACTTACAACCATCCTTGGTGTTATTTGCTCATTAATAGTTATCACATGTACATAATTTGGCTTACAAAGCCTGTTCAAATCATAAATATAAATTTTTAGTTTATTTATGTTCAACAATTGTTAACTTGAGATATTTTTTTCTGTATTATTTGCTGTTTCCCATGCGGTCTCCTTCTTTTATTACTTTTAAAAAATCAAAAAGCATACAAAAGCGAATAAAGAAGAAAGATTTTTATGGTCAGTTTGAAACTTTTTCAATGTTTTATTTTTGCCCGGCACCGAATGTATTTTATTATTGAATGCTGTAAATAGTTGCAACTACAGCATGTTTGATTTGAATTTTAATCGAAAATATATTTTACACAGCTTACATTCCTACGCACAGCTCTTTATCATACCGCTGAATAAAGCAAATGAATTTTATATTTAAATAAAAAAAAGGGAAAATTCTAAAAAAATCCTTTTTTTTAACGATAAAACATAAAAGTTTAATAAATTTTGCAAATTGTGTGTTGTGTTAAATTTTTTTTGTCTATTTGAAATATGATAATGTGAGATTAAAGACTTGTGCACTAATTAACCCCAATATGTATTTATTTATTCAGTTTATAGTATATATTAAATATTTGTTGAACTTAATACAAGCTTATTAAAAAAAATAAACGTTTATTTATATTTTTGTGTTCGTCTCGTTGCATTTCTAAAACAAATATTTTCAAAAGTAAATTATTCCCCTTAATTAAAGTGTGTCTAGTAGCTGGCCCGTAGAAACAGCAATTGGGTCAATGTCTTCTTATTAAATGTAAAAAAAAGAAAACAAACAAATAAATGAAAAAATTTTAAATGAAGTCAACAGGAATTTATATTGAGTCGTTTGTTTGTGAAATTTAATAAGTTGTACAAGTTTTCGTTATTCACATTGCACAGTAGTGCAAAATACGTGAAAAAATTGATAATAAGTAAACAAATTGCAACACATATTGTGAACTCTATAGCTGAACCAGGAATGGAGCCACAGTGTGTGAAAAACTCAAAAATTTATGATTTTGGACAAAAAAAACCAAACTTTCTTAGTTAATTTTTCTTATTTTTCGATGTTTTTTTTTTGATGAATGTATGTAATGAGCTCTAGGTCACTTTTTTACAACTTTATAAATAACTTAATTTCCTAGTTTTATTGTTATTGTTCGAACTTCATTTTGTTTCTATATTTATGATTTGATAAGGCTAAAGTTCGTATTGCTTTGTAAGCCAAATTACATGTGGTAACTATTAATGAACAAATAACACCAAAGTTAATTGTAAATATTCTGACAAACACTTAGTAGAACGGAACAACTAGGTGTTTTCGAAGGTCACTACACCTGCATCATCAGCGTTCCTTGTGTGTGGTCCACTGTGTGTGGTGTCAGTTGATATAGATTATTTTGATTATATTCATCGTATTACAATTTGCTGAAAGCTTTTTTTTTATAATGAAAGCTCAATTTTACCATTTCTAAATTTACAACATTCTTGCCATTGTCGTTTGCTTGTAAATTTGCTTATTTTGCGCTAACCACATCTTTAAAGGATGGCCTTTCACGACGCCGCACATAATGGCCAAAGGCGGTGATTTCACGGATTAAAAAAAAACAAGTACCATGAAAAGTGAAAGTACTTGCTTGAAGAGCATAGAATTCTACATCTCTAGGAGAAAAATAAATTTTAAATAGGTAACAGGGAAAACTGCAAAAATAAGTACAAGAAAGCTAAAAACTTTACGTAATTGAATGTTATTTAATTCAAGTAATTTTGAAAAAGTAATAAATCTAACCATGCAACCATCAAGTTCAGATTCTCCTTTGAAATGTTTTCTTAAATTTGTATCACAAATTATTAGTGGAAGTGCTTTTGTTTGTAATGTTTATATTGGAAATGCATTAAAACAAATGCATTTTTCAGTTTAAGTGTATATAAAGTTATAAATTGGTCCCAATTGGACAGATATTTTAATTTTGTTTTAAAGGTTGGACGAATAAGCGTTATTTTGTAAAAATTTATGCTGCGCATCAGTGCATCTCAGAAGTTATGCACGAACTAGCAATATCCTCCCACTATGAGTTTACCATCATTAATAGGGGCTTAAAGACACGGATAACCTTTATTACGATAATCATGTTGCTATATTGAATTTAACGAAAATTTATCGACTTCGCTATTCAGTAACATATTTTAACGATATTCAACGTCGGTTCAAGTAAAAAATAAGATTACAAGCTCAAACTCATTTGAGCTCCTTCCTTTGGCTCCTTTTTTGAGGTTTCGTTAATATTTGCTTATTTTAAGAATTGAACTCCTGCATCCCATCCTGGATCTGGGGCTGCCAGTACGTCTCCAGGAAGACAGTTGACAGTGGAGATCTATGTATTTGCCACCGTTTGTGAGGGTTATACTGCCCATGATCGGTCGTCAGAGCCTCGTTAGCTAATAACAGGGTACGCTACATTTAGGGGAAGTTGACAGTTCCGCAGGAGAGGCTGTGGGAGCTTATCACTACACCATTCGTACCCAAAATTCATTTAGTTTTTCTTTATTATTCTTTGTGCTTTTTGCTTATTTTGACATTTTCTATAAAAATATACCACATGATATTGAATCAAATGGTGATTAAAATATACCTGGAGAATATCGCAAAAAAAAAAAAAATACGGAATCACATTATCGTTACCCAACGAATAAATATGTGGATAAATATTACGATTTTTGGTTTGCTAAAAGTTACAGAATCCAGGTACTGGTAATACTTTTAATGTTGTTGTTTTTGTCATTATCTTATGTACTTTCACTAGAGATGTACAATTGTCAGGATTTGTTACCCGTGAGACACGTATTTATTAGTCACGTGTTGGTCCCATATGAGTCTCGCGTGATGGTGGTTCTATCGTTGTCGTTAAAAAAATAATGTTTGTTACTTCAGATAACTTTCTTAGGCTTGTTTAAAAAATCTATTTTTGTATAATTCGTATCCGAAGTCAGTCAAAGGCGGGCAGTGTTCGTGAATAAAAAATATCATAAATTTTTGCTTCGTTTGTTGGTTAAGCACCGTTTAGGTGCATTTGTTAATGCTTCGTTATTTCTTATATAAAAAAAATCATGATTATTAGTTAATTAATAATTACTTTGTATGAGGGTACCTGTTTCCCCCTCCTGTAAAACCAAGATTTGGCGGAACATGCAGTTTGTTTTAAAGTTTAACCACATCAAATTTAGTGTGCCTTACTGTTGTTCTTTCCCATGTAAAATTTAGTGACCCTCACTATTAGAGATATGAATTGATCTGCGAAAAAATGGCATTTGACCCCACTATGCGTCGGAAGACAACATCATATAGTATATATAGGTAAAAAACATTAAAATTTTGATTTCGAAATAAAATGTCGCTTTAACTAAAAAACTTACAAAAAAAATTATTTGAACAAGTTATTCTTGTCTAAAATTTTTAAAACTTCTAAATTAAAAAAAAACCGTTTAGTATTTCAGAAAGTTACAAGATACACAAAGTTTTTTTTACACCCAAGAGTTAGCTAACTTTCACCCACCGTAAATTCGTCACTAAAATTTCGACTACTGCCTTACAATCCTTTAAATTTTCAAGCAAATCTATTCATTACCTTAGAAGTTCCAATTTTTATATTGTTACACATCATTGTACGTTGGTTAAACCGGCATTTGATGTTTATTTTTTTTTTTAATTTTGAGGGCGTTCTACCAAATGCACAATACTGCATTCGAGTGCACCGAAATCTGCTTGTAATAATAGCTTTTGGAAATGTTTTTATGACTTTTTGCGTGTACAGTACAGGTACAGGGTACCTAGAATCAAACTGTGCTTCCAGTCCCATAATTACAATGGCTTGTAAATACATACACAGAAAAATTATGCCAGAAAAATTTCAAACAAATGTTTGTTTGAAAGTATTTACTGTTCCAGTGAATGGGTTTTTCCAATTTAATTGGTCGTTTGTCGGCTACTACTCGGCATTTACATGTATACAACACGATCAACCAACAACACGTTGTACTCGTATCTATCAACAAACAAGATAAACACCAATCAATCGTTTGGTTTGTTGGGTTAATTTCTCTGCTTATATTTATGGCAAAAGTTCAATTTTAGTTTGTTGCCCTCTATTTACTTAAACGTAGAGTGTAATATATGCATGTCTATAAAAAATTGTTCATTGTACCTTTTTATATGTTTTCTTTTATTTTTATTGCTGGTTTTATTTATTGAATTTAGAAGGAAAGTCAAATTAAATTCTCTGAGTTTGCAAAAGAGATAAATTTTTCACAAAATAATCTGACCGAATAAAAATATTAAACAAGAAAACTTTATGTGTGACCCCATTTCCATTTGACTTTGTGTCTAGTAAAAAATGAGTTATAAAATACGAACCTACAAAAAAAGTATAATGAAAAACTTAAAGATACACTCTTAAGTTCTAAGCATAAACAAATACACACAACCACACATCGGCCAAAACACACTAACACGCATCCACAAAGACACAATGTGTCGAAAAAGACGCAAAACAGGAAACAGAAGTGTCATAAGAAGTGGGGGCAAACAAATAGAAAATGAAATGTTGCCACAACAAAACATAAAACCCAAATACAATTAAAAGGAATTTTAATGAAAATACCTTCAAGTTGATAAAACGCAAATTATTTCTATAGAAATTTTATTTTATAAAAAGGAATAACATGAAAAAGCTGTTATTTGAAATGAAGATTTTAGTTTAAACTTTTCATCAACAACTTTCCAAAAAATTCAAACATGTATCATTTCCAATGATTTTAACATTTTAGAAGGAAGTGGTACATTTCCAATGATGTGACTTGGTTTTTCAGTGGAAGTCAAACATTAACTGATTTTATCTGAGTAAAACATTTGCTAAGGATTCAATTATATTATTAAGCCAGCTTTATTTCAAAAACCCAGCTCTGACATTTTATGGTTTTATATTTATATTAGCATTTTCCTGCGACTTCGTCTGCATGTAGTAAGACACTGAGTAGATTTTAAACTGTATTTAAAGCAGGTACGTGCAAGCCGTAGAACAATGTGCAAACTTTTACAAAAGAGCTTTTGTGCTTTCACACCGACGAGAGCACAACAGCCAATCAGATATAGGCGACAAATTAATGCTTGCTCTTACTTTGCAAAGAAACAAGAATAATTTTAAGAGCTTTGAAAGCTGTTTAACTCAAATGCAAATGTCGGAGTATGTGTGTTTGGATGTAGCTGGTTTAAAACAATCTTGTCAAAAACATAAAAAATACCAACAGCAAAAAGCTTACCCGTTTTACACTGTTTTCGCGTAACTTTCTTGATTTTTTTTTATATTCTTCTTTCCCCGACAATAATAAAAAAAAAAAGATCAGGGGTATCGGTCCAGCCAGTCACGCGTGATGCCGTGACAAGAAAATACGACTCAACGCTTCATGTTGACTCCCGCGTGTTTTTATAATGAAATGACACGACACGCGCCCATCTCTCAATACTTATTTTGATGACTTCGTTGATCTTATTTTTTGGAAGGCATACAAAATTAGAGCAATGTGGGATAAAGTGAAAAAATCTCATAGAACACTACGTTGAAATTTAAAATGTTTTTTTTTGGACCAATCAACTGTGGACTTATACCCATCCGAAGATTACTCTATTTATAACTGAACTAAGATGAAAAATAAAAATTGGTTTATCAGAGACGCATAATATAGACATCGCACAGTGGCGTGAATTAAAAAAAAAGTGGTAAAAAGTCCGCAACTTTTGAACTAGTTAACCGATTTCGATGAAACGAACTGTTTTGGAAAGTAGAAGTGTTGAAATTTTTAGAAAGCATATTTTGAGGCACCCTGTTGTAAGACAGGGTAGCTCCAAATAGCCTCAAAGTGGGAAAGTGCGGGTATCGAAATTCTTTCGGAGCTTGTAACTTTTGTAAATAAGGACCGATTTCAATAATATTTTCAGCGAGACAATCTACGTTAAGAAATAAAAATAAAACATGCTAAGAGTACCATTTTATCTCTTTCAGTTTCCAAGTTATTTGACTTGAAAATTTATTTTTTAATTTTTGGCCCTGACTTTTTTTATTCGTTAGTACATAGCTTCTTTATTACTTGGCGAAAATCAGTATGTTTTAATGTTTTTGAAAGAAAACTTCATTACAATTCATATAAAAAAAATTTTTTTTGATATCTCAAAAATTGTAGCAAGGAATAATTTTGCAATTTGGATTTTTAAAAATTATGAAAAAATTTGGTATATTTTGTGAAAAAAGTATTCTTAATTTTCTTGGAATATTTTAAAAAATTATTAAGTATTTGATAAAAACTTTGATTGTTTCTGAGAAAGGAGACATTGAGAAAGGTTGTGAAATAAATTTTGGAGATTGTTGTTGGTGCACCCTACATTCAGCATTGGTCGAAAACTAGCAATTTTTTTTAAAAAAATCCGATTTTCGGATGTGGCAAAAAAATTGCACGGTCGTTTTTGTAAATTTTTTGGTTTTTTATTATAAATAAATTTGTTGTAAGTAAGCTGTAAGAAACTCTTGACATCCTACACATAAATGTAGGCAGGAGAGGAGATTTTCTAAAAATTCTAAAATTTTTCTAACACAATTTTTCCCAATAAGAAAAAAGTATTATAAAATTATAAATTGGGAATCATTTTAATTTTTATCAATAGTATACATTTAGCTTTGCAAACTTAAAAAAAATTATTCTCCTACCTTCAATACTTTTTGAAATATTCGAAATCCAATTTTGATTAAAAATTTTAATTTTCTACATTTTTTATTTTTGTCTAAATTATTGATCTTATTTTCTTTACTGCAAATGTTTCTTAATTTTTTCTATGTTATTACAATAGTAGATACAATTGTCTATTCAACGGTATATAATATGTATTCCTTTGCCATTATATCAGTCTTAAAATGTATACACAAATATAACACCTCAGGTAACAATTTACGTGTTTTATCTGTTACTCAAACAAACCCACATTTTTTATGAATTCTTGAAGCTGTTATTAAATACTTTCTTTACTTAAATACAATTTATAGAATAAAACACAATTCATGGCAACACTGGCAGAATGTTGTAGAACACACAAAGTATACAAACATATCGTGGATACGTACAAAAATGTTTAAATCTCGAAAAATAAACAGATCGAAAAATTCTCAACAAGTTCGTATTGCGTACAAACATGCATACATACATACGTGCATGTATGTATGTGTGTACATCGAAATACATATGCATGCATGCATGTACGTGTGCACGTAGCAAAGTTGCTGTTGTGTACACAAATTCAAACATATTTTTGACACATTTAAAAAAAATACACTGCACAAAATACAACACATTGACATTCTTTTGCGTTGTGCAAGGAATTAACTTTCTGTTTGTTGTTCTTCTTTTCCCAATCCCCTTCAATCGATTTTTGTTTAACATTTTTTTGCCCTTCCTATTCTTGCCAATAGAAAATGTAAACAAAATTCTTATGCAAATATCTACTGAAACCATTTATCTATTCGTTGGTTGGTTGGTTGTGATGTGTGTGTCGGCAGCTCGTTCTTTTGCTTGCGTTGTTTTGTTTTGTTTTGTTGTGTTATGCTTTTCATTGTTTTATCATTAAATTTCTTTCAGTTTATTGACTTTTTGTACCCTGTCATATGAAAGTGTATGATTAACGACAATACAAACTAAAATTGACAAATGAGGGTAAATTTTTCTTAAAAAAAATAAGAAAACAAAAATAAAAACATCCACTTCAGCAAAATAGTAAGAAATATGAAGCCATGAACTAATTCTAGGGCTCTTTCCGTAACTTTATCTTTATATCATGGCCTGACCATTTCTTTACCTTTTTTTCTCTTGTCTTCACAATTACTCTTTCGACTTTTTATTTATGTCGAATGGTAAATGTGTTGACAACTTTCCTTTTTCTTCACATCGTTTATTGTATGAGGTGTATATTGTTTTTATTATTTTATTTCGAAAATGTTACGCACTGATTACTGGGCAGATACCAAAATGAAAAATGTTACTACGGGTGTTGTGAAAAGGTGGCAGCAGAAAAAAATTACCACCATAATGAAAATTAATACTGTGAATGTATGTGAATTTAAATGTGTGTGTGTTTATACATATATGGTAGAGTGCCCAAAAACCGAAAACTGAAACCGTCTGTTCAGATTTTAGATTTAGGGAAAATCTGTTGTTTTCGAATAGTTTTAGTTTAAAATAATAAATCATGGCCTAGATTTTTTCTCAGTTTTCGCAATTAAACGGAATAAACAAAATACTTAAATAAACTTCAATAAAGTATGAACATGCTACAAGTGCAAGTTAGCGATCGCAAAAAATTTACACTCGTAAGGCAAGATACAATAATTTGTAATAAACCTTCTATTTCAAAAACCCTTTTATTGCGAATTTTCATGAAAATATTTTTTCCAGAAAAGAACAAACGGTTCACGGAACTAGCTAAACGGAACGGAACTAACTAAGAGAACGAACTAAAAGTGCAATCAGACTTGCCATAACCATAACCATAACCATAGAAAACAATTGTCGAACCAAACTAATAGGAAACACTGTTTTTGATTATAGGTGACTCGCTATAACGACATAGCCATTACCATAGAAACCAATTTGAATTTTGGTTTCGTTATGGCTATAACACGTCTAATTGCACCTTAAAAAATAACACGTAGTAATTGAAAAAATAAAAAAAAACCCAACTACGACCACCTTTGAAACGTTAAATATCCTAACGATGATTTTAAAATACCTCTCGAATGATACCCATTTTGATATTGTTGAGACTGTAAGTGTCCGACAAGTCGATCTTTGTCGACATTGTCAAACCCGGCTCTAATGCCCCAATTCTGTTCGACGATTGTATCGTCTTGTCTATGTACGAAATAAAAAAGCTGTTTTGATTCTTTAAAACAATTATTATTTATTGTCTATGCTAGACGGTTCGTGTATTTGCTTTATGATTTTTTTCCAAAAATTATAACCAACACATATTTTTTCATGTATTTTTCAAACTATTGTATAATACTTTACTTGAATTTTTATGTTTTAAAAACATGGTATATATATATTTTTAATTATCAAAGACAACAACCATTTTTGAAGAAAATAATTTAGAGAATTCAAAGACAAGAACTCAGAAGCATTTTAAAACAAAAACGTCCTAAATCTTTTTACTGAATTTGGGCATAAGTGAAATAGAATAAAATTAATGTAAATAAAATTAATAATAACGTTAGGTTGAGAATGGTAGTGCTAAAAACACACCTCCAGTCAGAGACCTAGTAGGATCCATTGTGATTCCCTTCTTTTGATGACTGGTTATACCAATTTCAACCCACAGTTGAACCCAAAATAGCCCTAGTTATCTGTCATCAATCCACTGAATTCTCATGATAAAACCGCTGATATCCTTCAGTTTACACTTAGCAATATCACTAATGCTCTCACGGAAACGTCTGCTCAGCCGTGTAAGACAGAAATCTGGAGTGCCAGTTAAACAAATGCTGGTCCTTGCTGTTACCGAGCAGTGACCAATCAATGCACTTATTAAGACTCGCATCGCCTTCCTATTCATAACCAGTAGCAAAATTAAATTGAGAGCGAATTTGAAATAAGATAAAATAAAATAAAAAATATGCTGGTGGAGGAGTCCTCATCAATATCTTCCAATCTCGATCATACGAAATCATTAATAATCACTTTATAGCTTAATCGATACAACAGATCACTGTTCGACTCTAGAAGACCATTAACTGCACCAACCAGTCACCCGTTAGGAATGCTTTGCAACAATAACTATTGATTGTTCCGACCCCAAAATGCGAAAATTCTGCTTTTCTCCAAGATGAAAATGGGCCTCTCCACTCAACATAATTTTTCGATGAAAATCTTAATCGGTTAATGCATTTAAATAACTGAATTATAAAAGGCACAAGGTTCTTCTTGATGGTCGGCAGGTTTGAGTGCTTGTATTAAGTGAACTTTAAAAGCCTCAAGACGTACGTGCGTCTTTGTGCAAAATACTGAGTAATGTCGTTTGTGGAACGAAACGTCTAAGAGTTTGATGAGAAATGCTCATATCTAGGTTTTCCTAGAGTGTGAGTTCGATTCTTTACATAACAAACTTCTCCAAAAAGCTAAAATTTGCCGGGAAAGTGTTTCACGATGATCCAAAAATTTTAATAATTTCAATTCGTTGTTGAAGCACATATCTTTCAATTTTTATTAATGGCGTAGTTCTAACCTGTCATCTGTCAAGTACTCGTAGTAACATGATGAGTCATGGTAATTTGTCAAAATGGCGGGTAAAACCATTTTGTATTTCTAGGTCATCAATTTAGTAAAAGTCGGTCGCTTCGAAATAAGACAACCTTAATTAAGGATGGGTAGGGCGGCTGGAGGATAACACCTTCCTCCTTCAAAATCGGATGTTTCTTAGTGTAGTAGTTTCTGTTTGTCGAGTAATGTACAATTTATTGTTTGATGTTCCAAGGCCAGGACGGGGGTTGAACCACGGCAGAGAACGGCGTGAGCTAGTCGGCCACAATTCATGCTGGCACTCTGCAGGGACTCGTAACAAAATGGTTAAGGGCTCAAAATACATACTTAACGTTAGGCTTTCAATTTAAACTGGTTGTGAGAACCGTAAAATTATATTCAAGGGCATATTTTTTTTTTTGTAATTAGGCTGTTATTGATATCAAACGAACTTTCATGAAACGTGAAATAGGCCAAAGGAACTCAGTTGTTTTATTGTGACAAACACAGCGACGTACTAGTGTGTGTGTGTGTGTGCAGTATTCCCATACACTTGCACACAAAACATAACCTAATATTTAACCTACACAAGCACTCATATTCCCGGAGGCGTTGTTGTACTCGTAATGTTTCTTCGTCTTTAAGTAAGAAACTTTTAACTTCTTTCCCAAAATAATCAACTTTTTCGCATACACATACACATACACATACACATATACATATACATACACATGCAACCCAATTTGCTCATATTTAAATTTTCTTTCTCCCGCTTAGAAACGTGTTATTGTGAAAAGAAAGCAAAAAAGGAAAAAACAAAAAAAATTAGATGTGCGTGCATGTTAGTATTTCATACTGAATTATTTGTTTTCGTTGTTATTATATTTGGTATTATTTTTGTCCTTGTAACAACAACAACAACAACAGCAACAACAACATTTACGTGCTGAAAATGGTCAATTGTGTTTAAGCATGTAGTTTTTCATTTTATTTATTCTCTCACCAGCTGTTTTGTTTAAGATGTTGATTATGTTTCTTTATACGAGTATGTACTTTCTTTTATTTTTTTTTTTACTTTGCTTTATGGTGATAATGATAAGTGTCGGATAATAAACATGAAAATTATATGTTATTTAAAAATGTTTGGATGTTTACATACACATATGTATGTATGTATGTATGTATGTATGTATGTATGTACATGTACACACGTGCATACTTGAGCAGCCAAATAAAATGGGCAAACAAAAAAAGAAACACTGGAAAGTGATATAAAGACATAAAAGCTAAATTCACTTTTTTTTAACACGTTTAAAGGTTCGCCCAAGGGGCTTTGGGCTTATCATTAACACTGTGAGCATTGGTTATCGTAACTATGTAGTTGTATGCTTAATATCTGATGGGAATATTGAAAGTTTTCAAAAGCAAAAGGAAATAATAACAAAAAACTTACACTAAATGTAATAAAACATCAAAGATCATACACTCAAACATGTTTTCTTTTTATACTTTTACATCTTTGAGTTGGTAACACTGTTTAGTGTGACATTTAGGAATGCCCAACGGGAATGATTAATTTAATCCCGCTACTTAGAGTTTTCCCGAATTCTTGTGAAAACGGTAATTTAATTAAACATGATGACACATTCTAATGGCCTGATTTTGTAAAATAAAACGAATTTTCGTTTTGAAATGTTTTACAAAATTCAAAATTAAAAATAAACCAACAATTTCTGTTTGAAACATTTCGTTCTGTCTTACAAAATTAGGCCATAAATATCGGATTTTTATAAACAATTGCTTATTGAAACGGAAAATCTAACAGTGCGCACTTTTTCAACTGCATGCTTTTTTAGGGTTCCGTATACCTAAGGTGAAAGTTGACCCTATTGTTTTCAAACCTTTACGTAATATATAAAACTTTGGCCACTACAACAAAAAATATATGACAACTAAAAATGAAAGGAAGTTCCAAAGCGAGAAAGGAAAAATTTTGAAACAGTAACTGCCGGTCCCACGATGTGACCAGAAATCGTTCGATCGACAACTTGTATTGCAAACAACAACAAATTTTCTAATGTTATTGTTGTTTGCAATACAAGTTGTCTATCGAACGAATTCTGGTGACATCGTGGGACAGGCCGTAAATCTTTTATGTATATACACACTTAACATGTTAAAAGTTTATTTATTTTTATGCAGACTACGCCAATTAGCAATTACAAGAAAACCAAAACTAAAGTATATTCTATCAGTTAATATAATTTTGACCATGGTATATAATAATAGAAGGTACTTCCATTCTCTCTTTGTTTTGAAATATAAGGATTTTTCAAATTTATTGCTGATTTTGATTAGTTGACAATGAATTTTCATTAAGTTTAACAAACATTGATTGGTATTGCATTTTGTTTAATCTACATAATACGTTTCTTATTGATTGTAATATCCTTTTTTAAAAAATTGGTTTAACAATCGATCAGATCTTTTGGCAAGTCTATTTCACGGATATAATAGACTCTTAGCCTCGAACACAAGAAAATGAACGAAATTTAAAAATGCTGCGCTCATATTTATGCGCAATTGTTTAATTTATACATTCTGCATTTTATAAAAACAATTTTGAAATAATTGTTGAATAAAATTTTCAAACAAACAGGAAACAGAGGGGAAGTATTAAATTAATGCGGTACCAAGAATTTACCGGAAACTTCACAATCCTTATACTTGTCAGATGGTGAATGTTCAGGAAAAAATTAGAGAATGGAAGTACCTTCTATATTTATATCATAGCTGTTAAGTAATGATTAGTAATCGTAATGATTACTAATTTGATTACTTTTTTTTAAAGGTGAAGTAATGATTAAATTACGATTATATTCAGTTTCGCACGATTGATAATTATTAAGAAAATAATAATAATAAAATAAATAAAAATTAAAAAATTCCGTAAAATATACTCGTATGCTAGCACTTAATTGTGAATAAATTCAGAATTAATGGAATGAGTTTTAATAAATTTGGATCGTTTTATTTATAACATATGAATGTATCACAATTAGTAATAAAATATAAAATTTTCTTCAGTTTAAAATTTTAATGAGTCTTTTAAGAAACAAAGGATTTCCTAAATTTTTTTGAAAAAATTTATTTTTTTTTTGTATAAAACTTTCTGAATATCTCTGAAACTATAAGACTGTTAAGAAATTCATGAAGGCGTAATTTAAAGGTCAATTTGTTTCCTAGCCTTCTGTGTAATTTTTTTATTGAATCGAAGAACTGGTTCTCGATTTAATGCCAATTATGTGATACAGCATCCTCTTTTTTTATAACGGAAAATCTCGAGATACAGAGTCAATTCAAAAAAACTAACTTAAAGGGATTGATACACAGTACTTAGTATATACAAATTTACTATGAAACCTTTGACCTTACATAATAATTTTCACTTTGTTGACCTGTGTTATTTGTTATTTTTATGTATTTTTACTTTGGATTTATTCAATCCATTGTTTATAACTTTGTAATTTTTCGGTCGATTTTCTTCTGGTTGGTCGTAGTTCTTACGTAAAAGTATTATCTTTATGTACATGAACCGAAACCACACGATTTTTTTTTAACGATTTATACTTTTCTGTCAGCATATAATCACTTACTACGTTTATACAAGCGCTATTTGCAAAAATACACAAACTTGGTAGCACTTCTATAGGAAACTTACTTATGGTCGGTTGGTTTCTGGTTTGCGGCACAGTATATTCAAAATACATTATGTCTGCAGCAAACCAGAAACCAACCGACGTTAAGTTGACAAAAAATTATTGTAAATGTACAAAATATCAAATAATTATTAGTTTTAATTGTCATTATTTTCTTCTATCAATGTTTTTTGTGCAATATTTATCCATTTATTGTTTTTTGTTATCAAACAATTGTAAACGTGGCAACCTCAAGCATTTTATTTGCAAATAATACGTTAATCGTGAATAGTTTTCTGAATCAGTAAGTCGCAATAAAAACAACAATATAGCAACAATTTACAGTTTTATTTGCAAATTAGCCGTGCGTATAAACGTAGTAACTGTAAAATTTGATTATTTTGAAAATGTGCTCTATTTTTATCCATATATTTTGAACTGCTATACCAATTAAATATCCGATTATATATATTTATTTGTCAACTCAATACCTTTCATTTGAATACCAAGAACGATCCAATCGGACAGTTCTAGCTCGAGATATGATGGGTCAAGTGAAAAAAGCTCGAAAAACTGAAAAAATCACAATATCTCAAAAACTGGTCCATAAAAAAAATTTAACATTGGTTTTCGAATTCAGCGGAAGAAAATACATAAGGAATTCTATATGTCATCAAATGAACATGAAAAAATTTTATTTTGTAAAATAGTGTAATTCATTACGATTACTAATAACACTGTACAACAGCCAAAATAGCCTTTCGATAAAAGTATGCGGACTATATGGATTTCGATGCGTTAAATTCAAATCTGCTTTCAGTTTTTCTATATCACGTAGAGATTTTTTTATGGGCGTGGCTAATTTTGGCCCCTAAATTAGTCGGCCATACTAATATATTTTACTATAACTCGAGAACCGCTATTTCGATTTTAATAAATAATAAACCAAACAACGCGCCACAAAATTTTGTTAAAAAAAATTTATATTCATTTTTTACCTATCTTTTATGGTTTCGGAGTTATTCAGAATTTAAAAGAGAAAAAAGTTTTTTTTATGCAAAAATCGCGTAATTTTTTTACATGAAAATTGCAATAAAAAAATCAGAAACTCAAAAGTTTCATATTTTTTACATTTTTCTTAAAACCACATAACCTAGGAATAAAACAAGCTTTAAAACGTGAAAATCCAGCAATAAATCTTGATTTTATTCACAATTTAAAGCAGGTACCTAAAAATGGAAAACTGTGTGTAATGCATTAAATGCAGTCACATTTACATCTGGCAGTGATGGGAAAGTTGGTACGATCGTACTTTTTTTGATACTATTTGACATGAAAAAGTACCGTAGTACTCCCCTAAGAAATTTGATACTCTCACGGGCAACTTAGAAATGCAGTCAGAAGACTCGCGCATGCATATATTTTGCCAAGAATTAAATTGTTTTTTCGACAAATAGAACGAAGCTTTATTAGTAAAGATCTTTTAGAAAAGTGTAACCACAATTAAATATCAACGAAAACCATATTTCATTCAATGATATTTTATGTGGCACAGAAGTTGATCTATTGAAACAACTGTTTTAAATCAGTTTAAAGAAAATTTTAAAAAGTTTATATTAAGTTCTAAGGGCAAAAGTGGACTTTGACAATAAAATGTTAGTTTGGTTTAGTAAGTTTTCCCCTGAAAGTATTTTATCTGTTAAACCAATATCATTATACCACTTTTAATTAAAATGTTCCCAGGGAAAAGAAAAAAAGAAAAGAAAAATAATTTGAAATATTAACAACCAATATAGAGCATTGGCTTATATAAAAACGCATTAGATGAATACATGTTTCCTGATATATCGAGAGTAGCTTACGGAATTTTGTCCATGCCTCACTCCTCTGTAAATGTCGAAAGGATTTTCTTTTACCAAAATTTCATGAAAACAAAATATAAATCAACAGCCATCGTATTCTGTAACTCGCTAAAGCTAAATCTCTATCGCTAAGAATCCATAAAATCAATTTGTCGATTTTCGGCTACGAATGCAATTTTCAAACAGGTATTGATAAATCAGGTAATGGCTTAAAAATGTAATTCGCCGAAATTTTATTGCTTTATGTCATCGCCAAAAATTTTAAATTTTCTATTTGTTCAGCATTTTAGCGATCGAATTTAGCTTTAGTGAGCTATGGAATACGGGGGCAAGCTCTATGTTCCAACAGTATTAAGTCTAATCCAGGCTACACCTATTTGTATATTTGTACCTACACAGAGAAAACAGATTCGTTGAGACAACCGAATTTGTTGCCAATCGAATTTTGGTGGTTGCACCAACTATATAGATTTCCGGTATAACGACTGCAATTTTCTTGTGGTACCACTATATTTTAATTATAACCCTTAAACAAATAGTTGCAGCAACAGAAAAAATTGGTTAACAGTATCGAATTTGAAAAAAAGTTATTCTTGCTACCGAAAATGTGGTTAGTATAACTGAAACAATATCATAATTGGTACCTGTGAAGGAAAAATTGGCCTTCCTTGCTGAAATAAAATAAGCAATAAACGCAAATAAAAATATACAATTTAAGAAATTTATTATTTAACATATTGTCATAAGTTATTTTTAATTGAAATTTATTTATTTCAACCACACATTTTGAACAGCCACAAACCTATTATCTTATGCACAGACTTTCAAAAACCATTTGAGAATTCATAAATCATAATATCTTTGAAAGTCACAAAAGTTAATTTTTAATTTGCTGCAACGAGTAAAAACTCAACCAATGATATGTAACTCAACCTCTAGTTAGTTGCAGCAACTGATAGAAATTGTTTATTTTAAACCTTAATATAAAACGACAATTTTTTAGTTGCCAATACCAAAAGTTGGTAGTAACATCCAATTCATAATATTTTATTCGGTTGTGTTAACCAATCAATGAATTAGTCATGGCAAAAGCATACGCTCGGTTGATGCAATCAATTTAAGAATTGTCAGAATCATATCTTTATTACAATTATGCCATTATGGCAATAAACATGGATTATTTTTTGGATTAACAGAAAATTGATTGTGTGAACTGAAATATAGTTTATGCAAATGATATTTTGTTGGCCTAACCATTTTCCAACCAATCTTTTTTCTGGGTGTATGTGTTCCTTTTTTTGTAAATGAATTTCTTATAATTTTTTGTTAATAAAATTTAAATAAGAAATATTATAATTTTTGGTACTCTCGGGATCAAAAAAGTACTAAAAAATTTGTTTTTGATACCGAAATGCAAATCTCATTTCCCATCACTGACATCTGGTAATGCTATTGAAAGGGCATTGCGGGCAGGTAACAGAACTTTAAATTGTGAATAAAATCAAGATTTATTGCTGGATTTTCACGTTTTATAGCTTGTTTTATTCCTAGGATATGTGGTTTTAAGAAAAATGTAAAAAATATGAAACTTTTGAGTTTCTGATTTTTTTATTGTAATTTTCATGTAAAAAAATTACGCGATTTTTGCATAAAAAAAACTTTTTTCTTTTTTAAATTCTGAATAACTTCGAAACCATAAAAAATAGATAAAAAATTATTATAAATATTTTTTAACAAAATTTTGTGGCGCGTCTTTTGGTTTATTATTTATTAAAATCGAAATAGCGGTTCTCGAGTTATAGTAAAATATATTACTATTGCCGACTAATTTAGGGGCCAAAATTAGCCACGCCCATAAAAAAAATCTCTACGTGATAGAGAAAAACTGACAGCAGATTTGAATTTAACGCATCGAAATCCATATAGTTCGCGTAATTTTATCTAAAGGCCAGCCAAAAATTATAATTTTGTTGTACAGTGTAATCGAAAAGTAGTCTGAATTACTTAAAATTACTAAAAATAATCAAAAAGAATCAAAAGTAATCAAAAATTTTTGATCCGATTACTTCTTGATTATTACTTTTGATTATTTTTTATTATTTATTAAGAATCAAAAGAAATCTTTTAAAGTAGTCGGATAACTTTTGATTCTTTTTGGTTATTTTTTGTAATTTTAAGAAATTCAGGTTACTTTTCGATTATTAGTAATCGTAATCAATTACTTATCAGTAATTCTTTTGAAGGCAATTATATAATCATTAAAATTCTTTTCAAAATGTAATCTAATTGATTACTAATCGTAGTCGAAATTTAACAACTCTGATTTATATCAGGAGTTTGACTATGTATTTTTGACAACTTGCTGTATCTCGGAAACAGTAAAGAGAGTTTCTCTATTTTGAAGACCAAAATTTAAAAAAATGCCGAAACGAAAAACGCTAAAATGAAAAGCATATGAATGCAAAATATTAAAAAAAAATAAAATTAATCTATGAAATGCAAGAAAAAAACACCAAAAGTAAAAAGGTCGCCATAAATTTAAAAATTTGCCAAAAGCCGGAAAATCGTTAAAAATCGTCAAATGGACAAAAACCGCTAAAACTCAAAAAAGCATTAATATCAAAAAAAAAAAAAAAAAAAAAAAATTCGAAATAAATCGCAAAAAACAGAAAAACTTGCCAACAATAAACAATCGCCTTACGGAAACCTTCCTGTGCCAGTCAAAGGCGCACTTTACTGATTAATTTCAAAAGCCCAATGAATTAGTACTTTTTCGCTTTTGAATTTCAGTGTATTAAGTTATGATAGTGATAACTTCAAACACATATGTATGTATATGCAAAGTCATGGCAGATCTTACAAAGCAACTTCTGCATTTATGCTTGTGCGTATCAGCTGTTTGCTTCCCAACTGTCAATCACTATATGAAAACAGTGAAACAAAAAACATAACAACCATGTTCCGTTTGATCTTTTTAGACAAAAATTTGGACTTCTTGTTTGTATACATTTTGTTTACTTTAAAGTTGTAGTGTAAACCCTAGACACAAATTTAGGCGCTCGTTATCCAACAACAACTTTAAACGATTTTCATAAAAAACTTTTGAAGTTATTTAACATTTCCTTGTTACAGAATGATTTAATTTTGCCAAGAGTAAAAATAAAATTTGTAAAATTAAAATCTATATCCTATATTAAAATTTATATATGTACATATAAACATACTTCTTGCATATAGTGTTTTTAGCGTTCTTTTTATGAAATAACAGTGCGTTTTGCTCTAGAAAAGTTGGCATCACTGTGTAAGTATGATTAGAGTGAAGTGAATATGAGATGAGGTTCGATAACATTGCAATAAGTATGAATGCATATAAGGACACGAAATTACGAGTATGAATCATGATAAAATTTTACTCACCTTCTCAGTATTCAATGCTGACCTTTACCTACGTATGTATGCATATAAGTAAGTGCTGCATATTTGATGTCTCTCGTATGCATATTTTCACTAGTCGTATTCTATTTTATTGCAATGTCATACAGCATTTCTCACTTGCAACTGGTCAAACAGAAAGAGAGCTTTTATTGAGCTTTTCCATTTTCACTTGCCTAATATTTTAGTTGATTTTTTTTATAAATAAAAACTAACTTAAATCTTCTTAAGTTTTTAACTTTTGTATGTAAAATAGAATTACATAAAAATGATTGTATGTAGAAAAAAGGGAAACCGGAAGGAGAAATGTAAAATTAAACTATTTAACTTAAACTTAAACGAATTTAAATGATGATGAAGACCATTGTTCAAAACGCCAGGGAATCACAAAGAATAAGAGGAATGGAAGGGAAAACACAACGAGAAAAGATTTAATTTTTTACAATAATTTCTTTTCTTTTGAAAGGAAACACCGTTATGTTGTAGAAAGTAGCTGTTAAATTGCAGTGTTGCCATCTTAGTGTTTGAGCGGAAACTAGAAAGACGACTATTTGCTGCCACCACAAAGAAAAACATGTAATGGGTCTTACAATAGGGAGTAGCAAGCTTTGACAACTAGTAGCGGCTATAGGTCGATGAATATTAACTTTTTTGCCCAGAATTAAATGATATGGACTGAAAAGGCATATGGTTTCAACAGAACGGCGCTACGTACTAATAGCTTATGCCATATGGGCCATTTTGTACGAGAGATTTGAGGACCTGATAATCTCACGTGGGTATGATGTGAACTAAACCTTTTAAATGCACGATGTTACATTTCGTACATAATGTTATGCAAGGATATCTACTCATACATTGATTTATTTACATTTAATGATAGGAAGGAAACGCTTAATTAGAAACCCATTATATAGATGTAAAAAACACAGTAACATAGAAGACAAATTAAGAAGAAAGTGTATGGTAGAAAAGGAAAAAGAACTTAATAATAGAAAATGCCTGCAACACCATAACGAAACTTTTTCTGAATGATGATGTGCAAGTAATAAAGGAAACACAAATACACGTAAACTGTAGTACTTTGGCGGTAAGGGTTGACTTTCCTTTGCAGTGGTTGTATCTCTCACATGTTTCTTATTCAAGGTTTTGAAAAAAACTATGACACCAGATATACGCACCACAAGGCAAATAGAGCAAACACGAACCGATGTTGACGTTGCAATATACAGTTGCAGAGTTTATAAACTTTTAAGAAATATTTTCTAAAATTTATTATGTTTTACCCTTAAGTGAACACTAGATGCCGCTCAGACATTTAGTACTTTCCAATTTTTTTTATACATCTCCAATAAAAATGTTTTGTTTACCGAAATTAAGATAAATTCAAATTTTTCTAAAATAAAAAACTCAAAAGCTGCTAAATATGGCATAAAAATATCGTGGACATCTGAGGCAAAGAAAGACTCATTTCCGCTCTGATGCGCTTACAATGCGTTATACGGGTTCGGGGAGAACAATCAGCGGTGACATCTCTCTAAATCAGAGCTGTTAAATTTCGATTACGATTAATAATCAATTAGATTACATTTTAAAAAGAATTGTAATGATTATTTAATTGCCTCTAAAAGAATTGCTGATAAATAATTGATTACGATTACTAATAATAATCGAAAAGTAATCTGAATTAGTTAAAATTACTATAAATAATCAAAATGAATCACAAGTGATCAAAAAGTGATCCGAATACTTTCAAAGATTACTTTTGATTCTTAATAAATAATCAAAAAGAATCAAAAGTAATCCTTAAAAGTAATCGGATTATTTTTTTAATTCAGATTACTTTTATATTATTAGTAATCGTAATCAATGAGCAAACGTGCGAAACTGAATATAATCGTAATTTAATCATTACTTCACCTTAAAAAAATAGTAATAAAATTAGTAATCATTACGATTACTAATCATTACTTAACAGCTATGCTCTAAATATATGAAGGGGACTAAAAACTATTGGGTTACTTTTTGTTGGTAAAAACTACGCATTCTATGAGATATAAAAACACAATCAAAAAGGGAAGTGAATTTGAATTAAAAAAATATAAAAATAGACAATAATAGTTTAAACATCTGAGATAGTTTAATGAAAACTGCTAAAATTTATAAAAGGTTAAAATTTAAAATTAAAATTTTATTAATGTACATAAATTTTAACAAAACGAGTAAAAAGCTGCATGATTCTGTTGATAATATATTAAAAATTTTGACATAAAATGGCCTGTTTTGAAAATGTGTATAGCACACAGTTTCCTTTTATTCTTTATTTAACATAGAAAATATATTTTTGTATAGTAAAAGTAAATTATTTAATGATAAACATTTAAAACACAAGCAGCAGGAAAAATATGAATGTTATAATTAAAATTTCAAGAGCGCACTGCTACAAAGTGGAAAAGAAAAACTTACCCTAACAATGCATTTACATGAAATTATTTAATATTTACACCTGAAAATGAAAAATAATCACGAAGTCAACCCACTCTTATGAATACTTAAGTTTCTTTCTTTCATTATGCGTCAATTATTTTTAAACACACCTTCAACACTTGCTCTCAAGATTAAAAATATGTCAACAATTAAGTTAAATTAAATATTTTCAGTATGTAGAGAGACTTGTAAGATAAAAATACATACATACTCGTACGTTTGCCTAAAATTCAAAAGTCGTGATGACGTATTAAGTAAATATGTCTGTCTGACTGTTCAAGTCTTAAAATGATTTTGTTTACAAACGGAAATATGTAGTCCTGCAGAAGAGTGTTTGTTGCTTTTAAATAATAATACTTTTAGATACATACATACATACATAACTATCCTTATACATATATGTATATGTATGTATGTATGAATGTTTGCATTTTTGTTGGTATGTACTCGTAGTTATTGTTTGAATGCTATAAAAACGGAAATGATTTACGATTTTCGTATGGACATAACATTTAAATTATATTTGGCACAGCAACGTGTGTCCGTATTGTTTTCAATTAAAATAACTCTCCTTCAATGACAAATTGTTGACACAAACATTAAAAAGAAGCGAAAAGAAGAAAAACAATGAACAAACAAGAATAATACAGATATTAAATGCAATAAATTACACATAATGCTGGTAAAGAGTTTTGCGAAACCTCACACTTTCCACAATTTAAAATTTTAACACACAAACTTTTATTAAGGTATTTTCCTTGAAGGATATTAATAGGAGATATCAGGGCCTTGAAGAATTATGCAGGTCACACCATGTACACATAAGAAGGGTTAAATATTGGAGATATATATCTTATACATTTCTTTCAGAAATGTATATGATATAATGCGATAAGATTTTAAAAACGTCTGCAGGACCACTATTACTTTTAAAATCACATGTGATTCTCAGAACATGCCTGATAATTTTACATGAAAACTATTATTTTGACGTCCTTAAATCAAAATTAGAGGGTCTTCTGTCAGTTAATATAATTTTCACTAAGTAATTTTGACAACTTACAGCCATACGAGGCAAAATCTTGAAATGTTCAAAAACGCTAAGGGCTAATAAATCAGTCAAAGCTTAAACGCTGGTTTACTTAAACTAAACTCAAATTTATATGTAGTTTAAACTCAACAGTAGTAAATCAGTGAACCATACCTTAAGCGTAGTTTAATAAATAATATTGTGGCAGCACTAGAATAAATGTCAAAAAACAGCTGTTTTGCAGCAGGCTGTAAATGCTAAATTCTTAAAAGTAGAGGCTTGGAAAAACATTGAGTGCTATTTTAATGCAAAACATATAAGTAACAAGATCATATGGCCTGCGTTCGTAGTTTAAACGCTCAATTTTATGCGTTTATAGATGGTTTAAATACTGTATTGATTTATAGGTTTCCTAGTTTAAACATATTTTAAACCAAAAATAGATATTAACTTGCACTGATTTATTAGCCCTAAAGCTAAGAAATCCCAAAATAAAAAAAAAAATGCTGAAACCAAAGATCGCCAAAATAATAAAAGCGCTTAAATGAAAAATATCGGCAAAAATAAAATAAATCGCTAAAATGCAAAATGATCACCAAAAGTAAAAAGGTCGCCAAAAAACCAAAAAAAAAAAAATCGCCAAAACTAAAAAATCGCAAAAAAAAACAAACGCCGTACGGAAGCCTTCGTGTACGTATTGAAGTTGTACTTTACTTTGGCTCCTAATAAGGAGCATAGGCCCTATGCACACTATCTCGTGATAATTTTATTTTTGTAAATGTGTAATATTTGATTGCGTCTAAAATGAACTACAGAACGAGTTCTACTCAAGTCTAATATCAGCTGCCTATTATGCTGCTGTTGTTGTTGTCAATATAATTAAGTAGCTGACTACACGGCGACGATAGCAGTTTAACAACGTTTGTAGTCTTGCTGTGGTCTATGTGTTTAATCTAAAACACTGACAGATAGAGTGCGAGGCAGACACTTTCACCCCCTACCACACTGTAAATTTGAAACAAAGTGTAGATCCATCATAAAAACAATCATAATGTTACTGCAAAATATATTTCATACGCGACATTACACATTCATTATAAATCTTATTTGTTTTTTTGTTCGTTATTATTTTTGTTGTAGCTGTGTGGCTGTTTCGTTTGCAACAGTTTTATTAAGCAGTAATGAAATGGGGAAGTACTACAACACCAAAGAAAGCCATTAGCTAACAAAACCACATGCATGCATACATACGCTAAGATATCGCACTTGTTCCTCTAAAAGGGGTATAATAAACATTTTGCCATTTTCACTTTTCGCAAAAAAGGTCATTTCTCCCCATTAGAAAAAATCGAGCATTATAATTTTTGCGAAAAACAAATTTTTGAGCTCGTTAGGGTAATTTTCGTTTCGGGTTAGATTGTTTAACCAGTCTAATATTTTTTTTAAACAGATCAACGCGAGCAGATCCGCCTATACAAGCTAATATTTATATAAACTGCAGCAACTAAGAAAATACAATAACAATAATTTTTAAGGTAAAAAGTGGCCTGTACGAGCCTAGAGACGCTCAGATTATATTGATATGTTAGCAAAAGTTGTCCAGCTTTGCCGTAGCTACAACTCTGGCAAATATTGTTACTAAAAATTTTGGGGTCCCTGTAAGTTATTCTAAAAAAGTGAAAAAGTTTTTTTGCCCTTAATTTTTGCAAAAAAAAAATTAAAGGAACAAATTATTTTTTTGGCATAATATGTTAATGAGATTTCTTAGGAAGGCTCTTAGATACATTGTTTTTATATGCAGTTTAGATCTATCAATAATTCTGAATAAGCTGTTGGACGAAAACTGAAGACACATGTTTTTGAGGGCGAACTAATTTTCGAAATCTTTGGATCCCAATAAAGAAATTGGTCACCAAAATCGCCAAACTGTGTCTATGGTCTTTACTACCCTTTGGCAATACTACTCGTATTGAACTTATACTCTCCAGTCTGTGTATTTTTCCGAAAGTATTCATTGTGTTTTTTTTTGGGAATTTTTACAATTTAAATTTAACATTTTAGCACATTAGTGCTAAAGTAATAATTTGGGCTTATTAGTGAGTTAATAAATCGACGGCTCCATTCTAAAATATGTTAAGGCAAAAAAACCAGTTTTTAGATAAACGCCTTCAAAGTTTATTGATGATATCTCGGGAATGTTATGAGATAGAAACTTGAGCCTTTTTGTAATCATATAATATTTGCAATATAATTTTTTCAGTTTATTTGAACTTTATGTAGATAATGACCAATGCCCTAATTCAGTAAGAAGATTTAGGACGTTTTTGTTTTTAAATCCTTTTGAGTTCTTGTCTTTGAAGTCTATAAATTATTTTCTTCAAAAATGGTTGTTGTCTTTTTTTTAAAGAATCACAACAGGGGCTTTTTTTTCGTCCATAGACAAGACGATACAATCGTCGAAAAGAATAAGGGCATAAAAGTGTCTTAGAATAATTAAGATTGTATACAAATCTAGGTAATAAGTCCTCTAAGTAGACTTGTTATCTTTCTGGTGGTCCTTTCTCACCTACAATGGTCATATATATACTTAATATAGCATGTTTTAGTTAGGAGAACAATTTATATTAATTTTTTTTACTACTTAATTCAAAACTAAATTATGCTAAGTGTACTTAAAACTTTTAAAAAGGGAGGTCATTTAAAGTTGAGAACTTATGCTAAGTGCAGTTTTGCGATTTATTTTGGCGATTTATTTTCATTTTGACGATTTTTTTTCATTTTGGCGATTTTTTTCATTTTGGCGATTTTTTCATTTCAGAGATTTTTAAATTTTGTCGATTTTTTCGGTTTTTCGAGGTTTTTTTTTCGTTTTAGAAATTTTTTTTAATTTGGTCCTTTTCTTCGTTTTTGCGATTTTATTTTGCTTTGGCGATTTTTTTCGGTTTGGTGATTTTATAAATTTGGGATTTTTTTTTGTTTTACCGTTTTTGAAAATTTAAAGCAGTTTGCTCTCACGGTTTCCAAGATACAGCAAGTTGTCAAAATTACATTAACTGATGGTACACCCTTCAATTAAATTTTTTTTTTAATTTTAGTGTTAATTGTTGTAGTCTGTATAAAATTACACTAACCTTACAAAATTCAAGTGTATATACATACAATAGTATATATGTATATTGCATGGGATTTTAAAATTTTTCGTTGCTCGTTTTGGAACACCCTTTCATTTCCAACTTTCATGCACTTGTTGTTGTAGCGGCCAAAGGTCTACACACTGTGTCAGGCCCGTAGCTCTTACGGTTCTCGAGAAAATATCCTGTGAAAGACGGACGGACAGATGGACAGGTGGATAGACGGACAGACGGACAGCGTAGCGAAAACAATAGGGTTTCTTTTCACCTTTGGTGTACGAAACCCTAAAAAATGCCGTACGAAAGCTATAAACAACTTTTGACAGCCAGACATTAAAACTAAACGAGAAAAAAAACTCCTTCGCCCGATTTCTCACTTAGACCTTATGCTGATAGATCTTGACTGGGAGTTTACAAATGTTGAGTTGACCGCCTTAGAAGAACAAGTGCGATATGTATGCATATTGCTCGCCTAAAAAGCGCAAAAGTTAAATTGTTTATTTTTTAGGTAAAATGAAAAAAATTTAACAAAAAATAATATTAAAATATGAATTATCCTTTGACTTCTTTTTGGGTTGAAGTCATTATTTTTTTTCCATTGTGGCTCCTTTCTTTTGTGTACAGACCAACAATTTGAATACAACCAGGGAAAATACAAAATTATAACTAAAAAATGAGCACACACAGAAAATGATTCAACGACAAAAAAAATCCTCCAAAAATCCTATTAAAATTACATTTGTATGGAGGCCGAATGCTGTGTATGCTTAAGAGTGTGTTTGTGTGTGATACATAAATAAGAATTTCAATAAAATCTTATTCCCACCTGTAGCCAAAGGGAAGGACAACAAATGTGTTTCCTCTGGCAACAAACAGGTACGGGATAGAAAAAAAAACACATAAAGAAAGCTTCCCTTGCAGGAAAAAAAAATCAAACCAGAGCAATCCAAACACAACAAAAACGATAATACATACTAAAATATTTATTCAAAGCATACGTTGGGTAAATACTCGTGTAATCTCAAAAGAATCCTTAAAAGTAACATATACACTTATGCATAGAAAATATGTTTGTACGTGTGTGTTTATGTATACATGTGTCAACTCTTCAGTACGTGAGGTTCAATCCATTTAAAGGACACTACATCAAATGCATGTGCATGAAATCGTGCATATGTGGTGAACATAAAAACACATGTACGAATGAATAGAAGAAATCAACACATTTGGAGAGTGTGAGCTCTGGTTTGCCTTAGGGAAACACCGTGTAATGGCGAACTGTTAAACTGTTTAGGTGATCGGGATCCTGTGATCCTTAATCTTAAAGCAAAAGTGAGATCGCCTCGTGACAGCTACAGCTTTTCCAGCTTATTTTAGCTCTAAAATTTTTTTGTTTCCCCTGATTCATTATGCGTTACAGTGTGCTCGTGCTGGGTGTCCTTAATAACTATAGCTTATCCTTCTAATATGAATTTGCATTTGTGTCAGTGTACGATGGGTTATGATTAATAATTCCAATATTGCATTTCTATCTTAAGTCTTACAATAATACAAATGTGTATTTTTCTTAGATCTGTTCTTCTTTTCTGTGGCTGTGTTCGTCCTGCCTTTCCCTTTCTTCGAGCGTGTTATTTAATAATTCTTAGTATCACTGAGGAGGAAAATCGTATATCCTTGCAAAGGAGCATCAGTTGGCTTCGTTATTTTTTTGTTTTGAATCACAAAACAGATGTTCATATTTTTTTTGTTTTATTATATATTTTTCTCTTTATACTCAAGGTTATGAGCGTTTGTTTTTTTTTTTCTTCTGACTTAACATTTATATAAAATTGTCATGTGATATCATACACCTTTTCATAATGACAAATGTGCTTTTCGTTTAGGAAAAAGAAAAAAAAAAAAAACAAAAACTTCGTGGCAATGGGAAACGCTGAATAACGAGCATCGTTTTGTGGCAGTTAAAAATAAAATCACACAAATCATTTATGTTAGAAAAAGCGAATCAAGCTAAAAGTTTTTCATATGAATGTAATCATTCATTTGACGAGTTTACTTATTAGAAAAGTTCCTCGAAAGGTGTGTTCAATTCTTTGCGGTTGGGTAAGCAGCAGCATGTGGTTGTAATATTTTTGCCCAAAACTCTTGTTGGTTAGTGTAATTCACTAAGCATTTCATGCAAAGAAAATTGTTACTCGTATTAAAATGCTTTTTGGCAATATATTTTCATAAATATATTATTTTAGTTTCTATTCATGTTACTCGTAATTAAAATTATTTTAGCTGCAAGGAATTTATGTTCAACAGCTTTGAATTCATGCTGATTTAACTTTTTTTTTAAAGCCAACGTTCTTCCCATCAGTTTGGGGATTAAGTAGTAACTAATTTTTTTCCAATACCCAATTTAATTTTTACATAGTTTGGCATGAGGTTTAGGCAAAAGCCAGTTAATGATTATTGCAATCTAATATCACTTCAAATCAAATTGCAATTTTTCCAAACAGAAGAGCATGCATGCATATAATCTTATTGAACGCTAGTAATAATTTTTACAGTTTGCAGGTGATTAATGGGAGTAATTAAATATTCCGCAGTAAAAGAAAGCTTAATAGCAGATAATAAATTTAACCTTACGTTTGTTTTTCGTTATTCGAATGTCACTTGTGAATATGTGACTAAGCGAGTAAAGAAGTTTTTTTTAATAAGATATTTCATTATGATCTGTAAAAAAATATGTATTTAGAAGTAAATCATTGTCATTAAAAATGGAATGGCTACGCTGACAGGACCTTTTTTAGTTATGAAATTTTCCATCACTTATTCGCTCATTTGCGGCTGTATATCAACATCAACTTGACGAATTTCAACTTTGAGCTCCTAAACTTAGTTCACATAGACTCAAAGAAAAAATTCAGAACGTGTTAAGATTCAAGATCTCAGTGGAGAATTGCTTCTTTGAGAAATCACATATAGGTTACTTTTCGTGCAAAAAAAGCTTTGGTATCAGTACATGTGATGCACGTATTGCCATTCCAGTCTCAGTTTTGAAATAGTAAGGTCCAAAGACCTAGACAGAATTCGTTTTTTTACATCATAGTTAGACCAGTTTCTTAATTGCTAACCGAGAAGTTGCTTTATGAGGACCTGAAAAATTATTTTGGTTTAGATATTTTTGCACAAAAATGGGCGTACATGCTCATGTCCGCTTAAAATTTTTTCGTGACTAATTTTTTACGACCTATGCCTTCACTTAGGAAGTAGGAACGAAATTCCACAAAAGAAGCGCAAGACTATACGGTAAAACAAAAAACTCTCGAAAGCCAAACAACACATACAAGCCTGACCGCACTTAGAAAATAATTACGATGGCGCGAGCAGTGTTGACAGAAAAATGTTGCCTCTTGTACCCAATTTAAAACGTCATGTCACCAAGAAAGAAAAATTCTATGTTTTCTCCAAAAATATATCATTAAATAAAAACCCACTTTTTAAGTCTTATGCCTATTTTATTACATTTAAATAAAGTCAGCAAAACACTTTCCCCGCAAATGAGAATTGAAATCCACATTTTTATGATCAATCCCCTTATCTGGCTACATTGGATGCAAGAGCTATTTTTCAGCGGATAGCTTAGCGACTCGACTCGAAAAATGCTCTAGTTTTGAAGTGAATTTTAATAATTTTTTTTTTGTGTTTGGTCCACTGTGTGTGGTGTCAGTTGATGTAGATTTCTGCTTTATATACTCAGCCATCATTGCAAATGGAATACGTGAATTGTTTTGATTCATCTTATTTCAATTTGCTGAAAGCTTTTTTGTAATGAAAACAAATAATCTTTTTCAAATTCTGTTTTTTAATTCAATGCAACAAATTCTTTCATTTAATTTTTTAAATATACATATAGGTATGTATGTATGTATGTGGGAACACTTTTTCATTTCACAAAATACACATTTTCTCTTGTTTGCTCTGATTATTTTGTTAACATTTTAATAACAAATATACTACAGTTGTCCCCTTCTCGCAAAACCTGCATTACATCGGATTTTAGCTTTTTTTCATCACTCATTTTCTTCAACGCTGGTATCCTCTGTGACTTGAAGTTTCCTTCAACAACTGATACTAAGATACACTAATTTACAGCACAAAAATGCGTGGTGTTGTCATTTAATGGCTGTAGAATACCGGGCTCGAACCCATGACCCTCGGTTTTGTTGTCAACATGCTTCATACTTCAGCCAAAGCCACCCCTAATTTCAATAAATTGTTGAAGAGTATATCGCTGGATTTTTATTTAATGGCATAGTTTTTACTTGTCTTCTGTCAAGTAGTTAAGCTTGAGTTATGTCAACTATTAAAATGGCGCCACATTTAAAATAAAACATCTTATAGGGAAACACCCTGTATCCAGAACACTTTATACATTTTTATTCAAGATAAATAATTATAACGCCACTAGATTATTACATCAGTTGTGTAAAATAACCTATTATATATTTACATAAAGCACAGTCTGAAGGATTATAATAATTTTACTGTTTTTTAATCCAAAAACCAAAAGAAAAAAAACCTCATAAAATTATCCAAAATTTCATTTACAAATTTAAACGTTTAAGGCCTTATTCAGAAAAATTTAATTGTAAACCAAAATTATTTTTTCTCAATAAGGCAGTTAATGTTTAAAACTTAGTTTTTGTCTGGTTTCTTTGAAATTGTCTTACTACAGTACCTGCAATTTTTCAATATTAAAATTTAAAGAATTTTTGCAATTGTAATTTTTAATAAAAATACTGTGTAAATTTAATACACAGTATTTTTATTAAAAACAAATTCTTCTTCTTTTGGAATTTTTTTGTATTAATATGAGTAAAATTTTTTTAAACAGCAAAATTAAAGTTTTCATTTATTTTTGTTGTCATAAAATTTTTGCATATTTGTTTAGAAAAAAATTGTATATTTATTTGTTTTCTTTTCATTATTATATGCTTTTTTTTACAAATGTATAAAAAAATATTCAATCGTTTAATAATAGTTTACTAGATTTTCAATTAAAATATATCCCAAAGTCAAGTAAATAATTTAAATTTAAATTTTATAAATATTTTTTTAAGTTGATTTTTATTTGCAATCTATTTTAAAGAGAATAAAATAATAGGCAAAAAACATAATTATTAAAAATGACATATATTTTATTTCCATGAACCAAAAAAAAAAATAGAAATTCAAATTGCAGTACTCATGTTATTTAATCGGGCTTATTATAAAAAAAATTTCACATGAAAATTTCCGAACTTGTGAACAATTGTTTTCAAAAAACTTCATACGATTGCAAAATATTTTGAAAATGTGTGAGGAAAATTATTCACAAAGATTTGTCTGTTTCAAAAAGTGGAAATATGTAGGTTTCTAATTTTATAGGAATTGGTGATACAAAATTAAAATCCATGTGAACGAAAAATTTGATTCGAATATTTTCGCCTGTGGAATTAATTTATTTTCTAAACTTTAGATTTCATTACTATCATCTAACAAGTTGATTGCTAATACATTTGAATGATTTATAAGTTTGGTAAGGTACCTATTACTGTAGTTCGTAATTTAAATATTCAAAATTTATAAACAAATATGGCCCTTATTATGACCACCGAAAGTATTGATCGAACGAATTTTCATTTGGAATAATAATATCGCCAATGTGTGTGTCATATTCGAAGCTGGCACAATATATTGGAAAATATCATAAGACTTTTGATTTCTTTTGTACAACCAAGACAATTGTGTAATATGGTGGCAACATTGTTCAATGTTGTTTACTTTTTCACTGTCAGGAAAATTGGGCAATATTTTCTTTGAAAATATTGTGCCATTTATTGCATAGTATAGGTCAAAATGAGAATAATATGTACAACATCATATGCAATAATATTGTATAATGGATGGGCCGCTTTATGACTCGAAGTAATTTTAAAATAAAAACACAATTCTCTCAGCCAACCTTATCAAATAGAGCTATAATATTTTGTGTAATCTATTAAATTTCTTTTGAAAAGAAAAATGCAAATATTTCTTTGCGTGCCTTTTAATGGATTAGAGGGATTTGTTGAAAGTTTGCAAAATCTTAAAATTTTTCAAGAAACACACTCCGCAATTCTGAAAAAAATTTGCAATGCCTAATGACACTTGTTACGTTTGTGTCACGTGAGATAAATTACAGTATAAAAAAGTGTTTACGAGACCATGATATTTTTTTTTTTTGATTTAAAAAGTAGTTTTTCTTGAATTTTTTTAACGCTGCGTCACAAAAAAATACTAACTCCGAAAATAAAGCAATAATGAAATGAGGCCATCAAGGCAAAAATGGTGCAACCCACATTATTTTTTGTTGCTGGTAAACACATCAAATAAAAGTGCAGTAGGCCACTTTTTCATGTTCAAAAGAAGATGGAGCTGAAATATATATATAATATAATAAAGTAACAGATCAATTAAATTATTAAATAGAGCAATGAAATAATTAAATAATTTGGGGTTACACAACTTTTGCCCTGATAGCCATAAGTAAGAGAAAAAACTGACCCTAAGTTTCACTGGATGTGAAACTCAAATATATTCTAATTTTTGTTGAGCTTACATTGCCATATATACAATACGATGATGAAGTTTGATGTGAAGGCCATTCAATTATATATAAACATTTAGGTTATTCATATGGCGCGAGAAGTTAAGCTTTCGGTGGATATTTTATTTTTAAGCAAACATCCACATGGAGTTTTTGATTTAATTAATAGAGAATTATTTGATAGCGAAAAGTACATAACAAGTGTTAGTTGATTTTAAAATACTCGTATAATTCACATAATTTCGGTGATTATAATTTTGGATCATAACGATTTTCAGTTCTTATTATTAATGTATTTTCTCTGGAAACTCTCAACTTTTAACAAATTTAGAATTTATTTATTTATTGATTTATTACCAATAACCTAGCCAATGCAGGCCATAGACGGTTACAAATTTCTACTATAAAAAACTCAATTTTATATTCTTAATGATTTTGAGTGGTTTTCAATGATTTTTAAATTTTTTAACTGCCAAATTTGAGTGCTGTGCTTTTGTATTTAATATAAAAAGGCTAACGAGGATTTTTGATTGTCTTCTTTAAACTCAGGTCACGTCAATACAATACCAAAAAAATTGGGGCTTGTCTCGAGAACAATTTTGTGCTATTGATAGCCTATTTCTGTGCCCTAAAGTTTAGAAAATAGCATGAACATTGACAGGTTAGCAGACAGTTAATTTTGACAACGGGTAGACAAGCCCCTGTTTGTTGCTATTGTTTTGATGTGACGTCAGTGTTGGCAACTGGAATAAGGTTGAATATGTTTTCCATGGGAACTCTCAACTTTTAGGCGTTTTTGAATTCTGTTTCCAAAAAAATAATCAATTCCATATTCCTAATAATTTTGAATGTTTTTCCACATATTTTTAAATACTTTAAATAAATAAAAAACAGTTTTGATTAGAATTCAACATACGTTAAAAATGGAGCGACAAGTCCAAATAATTTTCTCAATCAAATGCTTAGCAAAAATTTAAATTGAACATTAAAATTTTCTCAGCTGGTATAATAGAATCATTATAAAGTGTATCTTTCAATTTCTAGCAATTTGTTCCTTCAATTTAAATTTTTACAAAGAGTCTTTAAGCAGTGTTTTGTGTGTAATTTTTGGAAACAAAATTTATGTTCGTAACATTTGTATTGTAACAGCACGAAAATATTTTATGTCTGCTTCAACGTGCACCGCGAGAAAAATAAGGCCCAAAAATATTGTTGATCAGGCAAAACACATTTAAATGTTAAATTTCTAAAAGAAATTTCCTTTAGCTGGTATGGACATCTAAAAGACAATTACACGAACTTTTTGACATTTATTGTCGTTGACAGGCATGTTATAACATAATACTGGGTTCACGCAAGGCAATTTTAGTTGAGCAACTTTTTAGCTTATGGAAGAGAGAGGAAAAGATAATGATTAGTAAGGCCATCATAATTTCCTCTCTCGCTCATGAACTGAAAAGGTGCTCAACTAAAATGTGTGAACCGGTGGACATACTGACGAATATTACTTGGGTCAAAATTTAGTCAAACCAGCAGACGAATCTTTAATCTGGGAAATATTAGAGTTGTGTCCAACAGCTCTTTTTAAACTAGTTTCAGAGCGTTCCAATCAAAAGTTGTATTAAACCCATTTAATTTACATTGACGTTTTTGACCGTACTTGTTGTGTCCAACAGAACGAACTAGTTCAAAAAGTGCTGTTGAATACAAGTCTAGAAAATATACCACACATGTAATATCTTAAAAATTCGGACTGGAAAAACCTAAGAAAGTATATGGATGGAACTAGGTTCCTCACCTAACTAACTCTTAAAGGTTCCTATGGCTTTTATTGGTATATCCCTAATATCTCTTATTGAGAGAGCACACAGAGAAAACAGTGCCTAAGAAATACCTCATTAAATAGAACAAAATTAATAAGATATCTCTATGGTTTTTTTTCAATAAGGAAATCTTATTAATTTAATAAGGAAAACCTTTTTGAAAAAATCAAGAAGAAATCTTCTAGTTTTTATTAAGTTATCTTATTGATTTTTCCAATAAGATTTTCTCCTTGTTTTTACTAGGCGACCTCATAAAAAATAAAAAGAAATTGTGTCTTTATTCTCTGTACTTATGTATTTTCATTTAAATTCTATACCATATACATAGTAATGCATGTATGTAGAATATTGTTGATGTTATTTATTTATACATACATACATACACATTATGTTATATTCTTAACTAACTTACTCACCAAGTATTGAAAAAGCAAACTTCTGACTGATAAACAAGCACTCTAACCAATATGCTAACAAGCAGCCTGAATAACCATTGAAATTATTGTGCAAACATTCTTATACAAAAATGAAAAAGAATATGAAAAAAATTGTCACTATGTCTATTTATAGATATGAAATAACAAGATACCTCATAAAATCAAGAAGATTTCCTTATTAAAAAAATCAATAAGATGCTTTACACATAATCAATCATATAGGAACTAAAATCAAGAAGAAGACCTTATTGAAAAAATCAATAAGATAGCCTAATAAAATCAAAAGGAAAACCTTTTTAAAAAAATTAATAAGGCAACCTAATAAAATCAATAAGAAATCCCTATAGATTGCAATTTATACGAAAACCTAATAGAATCAACAAGTTTTTCTCTATGGTTTGTTTTTTGGTGCCAAAAATAACAGAAATTGAGTAAAAAAAAAGTTGTAAATAATAAGATTTCTTCCTGATTTTATGTGGTTTTCTTCTTGATAAAATTAATAAGATTTACCACATAAAAACAATAAGGAATCTATATGAAAGAATGTTCGCTTCTTTCTGCTGGGATACCCCGTGCGGACTGGAAAAACCTAAGAAAGTATATGGATGAAACTAGGTTCCTCTCCTGGCTAACTCTTAAAGGTTCCTATGATTTTTAGTGGTATATCCCTAATATCTCTTATTGAGAGAGCACAACATGCTATAAAAGCATAAGTGTAATCCGAAACGGATTGGGTGAATATTGCCCTTATTTTTAACCAAACCTAGACTTACCTAAGCGGACACTTTTTGCATCAATTTAAAAAAAAATAATGTTCATACAATTGTTTCGTCACAGTTCGTTCTTCCGAACTGTCATAATTTTCGTAAATTGTAAAAACATAATTCTCTACAAAAGTCTACACTATTATTTTTCCGTGTACAAATAAATGTAAATTTACAAACGTGAAAGTCCGTACCAGCTTTACGAGTAACAATGTAAAATTTATTTCTCTCAGTTGAATTAAGTTTGAATGAAATACATAAATTCATACATGTGTATGTATGTATGTAACGTGTGTATATTCCAAGTTTAGGTTATTGTAAGTGTATGTACCTGTTCAAATATGTATTTTATACCTTTTGGTAAAGCTGAACACAAGGCAATTTAACTTTGAGGTTAGATTTGAGTATACAAATCTTGTTTTAAATCAAAAGTAAACTAAAGTACCGGCATACAAATTCATACATTGTTAATCTATTCCATGCACACATACACACACACACACATACGCATACATATACATATATGCTAACATTAACATACGTCAGAATCTGTAGATGTTTGTATGTGAATCTGTAGATGTGTGTACAAAAATAAAAATAATTCACATTAACAAAACATTTGCGGTGGTGTTTGCTTTTGTGTGTGTGTGTTTTTGTGTGTGTGCGTATGTGTTTCACTAAGTTTCCTTTCAAACAATTACAATTTCTTGAAGTTTTAAGTTTGGAAAGTAGCAGCCATTGCATGCATGTGCTTGTATGTATGTATATAGCTACTTTTGGATGTATATATGTACATATATATACTTACCTATTTATGTACTTCATGCGGACTTAAGTGTTTAGAAAGAATACATTAAAAAAAAAATTTACAAACTTTTCTTTTATAAAAAATACTCTTCGAATCATTGGACTTGCTTAAACTTCAATTGTAAGTTATCCTGACAGGATGTGTGTGTGTTTGTGTGTGTTTTGTATGTGTGTGTGTGCGTGCGGTAGCATGAAAAATTACTTGAGCCGGAAACTGGAAACTTCATACATAATTCCGTAAATCTTAATTTCTATTTAAACGTTAAACATTCGTTTTATTTCATATAATAATGCATTTTCTTTTTTTTTTTTTTAACTTAAGGATAAGTTTTGCATTTTCCCACTTGCAGTATTTTTGTTGCTTTTGTTGTTCGTTAACAAACTCTTTTCAAAGTCCACACAAATGTTCATTGTATACTGTGTCTACAGAGTTTCAATTTATTATAAGATTTCTACTGGTGAGAAAATGTTTGCTTTCAAGCTAAACAATATATAAATTTTAAAGGGAAAATGTAATCAAAATATGTTTGTATGTATATACATATACATACATACTTTCTTTTTCCTTTTGAATAGTGTTGTTTATGCTCGCAGCTAAATGTCCCTGTTATACTACACTATACCTTGAATAATTAATTCAATGTTCTGGTATGCTCTGGTATGGTAGTATTTGAATGTTATGTGTTTGTTGAATTATTTTATTTTACATTTTAATTATATTTATAGAATAAAAAATATAAAAATTTTTACCTTAATACACTGAAAGAATTTTCGACATAAATTCTATGAATTTCGACATTAATCTAATGAAAAATTCATTAAAGATCAACCAACGTCATGCTTCGTTAAATTAATGAAACCAGTTTCGTCAAAATTATTTTATTGAAAACTTCATCAAATTTAAGAATGAAATAACTTAAATATAAAGGGATTTCTTAATAATTAGAAAATATTGTTGTCATAAGTCCAATAAAATATTCTTACGAAACCAAAATACCAACGAAGCAATTCCAATGAAATTCTTTCACAATAATGAAATTATGAAATTTTCATTGGATTTGTGAAATTATCATTAGATTTGTGAAAAAATTTTAATGAAATTGTTTCTTATGAAGCAAAATTCTTTCGGTGTACAGAAGGCCGTAACTAATTATTTTGTATTTAATTTTTTTTTTTGAAATCGAGTTTTTTGTACATTTCTATAGAATAACATCTAATGTAATGGAAAATGTAAAATTTTCGATTCCAAAAAAGTAATAAGTTAGGGCGTTCCTATATTTTATTAAGGATATGCATCTTAAGGTGCGTTAAATTTTATGCAAACATTTGAACAAGGAATCGAAGCCACTAAATACTAATGAAAAATATATCTGGTTATAAGCCTGCGGACTATATACATATATTCATTTCTAATGCAACAGTTATGCTTCCCTGCAGAAAATGCGAATAGTGAAATTGTAGTGATTTATTAGTGACATTGTCAATAGTACAACTGAATAGGTGTACTGCAACCAATGTAATTGCCTATTGACATATAACATAGGGTTGTCATTGAAAATCTACCAGTAGACTTTAGCACTATTCATTTACGACCATATGGAGGCATTTGAACTAAAGAATCACTAGTACATTTTAGTGACCTTCGCTTACAATTTAATAAGAGTTGAGCCAACAACATTTTTAACATTATTGCATAGCATAATAAAAAAGATAAACAAACTATTGGCAATATCAATAGAAATACATTAGAACTGTTGTCTCTAACGTATCTCTACTCGCGCATAAAAGGTAAATTGTCGACATTTCAACTAGTGCAATTGTCGCTAGAGAAAAGAGTGTTGACATAGAGACATATGGCACTAGGCTGGCTAGAGGGTTGTTTACGAACCCATACAATCAAATATGAGCTTCATCGCTAAACAAAATTTTGTATGGAAAATAAAAATTAATCACACTTATTCCAGTTGTCAACATCAACGTCATGTCAATACAATACTAAATAATAGGGCGTTGTCTACTCGTCGTCGAAAACAACTCACTGCTATTGACAATTTTATGCTATTTCCTAGACCTTAGGGAACATGAATAGACTGTCAATATCAAATAATTTGTCTCGAGAGCGAGTAGACAAGCCCCAAGTTTTTGTATTCTGCTGACATGACGTCGATGTTGACAACTGGAATATAAGTAAACGTTACTTTGTGCTTTAGCCTGTTAGTCATCATACATACTGTCGTAGTTATGCGTTAGTCCTTGCGGTGGTATACGGTAATGAATACTATAAAGTGGTCCAAGTGCCTAACAAGTTTGGCGAGCAGAAACATTATTTTGGTAGAAAATTTCAACAATTTTCATTACATGTGATCATTATTACATGTAATAATTATTAATGAACAAATAACACCAAAGTTAATTGTAAATATTCTGACAAAAACGTTAGCAGAACGTAACAATGAGCTGTTTTTGAAGGTCGCTGCACCTTCATCATCGGCATTCTTTGGGTTTGGTCCACTGTGTGTCGTGTCAGTTGATGTAGATTTCTGCTTTATATACTCATTGCAATTGAAATATGTGAATTGTTTTGATTTGATCGTATTACAATTTGCTGAAAGCTTTTATTGTAATGAAAGCTCAATTTTACTATCTCTAAATTTACAACAGTCTTGGCATTCTCGCTTGTTTTTCACTAACTATGCACAGTTAGTAGTTGCTGTTGTTTTTTGAGAGATTATTGAAGTATTTATATGAATAACCCTGTGAAAAATAGGACAACCAATTTAATTATTTACACAGAGAAAACAGTGCCTACTAAATACTTCATAAAATAGAACAAAATTAATAAAAAATCACTATGGTTTTTTTCAATAAGGAAATCTTATTAATTTCATAGAAAAAAGCAAGAGAAATCTTTTAGTTTTGATTAGGTTATCTTATTGATTTTTTTATTAAGCGACCTCATAAAAAATAAAAAAATTGCGTCTTTATTCTCTGTACTTAAAAAAAAAACAGTGCCTACTAAATACCTCATAAAATAGAAAAAAATTAATAAGAGCTCTCTATGGTTTTTTTTCAATAAGGAAATCTTATTCATTTCATAGAGAAAACCTTTTTGAAAAAATCAAGAAGAAATCTTGTAGTTTTAATGAGGTTATCTTATTGATTTTTTTCAATAAAAAATTAAAAAAATTTGCGTCTTTATTCTCTGTACTTATGTATTTTCATTTAAATTCTATACCATATACATATGTATGTAGTATATTGTAGATTTTATTTATTTATACATACATACATACACATTATGTTATTTTCGTAACTAACTTACTCACCAAGTATTGAACCAGCACACTTCTACCTGATAGACAGGCACTCTACCCAATATGCTAACAAGCAGACTGAATAACCATTGAAATTCTTGTGCAAACATTCTTATACAAAAATGAAAAAGATCATGAAAAAAATTGTCACTATGTCTATTTATAGATATGAAATAACAAGATACCTCATAAAATCAAGAAGATTTCCTTATTAAAAAAATCAATAAGATGTTTTACCCATACTCATATAGGAACCTAATAAAATCAAGAAGAAAACCTTTTTAAAAAAATCAATAAGGCAACCTAATAAAATCAATAAGAAATCCCTATAGTTTACAATTTATAAGAAAACCTAATAGAATCAAAAAGTTTTTATCTATGGATTGTTTTTTGGTACCGAGAAAAACGGAAATTTTAGTAAAAAAAGTTGTGAATAATAAGATTTCTTCTTGATTTTATGTGGTTTTCTTCTTGATAAAATTAATAAGATTTACCACTTTAAAACAATAAGGAATCTCTATGAAAAAATCTTCTCTTCTTTCTGCTGGGATACCCTTTAGCCTAAAAACGTTTCATTGAGAAAATCTTCTTGATTCTATGAGGCAGTTTTTTTTCTGTGTAATTTTTCTTTTAGGGAAATTCTCCCAAGTCACAGAAACGAGTCATATGATGCAAAAGGAAACCACACTAAGCAAAACGCCTCTATTAGCTATTAAATCGGTTGCAAAATAAATATAACTCGAAATTATAAACCTCGAAAAAATATCCATTATTAGTTGACAAAACATAGTTATTGAGTTATGACTCTGTTACAGTAAAGGCTCGATGTTTTTGAGCAATATATAAATTATATTAAAAGTATTTTGTAATTTATAATTAATTTCAACAAAAAAAATCCAATTAAAATCCGATACATTGTTTAAGTTTTCTCAGCTCAAACATTTTCATTGTAGTACAAATAAGATGCGATCCCGCTGGCTGCAAAGCATTGCTTAATTCCCCTGACCCTGGCCATTATTTTCATAAATTGTTAAAATATTTATTTTGTATTTTTCATTGATTTCATTTAAATACGTTTTTATTTGACTTTGCTATTATTCATGGCTGGTATTGTAAAATCAAACATTGTAATTTCTAACAACTTTTCAATTCACAATTTTGTTGAGTTTTCTTCAAACTTTCTAAAAAAAATTAATTTCTATCAATAAGTTTTTTTATTCTTTTTATGCCATGATTTTGCAATGTTTTTTCAACCGAAACCTTTTTGCTTACTGTGCTTTTGTTTTTTTTTTTCTATTACAAAATATCGACTCCTCTCAGGCAAATTATCTTATATACCAAAACAAAATTGCGTGAGAAAGTTATATTTTCCGTGAGACATATGTATGAAATTTAATTGAGCTAGAATGAGTTTTAATCAAGAAAAATTTCTTGATCGGGCTTAAGTTCAGTATTTTCAATTCTTATTGAACAAAATATTTTTGTTAATTGATGTGAGGAGAACAATTAAACTAGACTTTTTAGCTGGGGAATATTTCTATACAGTCACGCACTCCATCAGTATGGACTATGAGAAATGATTACATTGTGCATAGCTATACTGTTTATGTCAGGACACAGGAGCTTGGACGTGTTTTTGCTAATAAAAATAATCGACACTATTACAGTTATAAATTTATTTTTTATTTATTTTATTTTTCGATTTTGTTGAGTGAAACAAAACCAATGAGAAGGATTGCTTAATTTATTTTTGTATTGTTTTTGCACATGACCACAAACCAGAGAAACCAGAGCCGATGGGCTGTAAGCCGGCTAACAGCCGTCGCCTGCCACGAACAATACATTAATTTAATCGTACGCCATTAGAAAAGAATATAATGGGAAATAAATGGAAACGTTTTGAAATATTTGCACGAGAATTTGACATTATCATATTATATAATTTTATTATTAATTATTTTACATTAAGTTTGTTTTATATAGCTAAGTCCTAATTTACACTAAGCAAGTCTTATTGCTAAGCTGATTAGTTTGTAGGCGAGAGAGATGAGGGGAACATAAAAGTTTATTTTCCCCTCGTCTCTCTTTCCTAAAGAACTAATCAGCCTAGCAATAAGACTTGCTGAGTGTAAATAAGGACTAAGCAGCATAGCTATAACCGGATGTCCTAAGACACCTCTCTTTTTTTGTATGTGTAGTTTCATTTATCAACTATTTTCGACAATTTCGTTTGCATGATTTTGTTAGTTACTTTCAAAGTTCTTCCACTGACTGAAGATGCATAATTTTGGCTGGTTTGACGCAAGAGAGTAATGTTAACGGTAATTGTCTTTTACAAGGTTATTCGCGGCTACGCTTCAATTATTGATTTACCTTTGGTAAATACATTTGCAGGTATCACTATTCATTTTCTGTTTTTCGTTTTTTTAATTTTCTATTTTTCAATATCTCTTTGGCCAACGATATTGTTTCCTGGTCCAAGTTCATAAGTGATTAATATGCCGAAATTTATATGCGAGAATACTCGATTAACCCACAGAAATTAACCAAATAGTTTTCTATTCTATATGTTCGTAAATTGAAAACAATGCAAATACTTAGCGAAATTTAGTGTGTTACGTTGACGTTAATTCGCAATATGTATAAAGCAGAATTTCACAACGTTGTTAAGTGACATTCAGAAGCCAGTAATGACAATATGACCTTAATGACTACCCTTTGAATACCCCAAGTTTTTCTTTCATTTTACAAGAAAATAAAACAATTGAATAAAAACACACAATCCTTGCAGGGCACGATTTTAAATTTTGTGTAAGTACACTAACGTTCTAACGTTACAGTACATTGCAGGAGGTCTACAGCAGCAACGTTCGACTAACCAGACCTAAAGCTTAAATTAGACGAGACATAGCCATAACGCCATAACCATAATCAAACCAAAATTTAATTGATTTCTATGGTGAGAGTTATGGCGTTATGGCGAGTCTCTCTCACTCTCACTCTCACCATAGAAATTAATTGAATTTTGGTTTGGTTATGGTTATGGCGTTATGGCTATGTCACGTCTAATTTAAGCTTAAACTCATAATTGTTACGGTTCCCGCAATAAACAAGACATTTGACAAATTTTATTAAAAAAAATATTTTTTAATATTTTTTTTTGGCTTTTTTGAGTATTAATTAAAATCAATTCATATATAAAATGTATATATAAATCTAATTGATACGTATGTATGTATGTACTCGTATAGGTATTTAAAATGTTTTATATATTTTTTTTTTGTATACATATATTCAATATACATAACTCTCCTGTGAGAAATGCTTAATTAAATTTCCTTTGGCGTCTGTTCTCGAACACAGCTCTTACACATGCATACAGGAAAGCAGTGTATACTATATTGTCATCAACATGTAGTATGTGAAACTTATTTATCCTGGGCGTTGAATTAAGTTTCATGTTCAAAGACTTCTTAATGGTTGACTGAGAGCCAAGAAAATTGCCATCATTCATACGCAACGTTGTTTGCCGTATGGAGAGGAGATTGTCCGTCCGTACATTTGGTATTCTCTCCTTAGTGGTCTTATACTTTCTTCAACTTAAAATTTTTTTTAGCGTGGCAACATTTTAAGCTCATATCCGTTTGGTTCGTCATATGACATGTCAGTCAACTCCTGCTGTTTTCAAATTATGCAGTAAAACTACTTCTTCCACTTTTTGTGCAAAACTGGCGCTGCACTGTGCGGTGCTGCACTGCACTGCTGTGTATTGAAGTTTTCTTAATTTTTATGTGCGTGTGTGTGTGTGTAAAGAAATAAAAATTTTTAAGAAAACTCTAAATAAACTAAAATAAAAGCCTTTAACACCACTACCTCTTGGTTCTGGTAAACCAATATACAATGTATAAAAATTTAAGGGAAATTATATTCTCTAAAGAAAAATTCAGTCAAATACAATACACTTGTAGATACACATACCAGCTTGAAGAATTAGTTTGCCCGCTGGAAAACTACCGGGTTTGGCTTGTGTATATTCGTACGTGTGTATCGCTACATTGATAAATGACTTATGCAAAGTTTCTTTTTTTACTTTATCAAAGAAAGCAGGAGGAAAATATTTAAAAGTAAGTAAAAGAAAAAAAAAAACACGTTGAGATAAAAAGGAAAAGAATAAACAACATAAAATAACAAAGTTAAAAAAAAATTTACAATACAAATTTTCATCTTCAGACGAGACTTTATAGCGCCATGATTATGGTAAAGAACATTTATTTTTTATGCAAAAATTTAACTGAAAATATATAGAACTTAAGAAATCACAAAAATAACTATAACTTGTATCTACTTGTTGTTGTGAATGTACGTATGTATGTACGTGTTTGAATGTTTCTGTTTCTGTTTGTAGTTTTAGTTTAGTTGTTATTTTTTCCAGTACTCAAATGAAGACTTTTTTCGTTTTTCTTTAAGAGTCACAGGAAAGACACATTCACATACACTTGCAATTGCAAAATAAAACTACTTTTCTTGCAATTTGCTAACCAAAATAATGCTGTAAAAAATTATATAGAAATGTGCAAGAAATACAAAAGGAAAAACTCGTTCTTCAATGGCCCATTCAAAGCAACTGCTCTCATATACTGACACATTCGACAATTGAATGAATGAATCTGCTGGTTTCGAAAAGATTCCTAAATGCACACATACACTTTAACGCTCATACGCTTTCTGTGTTATTGCTGCTGTTAGAGTTGTTCTTTATGCATTTGCTTGCTTCTCTTAATGTTTGTTTATCTTCTGCCTTGGTCGTATTTTGTAGTCGAAATATTTATGTAGGAGTATGTGCAAGTGTGAGTACATAGTTTCTTTCTATTCGAGGAACAGCGCTGTCAACTTTCAAATTTTAAAAAGCACTGAAATCAGGAAAAAGTCGCGTAATTTAAGTAAAAAAGCACTAAATTTAAAATTTTTCTATTTTATTAAAAAAAATTTTATTCATAAATACATACACATGCATTCCGTTCATAAAACGTCAAATTAAAGGCACACATTTTAATTCTCTAGGAATAAGTGTATTCTAAACTCAGAGTCTGAACACAATGCAACGATAATTTATTGCGGTGCGGTTTTTCATACGATTTTGAAGTAAAAAACCGCAGTGCGGAACGGTATAAAATTAAAATCTATTTTATTTTCTCTGCGGACTTTCTTATTCTCTCAATTTTTGACACTCTTTCTCTTTCTGATGCTGCCATAGTTTTTGAATAATTGGCGGTGTTCACAACATTATTGTAACAAAAAACATGATTTTTTTTTCATAAAATGTAAAAGTTGAAAAAATATATCAAATATATCTGGAAATCTATAAAATGTTAATAATTTTTTGTTTTTAGTTACTGCCATTACAAAATATTTAACAGAAAGAGTAATTTTTTTTATAAAAATGTACATATGACAAGTATTGCCGTCGCCGTCTTCTGTTGTATTATGTTTATTTTTCTCTCCCGCAACGAGAAATCGCACCGCACCGCAAACATTGTGTTTAGACTCTCAATTTGACGAAGACTTTTGAAGTTATTATAAAAAAATTTTTTTTAATTTTTTTGTCAAGGAACAAACGAATCACTCGAGCTAAGTCAAGTTGGCAGTAATCGACAAGTATTTATGAGGTTAAGAGCTGATTATATTTTGAACTCGATGGGCTTACCAAATTTGATTGTTATTAAATTATGCTGTAAAAACATTCTTTCGGCTGCAACTGAACTATGTGACAAAGGCAATAAATTTTGAACGAAGTAAAAAAGGTGTCAAAAGTATTGTGCAGCAAACGCAATATAAATAACAAAGTTAAATATAAAAAAGTGATTTGCAAGTTTATCAAGTTGTATACAAAAATATTCATAGCAAAAATGTAACCGAAATTAAAAAAATATTGGACATTGGAAAAAAAATTTACAAATTTTGGTTATAATTAACCAAAAACGGCAGGTCTATTCACATGAAAATTATCTCTTTTCAGGCCGATTTTTATATAAAGCAAAGTTTTAACCAAGTGTAGGGTCATTCTGGTACGTAGTTTAGACTAAACTACAGGTATAAGCCGTTTAACTTCTTCGTTTAAATATGGAAGTGACAGAAGTTTGAGGCTAATGCAATTTTTGATAATGCCTCAAACGCTATTAGATTTTACTTCTGCCCAAAACTCGATAGTGGACTGAATACTTGTATTATGTCTTCCTTGTTGTGTGGCAAAACACTGCTTACATTATTTATACTTGAAATGTTAAAGTTTGAGGGTAATATGGCGCTTATTTCTTCAACCAAGTCTTGTACTATCTTATTAGAATTTTTTAAATGCTCTATTTAAATTGAGAGCTTATGTTTTTTCAATGATAGACTTCCTCGAAAAAGAAATAGATAAGGAAATTTCTCTTTGAATTTTTGGTTTAGTGTCACCGTCCAAAACAAAAAGCACCGAAAATGAATTTAAAAAAGCACGGAGCACTAACTTCAAAATTTTTCGCGTCGAAAATTTCAAAAAGCACTAAAAACGGTGCGAAAAGCACCGAGTTGACAACGCTATCGAGGAACAGCATGATATACACACACAGACACACGCACACAGACACACACACACACACAGAAACACACACAAACAGAAACACACACACACAGAAACACACACACACACACACAAGCACACTCCTTTCTTTTAAAAACACTTATGTGCATTTTGATTTCCTTTAACCTTTTGTAAAGTGGCTTTTAAGTTGCAGTTTTATTTATAATTTTCTCAATTTAATATTTTTTATTTTTGGTTAAGAAATAAGCAAAAGCGATTTAATTTCCTAGCAGTTTTAGATAACTTGGATTTTTTTGTAAAGATAATTCACTTTAGCGCAAGGAATGTAGCAAAGAGGATTTTTTAAAGAAATAATTTCCTCAACCTTTCAAAATAAAGTTCTTTGAAAACAGATCCCCGGATACATCTATTTGTCATTCAGTTTGCATGTCCGCCCGTCCTTCGCCTGTCCGGCTGCAAAAGTAATTTTGTTTTTTATGCTTCACCGGCTAAACGGCTGCACCTAAATCCTCATAGGCTTCATATTTATAAAAAAAAAATTAGTAACAAGAGGGACCGGGAGGCAATATCTGCCTTCTGATACTATGCAACCGATTTTTGCGAAATTAAAACCTGCGTCTTACAAGACACAAACGACTTATATATATTTTTGAAACTAGGATCACTGAAGTGAACTGCTGGTAAATTTCTGCATTTCCAAAACTATCGAACTATTATTTACGAAATTCAAAACATACCGACACAAACGTTTTACATAAGTACATATCTCTAAAACCAGGACATACCGACTTTATATTTGAAGGCACACAGCGAGAAAGATTTCTAGTTTTTTAAATTTTTACCCCAAAGTTAAAAAAATGCAGACGAAAACTCGTCAAAATAAAACTAAATCGCTTTCATGAAAGAAAAAACACCAAAAGTAAAAAGGTCGCCAAAAAACTAAAAAAAATCGTTAAAAAAACCGAAAAAATTAAAACGCAAAATCGAAACAAATTCAGTAAAGTGCGACTTTGACTCGCGCACGAAGGGTTCCGTACGTTGGGCTTTGATCATTTGTTTAATACAGCGTTTTTTAAGTTTTTGACGTTTTTTCAGCTGAAATAATTTTTTTTTTGTTAATTTTTCGCTTCTTTCTCGTTTTGGCGATTTTTTTAATTTTGCCGTTTTTTTAATTTTGACGATTTTTTTTCATTTTGGCGATTTTATTAATTTTGGCTTTTTTTTAATTTTGGCGATTTTTTTTTCCATTTTGGCGATTTTTTTTTATTTTGGCGATTTTTTCATTTTGGCGATTTTTCCGGTTTTCGCGATTTATTTTCGTTTTAGATTTTTTTTTAATTTGGTGCTTTTTTTCGATTTGGCGATTTTTTTTTTGGATTTTGGCGATTTTTTTTCGGCTTGGCGATTTTATAATTTTGGGATTTTTTTGTTTTACCGTTTTTGAAAATTTCTAGAAGTTTGCTCTTACGGTTTCCAAGATAAAGCAAGTGGTCAAAATTACATTAACTGATGAATTAAATTTTTTTTTTAAAATTTGAGTGTTAATTGTTGTAGTCTGTATAAACATACACTAACCTTACAAAAGTGTATATACATACAATTGTATTCATATTACATGGGATTTTAACATTTTTCGTTGCTCGTTTTGGCACACCCTTTAATTTCCAACTCTCATGTATTTGTTGTTGTAGCGGGCAAAGGTCTACACACTGTGTCCAAATTTCAGGTCCGTAGCTCTTACGGTTCTCGAGAAAATACCCTGTGACAGACGGTCGGACAGACGGACAGCGTAGCGAACGACTTTGGTGTTCGAAACCCTAAAAAACGCCAATTTAAAAAAGTGCCTAAACTAAAAAAAAACTAAAAAAAAATTGCCAAAAACCGAAAAAATCGGCAAAAAAAAAGTCTACATTAGTTACGATATTTGATTACATGGCTGTAATATTGGTAATATTGTATAGTTTTACAAACCTTGTGGAAGCCTTCGTGCACGCAAAGAAAAAATATGGTTGAGGTAACCATAATCAAACAGCAACATACTATGATTGAATTATATGGTTGCAGTCAAGTTATATTATTGCCAATGGAAAAGCAAAGTTTAAATAATATTATTTTTAGAGTTAATAATAGTATTATTTACAAAAACAATTAACTTTGTTATACCTAATCTTATTATTGTAAATAAGATAACACTATTGCTAGATGTGACTAAAATATAATTGAGACTTATGATACCATGTTCTAATATTATAATAATATTGTTAAATATGACCATAGTATTATTTTATGTAATAATAATGTTTTTTTTCTTAATCATATATTTATTGGCAAATCTTGTTTAAACAGCTGTGCGGTAAATCCGAAATAAAAATAAATTAATATTGATGAATGAAAATGTATGTATGTATGTATAGAAATGTATACTTACATATATGTGTATACACGAAATACAGACATATCTGTAAAAAAAGATATACATACATACAAATGTATATATTATTTTTATTTATCTACCCTTTTGTTTATATTTTTTTTTATTTATTTAACACCACGTGTGCACTGCCTACAGATTTTAAACGAAAAACTGAACTGACAGAAGATGTTTATGAAAAAGGTTTTTTTAAAAACGTAACATAGTATGGTTTTGAATAACATTATATTGTTATTTACATCATATTATTTTTACATAATAATACAAATTACATTGTAGTCATAAATTTTTAACAAAACTATATTGTTAAACTCTAACCATATCGCACTTTTATATAATAATGTAATATTATTATTAAATTCAAACATTACTCTGTTTATCGTAAAGAAATTAATGTTTAAAATAACAATAACTAGTTTTCAACGACCACACATTTGTTTCATAGAACATAATATTGTTTTCTCAACTATTTTACAACCATATCTTTTCTTTGCGTGTGTGCGAGTCAAAGTCGCACTTTACTGAATTTATTACTTTTACTCTTATATGCAGTAAGTCAAAAGTTAACTCCGAGCAGGCAACGCCGCGTGTATAGCTTATTACTTTATAAAAAGTTCTAAAGGCAGAATTATTTTATACGTATTCTTAATCAACTGTTTTGTTTCTGTTCAATTAATTTGTTATTCCTTTTTCGTTCTGTTCTGTTGTGGGCGAACCTGTAACAAATAGAATTCAATCTCAAGTGACATTCAAAAGCCTGTTTGTATTAGTTTTTTGTAATATTTTGTATGCAAGTGTAATTAATCCTCTAGGTAGGCAGTTGATCCCTTTCACAGAAAAAGTAACTGCAAAATATTTTCTTCAGAAAATAATGACACAGAACTGCAGCGAAAAGTAAAAACAAATGAATGAGGCTGTAAGCTTCATATGAAAGATTTGCCATCAAGATTAGTAAAAACTTTTCTAATAAATTGAAATTAGTCGTTTTCATACTTTCGACTTTTCTTAGAAATGTTCAAAAGCTCGTTTCGCTCTCTTATTCCTGCAACTACCATTTTTCTATTTACAAAAAATTCATCATTTTACAATCAATAACAATTTATAAAAACGACCTCGAGCTTAACAAACATAAGAAAATACCAAAAATCATTTTGTTTTTCTTTACTAATAACTTACTTTTTATTCCACTTACACGCAAAGAAAAAATATGGTTGAGGTAATCATAATCAAACAGCAACATACTATGATTGAATTATATGGTTGCAGTCAAATCATATTATTGTCAATGGAAAAGCAAAGTTTAAATAATATTATTTTCTGAGTTAATAATAATATTATCTACAAAAACAATTAACTTTGTTATACCTAATCTTATTAGTGTAAATAGAACAACACTATTATTAGATGTGACTAAAATATAATTGATACTTACCATACCATGTTCTAATATTATAATAATATTGTTAAATACGACCATAGTATTATTTTATGTAATAATAATATTTTGTTTTTTAATCATATATTTATTGGCAAATCTTTTCTTCAAAACAGCTGTGCGGCAAGTCCGAAATAAAAATAAATTAATATTGTTGAAATAAAACGTATGTATGTATGTATAGAAATGTATACTTACATATATGTATATACACGAACACATCTGTATAAAGACATATACACACATACATACATATATACGTACATATTATTTTTATTTATCTACCCTTTTATTTATACTTTTTTTTTATTTATTTAACACAACGCGTGCACTACCGATGGCTTACAAACGAAACACTGAACTGACAGAAGATGTTTCTGAAAAAGATTTTTTTAAAAACTTAACATAGTATGGTCTTGGATAACATTATATTGTTATTTACATCATATTATTTTTACACAATAATACAAATTATATTGTAGTCATAAATTTTTAACAAAACTATATTGTTAAACTCTAACCATATCGCACTTTCTATGAATATAATAATGTAATTATTAAATTCAAACATTACTGTGTTTATCGTAACGAAATTAATGTTTAAAATAACAATAACTAGTTTCCAACGACCACACATTTGTTTCAGAGAACATGTTTTCTCAACCGTTTTACAACCATATCTTTTCTTTGCGTGTATATCTGACGAAAATGGAATACAACTCTCATGTATGGGCCGACGCTTCAAAGTCTATTTTGAGGCTGCTCGACCGCGTACAGGAGAGGGCGAAGAAGCTCATCGGTGACAGCAAGGTATCCAACTCTATTGATTTATTGGAGCATCGACGCAATGTGGGATGCATTTCGTTATTCTATCGTTACTACAACGGAATGTGTAACAATGAAATTAGGGAACTTGTTCCTGAAACCCGCACATTTATACGTACAACGCATGCCTCATTCAGAGCATATCCCTTTGTGGTCGATTGGCCAATGAATCGCACTACGCATTACAGATAGAATTCCTTTTTTAGCCGCACTGTTCGTATGTGGAACCAATTACCTGCGGATGTCTTTCCTATCACTACCAGCGTGAGAAAGTTTAAATCAAATGTCCACAGACACTACTCTCTCTATCCTCCTTCTCTATAACATATTTTCCTAGTTCTAGCACGATGCATTGCATCATGAGTATCCCCTAAGTGCTGGTCCTATAAAAAGAATAAAAACAAGTATTAGCTCCGAACTGAGTATGTATTTCGAAAAAAATTGGTTATTAATAATTTGTTGCTTTATTTCGACAATTATTTAAATTGTTCAAATTATTCTGTGTATTCATAATTATTCACAGTTCAAATCTCATCACATATATTGTTGCAACATAAATTCCCTTTATAAAATTTTAAAGTGTTAAGGATTTATATTAAAATTTGATCTGCTAAAATGTTTTCAAATTGCCGTCATCTGTAAATCAGTGAACAATAAAATTATTAATAGTTAAACTATTTGTGCAAGTTCATATTACATAAACTCCGATTGTTAGAAATAAAACTATACCAAATGCCTGCAAAATGATTTTACAACGGCTTTCCCATTTTCAAAATAGAAAAAAGAAACCATAATAAAAACAACAATAGTGGCAACAGCTACAAAACCATTATTCCGTATATTTATGTGTGTGTGTGTGTGTGTGTGTGTGGGTGTTTGAATTAGACTGGTTCAGAAACATAAGAAACTTGCAGAAGCTATTTGTTTTATCTCCACAAGGGTGTTCCTGTTCCAGTCATCGCATGAACTCAATGTACGTACATACAATTTTAGATTTTTACATTTTCCGACTTTTAAAATTTTAAAGTTTAGTTATCAGCATTTTTTGTGAAACGATTTGCTTTATCGTGGTTGGATGATATGGACTTTAGCAAGGATAGTTTCGTCCTAGATTAAATAAACAAAGATCGTAGCAAGAGTCGAAGTACACTAACCACGGTATTGGGGAATAATTCCTTAAAATGTATCCTAAATTTTGCAATGTATTTTTTAAATTATGTCTCCTAATATCGTCTCGATAATATTCTTAACCCACTGCAAGTTCACCGCCAATAAATGAATTGCTCTCTCAGTGTTTCTATCATTTCCCTTAATTCATTTCACACATGCGTATCTTAAGTCAAAATGATCGAAAATCTCCAGCTAGCATTAAAAAGTAAAGCGTTATATCATAAATAACCACTGGAACAATAATTTGATTTACTAACTCCGGGATGACATGAAAATATATGTATTGTTAAAATCTTTTGGAAATACTAATTAAAAAATTTGTGAATGATTGTGCTGTGGGGTTAAAATGAATAATCAGCAGTGAGAACTTGTAAAAAAGTGTTGTTGCTTGCGCGTCTGCATTGGTTTATGTGGTTGTATATTTCTTAATAAGTATCATACCAACCAACCATGATAAAGGCGATGTATCAGCAAAATAAGTTAACATCGTGGTATTCTAGAAATCAGTAATTTAACATTGTGTGCTTAAAAGCTCTTAATATATGTGTTGAGTGAATAAAGTGTTATTATTTGATAAGAATTGTACACTGGTGATTTATTATATAACGAAAAAATTTCAAACCTGCAAAAACAAAGTTTTTAAAAGCTAAAAATGTAACAATATAAACCGAAAAAAAGAGACGAATAAAGTTTTTGTCTACCTTCAACATTTGTCTAAGAAAACTAAAGTTTAAAGCAACTTTTAAATATTGCTTAATTTGTCTGATTGTTTGAAGCCCCATGGAGATGACGTTTTTACAAATTGTACCAGTCTAATATATTCATACATATGTATGTATGTATGTATATATATGTGTATTCATATATGAATGCATAGAAACATATAAAATTAATGTGCACGAATGAATACCTTTGGATCAACAGAAAATGTATTTGTTTGTGTGTGTGTGAGTGTTAGTGTGTTTGTGTGGTGTGTATTTGGTGTTGTTTACAAACAAAACATATCCTTTATTTCCAAATTAAAATTTCATGACCAGTCCATTATAAAAAAATATAAAACAAGAACGAAATAAACTAAATATATGTATGTATTTATGTATGTACAGTGACAATAACAACAGAAACAGCAACACAACAAATATAAATATTAACAATAGAACAACAATGCCTGCTGATACTCGTATTGTTGTTGTTTAAACACAAACTCTGAACATTTAAGGACAATGTCAAAAACAACCAATTGTGTTACTGCGATGTAAAGTCAATAAAAATGAAAAAGGGGGGGGTGTGTGGATTGTCAAAACATATTTTACACTCTAATAACTCTAAAACTATTCAATTCCCATAGAAACTGTGATTAAAAATGAATCGTCAAAAGATTGCAGAAAGGTCACAATTGCAATTAGATTATATTATTGCTCTTGCATTCATTATCAAGGGATGAGCAAAAATTCAATTAAAATCAAAGCGATTCTCTCAAAGAGAAACAATTCCCAAACGGAGTTGGAGGTTGAAGTGTGAAATTATGTTGAAGTAATATTTTTTTCAATTCATGTGCTGCTGTATATACGGCCATGTCACAGAGTTCAAATCCGTTCGGAAACAAAGTTAAATCTACCTCAAGAAGTCAAGCCCTACACCGAAAGAATTTTTTGTTTATTTGATGAAGTTTTTATTTAAATAGTTTTGACGACACTGGTTTCATTAATCCAACGAAGCGTGACGTTGGTTGAATTTTAATGAATTTTTCATTAGATTAATGTTCGAAATTCATAGAATTTAGGCCGAAAATTGTTTCAGTGTAGGCGGAGCATACCCCAGCATATCAGGGCCTCCAACAGTCTGGACACATCTGACAAATTTCCGTATTTTAGTTTTCTTTTTTAGACATCATCTTCTACAACAATGGAGTAGATTGAATTCCGTTTCCGAACGGAATTGAACTCTGTGACCTGGCCGATATTCATTTCACTCCTGATTCAAAAGTAGTGACGCTTGTTTGCAATAATTTTATTTCACCATTTTGCAGGTTGTAACTTGGTTTTGTTCAAGTTCTACATACGGTTCCACAAACCGTAAGTAAAAACTTTATCTATTTACCCTTTCTCGCACTATGCCACTTAAGACTACATTTTGAAACCTACAAATATTTTTTTTATGAATACGAGTCCTCCAATAATAGCGCCAAGCCACTCTGAAACCAGTCCCGTAACTATAGTTAGATATTAACCTAAGCTTAACTATTATAAAAAAATATATAACTTGCATTTGTAGCAATAAAAAAAAAATTATAAGTTTTCATTATTACATTTAAGTGTCGAAATGACATTTTTAAATCATTTATATTATTCTACACCGATTAGTTCCGTATGAGATAGTTCAGTTGCAAGTCACAAGGTGCATACGAAGTATCAATTGACCCACTTCTAGGTCATCCTCATTTAAAAGTGACTGGCCTGCTACATAGGAAGTGTTAGAACTCGAACTGGTCCCTATCTATCACTTGGGGTTCTATCACGTGACTGGTCTTGTGTCAGTTCCATTTCCTGCAGGGTACTTCTAAAAGAGAGTTACGACCTTTTTCGCGCTAAATTTGTCATTGAGACCACTGTGTAGTCGTTATAAAGGAGCTTTTAATAGGATATACAGGATATATATATATATATATATGTATATTACGATAAGCCCTTGATATATAATATACTACTCTATAAAGAATAGTAAATTCTTTCTCAATCTAGTTGAATTAGTAATTTATTTTAATACACCTTTTTGTAGTTGTTCAGTAACTTTTGCCTGAGATATGGACTTCCAAGACAAGCCAGCCCCACATGACTTTCTCTTATACGAATTATAGGAAAAGTCCCACCAGCGATCTCCTACAGCACGCAGTTTTAACTATATATTTTTTTTTAAATTTGCAAACATTGTTTTTAGTTTTTGTCATCATTTGGTAGCGACTGACGTTCGTATTTACTAACTTACATTGTTTGCTAATGCAATATTTGCATAATTCCGTTTTTTTTTTGCTCCTTATTTCTAGGAATTCATTTTAATTTCTGTTGTTGTTGGAGGGAAAACAATTTTGCATTTATTTTCCTCATTTCGCAAGTTCTGTTGCATTGTATTGTTGTTCCAAATGTGTTGATAATGTTACATTAAACTTGTCCCACATATTTTATTCATACATTCACACTACGATTGCTGCACACAAATGCCCCGACATCGCTCAAGTACACACACACACATACATACCTACAAATAAACACATACACATATACATATGTATGTATGTACATATGTATTTGTAGTTTTCTATGCACAGAAACAATAGCGATTGCATGAATTTATGTACATACTTACTTATATGTATTTACATCAATGCAAATTTAAGTGTTTTGTTTTTACTACAAATTAAAAGTGAAACAACATTAAAGTTATTAAAGTTTTTCTCGCCATTTGGCCATTGAAAGAATGTCTTTGGTGTGTTATTTAACTATGCAGTAAGGCATTTATTAAATTGACAAAATCGATAAAGAAGAGTGAATATAAATAATATTTTATGGCCTCCTGTTATATACATACATATATTTGCCTATTAACAATAAAGAGATTGAAATCAATGTAACTTATGATGTGTTAATTTAAAATCCAACCCTTTTTTTTGGCCATTTACATCCTGATTGATTATTGATCAATTTTCGAGGATACAAAAATGTCCTTTTTACTACCGAGGCAAACAATAGGCCGCACAATTCAATGCAAAAGGGCAAAAATTATTGTCTACAGGGTATATTGATATTCTATACAACCGACGAAAGCTTTTTTCCTTCTTCTTATTTCACTTTATATGTATTTTATTCAACAAGAGGGAAAAACATTTTAATGCTGTCAGTTTAGGCGAAAACGAAAATTTATTACAAGAGTAAATGTATGTATTTATGTATGTTTTCATTCAGTGCAAGAAAGAAAAGGGATTTGTAATGTTTTTGGCTCCTTTTTACACATTTATATTTATTTTTTTTTTATATATATTTTTGGTTAAACCTCTTTACAAATAAAGGTTTAAGCAACAACAGCAGCCACTATGACTTTAACAATGGCATCTTTTGTGAACGAATGTCAGTAGAAATAAATATGTACGTAAAACAGACCCACAAACAAAATCCTGAATCTGCATTTTTTTTTGCTTTAATGTGCACAAAAACCAGTTGTGGCACAAATCGGAAGAAGAGATAAATGTTTCTGTGTGTATTTTTATACAACCTTAAAGGTTTTATATTTTCTAGCAAACTACATAAGAATATGCACAAAAGCTTTATTCATATTTCTAAATCTATGATGTCGCACAGTTGTTAGACAAAAATATTGAACAAAACAATTATATTTAGATTTAAAACTGAACACAAAAATCGGAATACAATCACAACAACATTTAGCAAACTTTTTCTCAAATACAATAAACTAATGTCTTTATCGGCGTATTAATGTTCTCGTATTTCTATCTAAAGCGTACTCATAAATATTTTATATACAGAGTTTTTACTTAAAAAAAAAATACGAAAACATAAACAATTTACTCAATTATAGTCTAAATAAGAAACTAATTGGAAAATGGTTTAAATCTTTTGAGGGGACTTTGGGATCGTTACTATCAATAGGAAAAATACATTAAACGAGTTTTTTTTTTAATTCGATTGGCTTATGATTTTGCTACAATAATCCCTTCATTTCTATATCCTTGTGTATTTTAATAATTGTGTATAATATGAATAATTTTTATTATTATTTTGTTATACAACTTCTATTTATAATATTTCATTAAATTCATTGTTGTATGAATGTGAATTCAAGCAAACAGTTGCTAAATTGGTTTATTTTAATTTAGTTGTACTTTAAAAAAAAAAAAAAAGATTAGTACCGATCGTATTAAAGAGGCAGATTTTGTAAACAAATTCGTTTTTAAACGTTTCAAATTTATTTATTGTCTTTTAGTGGACAGCTTTTAAATAAAGAATAATATATTGCAAAATGTATTTTTTCCATAAAAATTTCAAAACGGAAAAAGTAGCTTGTGTTTACAAAATCTACTCTAAAATTTCAACAAAAATGTCACTGCTCAAGAGTTGGTGTCTTATGTTTTTCACGATACAGCAAGTTTTAAAAATTACATTTATAAAAATTACATTAACTGATAGAATACCCTCTAATTTTAATTTTTAAATTTCTATATATTTAAACTTACATATCGCTACCTTAATATAGAAATGCCCTAACTCATTATTTTTTTTGAAATCGAGACTTGTATTTTTCGATACTGGGTTAGGGCCTTTCTTTTTTTTTTAAAGAGAAATAAATCTCAGGCAATTAATGCCTACTACTATTACTAGGTGTTAAACTTCTTTTAGAAAAGGGATTGTGATAGAAAACAGGCGGTGAAGAAAGGGATAGAGGAACGCTTCATTCGTTTACAACTCTGCTTTTTGCACGTTTTTAATAATGCAGAGTTACAGCGCCTCTGGTGTCAATGAGGCGTATTTAACTTTCAAAGCTGTGCATAGTAGCCATTTTATTGGTTATTTTACTTCGCCGATAATTCCGACACAATACACAATACGTACGAAAAAGGGCGCTCTGATGTTATATTAAGATTAACATCTGCTGAAGTCGATATAGTTCAGTGACCAGTGACTATGCCTTTACACTAATGCACATCAGAAAAATGCATGGTGTTGTTATTTAATGACTGTTGGATACCGGAGTCGAAGCCAGGACCTTCGGTTTTGTAGTCAACGCGCTAACTACTTCAGCCAACGCCACCGTATATTAAGGTAACGATATGTATCTGACATTAGGATTTCAAAAACTTTTTATATATTTATGATTTGATTAGATAAAGCAGAAATGTACATCCACTGACACCACACACAGTGGACCAAACACAAAAGAATGCTGATGATGAAGGTATAGTGGCCTTCGAAAACAGCTGGTTGTTAATAATTGCTTACAAGGCCAATAATAAAACTAAGTGAAAATTTTTCGTTGCTCGTTTTAGAATACCCTTTAATTTTTAACCCTCATATGTTTGTTGTTGTAGCGGCCTAAGTTTTATATATGCTCTGAGAGTATCAGGTCCGTAGCTCTTACGGCTCTCGAGGAAACAGCTTGTGACGGACAGCCGAATAATCGGAACCCTAAAAAGTAACATGTTTCTTCTAAAAATAGTTAAGCGTCTGCATAAAATAAATCTGATTACTTGCAAAATTTTCAAAATGCAAAATGTACGCGTTATTTCTTTTTTTTTTGAATCGGGCCTTTAAAATTGTAATTGTTGTTCTAATCGTGTGAACGTTAAATTTTAAATTTTTTATGGAAAAAAAATCTCTTAACTAGTTTTGTATTAAACTTTTATCTTATTGTTATTTTTTACAATAATCTTAAGAAAATATTCTTTCTAATGGTGTTAAAATTTTAGATTTCGACAAAAAATTAAACGAGATCTTTCGTAGTAAATACAAACATTTTGCGGTGTACCTGCTTCATTCATATCACCACTTTAATATTGTAAATGTGTTTGCTTTTAAAATTAAGTGCTACATAAATCCAAAGAATATTTATCCAATTAATTAACAGCTAATTTTTTATTAACAACAATTTCCATTTCAGTTAGTAAATGTTCACTTATTAATGCCAAATAGCCTTTGCTCTTGGCTTACTTACATTAGCAGTCGATGCATTGATTGCAATGCGATTGTATTAGTTCACCATTAATTAATTGAAGCATATTGGAGAATTTGTGAAGATACTTTGATTTAATTAGATTTCGATGAATGTGTAAGCAGAAATATAGAAATTTGTTCGTAGAAATATTTTTGATATTTTAGTGTGTTGCTGCAAGTGTAACAAAGAATTATTTACACTATAATGTTGCATTTGTTGCAACCAAATGCATTTATCACGTCCACAATGGCAAACCGAATACTACCAATCAATTTCTCGTGAAACCTTTCCCTCCACATCTGTGTTTTCCACTTCTGTTCATGCAACACTACAGCCAAGTTTTCTATCCCCTGTCACAATATGGCTTTAATATTGGTAATTGTCATTGCCAGCCATAAAATTACGAACATGAATGTTGGATTGCAAGTGGGTGTATGTGTGTGCGTGTGTGTGTGTACGTGTGTGTGTGCATGTGCGTGAGTTTGTTACAAACGAGAGTATATAATGAATGGTTATATTTAAATGTATTCTCCTACTCACAAATGCACACATTCACTCAGGCATTTCTATATATCGCTCGTTTACTCTAATAACGTCATAACTAAAAAAATGGAAAATTAAATCTCAAATCTCTTTCTTCATATTATGTAAGAAGTTCGTACAAACACTATGAATTGATTGGGTTTAAGCTCGCATTCCCCTGTATGCCACATTAAAGATAATTGCAAATTATTATGGCAAACCCTAGCAGAATGGAACAACATGTTGTTTTCGAAGGCCGCCACACCTTCATCATCCTGGTTCATGTGTTTGGTCTAGTCTGTGTGTGTGTTTTTTTTTTCAAGTAGTGTAAATTTCATTGTTATACAAATATTTTTCAATGCAAATGGAATATGTGAATAAGACTCCTCGTACTCCAATTCCTTTTTTTATTAACAAATATCTTGTGTATTTAATTATTAAATGAAAAATAAAATTTTATTTTTCCATTGCGAAACTAGTTATTTTTTTGGAGTTATGACATTTTTGTAGTGAATGAGCGATATGTACATACGTACATAAATACGTATGGGATGCGTGTATGTATGTATGTATGAAAGTACGTTTACTCTAGAAAGTTGCCACTACTGCAGTTGTAGCACAAATTGTCGGTAATGTAATGAAAACCTCAACCAACAGCGAATAAACGTACAACATGTTGTACAACAATGAAATGTTAAAGCCATTGACAACAACATTCATATACATATATACTAAATATCGACAGGGTTTTAGTGGCAACTATTTTCAATTCATTGCAACACACAACAAAGAATCACTAAAACTAAACTAACGATAATCTCATTGTTGGTCGAAGGGAGAAGTGGTGCAATTCTTCAATGTACAGACACACATACATACATATGTATATAGACTCACGTACATGCATACATACATACATATGTACCCTGTCGGAGAATGTGTGGTTGGCTACAAAAATAGTTAACTTATAGTTAGCTTTTCTTAGACTGACTAAAAGCTAGCTGCCAAGTTATCCAGAACAAACCCAAAATTAATTAATTTGATAAGAGCCAACAAATTTATTCTCAGCTACTTTAAAACTCATTTCAGTTATTTTAGATGCACCTTAGCCGAGTGGTAGCGCTTTGAGTACACAACGTGTGATGTTACATGTTCGAACCGCAGAAAAACTTTTTTAATTTACTGACTACCAAGTGATTTAAAAAAGTCAACTTTAAGTTACCTGAAAGTAGTGCAGAGTGAGACAATTGACTACCGCCTAGGACATCGCAATGTTAAAATAGTCAGTTAATTACATTGCAAAGTAATCCAAATTTCAGTAAGTACTAGTTGCGAAATAGTTAGCTTAAAGTTAGTTTAAAGTTAGCCAAATTTCCGACAGGGTATAAACATATCTTTCACTTTTGCATTTGCGTTTTGAATACTTTAAATACAGGGATTTAAAAGTTTGCCTGTTGTATTGGTTTGTTTTGTACAAATTCAGCATTGGCTCATTAAATCTTATTAGCGTGATTTTTAAATAAAACTACAACAAAGCAAACGCACAACAGTTCGATGTGGCAATAGTAAAATACGAGTGTATATGCATGTGTGACTTTTTTCTGCTCTGCTCTCCTCTGCTGTTAAATAAATGAAAGTAACCGCAAAATAAATGCATGCGCTGTTGCTGAATATAAAGTGCTTGTTGCATGTATTATAACATAAAAAGAGAAAACTTTGAAGAAAAATTCTGCTTAACAATTTGTAAACGAAATATGTTCCGTTAATATCCCTTTTTTCTCATCCAATCCATCAAACAAGCTTTAGTTGGTTTACAATTTTTTGCTTTATTTGGGGTTTAATTATGCATAAAATTTTTTAGCTTTAAAAGGATATGGACACTCCATAAATGTGTGTAAGCATTATGCAACTGAGTGAATTTTGGACGACAACATTTTCCTATAATCCATTTAATTGGGAGTAAGACGGAATCTTAAAAAAAAAAGATCCATTACATATTTGAAGCATCTCCTTGCAACATCCGTTTACTTACTGAAAATAAAACCATGCAAATATTTGCAAAAGACACACTCTGGAACTCGTTCGCTTAAGCAGTTAGAGTTACAAACACACCCACCCAGCCACCCACACTAACATACACACATACATATTCTTACCATGAAAACTCAGACACAAACACAACCAGTCAACATAAATGTCAACAATGAATGTTCGTTGAAAATTCAGCCAGTCTTAAAATCTTTTTTATATACATATACATATATATTTTTAAATATATTTTTAGCTTTGCCAGTGCGCTTTCGTATAAATGTTTCGACTGGGCAAGAGATGAAGTGAAATTGGTAAAATCCATTGTTTAATGGATAAGGTCATGAAATCCATTCAATAGTTGGCAAGTTAAACATTTATGTCTGCTGCCATGTCGTTTTGGTCTATTGTGGCTGATTTTATTTACAAAATGCAACAATTGTTCGGAAAACAGTTTAATGCTTTCAAATTGCTTCAAATACATTAAATGTCACTTTAGTGTATTATTATGATTATTTCTAGATGTTTTTTTTTTTTTTTTGTTCACCCAGAACAACAATAAAATCACCCCACATTTGTCTGTTCATACCGTTTAATGTCCAGTATTCAAACATTTATTATAAACCAAGTGAAAATATTTAGTGCACAAGCCAGCGTAGCACGACTATGGCTGTGCAGTGCTGTTGCTGTGGCTGTGGCTGTGGCTGTAGGCATTGTGTAAATAACACTTGCACAGGATTCACAATTGACTCTTTAAATAATTGTTTACGCAACCAGTTAAAAGTTCAAAGGTTAATAATTCAAACACCGACCTCTTTTCGCTCATAATTTAATTCTAACAATATTTTAATAAATAAATTGTAATGAAGTAAAATTAAATTAATGTATAAAGTTACTTAAATCAGAAATAATTTTTAATCAGGCTTAAGTTCAGTAATTTCAATTCTTATTGAATAAAATATTTTTATTAATTAATGTGAGTTTCTAAAGCAGAGAAGAAAAATTAAACTAGACTTTATTAGCTGGGGGAAATACCGATATTTTTCGGTACAGCCACGCACTTCATCAGCACCCACGTCTATCTACTGGGATAGAGTTTGTTATTACCATCAGCTCTTTAACTCAAATTTAGTATGAAATGGAATATGAGAAATGATGAAGTGCGTGGCTGCACGAAAAATATCGGCATTTCCCCCAGCTAATACAGTCTAGTTTAATTTTTCTTCTCTGCTTTAGAAACTCACATTAATTAATACAAATATTTCATTCAATAAGAATTGAAATAACTGAACTTAAGCCTGATTAAAAATTATTTCGGATTAAAATTCACCACAGTTTAATTAAATCTAAAATATGTTATTTAGACAGCTTTTCCATAAAACAAAGAAGAAAATAAACTTAGTTACACACTATATTTACAGTTTATTGGCAAACTAACTGCAAGTTTTTTGTTAGTTTTTAAGAAAACTGGTGCAGTAATTTTAAACGATTTTAAAGTAATATTACTGTTGTAAAAATCTTGGTAATGAAATATCATCATCATCATCAGGGGCTTATGTATTTGTATGATGAATTAAAATGTCTTAAATCTAGTATTCGTTAAACCGAGAAACCACTGTATACTAAAAAAAGGAAAGCGCCTAACTCGAGAAGGGCTGCATTAATTCAGCAATTTTTTGTTTAAATATTCCGTGTGCCAGCTTCAGGTACTTTCAGTACTAAAACTGCTTTGCATGTACTTACATATGTAACTATGTATTTATGTACATTCGAACAAGTTTATGCCTTTAGTATTAATAAATAAACATGAAAAAAATCATTTAAAATTAAAAATGAATATTTAACAATCTTGTTTTTAGCCGACATGTGAGAATATGTCAGACGTCAGCAAATGGAAAAAGGGTAACCGTGTGTGTTTCTAAATTATTAACAACTTATTAACAGGAATAAAATTCTATCTCCTGAAAACTTCCCACACATGCAGTCGCATTTCTATTTGTATGTTTCTAGATGCGAATACACAGTGATGTGGTCCTAATCAAACTATAGATACACCATGTTAATAATTTAAACGCTACATTCACTGTAGTTCGCCAACAGGTATTTATGCGCTATCTCCTCACTTGCTTTATGTCAGTTGGTGTTAAACTTTTGTTTGAAAGAGATATTTGACTTTTGCTTTTTATATGTACATATGTATAAGAAGTTTTTTCGAATCTGTTTGAGGTTCTCTCTGATTGCAATACGTAAAAGTGAAATAGTATCTCTTATGTGATGATGATGATAATGATGATGATAATCCGCTATTAGCCATCTTGTTAGCAAACGTCCCCATTTGTGCCCATAGTTATGAAAGTGATCTAAGTCATAGATTTTTTATTTCGAGATATTGAGTAGATTACGAGTATCTTTGAATTTTGATTAAGAGTTTTAGATAATAAGTGTAGCCTGATGAACATTTATTGAATAAATCAGGACTATCATGAATAAAATTCCACGTTAAATTTGTCCCAGGGAAAAATTCCAACTAATAGCAAATAATAGGAAAAACAAAAAATTCTAATTGGAAAAGGGAGAAATTTCACGTGGAATTTTATTCATGATAGCCCTGATTTATTCAATAAAAAATTACGAAGTATTGTAAAAGGTCAATTGTTGAGTGTCCAAAAATCTAAAGCTATGTTCAGACTATTGTCAGATCTAACAATATTGTCAGATCTGGCAATGTGCTGACAATGTACTGTCAATGAAAAATTGCCAGCACAAGGTAGATTGCCAGTTCACACGGTTGCATCACATTTGTCAGAAAATCTTACAATTTATTGTCAGACGGTTGTATGACAATAAAAATCATCTGACAAAATCGTCAGTCGAAAAATTGTCAGTTCACGCGGTTGTCATATGCAAAAGTTGTCAGATCTGTTGTTATGCGTTGCCAGACTGAAAGTAGTTGTTAGAAATTGTTAAATATCAATAGTTTGTGGTTGTGTTAAATATAAAAAGTGAAAATATAAATTATTATGGACCATAAAGAAGCAATTGCAATGATTTTGGCTGCATATATTTTATTATATATTTTTTCTTTAAAATCAAGCGTGTGCAGCGTTGCTGATAGAAAGAATTCTCTTACAATGATACCATTGTCAGACATGCACATCTGACACTATTAAAATGTCCGACAAATATCTGGCAATAATTATAAAATGTGTTCTCACGATTGTAAGATGTCTGACAATTTGTTTTCAACTGCTAGTTTTGCAATGGACTGACAATACTTTTTTTTTTTGGCAACAACGTCTGACAAAAATTGCCTCTTCACAGGGTTGTAAGAAATTTTATGCACATTTTGCTGTTAATATTGTAAGATCTGACAACCGTCTGTACATAGCTTAAGGATTTGCAACCGGCAGAGTATGCCACTAATTATCTATAATATGATGATGATGATGATCCGCTGTTAGCAAACGTTCTGATTTAGGCCCATAATTATGAAAGTGATCTAAGTCATATATTTTTTATTTCGAAATATTGAGTAGATTATCTTTGAATTAATCTAAAAATATTGGTATATTAAGTAACATTTTGATTAAAAGTTTTAGAGAATTAGTGTAGCCTGATTAAATTTTCATTCAATATTTATTCAGTAAGAAATTGTTGAATGTCCAAAAGGGGTTTCCAAGCGGCAGTGTATGCCACTAATTGGGGCTAATGAAGTTGCCAATCTTTCGATAAGGGCAAATAGAGACCAAGAAAATAGAACTAAGCCAAGATGTTGCCGATTTTGCGTAAGAATTCAAAGTATGTGTTATTTACAAATCTTCATGTCTTAGAGCCAATTTCACCAACTTATTTAAATATCAATTCATATTTAAAAGTAATTTTTCATAAAAAATTTAATGAAAAACGACATTTAAATATGAAGTGATATTTAAATAGAGGTGGTGAAATCTTATTACTTACATTCACTTACTAATCACTATGAAATGCATAAAATGCACTCAATATAATTTGACACTCAAATGTGTGTCACTCAAATACTATGACTGATCAATAAGTGTTGGTAATAGTGATAGCAAAGCATGCATAAGGCCGGGTTTACATCGTTGTGCCAAATGCCACACAAGCGTAAAAAAACGTAACCACTAATTACTAATAAAAAACTGTTTGATTCTGACATGTATTTATTAAGTTAAATAGTTCCATACATAACTAATAGACAATTTTATAGAATCCAACATGATTGGAAACTATTTAAATCAATAAATACATGTCTGAATCAAATAGTTTTTCATAAGTAATTAGTTGGTTACGCTTTTTTTTTGGCAAATGACACACAAGAAATGCCAGATGTCAACTCAGCCTAATACATTTGAGTGTTGCACTACAGTATGCAGTACATATGTGAGGTACGACATAAACTTGTCTATCATGGGTTTCACATCCGTGTGAAAGTTAATCTTTTTCGCATATTTTGATGTCCTGACATTCACATCCTAATAATTTTTTCGTTTTACTTTCGACTGCACCAAGCAGAATCATTTTTTTTTACACAATAAAATTAATTTAATTTAAAAAAAAATTTTTTTTGGAAATAAGTTTGATATCTTATCTACCTAATTCGGAAGTTAAAATAAATAAATAAATAAAATAATAAAATAAATTCGGAAACAAAATAACTTTATACATAGAGTTTGAGACTTATCTTGTATATGAGTTCACTGCATTCTTCCATAATCGTTTCTACATTGCCTTTCGAAAAAGTTAAAAATTAAGTGGATTGCAGACACCCAATTTTGGAAGTTTTCATTCTAATTGAAAACGTTCGAAACCATGACGAAAAGTCCTTATTTTATTTGGAATTTTTGCTGGTTTTTTTTTTTTTTTTTGGTTAAGCAGTGCTTGAGAATTACAATATGCAAACATAACAAGTTTAAAACCCTCGAGTAAAAATCTATACAAAATAAGCATCTTTATTCGATTTTGCATTTATTTTATTTGTCGAATTTCAAAAATAAAGAATTTACTATTTGGGAACGCCTGGCGAAAGTAATTTGTACCAGATTATACATATACTGACTTGAATTATATTCTAAATTTGTATATACAATTCAGTATTTTGGATACGTTACATATGCGGATCGTTTGCTGTTTGAATAAAAGAATGTATATAACCAGGTACAGTTTATGCTCATGCATAAACATACATATCGTCACCTAAAATCCAAAAGGCCGCAACAACCAATAAATTCAAAATATATTTTTTTTATTTATTATGATGTAATTAACCAAAATACATATTTTCCTAAAATTTTACTCACATATGTATGTTCAAAAATACCGATTTTATTCATAATTCAATTTGGCACCTAACATATAAATAGTATTAAATTTATGAAGTTTTTTGCTTCTCCTGTAAAATAGTAAAAAGTGTACTTACGGCCTTTTGCATTTTAGCTGACGATATGGAGATTCATATGTACATATGTCGTGTACAAATGGACGTCGTTGCTATTTAGCAATACATACATTATCCCAAGTATTTGTCTAATGAAAACTATATTATGGCCACCATATTGTAAATGTGTATAACGATGTATGGGTGCAGAAGTGTATACAGGCACTCGCAAAATTGTAACACCAATAAATTTCACATTACGACAAATAATCTAATTAAAAAATCATTAAATGTCACATAATTTGTACAACAATGACAGCATTTAAAACAACAACATCTACTGCAACATAACAATATTGTTATAACAATAATGAAGTTAACTATTGTTTAATTATTAATCTCCATTGTTGCATTATTGATAGTGTACTTGCTGAAGTGCATGGCTCTCATTTCATTTCATTTAATCTGTATATGTGTTGCAGTTAAAGCCTTTTTTAAAAAAATTAAATTAATTTTCTATTTTTTTTGCATTCTCTAATGTTTGAATCGCAATGTTGGAGAAACTTATGTTTTATCAATTTTAAGTTTTCCATCGTAGTACTATTTTTTAATTCAATTTTCTTTTCAAACTCTAAATTAAATTTAAAAAAATTTATATACATTTTACTAAAAATTGATAGAAAGAAGAAATTTTTAAATAATTGGCCAAATATAAAATTAAAATATTTTTTTTTGAGACATTTCTTAGATTTTAATTGAACTGTAGTGAACTTTAATCAGAAATAATTTCTTAATCAGGCTTAAGTTCAGTAATTTCAATTCTTACCGAATGAAATATTTTTAGAAAAAATTTAGAAAAATTAAACTAGACTTTATTCTGCTTTAGAAACTCACATAAATTAATAAAAATATTTCATTCGGTAAGAATTTAAATTACTGAACTTAAGCCTGATTAAGAAATTATTTCTAATTAATATTTTTTTCTTCTTAAATATAAAAATTCCTAAACGTGGACAATGTTTTTAGTGAGAGCCGCCTTGCTACAAATTCTAAGTTTAATCCAATGACCTTTTTGCATTGTTGTAACTTTTTTTTTAGAATTGCTATCACCTGTAAAGTCATTTCGCTTTGGTAACAATTAACAAAATGAGGCCTTTGACTAAATTGAAATTTGTTAGTGGAGAGAACAGGGAAAATTAATCATTGTAATATAACAACATGTCATTATCTTCAGTGCTTATGCACTTTCGTTGGCACCAATTTTTAATGTGGTTGTCAGCGAATGCCGTAGCATTTTATTATTTAAGATATTCGAATTTTTTTGTTTTAAACGACATACTAATTTTTAATTCAAAAATTTTTGTGTGCGATATAATTACTTTTAATACCAAAAATGAAAAGCCAAAAAACACATTTAAATAGTTAAGTTGCTTGTTGAGCGTACTGTATTTAGTTGTTGCTCATCTTGTTCTCAAAAGTTTTACTTGTTAGTGAAATAATTGTTAAAAACACAATAATTTGGGTATAAGTACTGGCATTGCATTTTGTTAACTGGTATTTTTTTTTCAGCTCGTTTTATTTTTCCGTGGAAAAAGCCAACCGAAAAAATAAAAAAATTGCATGTACAATATGGGATATCAGTAAACAGAAACCTGAAGTACGTTTTGCAATAATTGTGTGAATGAACAGATGTATATACATACATATACATACATATACACAGAATATTAACATGTACATTGATTCAAGGGGAATCATTCATCTTAAACAATGAATTTAAAACAAGTAGTAATTAAATAAATTAAAAATCCCAACTGCAAACAACTTGGAATCTTTTAATATTCTAAAAGATCATTCGAAATGAAAAACCATAAGAGAAACCTAAAGATGATTTTAAAATACCTGTCGAATGATACCCACTCTGATATAGTTCGCCGACTTTTAATTTTTTTCGTATTTACAAAATGGTGTCTGCTGGCCGCCATATTGAGTTTTGACTACTGTCATATCTTTGACACTTCCGGGATTAAGACAAATTGGAGCACGCGTTCGGTTTATATAGTGCCGCAAAAGAACAACAATACATATATACATAGGCTGTTATACACAATACCGTTCTTTGCGTCGCACACTCGGTTAAAAAGAGCAACAACAAGCGCTTCACAGTGAGTCACAAGGAAAAAATATTGTTAATAGATCTCTATCTTGTAAACTAATATTTTGTTACAAAATAATGTGTACGAATAGTTACAAAACGTCCTAAGCTTTCGGCAGAGGTGTTTTTGGGGCACTTAGTGGCAATTCGAGCTAATATATACCGTGTGTTTAAGCTCTTTTTATGACAACATTTCTAAGCTCGTAACTTTTACATATGAGGACCATTTTAAAAATGTGAAGTTGTTTTTTTTTTTTTGAATAAAATATGAAATTGAAGGAAAATTTTGTAAGCATTAACTTAAGTTTAAAAAATTTCTCTGAAATCTTAAAACAATATACACTTGGTATAAAAAGTCTGCGTACATAAACTTTGCCTATTAAAAAGAAACAAAATAATTATAAAAATATATATATATTATTTCAAAAACGAATTTTATTTATTAAATACATATCAGTCTTTAGAAAATAATGTAAAACTGAAGCAAAAGTAATTCACAGTTAACAACAGGATAATAAAAACAAAAAAATTCATTGAAAAACGTACGAAAAAGTCTGCGTACGCATTTCAAAATACGTTTTTATTTATTTATAAATCGAATTTTTTAAAAGGTTTTAATAGCTGGTTGGATAGCATTTACGTCTAAGAATCTCCATTAATCTTTTTGGTATAGATTGAACTAGTTTTGTAGTTTCTTCGTGTGTTATATTGTTCCATTCCCGCTGCATAGCATCTTTAAGCATTGCTTTTGAAGTTATTTGATGTTGTCGGATCTTTTTCTCCAGTAAACCCCAAAGATGCTCAAAAGGATTGAGATCTGGTGATTGAGGAGGCGTTCGCAATTGCTTAGGAACATTGTACAGAAGCCATAGTTTCACTATATCAGCGGTATGCTTAGGGTCATTATCTTGCTGAAAGATAAATTGACCCTGAAGGCCCAATTTTATTGCACTTTGCTGTAAATTGCTTCTTAAGATGTCCAAATAGCCCCTTTTATCCTTAGTTGTTTCAATGAATTGCAGCTGGCCAACACCTTTTGCTGCCATGCACCCCCAAACCATGACACCACCACCACCATGCGTCACTGTACTAGATAAGTGTTCTTTATTAAGAGCAGTGCCATCCTTTCTCCACACTATTTGCCTTCCCTTTATACCAAAAAGGCAAAATTTGCTCTCATCTGAAAAATTTACCTTTTCCCAGAAGTCTAGAGGCTTGTTTATATGCTCTTTAGCAAATGCTATTCTCTTTAGTCGGCTGAAATGTGAAATATATGGCTTTCTTGGTGCTATACGGCCATGGTAATCATTTTTTTTTAGCAATTTTCGAACACTATCACTACTAATAACTTTTCCAAAATTAATTTCAACATCGTTTGCTACTTTTGAGGCTGTTACCTTGGGATTCTTTTTAACAGATTGTTTAGTTTCTTTGTAATTATTTATCACCCTTTGAATAGAAGAATGACATCTTTCCACAGTCTCACCGATCTTTCTAAAACTTTCTCCTTTTTTCCATAAGTTGACGATAATTTCGCGCTCTGCGGGACTTATCTCTTTTTCTTTGCGATCCATAACAACTATGCAATTAAAATGTTTGTTAAATACACCAAATACACGTAAGACACGAATTTAAACAAAAACTATATGCAACGAATAATTACAACTTAAATAATCCCGTTAGATTATTTATGCACGCAGACTTTTTCTTAGTTAGAGATGGAACTTTTCCCAATTTAAGATCGATAAAATGAATGTTACCGAGCATTGTGAAACAGAGTTGCCATAAATAAATTAGTAAGGAGTTAGTCTGTTAAAAAAAACCCTAATTTAGATTAGGTGTTTTAGTATTTAACAATAATTTGGAAAATAAAACTATTTCTAAGCATATGTACGCAGACTTTTTATGCCTAGTGTACATAATAGATTTTCGTTTGATTACTTTTTTTGCGAGAGAATTAATCTTAGTAAATTTATGATGGTATTTTATTTAAGAGAAAATGTTGTCCCAACTAATGGAATGTGATCAATCATTTCAAGCAGAATTAAACAGACCTGCTGCTGACTGAACTAGTTAGTGTATCAACTGCAAGGAAATTTAACTAATGCACACATACATACATACATACATACATACATAACACGCCTATATGTTTTGTTCCAATAATCAAAATGATTGACCGAGCATACGCTTCTATACGCAGGCGTATGATTATTATGGCAATAAATTGCGTATTACTCATACGCAATACAATTTTGGCTTTTTTTTTGCTCTCAGTAAAAAACAACTATAGACCAGCTGACGACTTGGAATCTAATATAATTTTTTCACTAGCTCCCATTTAAGTTCGCTACCTATTATTAACGTAAAAAATTATCAAAAACATTTTTAATAATCCACCATTTTTCTTTTTGTTTTAGATTTATAAACAAATCGTGAAGGAATCATGTGAAAATTATACTTCAGTAAGATCAGTTGCTCTAAAATTTCCTAAATCTATTTGCATGGAAAGCTAAAATTTATTCATTGTTCATGTGTTGTCATTCGGCATCGCACTGCCTATCTCTGCTTTATCGACATGAATGCGAACACTCTTCGTCCATTAAATCAAAGTAAACGTTTAACTGCGGGTAAGTCAAATAAATAATTGTTTATAGTTATTGTACCCTGGCTTCATTGTTGCAATTGTTTATTATTATTTTCGTCAATGCTAAGGCAAAGATGATTAAATATTGAAATATTTACAATATTCTGATTGTATTTGGTTTTTAATTTATACGAATAATCGGTCAACCATAATGTAAAGTTGTTGTTCATTTAAGTGCACTTTCCACATGTGCAAACTTGCATCACAAGAGTTTAGAGCATGAAACTTAACAAACGTATTTATGCTTACACTATCGTAGTTGATGCTTGAGGTAAAAGAATTAATATACATAAAATTAATTAGGATTAAGGTGAATACTTAGATGTTGCTTAAACCAATTAAAGATGATTAACTTGTAGCAGACCTAATCATTATTGCCAACAACAAGTATTTGAAAAATCTTATTAAAACCTTCGCTTTGGGTTTATTGATTTTTGAAATGAAAAAACTTATGCCCTAATTCAGTAAGAAAATTTAGGACGTTTTTTTTTTGAAAATGCTTCTGAGTTTTTGTCTTTGAAGTCTCTAAATTATTTTCTTCAAAAATGGTTGTTGTCTTTGAGAATGAAAAATATAAATATTTTTGCCATGTTTTTAAAACATAAAAATTCAATTAAATCATTATACAATAGTTTGAAAATACATTAAAAAATATGTGTTGGATATAATGTTTAGAACAAAATCATAAAGCAAATACACGAACCTTCTAGCATAGACAATAAATAATAATCGTTTTAAAGAATCAAAACTGCTTCTTTTTTTTGGCCCATAGACAAGACAATACATTCTTCGAACACAATTAGGGCATTAATTTTTTTAAGCACGCTCAAAAGCTTTTAGCCAGTTGATTACATTCTCAAAGGCGATTTTTTCCCTTGAAAATTAAAATAAACTTTTCTTTATGTAAACGACTGACTGAAATTCAGATTTTACCTTTCACTCTTTATAATATAATTTTTGGTGAAATGCGTTACAAGACAATTCATTGTATATAAACACATAAGTTTGTATCTATGTGTATGTACATACACATATACACTCATCCGTATACACAATCTGTGATGCAAGATTTGTCGCACGATGTTATTGTTATTTTACTTTCAGATTTATAAGTTGCAAATAATTGAATTTCTGTCGGTCTGCAATATATTTCCTTGTCTTCTTTTGTTCATTTGAAGAACTCTGCAATTGACTTGTTTTATGCGAGTCCTGTAAATTTTTCAATTGTATTGTTGTTTCAATGACAATACAATTTATCTGAACAATTTGATATCTATATACAATTCCATATGGCAGCATGTTTGAGAGAGTACGTGCAGAAGTACAATGCAACACCAATATACATTTGTAAGTGACCTTGCCTCAACATTATTTCTAGCTTTTACAGTAAAAGAAAAAACTGTAGTGATGTCGTTATATGTTTTTTTTATTGAAAGTCTTAGCAATTGCAAGATTTTTATCATCAAATATGAGTCTTATGATTTTTCTCATATTTGTTTTAGTACTAAAATACTCAAAAAATATATTCATAAATAGATAGTCTTAATTTTAGTAGATGCGTATAATCATATTTGTAGCGCATATCTGATATTTTCTCTCAAGCAACTAGACCTATAGAAGATTCCAACATACAAGAGCATCTTTACTTCGTTGATGCGAAAAGTGTTCTAGATACTCGTACGCTGCCACTAAAAATAAAAACTCTCATACTTGTCAAGCGTATTGATTCTTTGTCATACTTTTAGGTGGAGTATGCTCATACTCAGGCTATGGATTTATTCGGACAACAAAATAAATAAAAATATAAACATAAAATGGAACGAAAAATATGTGGATGTGTGTGTGTGTGGCTGTTTCAAAACATGCTCTATGTGTGTGTGTAAATAAATAGCCTTTATATATACGCATATGTAGCCGATTAATAGCCAGAGTATTTTTATACTCATTCGTATGATTGTAGCTCATACAGCCTTTAATTGCAATTATAGTTGTTTGTGCTGCATAATTAAAAAAAAATTGTACAAACATAGTTTTTAGTTGTACGTATTCGGCTTATGTTAATAGTTGTAGTTAGTTAGCTTAAAATAATTGCGTGTATTTGCATGTGTGCTTGTTTTTTATTTTTGGCTATACGCATTCATAATTATTTGACAAATTACTCAAAGAGTAGTTAAAATGATACTTTTGTCATTCCCTAGTTCATACAGGTTGTGCCACAAACCAACATCAAGTGGAAAGTAGGTGATAGGTAAGGTGTCCACTATGGCCAGAAAAATTAGAGAAAAATCTGTATTGCCTACTCCTATTCCTACTGGTAGTAAGAATTAAACAAAAATCTTATTTCTTCTTATTTTAAGAAAATCCGCTGTGAATTATGTTGTCAAAAATCTTTTTTTTTTTAGTTTTGTTTGAACAATTTAAACGCGTGTAACTCGACAACACCAATATGTACGTTTCCGTACATATGAGTGTTGTACATGATTGCAAAAAATCTAATTCTCTGAAAAACAAATATAAAAAAAAAGTTTAGAAAGCAGAAGTCACTTAAATAACGATTCAATAACGTTGAAGTATAAGTTTAGAAATGCTCTTTGTCATGTGAACCATTTTAGTTACTGCACATCTCTGTCAGCAGTTTTTTTCTGCTCGCAGTTGCAAAGCGGCCTTGTCCTTATGATTTTCTGAGCCACAAAGAAAACAATTTTTTTTAAATATTTTATTGTTATATTTCTTCAACAAATTTACAAGCAATACAAACTGAATAGTATTCACACATGCATGCGTTAAACATGCAGGTAACTGTTTGCAGAAAAGAAGTGTTTAAAGTTTTAGTGCATTTTAAAGTGAAAGTTTTGAAATTAATAATGTATTTCATTGAATTAGTCATTATCACAAGGAGGCTGTAATAAGGCATACGTTTTACCACATAATTTACATTTTGTCTATTACCACTGGAGCTCTTGCTCTCTTTAGAAACTCAATGCAACAGTATTTGTTTGATATATTTGTGTTAATGAATTATGAATATCCGCTTGAAAATTTGATTTTTCAATAACCACAAAAACTAATTTCCTAAATTTTCAATTTGCTACTAATAAATGCACAATATTCTACACTTGATAATGCATAAATTTTCACATTAAGAAGACAAAATGTTTATTAAATTTATGTACTCACAGTGCTGATACAGAGTTTTCATAGATTAGTTTTGATTTAGGGGAGAAAATGCGTTTGTTTGCATTCATATTAGAATAGTTCATGTTAAAATTTGCAAGGATTAGAAGGAAAATATGCAGGGGAGTGGAAATACATTGCAATGAAACAATCATAATGCCTGTTTAATATGGAGGTGATAATTCGTGTGGATAAGTGGACAGGTCATGCTCTAATACTTCTTTAAAGTGCCGATTCTACACAGTTTTGCACTGTCCTTAGGGTGTCTCGTTAGTGTCGGAGACATCTGATGGTCAGTGTTAGAGCAGAGCATGGGGTTGTTTCAACTCATAATGTACTCTCTTTCGTCCAGGTATCCAATGATTGCCAAGTACAATGTCCTCTCAGCTTGCTATTTTAATGGCGCCAAAGAAGTGTCTCCACTTAGCCATTAAGAAACCCTGCCTGAACTTTAAGACCTGTAATGCCTGAGTTAAACAAAAGTTATAAATGTGTAAATTTTCTTGAATTATTACACTGCTTAACAAATTGAAAAAAAAGTTAAAACGACATGGCTCCATAGTGGTATGAAATGTCTTAAGGGTCCTTATGAAGAATCTGAAATCATAAAAGGTCCAGTATGTGCAGATTTTGAGTGATATCAAAAAAAAGTTTTCCTCCAAAAATTGTACAAAATGCTAAAAATCGTAATTATTTTGTGAATTCTTCAAAATTTTACCCAAGAATCAGAAAACATTTTTGCAGTTTCGCAGTCTTAGACAAGCCATCTGCTCCTTTTGGTGAATTTTTTATAGTTTCATTGTGGATAACTGAGTCTCATCATAATGAATTTAGAAATGTCATTTTCGTGGTTTTTTTTTGTCGAAATAAACTTTGTATTCACGCAGAAGTTTTGCAATTGGCCACCAAACAAAAACTAGTCATGCTACCAAACATATTGTGGGCAAAAAAATTAAAAAATATTATTTACAAATAGTTAATTTTTTTAGCAATACAATTTATGTCAAAAATTCAAAATATGTAATACAATAGATTATACTATTATAAATTTGCTGTATATTTTGAAAATTATACTTACCCTCACTAAAAACCAGCAATAGTCTCCTATCATTGCATGATCACATCGGCCTTGATATCGTTTTTCCATGACTATGATTTCTTGATGTTATCTTATTTATCGCTATTAATTTGCTTTAATTCACGCAACATGGTTAATTTTCATTTAAAATAAAAATTCTAATGATGCAGTTTTATATTGTTTGTGTTATTTTTAACCCCCCACTAAAAAAAAGGGGTGTTCTAAGTTTGTAGTGTGTGTCTGTGTATCTGTGTGTCTGTCCGTGTCCACGTACAGACCACACGGCTGGACCGATTTCGATTTAGTTTTTTCTGTTTGAAAGGTGACTTAGCTATGTTTCAAGAAAATCTGTTCAGACGGTTAGAAGATATCACATCTTCTAAAGATATATTCGAGGTTTTTAAAATTTTTAATTTTTGTTATTTATTGTAGTTATATCATTAAAAAAAATTAACCAACAACTTAAGTTGTTTTTCATATAATTGAGTAACCACCTGATGAATACTAACTTTTTTTATCCACAATGTGTTTGTTAGTATGTTTAGATTTTGTGTGATATAAGAATTGAAAATCTTCTTTGTGAATATAAATTTTGTAGGATCAAAGCTTAAAGAGGTTTAAAAGCACATTCCCGACTTCCTTGCGATGAATCTATGTTACCCTGACACAAACTTTTACAAAAATAGAACTCAACTGACAGCAAATCTTGTCAAAATTATGAATCTGCGAATATATTTCACCATCCCAAAGTCGAAATTAGAAATAAATAGAGAAATTACAATAAAGTGCATATTTAATTAAAAAAAAAAATTCCTATTCGTGTCTGTCACGAGTTTCATATCAGTGTGAAACTGAATCTTTTCCATATCTTTTTTTTCCTGACATTGAGTTCCGAATACTTTTTTCGTTTTATTTCCGACTGCACCAAGCAGTGTGAAATCAAATAGAATCTCCTTTTTTACACAACAAAATTAATTTAATAAAAAAATTTATGCGTGGACTTACGTCGAGCAGTGTTATTGGTGAAGGGCTTATGAGATCAGAGGTCGAATCGTCACATCCGGGAACGTACAACCCGCTACATTAAAACGACATTTTCGGATTATAACATACGTGATCGTACTGAAATTCCACTCAGCTTATACGATTGATGTATCCCTTAATTTATTTCCATACAATTGTCGATACGATCACGGATGTGACGATTTGAGCCCAGCTGTCCCGTAATATGGCCAAATACATATTCCATTTGATTTCTTCCATTAAAATACGGATTATTATCGTAATCATCTAATTCGCTTTATCGTTGTCTGTGCGCTGAAGCAATTGGTATTACTGTATAACTTTGTACCTACTCAACAATAAAAATTCAATCTCATTAGGAGTAAGTATTTTACATTATGTAGCCTGACATTGCGCACTGCTGTACTTCAGGAAGGTCTTCTATTATTATGACACATTTTGTTTGTTTAATATTTTTCTCATTTGTAGTGATTTGTTTTCTCGTTGCAAAGCCCTGCATTAAGTTTTGTTATTGTCAATAAAAATGGAGAACTGTTGCAACACAGAATTATATATAATATGTGCGTGTTTGTGTGTATGTAAAAGAATATATGTATGTATGCCTCAGTAGCACAGCCTTATTCACACACACACACCCACACACAAACTCACATATTTAAGGCTCTATAAAAATTTCCATTTCCGCCTGTTTAAAATTTTAGAAGCGAAAGGAACGGAAATTGATTATTGCACTATATGACAGATGTATGTATGTATGTGTGTAAGTACGCGTTGCCTCTATGCAATATTTTACCGTAAAATTTTTGAAATATAATCATACGCACACAAAAGTGCGCACAAACGCACACTGAGTACTTTCGTTGCTGAAACTAAATTGATTGTACATGTGTTTCGGCAACGAGCTATCAAAACTCCATTTGTATGTTAACACACATGTATGATGATACGTTTACTTTCAAGGATTACAAAATGTAGGCAATTTGTTTCCAATATTATTTAAACATTTACAGGAACTTAATTTTTTGTGAGAGTAACATTGTCCTAGATTCAGCTAACTATATAATTTCCAGTTGTTTCGTTTGACTTGTAATTTTGCAAATAATTTTTTTAAATAGAGGAACAAGAAATTGCGAAAAAAAACTGCCGGGGAATTGTCATTCAATATAGGGCTGATAACTCTTATACGTATAATATCCAAAGACATGATCTTCGCAAAAGGATTATACGAAGTAAAATCATACACACAGAAAAAAGTATTCACCAAATTAATATTTTCAATTAAGAATTTAATTAATTCAATTAAATTTTTAATTGTATTTATTAATTTGAGTGGAAAAACCTATTTAATGTTATCAAATTCCTTAAAGGTGAAAATTTAATTAATTTTTTAATTGATACTACAAATATTTTAATTAATATTACAAAATCATTCATATTAATTTTTTGTGTGCAGGCTTACTTATAGAAATTTTTAAGCCTTTATAAGAGCCTAATAAACAAAATTTTGTATGGAAATATGTTTTAAAAATCTTTTATAAATTGAAAATAATTTTTATAAATAAATCTGGTAAAATATGTATACGAGCACTAGGAGGCTTCATTGCACCCAATTTTTTCTAAATTTTATTTGATTCTTATCTCTACCTGGGCGCACAGACTGTTTGCTAAAAGCAAATCGCAATATATATCGATATATTTATTAATTTGTAGTAACGATAATGTCAATCTTTATTTATGATAGTGTACATCTGTGTTATATTAAAATATTATTCTATATCATGTGCCATCTCTGCATAAAAAGTATCAAAATAAGCGAGCCTATCAGCGTCTTTATTTTCTGTTCTGGTATCCATACTACCTGTAGATCTATATAGTGTGCATATGAGTTTATCCCATTTTTACGAAGGCCCTGCCAATAGCTTTGCTATCCGTGAAAAGCATTTAATGCTTTCTGTAATGGCCATGATATGTGTGGTATGATCCGACAGAAAAAATAATTTTATTACGCTGCGACTCCTTTCATAGAGCCCAAAGGATGACCCATTTATTTAACCAGCTGTATAAATATCTAAAGACGTAACCCAGCAAAAAAATTTGCTTACAAGAATGCAAAAAAATGTGTGTAATCTCCAGAGAAAAAACAGCTTAAAATCAATAAAAACCATATTGAATTAATAAGAAACATTAACGAAAGTCTAGTCATGTGGAAATTTCTTATTTCAATATGGCAAAATATTAATTTACAGTAAAAATTTATTAATTTTATTTTATATTATATTGAAAATTATTGAATCAATGTGACGCGTTCTTAATTTTAAGTTGATGCTTTTCACTGAGTGTACAATTTGACTGAATAACCCATTATTTTTGTTTGAGAAGTTCAAAAAGTATGCGGTACCCTATACTTTTTGCCTACACACATCCAAAAGTTATTAGATTACTGATTGCCTAAAATTATTCAAAAGTTAAAATTGGCAATTTTTTCTTTCTAATAAAAATAAATACAATTTTGTAACATAATTATAAAACTTGTACCTTTTTTTTGGGATTGTTAAAAATCATAATTTACAAAGAAAATATATGAATATGCGAAAATGCTTAAATTTTGTAATAAAAATTAAAGTAAACCAAAGTTATTTTATTGTTTTCGAAGCCCATTTTCACTATAAATAATTTTTTCTCTAAATATTTTTCATTATTAACTAGAAAGTATTGCAATAAATACTTTCACGTAATCATATAAATAATTTGTTATTTTTAGTCATTACATATAAAATAGTTGGATAAATACTCGTAAGTACCAGTCATTACTTTGTAAGCCACTAAAAGACTACTAACCATTACAAAATCTTGATAAAGTTTTGCTGGGAAAGCTTTAAAAGGTTATTTTTAAGCTATCATTTATTTAAAATTGTGCATTATATTGACAGCACCATTTTTGCTCAATGTCACTTACAGAAATAGAAAATAGGTTTTAGTTAACCGATTGTAATGGAATGTAACTGCATTATCTGATCGATAATATTCTGTGAAAAATAATGAAAATAGTTATAGAGATGTAACCGGAATATAAGAATCTGTACATTTCTTTTCACATAACAATATCGATCAGCTGTTTCCTACTGCAGCTACATTCCGTTAAGGTAGAATTAGTAAAATCGTATCGTTCTACTTTACAGCTTACCGTACACAGAGAAAACAGATTCGTTGAGACAACTGAATTTGTTGCCAATCGAATTTTGGTGGTTGCACCAACTATATAGATTTCTGGTATAACGACTGCAATTTTCTTGTGGTACCACTATATTGTAATCATAACCCTTAAACAAATAGTTGCAGCAACAGAAAAAATTGGTTAACAGTATGGAATTTGAAAAAAAGTTATTCTTGCTACCGAAAATGTGGTTAGTATAACTGAAACAATATCATAATTGGTACCTGTGAAAGAAAAATTGTAATAAGTTATTTTTAATTGAAATTTATTTATTTCAACCACACATTTTGAACAGCCCCAAATCTGTTATCTTATGCACAGACTTTCAAAAACCATTTGAGAATTCATAAATCATAATATCTGTGAAATTCACAAAAGCTAATTTTTTAATTTGCTGCAACGAGTATAAACTATGATAGTAAGCCCAACCAATAGTTACTTGCAGCAACTGATAGAAAGTGTTTATTTTAACCTTATTATAGAACGACAATTTTTTAGTTGCCAATACCAAAAGTTGGTAGTAACATCCAATTCATAATATTTTATTCGGTTGTGTTAACAAATCAATGAATTAATCATGGCAAAAGCATACGCTCGGTTGATGCAATCAATTTAAGAATTATCAGAATCATATCTTTATTACAATTATGCCCTTATGGCAATAAACATGGATTTTTTTCTGGATTAACAGAAAATTGATTGCGTGAACTGAAATATAGTTTATGCAAATGATATTTTGTTGGACTAACCATTTTCCAACCAATCTTTTTTCTGGGTGTATCGCTCAGCTTTGTGTACAACCCAGCAAAAAATTTTCGAAATTTTGTAATGGGTAAGTACTCTTTTAATGGCTTACAAAGTAATGACTGATACTTATTTATGTAATTATTTTATGTGCATAATAATGACTGCCCTGTAATGAATAAAATAAGAACTTATTTATATCATTACGTGAAAGTACTTATTGTAGTGCTTTCCAGTTAATAAGGAAATATATCTAGAGAAAAATTTATTGATCGTGAAAATTATTTTAATTAGAGAAGCTAGCAAATTAATTTAGAATAAGTTTAAGCAAAATTTAATGTATAAGATTTTGCATATTTGTAAGCAAAAAATAACCCATTAAATTTTGAGTACTTTTAGGCAATCAGTAATAAATTAACTTTTGCATCTTTGTAGGTAAAAAGTACAGGGTACCGCATACTTTTTGAACTTCTCAAACAAAAATAATGGGTTATTCAGTCAAATTGTAAGTACTTACGACTGAGGAGTACATACACTTTTTGGCATTCTAGTAGGCAAAGTTTTTTGCTGGGCAAGTTATAGAAAATTTAACAGTTTGCACAGCAAATTTTTTTTGGTCTGGCTTTGAATGCGGCCGTACAGTTGGCTACCTAAGCCTTAACTGAGCCTTTAGCTTTAATTGGCAACAGCTGTAAAAGTGGTTGTATTTCCGTCTAGCAGTGACGTCAGTGGCGTCAAAATATTCGCTTCATGCAAACGCCTGTATTCTATTTTTGACAGTTTGCGGTCGGTAGTCTGCTGTGGTGTATGTGTTTAATGATTTATATTTAACAGCTGCATTTATTATTGCTTTCAGTCAAACCCCAGACAGTTAAGTGTCACATTATTAAAAAGCAATCATGGAGATATAATTTTTGTTTGATTTCGATTGAGTGAGTCTTAATTTTTAATTTTAAGATCTTAAGACTTGTTGTTAGTTCATATTCAATTAAAAATATATTAGTTTATTGAAAGTTAAATAAATAAATGCTTAAACATATTTATGTATGTATGTATGGATATGTACACATGTATATTTAATTTTAAATTTGCTTCTGTTTTTAGAATTTAAGCAATACTTATTATACTATTTGAAAATGTATATATATATATATGTACATATGTATGTGCATATGGATATGTATGTGTATATATTGTACAACATACTTTTATTGACAAAATGGCATTTCTTAGATATGAGAAGCAGAAAAAATTATATAATAACTTTTAAATTAATATTCCTAAAAGGAACTTATGCAAATAAATTAAAAAAAAATTTCTTATGTGCATTCTCGTATATAAAAAAATGATATATTTTTTATATACATACCCAGTAAAAAAAGACACTCCAAAAAAGTCATGAAAATGTAGAGTTTGCGATCTGGAAGTAGTGCAAATTTCGATCCGATCTAATGATTTTTACATAGGGTTGTCATTGCAAGAAGTTCTCTTTTTCGATGCCTGGTCACCAAATTGGAAGCTATTTAAGAAAAATATCATTTTTTGTGTTCTATGATAATATTTTCATCCAGGAAAAATGAATAATAGTTACCTATTTTAACAATTAGTTTCTTTTTATAGGAATTTAAACGCGAAACAGTGTTTTCATGTAAATTTAAGCAAATAACTTCAAAATTTTCGACCAAAATTAGTTCATAAGTTTCTTCAAAAAAATCGATTTTTTTTTTAAATTTTGGTGAGTAATTTCTAAAACTATAGCGGAATTACAAGGTTTTGTATGACTAAAATAAACTTCTACTTGGTTTTCTGCTAACTATCGGCAAATTAAAAATATCGATTTTTTGGAAGCAATGAAAATGTACTTCTTTTAGAATGACTTCCAATTTTTTTTACTGGGGTACATATATACATACATGTGTATAAACATATGCAAGTATTTATTTATTTGAGATAAGAGGAATATTTGCCTTTTTTTCTACAACACAATAATGGTTTGGTTAGTCAAATCATATCATCTTACTTTTGAAGTTGTCATATAGTTTAAGTCTTGATGTTAGTTAGTAAAAACGTGAGGCTGCCAGCGAATGTATCAGCTGTTATTGTGTTTATTTTTGCTTTATACGTGTGTGTGTGTGTGTGTGTGTATGTAAGCCGGAAGTTGACGTTTGCTACGCAAAAATCAATTTTCTGTAGATTTTTACGTAGCAAACGTTGCCAATAGATTTTCAATAACCATCAACATGCTTATTAAATGTTAGGGATTTTGACAGCTGATACTTTAGAAAAAAATATAATTCAGAGCGCGCAGCTCGCTACGTGCATATATATATCTGCATACATATGTACATACGAGGGCGGTTCGGAAACTTCTTAGCCTATCAATGAAAGAGAATAGTTAGTTTTTCAAAAATATTTTTATTTTTCAATATAATCTCCTGAAACTTCAATACACTTAGTCCAACGCTTTTCTAGCAATTCTATCCCTTGATTAAAATAGTTTTCCTCAAGGTCTTCAAAATAGTGGTTTACAACTGTAATTGCATCTTCATTTGAGGTAAAACGCTTGCCAGCAAGGAATTTTTTAGATTTGGGAACAGGTAAAAGTCACTGGGAGCCAAATCAGGAGAATAAGGTGGGTGGTCAAGCAACTCGTACTTTAATTCGTTGATTTTAGCCATTGTTAAAACACTCTTGTGCGCTGGTGCGTTGTCTTGATGAAAAATTATTTTTTTGTGTTGTAAGCCAGGACGTTTTTCTCGAATTTGTACATTTAATTGATCCAAAAGGTTGCAATAGTACTCTGAATTTATTGTTTTACCCTTTTGCAGATAGTCAATCAATAAAATACCTTTGAAGTCCCAAAAAACCGTTGCCATAACCTTACCAGCCGATTGAATTGTTTTTGCCTTCTTTGGGGCACTTCCTCCAGCTTCAGTCCATTGTTTGGATTGTTCTTTTGTCTCTGGAGTATAGTGGTGGATCCATGTCTCATCAACAGTTATGAAACGACGCTTAAAATCCATTTTATTTCGCTTAAAACGATCCAAACAAGCTTGAGAAATTTTCATTCTTGTGCGTTTTTGGTCGACTGTTAACAAATGCGGCACCCATCTTGCAGAAAGCTTTTTCATCTGTAGTTCTTCATGCAAAATTAAATGGACTCGATCATTTGAGATGCCCATGATATTAGCTATTTCACGCACTTTTATTCGTCGATCATTTAATACCATATCATGCACTTTGGCTACAATTTCTGTTGTTTTTGCTGTTTTTGGACGTCCACTACGTGGTTCATCTTCAATGCTTGTACGACCACGTTTAAATTCAGCAACCCAATTTTTTACTGTTGCATATAAAGGAGCACTTTCACCTAACACATTCACCATATCATTATGAATTTCTTGTCCCGATAAACTTTTTTTATGTAAATATTTAATGACACCACGCATTTCTAATTTTTCCATTGTTAAAAAATCGCGGATGCGTCTTTTGTGAACACCTGTTTCTATATGAAGGAGTTGCCAGATCGAAACAAAATTTAACATGTGTTCATAGCAGAGATGGAAGTTTCCAAACCACTTAACTTTTTTCTGTTTATACCGCGCTTTTTGTGCTAGGCTAAGAAGTTTCCGAACCGCCCTCGTATATGTATGTATGTATGGTAATTAAATTTAATTTTTATACTCAAACAAATAAAAAACTTTCAATTCATAACCCGCTTTAGGAGTTGGAAGTCGTATATGCATTGTAGGTAATGTCTATAAAAACGTTCTCTATAAAGAACGACTACTAGAACAGGTTGTGAATTGAGCAAATGTTTTTTTTTTGTGTGTAGCATGAATCGTATATAAGACCTAAACTAAGTTTTGAGACACTACACGTAGGATAACATAAACACTTTTAATGGGTTAAAAGTTCACGTGAAATGTGTTACCTCTCCCTATAATTGTGATCGCCAATGTTTGCGTTGTTGTTATGTCAGTAACTATTTCCTCTTTTTGTTCATGGGAAATATTTCACGTTAAGATAATGTTCGCCATTTATTCCCGATAAGGGTGAATATTAATATAATGTAATACAATTTTGTCACGACCAACTGTAGTGCATAATATGATAGAAAAAATATAAAATCCTGATACATCTTCACATGCTTGCCAGTTCGGGCACTCAATTAAATTTACATATGCTTAGAACTAGGCAACAGCTTTTGCAAACCATGCAACTCAAAATACTTTAACCCTCATTTTTTTTTTAAAGTTTTGAAAAGTTTTTTTTTTGTAGCAAAGAAATCAAATGAAAAAAACATATTCGGCAAAAATCTCTAATTTATTTGTCAAATATTAGCTTGCTTTGGGATAAAGTTTGCACTTCTTTAACGACAGAAAGAAAAAAACTAAGGAAAATCAAAGTATTTTAGAAAAGGAAATAAATATTTTCCAGAATTAAGAAAAAGTTTTAAACTCTTTGTGAACTTTTTAATACATGTTACATGAAAAACTTTGTCTGTTGCAAACAAATATTAATTTTAAAAATGGTTTTTTTTTCTTACTTTCTTCTAAATTTGTGCTACAATTGCAAAATGTTGTGCAAAAGAACAAAATAAAATAAGTTTGTGTCTCATAATGAAAGAGATGTGTATGATGAAATGAGTTTTCTACAACACTTAATTTGTTATTTTTTTTTCAAAACCTGTGTAAAGGCAAACGCACATAAAATCCATCATTATCGATCCTTATGTCTTAACAACTTCAATAATTCCTTTAAAGAGGGACAAGCTTCCGTTTCCGTTTTTTAACATACAGTTAAACAAAATCAAATCATTGAGTTCGTGACTCAAAAAAGCACTTACAAGCACGCACAAAAAAAAATAAAAATAAATAAGTAAACCTGGAAAACATAATAAAAGAAACAAAATCTTATAAATTCACTTCGCTCTCTGTAAAAAAGCAAAATAAATTGTTTAAGTGCTGGCATTTTTATTTTCTATTCGACTCTGAAAACTATAAGCGTTTCCATGTTAATTGTTTTCCTAAAACTATTTCAACTTTTTCACAAACAAAATATTGCTTTTTTTTAGTTAGATTTTCCTATGGAAACACTCTTAGTCCAGTGTACATTTGAAGAAGTTAATCTTCTTAAGGAAAATTGTGAACTTAAACTTGAACTAAGAAGGCAATCATGAGTACAAAAAAATTATTCTTATATGCTTGTATTAACTGCAAAAACAACAAAAACTTGACTAAATGAAAAGAGGGAAAAAATTGTACAAAGAATTTTAACAACACAATGAAAATAAGATTAAGATGAGTGATGAAAGAAAAAAAAATTAAAAAGCAAATCAAAAAGGAGAAAAAACTTTTTGTTAGCACGACAAAAGTGCAAACAAATCTTTGCTTGAGGAAATGGAGAAAAAATAAATGTTGTTATATTATTATTTTTCTTTTGCAATTCGCAATTTTTCACACATTTTCTTTTACTGCTCACCGGTCCATTTGCTCCTCGTTCATCTTTGCCACAATACTGCCAACAAATTGCCGCATTCGGAATAAATATAGTAAAAAGTCTGCAAACAACAAAAGGTTTGCTTTCTTCATCTTGAATAACTTGGAAAAGTGTTGAAGCACATGAACTGAAAATTCCTTTTTATATTTGCAGAACTATAATTTACTTTAATTACAGTGACTTCTTGAACCTTTTGGTAATAAAACGATTAGATTAATTTTCCAAAGAATCCCATTTCCTTTGTATAAAACTTTAATCTTATTAGTAATTGGAAAAAATGTGGCCCTTTAAACTCTCTGATATATGAAAGGAAAAAACAACAACATAATTTGGAAAAATAAAAGCTTGCTTGCTAAAAATGGACTTGTGGCATAAGTCAACGGGAAATTAAGGGAGTTTCTATTTTTTTTATGTCAAGACAAGAAAGCACAAAATAATATATGTGGCAAAAAGGAAAACGTGCTAAGTTAATTTTGAGCAATGGCACAACTCCAAAAAGCAAAAACCCCAAACAACCAAATTTTTGAGTTATTAAAATGCAGCATTAATCCACAATCGTTCTTCATCTAGCGTAAACATTTCATATAAAAATTTGTTTACTCAACTCTTGAAAGAAAAATAAAATTTAATTTTTCCATTAAGTGGTGTGCAAATCAGCGTTGCCAGTGTTTTAGTTTCTCAAAAAAATACTTTTTTTTTTTCACAAAAACATACATTTTGAAAAAAGTTTGAAAATCCATTTTCAACGTTTAACATTTATCAACATCACATTTTTATTTCATATTTAATGAATATTGTAAAGCAAATGTAATCATTAATGCCAGCCATACACTACACAAGTTCACTGCACAAGTCTGGCACTGTACAGTGCAATTGTGTAGTGTATTGGGGTGGTTATATTATTTACGCAGTGAATTTAGTAAATATCAAAACGATTTTGATATTTGCTCAAGTATGTTGCAAACGCCCAGTTTCTCAGTTTTTCTGTCCAAATTTTTCACGATTCATGTACTACTTTTTACACCACACTCGCTTTTTTTCCTTGTTTTCGTTTCTTTTTTTATTGCCACAGCAATTAAGAAAATAGAGTAGTATTTGAACATGTTGTCTTCTTCACTTTTAGCTTTAAAATAAAAACTGCACAGTTTACTTGTATAGTGCGTGTCACAAGCTTACTTTGCGCAGTGCCAGACTTGAGCACTGAACTTTTGTAGTGTATGGCTGGCATAAGTTCATTTTTATATTTACTTAAGTCATAAGTACTTCTATGTAATTTCTAAAAATACAATAAGGAAACTTTAAATTAATTATGTGTAGCTATCTTTGGATGCTACCAAGACAAATTAATTCAAATTCAATTGGGATGCTATCAAAAAAAAAATTTCTGTACATTTTGCGTACAGAATTAAAAGATACGAAAAATGTCTGGATTATACATGATACCTAAAGTCATCAAAAGATACGAAAAATGTATCTTTCGTATCACTGGTTTCAATTGAAAAGCGTTTTACTGCAAACTGGTTTTATTTCGAGCTGTGATGTTGTTTGACTAATTGAGAGATAGAGAGATGGTCCTTGGAGCAGCACTTTGGCCATAGTGACATTTTCAAGTTTGTATTAAAACTTATTTTTCGTACTTGTAGCCCTTCTGTAAGACTCCTAATCAATATTAACATGTTCATCAATTTCTGACGAAATCAAAATCGGACTTTAGAATCGGACATACTACATTATTGAGTTAAGAATAGTACCCAAAAAAGTACAATTTTGTACTAATTTTGCCAACCCGGGCACAGAGTGTTCACAATTAAAAAATAGAAAGTCTATTTCATACAAGATACAAATTGCTGCGAATTAAGGAATTCTTATTTAAAAAAAATGCAGCATTTTCAAAAGGAAAACCCAAAGTTGTTGTTTGTAACATGATTTTTTGCTTCAGTGTAGTTCGTATACCTTGTCATCACTATGTTTATACATGGAAAATAACTTTAAAAAAGTTATTTCAAAGCAGTAATTACAGTTGGATATACTGTTAGTTATCTCTCATGCAGGCTCATAGATACATTTACGTTTGATGTTTCAACTTCTATGTTAAAAAAAGGTAAAATTAACATGTTTTTTCGTCTAGTTTGTTTTACATTGCACTTGTCACAACTTAAAATTGAGTATATTTTTTAAACAACAAAAATGGCAATAGAATTAAAATTTTTCGGCAGACAAACTTAATGAGAAAACTTTTTATTATCTTACAGTATATATATAGAACACACACATCGGTTCATATGTTTTGATGTATCTATACAGCACACAATTTCAATTGAGACATTACCAAACATCGTATTTAAAACTGAAATGAATGCTCTAGCACTGGATCCCATAGAACAAAATCTATGCATACGAGTATAAATGTATGCAATTTTATGACACTTATTTAAATATTACATTGAGTCTCTTTAAATGAATTGGAAAAATGTAAAAGTGCTAAATAGGAGGTAGAAGAGAACAACTAAATAAATTGAAATAAAATTTCACACTTTAATATTCTCTGAAGTTTCTAATAATATATCTAAGGGAATACATAAACAATTTCTTTTTTTTTCAGCGAAATTCAAGTAGAGTTATAGTGTTATTCTTTGACAAGATAAAAATAATTTATTTAATTTTTTTTTAACCATTTATTGACTTATCATGTTGAGTGAAAAACTATGAATTCATATCTGATGCTAATACATATATTTATGTAAAGTAGTTAAATTTCAAACGAAATGAAAAACAAAAACAATTTAAATCTTATTATAATATAAAGCTCGCACCAGTGTTTCCAAGAGCTGGGGAAAAAAGACACTAAATTGACTTTTTAAAATGGCAAATCATCTTTAAAAAAAATATTTTTGGATTAATGAGCTTTCCGTAGATAATTTTTTTTCTTTCAAAGATGAGGCGTTGGCGTTGGCTGAAGTAGTTAGCACGTTGACTACAAAACCGAAGGTCCTGGGTTCAATCCCTGTATCCAACAGTCATGAAATAACAACACCACGCATTTTTCTGATGTGCATTAGTGTCCCTTTGCATCAGTTATTGTAGGAAAGCTCAGCTGATGAAGGCATAGTCACTGGTCACTGAACTATACCGACTTCAGCATATACTAATCCTAATGTAACATCAGAGCGCCTTCCTTCGTTGTGTATCAGAATAATCGACGAAGTAAAATAATCCATAAAAAATGGCTACAAAACACAGCTTCAAAAATTAATACGCCTCATTTAACATCAGAGGCGCTGCAACACTGCATTATTAAAAACGTGCAAAAAGCAGAGTTGTAAAAGAATGAAGCTTTCCTCTATCTCTTCCTTCACCATCTGTCTTATCTATCACTACCCTTTCCTAAAGAAGGTAACACCTAGTAATAGTAGTAGCCATTAATTGCCTGAGTGTTACTTATCTTTCTAATAAAAAAAAATATTTCCTTAATTTATTTTCAAGTACACTTACAAATATTTTTCCATCAACAAATATCTAAAAGAGCTACAATTATTATTTTTTAATATTCGAGGTGCCAAAGTGGAAGATAAATGGGAACATAAACTGGTTACCACAAAAGCAACAAAATTACAAAATTACATAGATCCGATAGTATAAAGTTACCAAAAATGCGATACATTTTTATCATCCTAGCGTTAGAATTTTCCAAAATCCCTTTTTAGTAGATTTAACTATATATCGGAACGGTAGTCTTCATATTTATATGCTAATTGCTCAATTCACAACATATTGTGGGCTTAGTAGTTCGTACATGAGTTGTTGGTAATTTCTAGACTTGGGTCGAACTCGTTCACTAGTTCATTTTTGCCACAAACCAATGATCAAACCCATGTAATTTAAATGGGTTTGATCATTGGTTTGTGGTAAAAATGAACTAGTGAACGAGTTCGACCCAAGTCTAGTAATTTCAATAAAAACATTGAGGGCAATTATGAATAAAATTCCGTGAGAAATTTTTCCCGGAGAACAATCCCAACTAATTTTAAATGATAGGGAAAACAAAAAACTCTAATTGGAAAAAGGGAGAAATTTCTCCCGGAATTTTATTCATAATTGCCCTGATTGTTTATAAACAAATGTTTACATAGAAATTACCAACAACGTTTCTGCTAACTACGACTCCTACAATAGTTTGTGAATTGAGCAAATTCATTTTACTTCTTTATAAATTACTATTAGGTATGAATAGGTTTCAGTTCAAGTCAGAGATTGGCAATGAATCATGTTTTCTCTATTCATACTGACTCATACAATTTTAAATATAATTGAGTAGACATCATTTAAAATCAACTACTCTGATTTACGCATACTCACCATAACATTGATATACAAGTATAGGTTGAAATAAATGTGAATGCGACGTCAACATTATAGTCATACCACACTCACACTCATAAATCACCTCAGTTTGATTTATAATTTTTGGAAAATACTTATACTACTCATATTGATTCAGCTCACTCAACTCATGCATGTATGTTTATTTAAAGTTTTACCGCCGTATTCATAAAAAATGTTTTAAGTTTATTACAAGATTATTTGATAAATTTCCCATAGAAATACATACCTCAAATAAGCACTTAATAACTCTAAAATATTTTTTTGTGAATACGATAGTTAGTCACTAAAGAGTTTGCAAGTAGTATACAATAGTAGTAAATAGGGTTGTTTTTCAATTCCGGCAAACAAAAAAACAAAAAAATTCAGTAAAGTGTGACTTTGACTCGCGCACGAAGGGTTCCGTGCGTTGGGCTTTGAGCATTTTTTTAATAATGTTTCTTTTTACGTTTCGTGTGGTGGCCATCCATGGAGAAAAAGACGTATCTATACATTTTACACAAAGTGCAAAGACTCGCATCCTTGTATGTAACCAGTGCTATTCGCACCACTCCTACGGATGCACTGGGGATGCTTCTTCATCTACTACCATTATATCTAGTAGGGAAGGAGATGGCAATGTCCTCGGCAATCCGTCTTCGATGTACCTCTCTGTGGAACGGAAATGGAACCGGCCACTGCAGAATACTCGATGATGAAGTTAGGGGATGGAGGATTGACCAAACCTCCCCTGCTCTACTACACGAACGTCTTTATAAAACCTGGATACCATCCACAGAAATGTGGATGAATGGAACTCCAGGTAGAAGAAAAATTGTTGATTTTTATACGGACGGCTCCAAAACACAGGAAGGTGTGGGCTATGGGGTCTTTTCGAGGGCTTTAGGTCTTCGTATTGCAAGGCGACTTCCGGATCACAGCAGTGTCTGTCAGGCAGAGATCCTTGCTATAAGAGAAGTTGCGAATTGGTTGAGAGTGAATGTCACTTCAACGACTTTGATAAACATTTACACCGATAGTCGAGCAGCTATTATGGCCCTAGAATCCCTGCTTCTAAGAACAGCAACAGCCCTCGACTTCCGATCATCTCTAAATGAGATGGCAGAGCAGTTTGATATTAGGATCATCTGGATCCCGGGGCATAGAGGCTTCCAGGGGAACTCTAGGGCTGACGAGCTTGCTAGAATTGGGACAAGCTTACAGGTTCCACCGGATTTGGAATGTGTAGGTCTACCCCTACTCTCTTGCAAACTCAGACTTAGGCGCAAGACAGAGGAAGAAACGAATAGAAGGTGGGTCACTAGAAATGACTGCGTGATCACAAGGCAGTTATGGACTCACCTAAATAGAGAAGGTACGGATTACCTAATTTCGAAGAATAGGAAACAAATTTCGGTTCTAGTATCCGTGTTAACCGGACACTGTCTCATAGGTAGGCATGCACAACGGCTTAGGGTTGAACACAACGATTTTTGCCGCAGCTGCCAAGACATCGATGAAGAGGAAAGCATAGAACATTTTCTTTGTCACTGCCCTGGACTTGCAGGAAAGAAAATAGCCATAATGGGCGCTCTTGAATTCAGGGAACTTTCTGACGTTGCTAGTGTTGAACTTCAACGTATTAGTAGCTTTATACTGAGCTCTGGATGGTTCGACGGTGGGGACTCCGCAAAGCAGAGTCTACGTGGCATCACAATGGACCAAAACGGTCTAAGTGAGTCCGGCTTTCTGACTGCCACCTCTACCTAACCTAACCTTCTTTTTACGTTTTTTCAGCTGAAATAATTTTTTTGTTTATTTTTCGCGTTTTTTTTTTTTGTTTTGGAGATTTTTTTAATTTTGGCGATTTTGTTAATTTTGGCGATTTTTTTTAATTTTTTGCGATTTTTTTATTTCGGCGATTTTTCCGGTTTTTCGCGATTTATATTCGATGTAGAAACTTTTTTTTCGCGATTTTTTTTTCGGTTTGGCGATTTTATAATTTTGGGATTTGTTTGTTTTACCGTTTTTGAAAATTTCAAGAAGTTTGCTCTTACTGTTTCCAAGATACAGCAATTTATCAAAATTACATAGTCAAAATTACATTAACTGATGGTACACCCTTTAATTAAAATTTTTTAAACTTTAGTGTTAGTTGTTGTAGTCTGTATAAAAATACACTAACTTTACAAATTTCAAGTGCATATACATACAATTGTATGTATATTACATGGGATTTTAAAATTTTCCGTTGCTCGTTTTGGCACACCCTTTAATTTCCAATTCTCATGTATTTGTTGTTGTAGCGTCCAACGGTCTACACACTGTGTCCAAATTTCAGGTGTACGAAACCCTAAAAAGCAAGAGAGCAACACATAACCTAATAATGAGAACTTTAATGTTCGTATGCGAAGTTAGCATTGTGAATCATACTTATTTTGCATCGTCCATAGTCATTGAGTTAAGGAGAGTCGAAATCAACAGGGTCATAAATATTGCTAAGTATGAGTTCGATGCGCACTTCAAACTTTCGAGTGAATATGATTCATAGACAACATTGCAATAAGTATGAGTGCGCATAAGTACAAGAAATTATAAATAATGATTCAATTATACTCACTTTTTCACCTTTTTCTCATTACGCTTCTCTGGTTCAGATGTTTGTGATTTCGTTGCAAACGTTGACAACACCATATGCAACAGTTGTTCTTTCTCACTGCTTGTTCTTACGAAAATTGCGCAACATCCAATAGTTATTTGCTCAAAAATGCATAAAATGTTAAAAAAAATTAACTTTATTTTTTCAAAACTAAAATAATCGATTATTGAGTTTTGGTTACTTATGCCCTAATTCAGTAAGAAGATTTAGGACGTTTTTGTTTGCAAATCCTTCTGAGTTCTTGTCTTTGAAGTCTCTAAATTATTTTCTTCAAAAATGGTTGTTGTCTTTGATAATGAAAAATATAAATATTATTGCCATGTTTTTAAAACATAAAAATTCAATTAAAGTATTATACAATAGTTTGAAAAATTCATGAAAAAATATAATATGTGTTGGATATAATCGGACCTGTTCTGAAAATCGCGGTGATTTAAATCACGGTGATTTCAAAAACAGACTATTAATAACTGACTTGTTAGTGGATTTTTATTGCATTTTAAGTTTTTGTCATATATAATAGAATATTGTATTCCAACTTCCATCGCTATAAATCGTGAAATTTACAAAATCTGTGATTTAACTTTTATCAATTTGTTGAAATCTCCGTGATTTAACATTTCGTGATTTGCAGAACAGGCCCGAATGTTTGGAATAAAATCATAAATCAAATACACGAACCTTCTAGCATAGACAATAAATAATAATCGTTTTAAAGAATCAAAACTGCTTCTTTTTTTCGTCCATAGACAAGACGATACAATCGTCGAACAGAATTAAAGCAAACGTTTTTGCTTAAAAAAAAATAAACTAAAATTATGCAAACACACACACACATACACCACAAAAAGGTCAACAATAACAGCCAAAGTTAAGAAAAGAAAAGAGCCATTAATTCCAAAAATAATTTATAATCAAGTGAGTATTTGCTCAGTTAAGAACAAAAAAGAAAAAAAAAAGGACAGACATATTAAACGATTATGATGAGGACGATAATAACTTCCTGCTTGTGAAGTGCACGAGCGAACAGTTTAACAAGGAACCAAATAAAAATCGTATCCTCAATTTTGTAGCTTTTGTATACATAGGATTTAATTCCTTATGCTGGGCATTTTGGTTGAATGGCATTTGTGGCCCCTTAATGAAAGTATTAAAAATAACTTAGTTGGAAGCACACATGCACAGCTTTTCACAACTGGTTATTCTGTTCTTCATTTACGAATTTATTTTCTTTCTTTCATTTTTATTTTTTTATTTTTTGCTTTATTATGTTGTTGCTCATGTATGAATTTCAGCAAAAAGATTTTGAAAACATTTAAGCAACTTATAAGGGCCATCGAGCTTGTTGTACTACCCTTGTATGTAAGTATGTATGCATGTACATATGTATGTACGAGTATGTTTGTTAGCCAGATTGTTGAAAATGTTTTTCTCAACAATTATCCATCTTCATCATCTACATATAGAGTGGTAGAAATTTAGACCATAAATACATATGAAACTTGGTTTAACATTTGGCTTTTTTGGTTACTTGGCTGTTTGTTGCAAGTTTCATTCTGAAATTTTGTTTTTGTTTTATTCAGGGCAAACTTTATTACTTTGCAACCACAAACCATACACAGAAGAATAACAGGAGATGAATGAACATTAAAGATGCTTAAGTTTCTCTTGTGCTCGGATTAATGAGTCCTGTATACGCGCTGTTATTTTTGACGTTCAAAGTTAGTTTTCATATAATAAAGAAACCTTCAGTTTATAGGAAAAAGGAAGTGTAAAAGATAGTTGATGCTCAAGCAGAAAATTCATTTAAGCACATGCATACATACATAGTTACACGCACACAGATGAGAGTTAGGAAATATGGATACATATGTATGTATGTATATTACAATGAAACACCTGAGATCACTGTTGTGATGAAGACGGGTACATTAAGGATATTTATGATTTCGATGCAAAACTTAAAATCTTGTGAATTTTATATTATTGTTTTAATATGAGCGTAGTGTGATATTTCGATAATCTAAGTAGACAAAATAATCTCTTAAGATTTTTGATCATAACATAGATGCTACTATCCTGCTAATATTATGGTCGTGAAAGCTTGTATGTTTGTATGTCTGTTCCATTTTAACGAAAACAAAAAAATCTTGTAGGTATTTTAGTATGGGAAAACTGAAGAAAAACGTTCTTTTGTTAGTTCTACTCTTTTTCACAAGCAAACTGTATGTTGTACTTTCTGAGAGGTAAAATTAGCAAAAAGCTGGTACTTTTGGTAGTATTATACTTTTGGTACTTGGAACCTCGCTGTGGACTTCAGGTGGTGAACATAATGAAGTAAGGCATACAATCTGTTAGACTTGGGCTTTCAAGCCACAAAGTCTAAATTTATTTATCAATTTAGGGATTTTTTTCTTAAATTTATATAATAGTTGAGACCAGCTAGTTGCTATGCAAAATAATTTTTATTTCATAACAACAACAAAATTTTACAAAATGACGAAATACTCGTATTCATTATCGGAAGAATAAAATACATAATTTATCAAAGAAAATTATTTTGCAACTAATCACATGCCTGCCCCAAAATATCGCCCGAATAAGTTAAATCAGCCAATACACTGGAGAATAAATGTCTGTTTTTGAGTACATTAAGATTGTTTGTTTTGCAACCTGTCCAAAATTATAGAAATGAAATTCAGCAAGAGAATTGTGTTATTCGTTTAGTTCAAATGGTGGAAAAGTTCATTTTCATAAAACTCTTCCTTCAATCCTTTTTATGCAATTAATTCCAAATAAATAGACAAACATACACAAATTCATACTTACATACATATACATATTCGAATAAAAACTAAACTTAGTATTTGCTTAATGTATTGTTTGTTAAGTAAAATGAAAATCTAAAAAACTCTTTTTATAAACTGCTTAGAATTATTTATCTCAACTTCTGTCGACAACACAAAGAGCATGAAATACAAATGTTTGCTTTTCATTCCATTAAAAAAGGCTAAAGATTGCAAAAATTAGAAAGAAGCAGTAAGTAAGTGGATATGTGGAATAAAAAAAGAACTAATTGTGTTTTAATTATTAACTTAAGGTTTTTCTGGGTAAACTTTAACCCTAGAATCCTGCCCACTAGAGCGTCCCGCCCCACAGGCAACAACAAAAATCTCCGTACACCAGCGAATATAAAGTACTGTTCCAAGGAGATTTCAAAAAAAATTTTTTTTTATTGTTTTTGCCGAACGTAGGGGTCGCCTTTTTAGTTTTTTCGTTATATCTTCCATATTTACAGTCCGATCTTAAAGTTTGATATAGCGAATATTTTTGTCTCAGGTAGGCCAATATTTTTGCTCTGACGTCCTTTGACCTCAAGTGTACCGTTCTAGTACTTAACCCCAAATCTCATTTCTTACCACCCTAATGTGATACCCTAATGTTAAAAATTTATAGCTCGCAAAAAATCATAAAACTTTTGCTAAGAAAGTATTTCGATAATTACAGCACAACTATTTAAAAAATAAATTTAAATTTGTCATAGCTTCAGTATTTACAAACAGATATTAAAGTATAATATATCGATGAGTTTGTGTGTGGCATACCAATTTTTTGTCAGTTCAAAAGTCTTTGACCTCAAGTAACCTTTACATCATTCTCACAACACCGAGCGTTTTTTTCATGTAGTATATGAATCTGCCATTGCGGTCACCGACGAGCAACGCATGGGCCACATTCATTTTTTCTAAACTCGAGAGCCGTCAAAAATATAGCCAACTTGAATCACGTCGAGATATGATCGACTAAAATTTCTATTATTTTACTTTGCTTTTTGTTGCTTATTCCTTGTTGTATAATTTGAGGTATGATGTAAAGGATACTTGAGGTCAAAGACTTTTGAGGTCAAAGACTTTTGAATTAACAAAAAATTGGTCTGCCACAGACAAACTCATCGATATATTATACTTTAATATCTGTATGTAAATACTGAAGCAGGAGGTGGTCTAATAGGTACATCAGGCGTTTTAAAATTTCGCTAATTTTTTTTAGTCAAAGTAGGCCAAGAGTGTTACGCCTTTCCAGAGAATGTATTATAAACTGTAAAGATACTTTAGATTCGACACCTAATCACAATCACATTCGAGCAGACAATCAATTACGTCATCTGCTAGCTACCTAGCTAAGTCAGTGATCGGCAATGAATAGGTTTTTCGCTTTTCGGACTGACTCATGAAATTTTAAATAAATATCATTTAATTTCAACTACTGTGATTTATGCATACTCACGATGACATTGATTTATAAGTATAGGTTGAAATAAATACGAATGCGACGTCGACATCATAGCCATACCACACTCACACTTACACTCATAAATCACGCCAGTTTGATTTCTAATTTCGGGAAAATACTTATACTACTCACATTGATTCAGCTCAGTCAACTCATGCATGTATGTTTATTTAAAAGTTTAGTCATTAAACAGTTTGCAAGTAGTGTACAATAGTAGTAAATAGCGTTGTTTTTCAATTCGTGCTAAAAATAAAAATAAAAAATAACATAAAAACACATAACATCATAATGAGAACTTTAATGTTCGTATGCGAAGTTCGCATTGTGAATCATACTTATTTTGCATCGTCCATAGACATTGAGTTAAGGAGTGTCGAAATCAACAACGTCATAAATGTTGCTAAGTATGAGTTCCATGATTCATAGACAACATTGCAATACAAATCATGATTCAACTCTACTAATTTTTTCACTACTCATTGCTGTTCTCTGACCCAAAGCCGCCATTTTACTTTAATGTTCAAAACAGAATAAATACAATTGATTATAGAACAACAATGATATCACTTTATTACTACCTTACGAATCGCAAATTATCTTGTTAATAGTAAAAAATAACAAAAAAAAAATAACATAAAGACTAGATCGAAAAACTAACGTTTATATCACATCTATTTGCGGCGTAATAAAGTGTTTGTTGTTAACCAATACAATTTGCCCGAGCATCTTGATTACCGTTCTAGGGTTAATAGAAAGTGTCTGTGAATTTCTAACCGACTGACCTATTTAGTGCAAGTGCATGTATGTGTTTACGAACATTGAAACAGTTTTCGTGTTTTTGCATTTTAACCCTTTAATTTAACACAAAAAAAGTGTGTCAGTATGTTGCATCCATTTACGTAAAAACTCACTGCAATACATACATACATTAGTACTCATGCCAGTTGTGTATTGTATTTACACAGATAGAAAATTTGCTTAATGTATTTGAGTTATTCAATCACCCAATAAACACACATTTTGTAAGTGCTGAATAAAAATTATGATTTCCCAATTTATTAAAATTTCTGCTGAGCGAAGTTTCTATTAAATTGTTCAAACATAAACATAAGACATTAACGTTAGCTTCCAATTTAGTTTCACTATAAAAGTATTCGATGAATATGACCAGGCAAATAAAGATAATAGGATAAGTTTTATAAATGTGGACTAATTTTGAAGATGTTTCAGTTTTAAAAATCTTATAGTTTAAAGATGAATTAAGCAAAAATGTCCTGTGATACTATTTTCATAGACTGACAGCCATTTCCCGGTTAACGAATAACGCTTATAAAAGTTCACGTCATCCTTTTTGTGCACATCATTTTACAATCACACAGATTTATTGCCAGAGGTATTCGCGGTAAATTTTGTAACTGTAAAAAATTCACAATTGCATTATCTGGAGTGAGCAACACATTGTGATTAGTCGGCTTTAAAAACACAACACAAAACTTCCCTGGTTATTAATTTCATAAACAACCTTATCGCGAATCTCATGGGAATAAATTCTAGAGAATAATATATTTATTACCATGAACAATAAATCGACATCGCCAATTATTAGGAAATAAAAAGAAGAATATCTTATTAAGAATTGATGTAATTTTATTTATTTTTATAATTTCTTTTTAATAAATTGCTATTATTCCGCAAAATTAATACTATTTTTCCCGATTTATGTTATGATAAAAAAAGATTATCTTCAGAGAAAACTACTGAGACGAAATATGGGAGATGCATGGCAGTACATACATATGTTTATAAAAAAAAGATGAAAGGTGTCTTAGGAAACCTGGTTATAGCTATGCTGCTTTATTACTGAACTTAAGCCTGATTAAGAAATTATTTCTGATAAAAAAAATTCACTACAGTTCAATTAAATCTAAAAATTTATCATGCTGCTTAGTTATATAAAACAAATTTTATGTGTGAAATAACAATACAATAAAATTATATTATATTATGATGATGTCAGATTGTCTGCAAATATTTCAAAACGTTTCCATTTATTTTCCATTTCCCATATTTTTTTTTTCTGGCGAATTAATATACTTTTTGTGGCCGGTGGCAGCTGTTAACCAGTTTACAGCCGATCGGCTGTGTTCTCTGGTTTGTGTTCGTGTGCAAAAATAAAACAAAAACATATTGAGCAATCGTTCTCATTGTTTTTGTTTTATTTTTGTTTCACTCACTTCAAAGATCGAAACAAAACAAAATCAAACCATTTGTTTCGTTTATTTTCGTAGTCTGCTTTTGAGTACAACGAAATCAAAACAAAAATAAATTTATAATTGTAATAGTTACGAAAATCACTTCCTAACTCCTGTTTGGCGCATTAAATAGCATAGCTATAACAATTCATGTATTCCTTTTAAAAACAAAATCAAACAATTAAAAAGTGTTTTAAAAACTGACAAGAAAACAACTTACGAAGCATAATTATTTTTTTATTCTCAAACAAAACGTTTGCTAAAAAAGAAAAAAAGTCTTAGTCCAGACTTGCAAACTTTGTTGCAGCAATTCTTGCATATGTGGCAGGGTGTAGAAATGGAAATATATACATTTTGCATTTCTATCTCGCTCTGTTACACTAAAAAAATAAAAAGTTGCCGCAACAAAAAATTGCAAAACTTCATGGAAATAAAAATTAGCGGTACCATAATTTTTTTTTAAATTGCGAGTTTTTTTCACGTAAAAATAATTGACGATTGCAACTTTAGGGAAAAGGACAATATTCCGAGGGCAAAAGTATTCACAATAGGGGTGAATAATGTCGCATCTTTACTTTCACAATATGCCAAGATGAATTATTTAGTATTTTTAAAAGAAAATTTGAACGCATTTTTGCCACACATATGTCTCTTGAGAACTATAAAATTATTCGTTATCCTACGAGTATTATTAAAGTCAATAATTTTTATAACTACTGAAGTTCTTAATTTTTGTAGTAAATTTTTGTTTGTTATGGAACTCATCTTCAACTATTTGTAAATTGAGTGTTTAATTTCAAAGAAAAATAATACGTTGAACATACATATATTTCTGCGTTGCTATTTGGTGCAGAGTTGATTTTGTAAGTACTTTTTGGCCATTTTGTTTGGGTTGGCAATGCCAATAAAAGTTGAACAGCTTATCACAATTTATACTGAAAATAGACACTTATAATATTACATCGTTTGTGCAAAATAATTTTGTATGTGTTACACAGAAAAAATTCCATTTTGTATTAAATTCTAAAGTCAAATAATGTCTATGGCAATATGTAATAAACGCTTAAGTCGTCTTAAAAAACAGCGTTTTAAGGAAATTTTGATTCTCCTTTCGCGTGATCCATTATTTGCATATGTAGCAAACTAAATACTGCAACTTTTAAATAAGAAATAATACAGCATAATAAAGCTAAATTTTTTTAAACGATTATTACATACGAGTATTACCACAGATATTTTTATGAAATAAAACATGCCACAGAATTCGTAAAACTCAATTCTAAAATTCCAAAAAATTTAATAGAATTTAATTTACACCTTGTTTCCACAACACGGGCGATCGACTTGAAAAAAAGCACTAATATTTTGTGTGATTTCCATATAACTTTTCCAGGCGAGTCGCCTGTCTGACTTGTGAAAACATCAAACTAATTACAAACAATAATAAAACTTGAAATCAATTTCAAAAACAAGTTTGTTTTAAAAAAATCTCTCATAATATTTTCTATATAGGTTTTTTAAAAATTACAATATTGCTTTTCCGCAACAGCGCAACTTTTGACTTGAGCACCTTTTATGAAAAGTTTGAAAATAAGTCGAGAATTAAGTGGTTTCGCGGTTTCGCAACTTCTCGGCTTGACGCACAATATAATTGTAAGGCCAATTCATTTGCGATGAAGTCGTCGAATTTTGTGCACAACGTTTTGTAAAATAAATGTTTGCTGGGTATTCAGCAATTTATGCACCAGCAATGACCATTTGATATGTTTGCTATTCCAATTTTTACATTGAATTTGTATCTTTTTGATCGCTCAACTGTGTGTGTTGCTTGTCTGTTTGTATTTACTCGTAGAGTGTATAATTGTAATTTTTTTGCTTAATTTCTGCTTAAATTTCTCGATTTTCTCGATATGGACTTTGCCAAATGCAATTGGCAGCATGTTTTCGCTGGTGTTGGTTGTCGAGTAAAGTGGGTGGGTGTTTGGTTGTTCGATGAGTGCAAATGGCACAAGGAATTATGTGCAACTGGATGTGGCCACTAAAATGTAGTTGATACTTCCACTTAAAAAACCAAATAAATTTAAAATTTTACGTGTATTTATGGATGCATATTTGGACAACGACAATGAACGAATAGTAATTAGATTTAGGATAATTTTACAGCATCGTCTATTTAATTTATAAAACTAATTAATGTTTAAACTTAAACATTTGTTAATGACAGAGGAATTATTTGTCTGCTGCATGTTGCATAAGTTGCATGTTGAAAATATCCCAGGCATGAAATTCTATGCTTGTTGATGTTAAAAAATTAAACTGTTCATAATGAAATAGAAAAGCAACGCAAATTATTTATTCATGTGAATTTATTTGCCTCGCAAGTTTCTTAATTATATAACGCTTTATGTCCTCTTCCGTTTTAGGACTTGGTTTATACAAACGAGTGTTGTTGTTTTTGTAGATTTTATTTTGCTTTCTCCGTCATTTTTAATATTTTAAATTCATGCTCTTTGGATGAAAGTTTACATTTTTAGCATGTGTTGCCAAAAACCTCGAATGCAATATTTTTGCGGTATCAAATGCAATTTAATTTGCTGCAGTATTTCTGCATACACACACATACAAACATGCATTCATACATTCACAGTTGTATTGTCCTTACACATGCTTGAATGTGTATTCCGATTTCTTATCCACAGATGTAAATGTTTTCGTTGTAGATGTCCCTGCATATTCTTGGTTCGTTTTATGGTTTTAATTTTATTTTTTACTTTTCGGTTTTAAGTTTAATTTTAATTTTCTGTCTTATTTGTATATGTCGTACAGAAATAGTAACACACACACACACACACACACACACACACACACACACACACACACTTTCATGAATGCATGTAATTTTTGAAACGATTCTAAGTATTTTTGTTATACATATTTCTTCTTTTTTTAATTCTCTTACATCTTTTGCTTGTATTTGCGGTTTTGTTTAATTAAGTAGAATTAAATCTAATTGTAAGAGCAGATGTTAAAGCAAATCGTAAATGAAAAAAAGAATAAATATTTGTGATTTTAATTAATTTTCTGATGAAATGAATTAAAGTTAAATTAATTTTAATGTTTGCAGCTATTAGTTGTGTTAAGTTAAACTAAAGCACAAAGTAATTGTGGGTTTAAAAAGTGGGAAAATGCACTTCAAGAATTTCGTACTTAGGTAAATGATTAAAATTCTTTTAATTCTAAATTTTGTTTGTCAAGTTAATAATAATATTGTTTGATTTACTAGCAAAAACCATATTCAGTTATCAGAAGTGGAATGAATTATGTTTGTAATTTTTTTGTCTTCATTTAGTGGGGCATTGGCAACAGTTGCACACAGAAAAATTTCAACGTAAAATCTACTTAAACAAGGTTAATCTAACATTTTTCGGCAATGATTTTGCTTTATATGTGTTTCATGTTAATGTAACATGATTTATAGTAATTGTCAAAGAAAATTTTTACTTTTGAAATAAGTTTATTTCATGTTGATTTAACATTTACGTACTATAAAAATCAAATTGAAGAATCATGTTGAATCAAAGTTATTTCAAGTTGGAACAACATGAATTTAATTTAATGTAGTAATTGTACTTTATTAATTAAATTAGCTTCCCCGACCACGATTTAAACTCGGAACTCATCACGTGGTAGCCAACGTGCTTACCCCTGCAGCCACAAAAACTATAAATATTATTAAGATACGAGTACACACTAATATGTACCATCTTGAATTAAATTGTAATTTAACATTATTTCATTTATCATTTAACATACACATTATTTGAAAAGTTTTAGTTTTAGTAAAAAAAAAAAAACAAAATGCTTTCACTTGAAAAGCTTTAGTTAAAAAAAGTACAAAATACTTTAACTTGACTTCAGGATTCGAACCTGCGATCCTCCGACTGCAAGACTAGCACACTGCCTACCAGCCAGCAGCAGTTTGTCGACTGTTTAGAAACATCAAAAAACAACAACAATACAAAAACAACCTACACGACTAAGCACTAAAGTGTATTCCAGCTATGAACAAAGCAAATACACACCAACACACTCAAACAACATATTATTTATTGTAAATTTAATGTGATTTGAATGAGTTTCAATCAACCTTTTTGCATGTTGATTTTACATTGGTATTTTTTTCTGTGTGGGCTAAGTGTATTAATTTAGTTCAATATTATAGTTTTATTAAACGCGAGTTAAAAAAATTGATTTGTTGTTGGTTTGGCTCGTCTAGATACATTTCGTTGCTGCTTATGTCGGCAATACACTACACAAGTTCACTACACAAGTCTGGCACTGTACAGTGTGTTTGTGTAGTGTATAGGGGTGGTTCTGCTATTTACGCACTAAAATGAGTAAATATCAAAACGATTTTGATATTTGCTCAAGTTTGAAAACTTTACTGTGAACTTGTGTAGTGTATGTTGCAAACGCTCAGTTTCTCAGTTTTTCTGCCCTAATTATTCACGACTCATGTACTACTTTTTACACCATAAAATAAAAACTGCGCAGTGCGCGCCACAAGCTTAGTTTACGCAGTGCCAGACTTGAGCACTGAACTTGTGTAGTGTATGGCAGGCATAATCAACACTTCAGTAGATTTCAGCAGTAATTCAAAAATTAAAATTAGTTGTTTCCAATTATGAAATTACTTTTTCATCAAGTTGCACTAAATAAAAGCAAATGAATTCAAATTAAATTTAAATTAATTAGTTTTTACTTCTGAAAAGGGAAGTAATATCTATCAGCATATATGTTTGTGTGTATATATGTGTTACGTTCGTTCGGGAAAGGGATAGTGAAGAGAGGACAAACGGTGGATTATTAAACTATTAGGCTTAATATGTTTTACAAGTCTGCTCTTGTGCATCAAGATTGATTCATTGCATCAAATATCCATGAACTTGAAGCTCGTCCTTTGCCTATTAGTCAACGTATTAACTACTTCAGCACCAGCTGCACCCTTATAACATTTACTACAGGCTTAACAATTGGAAATGTGAAAACGATTAGCAGCAGCAACAAAAAAAAAAAAAAGAAATTGAAATAAATCTTGTACGTTTTAAGGATACTTCAAACCTTTAATGGTTTCTTTGTTTGACAATTCGGATTATGTCAGATTTGAAAACCAAAACCAAGTTAAAAGGCAAAAATAATGTCCGTAGCATATGCCTGCAAGCTGATCCAAGCTATCGGCATCAAAGCTGTTTTAATCATTTAAAGTTTTTCCTTTTTTTAAGTCAAAGCCGTGGCAAGCATTTGTAATTCTATTTATAATACTATAACTCTATGTTGTCTTTGTAGTTGTTAGGTTAGTTATGGAAAATATTTATGTTTAGCAATAAATCAAAAACAGCCACTGTTAAAATATTTCAAAATGTTCATGAGTAGAAAAAACTTTAAGCTTATAACTTTTAAGTAATGCAAGTAACATAAAAACCTGATTAAAGATAATTTTCTACTTAAAGAAGAAAGCTTATAAAAAAAATTGATTTAGATAAATGTTGAGTTGTGAGTAATTTTGCTCTAGGGTGCCATATCTTTAAAATTCTACCTACCAACTAACTCACTCTTTTAATATACATGCTTATTTGATAAGGCTGGAAGAGTTTGTATAATATTGTTTAAAATTATTCTTTTCACATGTCATAAGACCATACAGAACATCTACAGAACTTACTAAAAAAGCACTGTGAATTTGAAAATCATTGAAGGTCTTCAAACATCCCGTCGATTTCTTAGATCAATATTCAGTTGGTGACAACTATCATAGTGTAAAATGCGAACTATAACAGCCGTATTCTAAAAATTTTTAAACAGCATATCATAAGTTGTTTAAGCAATATTTGCTAAAATTTTATTCATAATAGATTTTTAGCTTAAAAAACGTTTTTTAAACCTTGCGTAAATCAGCAAATTTTAAAATTGACAACCCCCATGTTTAAACCAATTTTAAGATGTTGTTGTTGTAAGTTTGCTTTGTTTGTATGTATGTATGTGCTTACATATGTATGTATATGTCAGTGTTGTTTAGAAAAACAATTTAATTATTTTATAGAAACTATTGCCGAAATACTAAATGGACTCCAAAAGAATATTTAAAAGAAAAATAGCGATTCGCTTTCCATTCCCAGTCATTATTTTCTAACTTTATGTGTTAACAAAAATAATAATTATAGATAATTAACTAGTGATGTATAAACACTCAAAATAAATACAATAAAACTCGTTATTCTAGTGCTTATTAATTTGCAATAAAAAATTCATATAAAAAGCACTTTTAGTAAGATTCGTTGTAAACTGTTTTTATTTTTTATTAAATAGAAGTTGGACAACATTTTTTATTTTATAAAAACTATATTTCTCTGAAAACGGACAAACAAATAAATATAAACACGAGTACTTTGTGAATTAATAATCGTTGTTGTGCAGAACTAAGATGCAAGTGACAAATAAATAATGCAGGGTTGCCACGATATTTATAGAAAATCAAGTTAATTGAGTTTATGAATACCAATATTTAAAAAACTTTATTTAGCCTTAAAATGTTTTTTAACTAATAAGCTTTTTAAACGTCAATCTACTTTTTTTATGAATACGGCTGTAAGAGTTTTAACTTTTATGTTTTCAGTGGTATATGTATATGTTTCAAAAATATTTCAATTTTAGCAGTGAGTCGCTTAACCCTACGGTCAATGACCGGGTACCCGGGTATCTTTTTCAATTTAAAAATGCTCGCAATTCTGTAATAATGAAGATATGGCGATAAAACTCAAGATCGTCGTGACTTAGACGTCTATAAATATTACAGAAAAAGAAAATGTTAATAATGTTAACTTGGTCTATGTTTAAAATGGTAACAAAGTTGACACATACGAGAGTCAATGACCGGGTACCCCGGTACCCCATTCAATTCCAATAGAGATGTAATGGAAAGTAACCTACTTTTCACATAAAAATATCGATCAGCTGTTTCTGACGTTGCAGTTACATTCCATTACATTCGGCCCTTTTTTCTAGTATTTGCGTTGTTGAAGCGTATAAAACGTATCAATGACCATAATCCAACCCCCATGACACACTATTTTGACCTACCTGCAGACTTAATAACTATATAACTAAACAAATGTATATATTTAAATTAAATGATTTTAGCATCAATTGAACTTATTTTAATTAAAAAAAACCAAAAAAAGTACATAAGGGTACCCGGGTATCCGGTTATTGACTAACGTATATTATTTTGGTCATTGACCGTAGGGTTAAGACAACGTATTACTTTCAGTTGAAACACATTCGCGTACAAGTTGACATTTAATGTTACATTGCATCGTCTTTTTTTTCTCTCAGTGTAGTAATATAAAACCTTGAAATATTTACTACAGTGTGCGAAACTTCCGTGAAGAACAAGGTTTTTTCTAAAAGGCATTAATTCAAATAAAAGATGATTGCAACATTATTATCAGCACTGATAACAAAAATCCTGCTCAAAGGACTCCTGAAAAGTATAGAGTTTGCTGTTATTTATTTTTATTATTTAATTTTTACATGTTGAAATACTTCAAAATGCAATGTTTTATTTTCAATTCTGTGCCAAAACCATTTCAAGACCAGTAGATTATATATTAGCTTAAAAAATCCTGATTTAAGCTGAACGGGGAAGAGGTGTACATATGTGTTAAAATGCTAAACAGCTAAAAGCCAAAATCAACATACCACAGCAATATCACATCAATAGATACTTCATTACAATCTATTTAACATGCAAAATAACAAATACACTGCTGATTTCATCTTATTTCTGTCTTCTTTGCCACAGCTTCGACGAGTGTATTTGCCCCAAATCATCAACATTGATATTAAAATCGAGTGAAGGTAAAAAAGTTAAAAGATATTTCAAGGTTTGGTCTTTGCATATGGTTGTGTATGCCACAAAAAGCCAAACCTTGGTACGTATGTAAATATGTATGAGCATTAAACCACCATCCACAGCCTTGCAGAAAGCATCTATCTCTCTACTTGTTTCTTAGTTCGTTTAGACTTTGGTTTGTTCAAACAAGTTGCCTAGAATGTTTTCTCTTGTATCTGCATAAGTTTATCCGATTAGGCTTTTGATCTTTTGATATCCTCCAGGTAAACACATAACTTTTTACTTGGCATCACTCTGTGATTGGTTTTTTCTACTCAGTCTCCCCAAACGGCAACAGGACTCACATCATATACAATCTCATTTTAAACTTACAAACATGTATGCATGTACTTAGTGCGTTTTAAAGAGGAGCATAAGCCTGCTGGTGTGTGTGTGTGTGTGTGTGTTAAAATGTTTATTACATTTTAAGACTTTTTTTCTTCGCGGTGTGGAAATAGAGTAAAGATTGTTTTAAAAGAAACCTTTATTTATGAGTTTCATTCAAGTTTTCTTATTTCCTTTCTAACTTTCACCGATGAACAACTTGTGTTGATTTTCAAAATTTGTTTCACTTCGTCACTGCCACCAGATATGTATTAAGAGCAATTTAAGTACACGGCTAAAATGATATTTATCCCGGTATTTGTCAAAGTACAAATAATTGACACAAATAAGCTGTAAACTGAAAAGTAAAACATCCAACCAAGCATGTTCGCAGTCACATGCAACATTAATATTGACTTGAGCGTAAAATTTGATTTCTTGAAGTGTATTTTCATTTAGTTTTTGTTGAATAAAAATCATCAATAGATACGTACATATACATACATATAGTAAGTATTGCAATTTAAAAGTTAAACATGCTTTTAGCATCTATCAAACTTGTACTTTCATATGACTTGTGTCAAAAACACAAACAAGTACATACTTATACAGGGTGTTTTTTTAGAGGTATAGAACTTCGAATTGAAATAAAACACAAGAAAATCGTTTTAATGTCCATCAATTTGGCTTTATTGGAAGGATAATTTTATGCCATTAATGTTTAAATATGATTTCGGGCATGTGGCCGCCGCGGCTGGCTCGAATAAAGCCAATTCTACAGGTCCAATTTTCAACCACTTTTTCGAGCATATGGGGCCGTATGTTGGCAATAACGCCACGAATGTTGGCTTCCAAGTCCCCTAACGTTTCTGGTTTGTTGGCGTAGACGAGCGACTTCACATATCCCCAAAGAAAATAGTCCAATGGTTTCAAATCACACGATCTTGGTGGCCAATTGACAATTGCGATGAAAATCAGCATCGAGATCAATCTCATTTTCGGCCCATACACCAAAATCACGACGCATTGCATGGTCTCGCGGCTTTAATTCTTGCACAAGATGTATCTTGTAAGGTCGCAAGCCAAGATCTTTGCGCAAAATCTTCCATAAAGTTGATGGACAAAGCTCCAATTGCTGTGCACGGTGGCGAATCGATTCATTCGGGTCCTCTTCAACACTTTGCTCTACAGCGGCAATTGTTTCTTCGGTGCGCACTGTTCGACGTCTCTGCGGATGCGTATTATCACATAGAGTAAACGTAGTGCGAAAACGATCCATGGTTAACCGAATTAATTGCTCTGGTGGACGATTATGTCGACCATAAAATGGACGGAGCTTGCGGTAAACTTCGCGAACTGAACCATTATTTTCGAAATAAATTTGCACGATTTGCAAGCGTTGTTCTTTTGTCAACCTGTTCATGATGAAATGGCAAACCAAACTAAATATTAATAACTTAACAGCTGACAAAATGGCCGCCAGTTAAAAAAGTGATGCCAACTTAAAGTTCTATACCTCAATAAAAAACACCCAATATATACATAATATGTAATATATGTTCATACGTATGTATATAAAAAGTGTAAGTAGAATTGAAATAAAATAAAGCAAAAATTAAATCATCGCAAAATATTACAAGAATATTTAAAGCAACCATTGGCTTAAAATTAAATCCTATTTGGCTTTAATCGGCATAAATATTTACGATTTATATGATTTTATAGATTTGAATGCAAGCGTACAAGGTTTCAGACTAGAGAAATTTAAAGTTTATTTTGTAAGCAATTTTGTGGTGTGCTAAATGCAAATCTGCATTGTGAAAATGGTTACTAGTCAAATACTACTTATATTACCTAAGAATGGTTTGTCCTATTTACCTAAATAAAAATATTCGAAAATCTAAAATTTGCCATATTATCAAGGGAACTAAGGACCTTATTTTTTCTTAAAACGAAACGCTTAGTTTTGAAGAATTGTATAATTCATATCGCAGCGGCCTCCTTAGCTGCTATTTGCAGCAACGAATCGTTGGCAAAGTACAATAACTAATAAAGTGGCTACATAGCTTAAAATAATGCTCCCAATTAACACCAGAGGCGCTGCAACGTCGCTATAAAAATTAACAGCGATAATAAAAATGAAGATTAAGATCCTCTACTTTACATCTATCAATCAGTTCACTATCTGTACTTTTGCCATACCTATACTGCTCTCTGGTAACACAAAGGCGTCTTTTATTTGGACCCAAGTAAGATGAAAACTTACTTTTTCTGCTCAGTAACCTGGCAAACAGTTCAGCTATATGATGATTTATGATTTATTTATTCAATTTCATCTACACCCTTTTATTAAGTTGCAACCTTGCAAAATATTCGTGTATGTTCCGGCTTCAGAGTCGTTTTCACATGTTTTCTTGTGAGTCCTGAAAAGAAGAAAATTTTGCAAACCTAAAATTTTTAAAAATTAGTGTTTTTTTTGGAATTGTTAAAATTTAAGTTTACAATTTTTAAACGCGCTAATAATCCCAAATTATCATTTTACTTATTAAGTAAAATATTTTTTTATTAAAAATACATTGACATTTTTTTATTTTCACTTTGGACCAAAGGAACTCTTATTTGTCTCACTTGTAAACAGTTTTGCGAAAGGTAAACGAAACAAAAAAAATCCAAAAATTTTAAATCATCCACTTAAAATTTTTTATTCTAAATTTGGATGCTATAGAACACACACTATTAATTTGTGTTTTCAAAATTTTAATTTAAACAGCATGTAGCATGTGTTTTAACATCCGCATTCATAGTAAAACTTGTGAAAACGACTCGGAAATCAGATTATACACGATTCTTCAAATTGAAAATAATATTAAAATCTTGCGTTTATTGAAAAGTTTTGTACCTTAATGTTTAATACACGGAACTATTGTGTACATTCTCCAAATTTAGCATAAAAATGGAAAAATACTTCTCCACAATTTTCTTCTATTCCTTATCTATTTACTTTTTTTGTAATCAATAAAATTAAAAAAAATAACCAAAATACCCGATATTCGTCATTTAATACCCAATAATTAGCTTTAACTTTGTTTACTACATCCAGAATTATTATTGTTCGGCATCATTGTTATGAGTTAATCTTTATCCTAAAATGATTAAGCTTTTCGTTTCTTATATCGCTTATAATGATGTTGTCTTGTTAAGTGAAATAATTCATAAAAATTGTTGGGTAATTTATGGAAACTTAAGAATTCAAACAAATCAACAATTGAAATTATTACCTGCTGTGCTGCAACACACACACACACACACACACACACACATATATATATATATATATATATATATATATATATATATATATCATATATCTTATATTTAAGTTAAATAGTATATGTTCCCTGAAAGTAGGAAATTTATATAACAATCACAGCAGCAGCAGCCTTAGCAATAGATTTTCCAGAAACAGAAAAACAAAATTACAATAGAGCAGGATTGAGGATGAAAATGAACAAGAGGCTTATTTTGCAAATTGCAAACTCAAATATATTTATTGTAACTCAGTGAGATTGTATACAGTGTAGTGACGGGATTTGTAAATTTTTATTTCGTACGTAGTTTTGTAAAGATTAGGTTACGGCCTTATTTAATCAGATATCCATGGAAACCCTTGTCTAAAACGAAAATAATTTTTATAAATAAGGCAGTTACACTTTAGAATTATTATAATTCTTAAGACGTACGTTAACAACGTTCTTCAGTTTCTCAGATAAATTTAAATTAACATTATTTTTAACACGCCAGACTAATATTAATATTGATATTTCTAGATTTTTGAACTGTATACTAAATTTTAAATATATTCGTAGTTTTTATTTCATTAGTGTGAAGTGTAATAATGCATACATACATACGTAAGTATGTACATGTACATATTAAAGAACTGCAGAAGCCTATATAAAGTTAACACTTCACTACTGCACATTACTTCCAAATACTGTTAAATGTTGCTTTTTTACTGAAATAAAAAAGTTATTCACCTAAAGCAGCTGAAAAGGTTGTAGTTATTTTAATCTTAGAGCGTAAGATCTGCTGTGAAGTAAAATTTTAAATTAAATAATCATATTTTATTAAAACACCAGAAAATTGCAACAATCATATCAATTGCATTAGGGCACAGATAAAATAATTGTAAGCAGCACAGTTGCTCTGTTTTTTTAAACTACTCAAGCACAAACACAAATATTTCAAATGCAAGTTAATTTAGATTTTGTCTACAATACAAACCCGAAAACTATTCAATTCCAATTGTCTTGGGAAAGCTTTTGAGGAGTGGTTTTCACGCCTCAGCAGATGATCTAATCAAATTTTAGCAGCATGCTATATATATCGTCGCTGTTTTAAGTAACTGACCTAACTGACATCATTTTGAAAAATGAGTTAAGTCCACATTTAGACTTTATGAGTCATAATAGACCTTGTCCACAAGTTTTATAAAACTATAAAAAAAAATAAAGTAAACATTTCTGTCGAGCCTATAACAGTAAAAATATTTCAGACGTTTCCATAAGAGTACATGTAGAAAGCAATCATAAAAGCTCCTCTCCTGTAAAATTTACAAAATGTCAGTTAGGTCAGTTAGTTAAAACAGCGACGATATATAAAGAGATCTGTTGAGAAAGCCCTCTAGAAAGTTGTGTACCATACTACCAAATCTTTCAATCTAGGCATTTACATTCTAGCTATAGCTTTAATTCTTAAGCATCATTGTTTTAGATCAAGGAAAAAAATTATTTGGATGCGTTATAGGTTTAAAACAGGTTTCGAAGTAAATGGTACACAAAATAAATTAAATAAAGTGCGACCTGGACTCTCACACGAAGGGTTCCGTACGGACACTACATATGTAAGTTAAGTTTATACACACATACATACGTAAAATTTAATTTTATGTTTGTTTTTATTTAATTAAAAAAATTATTGAAACAAAAATTAAGAACCTGGTACAATCGTACTGAAAAAAGCCAAATTTTTCTTGAAGGTTAGTACAATTTGTAAATCTAATTTCACATCCCTGATACAAGTAATATTTCCAAACCATTATAAAATCTATGCCAGGCATACATTCATGTTACATTTGCATATAAATTTGTAACTGCATAGGTGTGTGCATGTATGTGTGTAAGTACGTGTGTATGTATGTGAGTGAATGTACTATTTATGTAAATGAATTATTGACTAAAGGAACAAATATTAAAATTACCAAACACAAGAAGACATTGCGAATTACACATAAATTGTACAGTTCTATTTGTCTTTACACGGTATTTGTTAATGGGCAAATACAGACATATGAGCATTTCCAGAGGGATGTCCACTTTTTGTACCGTGCGACACCAAGCAAATATGCTTGTTTTTCAAAGAAAACGAAACTTTTTTTTACTTCCTTATATATTTGTGTAGGCCGTCAGCACGTCTACTTTAGGTAAAATTTTAAGGAAAATCGACTCACGTTTCTCAGAAACACAAGGTTAATTGCTTGCTGTCGCACGCGACAAAAAAGTTGAATTTCTCGGAGAAATGCCCATATGCATGTACATTTGTCTGTATATATGTATGTAGTTCTTGTTATATATGTACATATATGTACATATGTATGATGATCCATTTGAAGGTTTCTGGTTTAATTCCAAATAAAGGTTAAATTAAGTATGAACCGAAATATTGGTCCATTCGGAAGTTCAAAGTTACGATTGCTCTTTCCAGCACTACTACTGATATCTCTTCAATTACTCTAATAATACAGGAGCTGCAGGAAATGGAACTGACACAAGACTAGTCACGTGACCGGTCCCCAAGTGATAGGGACCAGTCCGAGTTCTAACACTTCCTATGAAGCGAACCAGTCACTTTTACATGGGCATGGCCTAGGATGGGATTAATTGATACTTTGTATGCACCCTTGGACTTGTCACTGAACTATCCCATAGGGACCTATTCGATGTATAATAATATAAATATAAATTATTTATAAATGTAATTTCGACATTTAACTGTAACAATTAACGCTTATAAATTTTTTTATTGTTACAAATGCAATGAAATTTTATTATTAATCTGAAAATTTTTTGAGATTCGAACCGACAACCTCGTGCATGGCAGGCTCGCACACTACCCACTCGACCGCAGGGCCACTCATATTTCAAAAGTATAAATACCAGTTAAGCTTAGGTTAATATCTAAGTATAGTTACAGGACTGGTTCCAGAGTCAAATTGAAGGGAGCAATTAATATTATATTTACACCATTTGATAGGTCCTGTATTCGACCACATCGAACATGCTCAGTGCAGCTTACTACAATACTAGACCGAGTCCGAATTAAATTGGCTCAAGATCAAGACGATACATCACGAAAATGGTCAATATGCCCAGACATGGGCACATGGAACACATAAAATGCCAGATGTAAACTCAGCCTTAGTTTATTTGTCCAGAGATTGTCGGATCGATTCCGCCCAAGGAAATTTAGTGTTATTCGCTGACAAGCAAAAAATTGTTTTGAATGTTGTGCTTGCGTATAAAAAATGTTATTAATATAACAATTATGATAATCAAAACTTGTGCGGAAATATAACAATTCCCATTGTAAATATAACAATAATTTTAATTGAACTAACTTTGAAATCTAACAAAAAAAAAATGTTGTAAAAAATATTTCTTAACAAACCATTTGTTCATATATTTAATTGAAGATATTTTTCAGATTTTCCTTTAACTTACAGTTTCGTTAATTGTATTAGCAAAAATCGTTGTAGGTTCAAAATCTATAAATTGTTTAGTTGATATAACCAACAAATTTAATTGTAGCTACGAATCTTTTTTTTCTGTGAAGAGTGGAGGCGTGTTGCAGCACCACTCTTCCTAACCTGATGTTACATAAAGTCAACGGCCAGTTGTGTCGGAACCAGAAATTAGTTGATCACCAAAATGAGGTGTTAATGAAGCCATTATATCTGCGTGTGGCGTAGCGCACATTACCTCTATGCGGAAAGACCATAATGACCATTAAAAGTTGTCCTTGAGCATTATATTGACCAAATTAGAAAAGAAAAAATTTAATTTCATCTTGTCATCATCATGTCAAACAAATCGATTTTTCCGCATAAAATCTTTTCCATCCTAGCAGAAATCTAAAAATTTTGCGCACTTACTTTTTAAATTAAACAAAACTTTACTCTATGTATTCTTCGTCTATTATCTCTTTGACTACAGCGTTGCATTTCAGATTCAAAAATCTCACTATTGCATTTTCTGGAAATCATTAACACATCGTCAGCCCATTATTGGAGCATACGCCAAAAAGTCCGAATGGAGAAAAACGACAAATTAATAATTATCAAACCTTAAAATAGTTGATATGGAGCAAAATTAATACTTAATATCTCGGAAACCATAATTAATTTCGCAAAACCTGTTTTGGATTCAGAAAGGGGATACTCGAAATATATACATATACCCCATACCTAACTCATTTTTTAAAAAAATGGTCGGTGGGTCAAACCAATAATGGGCTGACGACATACAGAATTCTATGGAAACTATCGAGAATTATTAATTTATTAGTTATTTTATTAGTTTATGGAGAAATGCTGTATGTTCTAAATTCATTAAAATCAAATGGTATTATTAAGAAAATCATACATATGTATATACATACATACATATCACCGGCTTAGAGTGTAAACCGGCTAAGCCACTTCAAAGAAATTGTGCAGGAGAGACAAAATACTGTTAACATTTTCTATACATAGCTTTAGAAATTAGCTTAATATATTAAGTTTTTTCGAGAAGTAGAGTTTCAAATTAAGATAAATATATTAGACAGTCGATGCGGCGTCTTTCTCTCATTCGAATGGCATTAAAATATCATATTTTATAAAAAATAGATTTAGCAGGTTTACACTCTAAGTCGACGATATATGGACCACGGAATTGTGTGATAATATTTAATAATTTTTGGCTTAGCACACCTGCGACGGCTTTACTTGAAGTTTTCAAAAATTAAATACGATTTTTCTAAAAAAAAAGCATAAACTATACTTAAACATTTCTCCACAAAACTGCATCATTCGGGTTTTGATACTAAACTTCCACTCTGCTCTCTACCGTCTCTTCGAAAACAAGTATCGCCGGCATCACGGCCTTAAATTTTAGAAAGAAAAAAAAAATAGAAACTGTAGCTACGATGAGATAGCGACGACTTTAAGCACAGAAATGAATTGTCACTGGAATAAAATATAGACAAGCGCCAAATTTTTTTGTTTTGTACTGAGGTGACCTTTGCAGATAGTTATATAATAAAAAGGAAATATTTTATTTCTATTTTGTTTCAAAATAACTGATTTCCGATTTCCTCAATTGAAATACTCATATTATTTAATTGCCAGTAATGTGGTATTTCAATCGTGGAAATCGGTGGAAAATTTGTAAAATTTTGATATTTGTTAAGGAATATTTCAATCTAAATTGGCACATACAAAATAATAAAACAAAATCAGTTATTTCTACACCTGAAGAAAATTTATATAAAATTATTATTTCCGTGATACAAGTTTTTTATTTTAAATTGAACTATAATGAGTTTTATGGAATGAAATATTGTATTAATTATCAAATAAGGCAAGAAAAGTTAAACTAGAGTTAGCCTCATTGTGGCGTCTTGGCTAGCAGGAAGTGTACTAGCCTGGTACTCGGAAGCTCGCAGGTTCGCAACCTGCCGTATACTTTGGAAGTTTCTGTTGACAATCCAAAGTACCTTAGAAGTTTATTTTTATTAAAAACAAATAAATTTTCTTGCCTTCTTAACGAAATCACTTTAATTAATAAAATATTTCTTTCTATAATTAGAATTAAAAATACTGAACTTGAGCCCGATTAAGAAACTTGTTGTAGAAAGATCACAAAGAGAATAAATGTTATTTTTACTTTCTTTGCTACACAAACATTATTTTCGTTTGTGAATTCAATATTCAACCGTACAGAACACTAACGTACGTTACATAAGGTACAATTTCAGACACTGCTTTTGAAAAATTTTTAATGAACTATTCGTGCCAATTTTTTTTAATGAATATTGACAGCACTTCACATGCAATTTTGAAGAGAGTACTGGGCTTAAAGTCATATATAATTTTTCATGCGTAAAATCTGTCCTGTGAAATTATTGAAAATTGTCTAAAAAAACGCTTTTTAAAAGTTTAGTGTCTATTTTTGATACACGTAACTTTCAATGCTTCAACAAAAATTTTTTACAAAAATATACACTCTGTATCAATGCTAAGGTTATTGCAGCTTAGTCAGTAACTCAATTGAATATTTGATATGTGCATCAGAGAATGACAAAAGTATTGTTTTAAGTACGCTTTGAGTACTGACCGCCAAACAACTATGAATGCGTACAGCTAAAAGTAAAAAAAAAATCAAAAATAGTTTTAAACCGAATACATACTTATAACTATAAACATCCAACAACTATGTTTATGCACATTTTTTAAATTACTCAGCACAAACAACTATAACTAAAATTTATAGACTGTATGAGCTACAAGGAAAGGCATGAGTGTAAAAACACCACGACTATTATTCGGCTACACATGAGTATACGCAGGGCTATTTTATTTACACACACACACACACACACACACACATACACAAACACAAACACAAACACACACACAAAAACACACACACACACACACATAAACGAAGTAGTGATGCTCTTGTATGTTGGCATTGGCTATACTTCTTTAAGGGAAAATATGTGAGCGTACGAATTGTTTGCACTACGATTACGATTATTGAAATTAAATCTATTTACTTATGTATGTATATTTTTAAACCGACTTCAATAAAGGAGGAGGTTATATGTTCGCATGTATTATTGTTATATGTCCACCGATTTCTCCGCCTTATGCTATAAACACAATTGGGACCAACGACGAATTTCGTTCACGTTGACGAATTCGTCGATAAGAATTCGCTGAGTAGATTCGTCGTATGAAGCACAATAACGACGACTTTACTCACCGAATTCTGCTGTCATAATTGATAAAGTTAGTTATTGTGTGTGCAAAGAGAGAGAGAGAGAAAATTGTTTTTTCGTCGTTCGTCGGGGTACAAAATAGAAACAAACCAGTCTCAGAGTTCCTCACACACGACGAATTTCGTTTTACGGTGGTGTTGTGTTCATTTTCATATGCGCAAATGTGTTTTATTTTTTATGACGAAAGTTCGCACCGAAATATTCGTCGTTCATCCCAGTTGTATTTCTAGCATTATGTGAAGCGATTTGAACTATTTCTTTAGTACTAATTTTCGTTTTCTGGTGTGTATGTGTATACGAGTAATACATGTAGTATGTATGTATATAACAGTTTATTATTGACATTTTTAGGTACAATAAATTAAAAACTGAACATTTGACAAGTGTCCAGTCGCAGTAATCTATTGATGAGGTGTGGACATTTTTCGTGATGGCTCCGTTGGCTTTTTTAAATAAGCTCTGCAGTAAAACTCGAAAAATAAGGAAAACATAAAGATATTTTGCATAAATCCTACAAGCGCTACACCAATGGGAAAACTACAATTCTTATTCACTAACACCAATAGGAAATGTATGATCAAATAACCAAACTGTAGTAATTGCATTTGTGTTATGTAGCGCTTCCACCATAGTGTCTCCTTGATTTTTTTGAGGGATGTAAGGAAGTAATACGAGTACATGACAGTGTGTACAAGGAGATTAATCACTCCCAGCATGGTTGAATGGCTCCCTGGAAAAATTTAAAAGAAAAAGTGCCAATAAGTCTCGTTTGTGTGTGTACACACAAACATATACATACATATGTATTGTATGTATTTATGTATATAAATTTTATACATTCTATATATACTATTTTTATATGCCATTCAATTACCTGCCATGAATGTCATGTGTATGTAAACGCCAAACACCATTCCCGCATGATGATACACATGAAGAAAAGTCACTTGTTGATTTTTCTTACGTAGTATAATAAATATCTGTGGATCAAAGTAAATAATAAAATTATTTAAAAATAAACATGGCAATACGAGTACATACATATATGATAAGATCGATATGCCTATTTCTGATCACTATTTTAATTTTCCCTCTCTTTTTTATGAAAAATTTTAGTTCTCTATACGAAAGACATAGTAGACGTTGCGTTTGTTGTATTTAACAGAAAATAAAATTAAATTTGGTCTCCTCAAAACGAACCTAATTAAACCAAGCAGATAATAAAAAATAAGCTTTATACACAAATTGAATACAGAAAGTAGCTAAAAATAAATTAAGCTGTTGTTACATACATATTTTATATTTCATTTCATTTAAAAATATGAAGTTAACATACGAAGTGGCATAAAATTTCAAACTAATGAACTGAATCTGAGCAATATGATATTTTATGTTTTATGCCAGTCAATCTTAAATGTTATTAAATTTTCACAAAAATACCCGACTTGTTTTTGGAGAGATATAAAATAGAAATCTTTAATAATATCAGTTAAATTTTTGTACCAATTTTTTTATGTATTTAAAATTTTATTAAAATCCAAAAAGTCAAAAAGTTAAAACTGTAGTGTTTCGAAAATATATTAAATTACCCACATATGAAAAAATATGAGAATCGATTGACCTTGCAGGCCATCCCCGAAACTTTCCACTAAGCTACAGACTTTAAATACCTTATTTATACAAATCATTAAGGCTTTATAAAGGGGTTTAGAAACAGATTTTCTTCCAAACATTTTCATATTAAGCCTTTATAAAGCCTCAATAATTTTTATAAATAAGTCTGCTAGTTTATAATACATTTTCCAAGCCTGAAAAAGAACAATGAATATCTAAAATCGATTCGCCGAAGATTTTTGAAGTTATTAAAAAAACATTTTTTTCGAAAAAATTTGTCAACCTTTATGCCCTAATTCAGTAAGAAGATTTAGGAAGTTTTTGTTTGAAAATGCTTCTGAGTTCTTGTCTTTGAAGTCTCTAAATAATTTTCTTTAAAAATGGTTGTTGTCTTTGATAATGAAAAATATAAATATTATTGCCATGTTTTTAAAACAAAAAAATTCAATTAAAGTATTATAAAATAGTGAAAAATATATGAAAAAATATGTGTTGGATATAATGTTTGGAACAAAATTATAAAGCAAATACACGAACCTTCTAGCATAGATAATAAATATTAATCGTTTAAAAGAATCAAAACTGCTTCTTTTTTTCGTCGAACAGAATTAGGGCATTAGACAAATTGTTGTTTTGTTAAAAAAAAACAATTTTGTTAAAATTTTATTTTCTAAAATGGTAGAATCATTTGAAACTATTTAATATCTTACGATATCTAATTGACCTTAAAATTTTTCGAATGCGGTTAAGGTGCTATCGATTCATTGATGCATTCGTTGTTCATACTGACATCTTCGCCAAAAAAAAAATAATCACAATCGACTCCAAGGACCTCAAAATGTCGAAATATTATGAAGATGAATCTTTTTTTGGGACACACTTGCTACATCTGTATCTTGCTCACATTTTAATTTTATATCATGTGACATTTCTGCTTACAAAATACCAAAATAAGCTTAATAAAAGCTTTAAAAAAATTAAAGATAAGTAAATGAAGTTTAGCTTGTGATCTTACTTTTTCACTTCAACCGACAGCGAATATCGCTAAAAGATATAACTGGATAGCAAAGTTGCTAAATTCTTGTTATATTTGCAATACGATTGATTATAAATAATAATAAAAGTTACTGAATCCAGGTACTGATCACGTGTTTTGCTCTTGCGTAAATAAATTTTTTTTTTTGCATATGTAATTCAATTTCACTCGAAAAATTTGTACAAACTCTCATGCTAAGCTGCACTTGCAAGTGCCCCAAATTTCAGATAACCTTTTTATTCTCCAACATGTTGCTCTTAGCAAAAATAGTGTTGACGTCAGCAAATTCAAATTTATTGTAAATTTGCTATACATATTTACGCATTCGCCACACTAATGGTGGAATTATGAGTGCCTGTAATACATTTCTAATACGAAATATTCAAAAACACAAACTATTCACTGTGAAGAACTTCGAGCAGCCAAATTTTTACTAAAGTCGTGTTAAATTTTTCATTAAAAGTCAGAATTCCAAATAATTACGTTTTATCTACTGTATTTGAATATTCTTATTTTATATATAACTGAACTTTGTATTTTTGATTAAAGTCGCTTGTCACAACTGGGCATTTTGTAAGTAGAAAGTATAAAAATGTGCCGGCCCAATTAATGTATTAAACAAATAAATAAAACTAAACTTGATATGAATAAACAAAAAGTTTGTGCATAAGCATTTCAATGGAATTAATTACCAACTCCATGAACTTATCATAATGTTTATATATAAGAACAAACAATGAATAATTGGGAATTACAAATATGTATTTCTACATTTTTGCAGGAACACATCAAGCATTTTATTTCTCTATCGTCTTTTTAAAATTATGTACATACGTATGTATGTTTATAATATCTGTCTTGTCAATATTGTTTTATAGAAGAAAAAATAAAATGCTAGATGTGAAATTTACTATTAAAAAAATTTACAGTTTATTGAAAAACTTGAATGCTTTTTTATGAAAGAATATGCTACGAGAAATCTGGCAGTCAAAATGTCAAAATGGCAACAATGTTGAAGTTGCAGACTATTCTGTCATATTCATAAAAACTATTTTAGATTTATTAAGGGCTTATATATATATATGCACATATCGCAAATTTTTTTATTTAGTGATAAATAAATATTCCTCATATCAATCTTCATATTTGTAAAAATTACATACAAATATCTTGAATAATCAACTCTTGAAAGCGAAATAAAGATTTATTTATCCATTAAGTTGTGTGTAAATTGAAAGCTTCAAACTCGTTTTCTGCCAAACTGATTATTTTTTTGAGTTATGACGTTGTTTGAGTAAATGAGCGATATGTACAAATAAAAAAATATCGCTAATTTCTGAGATATGACGTTGTTTGAATACATGAGCGATATTATAAATAAATGTACATAAACATATACATATACATTAGGGTGTCCCAAAAAAATTTTTTTTTCTGAATTTCATAAGTGCTCAATCAAAATTTAAAAGCTCATAGGGTAAAGTATTTTTGGTTTTTTTTAAAGAATTCTCGGAATAGGTTTAGAGGTCGCGCAAATGGAGTTTTCATAAAAAACCGGAGTTTTCGGCCTTTTTTCTAACTTTACTCATAACTTGGTTAATAACCACGGGTTTCTTCACTCCTGAGGTAACAGTTTTAAAGAAAAGTATCCAAGCTTTATTCCTGTGTGAAAAACTTATAAGTTTTGGTGATGAGTTTGCTTATTTAGATACCCTAAATTACAATTTTTCGTAATTTTTTCAAAAATTTTGTAATAACGCTGTACAAGTTTTTAAGCTTCAATGAAAGCGAAAAAAATCTAATGATGCAGTTTGAGAGACAAATTAATTCTTATTAATATAAATACAACAATTTTTAAATTTGTTCTTACCGTTTCTGAGTTATACCCGTTTTTATCTTTATACCCAGTATATGTTTTTATAAGCTGTTTGCCAGTTACCAATCATACCCAATCAACTAAAAAACAAACTTTTGTTTTGCTCTGTGAAAAATCATTTATTGAGGTTCTTGCGATGTAGTTCTACAACTTGCAATAAATTCTGGAAATCAGTTTCAGAAGTTGTGACATTAATATAAGTATTAGCCAAAGCCACACCTCGTTCTGCGACATCATTTACCACTTGTAAATGTTGAACTTTTTTCTTTGCATCTTGAAATGACTTGTTGCTTTTCCAATTCTCTGGATCTATTTTAAAAAAATCGATTGAAATATTGCAAGCTTCAAAAAAAGTTAGACTGGCTTTTGAAATGAATTGTTGAATTTCCTTATTTCTAAAGTTTTCTTCTGTTAAAGTTACATTTGCTACTTCATAATCGCTGCATGGAGTATCTGCAATTTTTTTTGTCATTAAACGCAAAGTTTTGTTGTCGATACGTTCATCAAAAAACGCTAAGGCAGCCAATTTCGGAGTTAAGTACCACTGATGACGTAGAAAAGTTTTAAGCGAGGCTTGTGCAACTGCTTTATTAATAATTTTATAACTTTCCAATTCCTTTAATAGGCTCAGATCATTGAGAGGAGCGTATCGAGGGCACTGGCAGAGGTACCAATATTTTATATATATTCTTAAAATAAATGAACTAAATTCAAGTAAGGCATCAATTGTTGATTTGTCTATATAAGATTGCAACTGGTTTCGGAAAATGCATATTTTCAAAGAATATATAATTTTCATCATCCAGCGAGCCCGATTGATAGCTCCTGGAGCTTTTACTGTTGGGTAGGGCATAGATATATCACCCAAAAAGATTAGACTCAGATGGAGTAGTTCTTTATAGTCCTCTCTTGGTTGCGTGTCTTCAAGTTGGCCTTTAATAAAATTGCTTAAGTCTTCGCGTATTGGTTCCGGAATAATCTTTTCAACAATTTTGTGATTTATGCAGTCGGAAAAACTGGACTTGTTAATAGACTCCCACCTGTGCTGGAGTGTGGCGAAAATTTTTATTTGCGGTGATGTGGTCTGCTCTTCAATATTAAGCGTCTTGAAGGTTGATCCAGCCACGACCTCCAACATATGATGCCGGCATGCCAAAAATATGAGGTCTTTTTTAGTTTTTGGCAAAGTAAAGTACATGCACGGATTCGGCGTCCATTGTTGGAACTTGTTGTATCTGCGGACATAAATTGGATATTTTTAGTTAAATTCCAGGTTTTAAGCATTTCAAACACTGCATCAGCTTGATCTTCTCCCCTTCCCGATTGAAGTGGTACTACTCCTAGAAGTTTGGGGTCCGAATTTCCGGTTACACTAATAGAGAGCCGATCAGTTTTTTTCTTTTTATTCTTTAAGTCAGGCATTATTTTTCCATCCCAATGTACCGTAATATAATTTGAGGCCTCAAACGATTTTTTAATGGAATCTGCAATAATCTGTCGCTGCTTTATACGTTCCCTCCAAATTGAACTCTTTGAGCATGCAATTTTTGCGATGTTTTGGCTAGGATCTGAGCAGGAATTTACTATAAACGAAGCTTTACGGCAACTAATTCCGGTTCTGTCCAGACTTGCACAAAGCTGTTGATTTTTTGAGGAAGCTGGAGCTTTTTTATGGACCACTTTTTTTGTTGGTTCATACATTAAATCGTCAGAACACTCGTCCGATGGTTCATATACTGAATCATCCGAACCATCGCTATCAACGCTGGAGTTATCCTTGTTTACCAGATATTCTGATTTAGTTGTAAGAACTCTGTTTAATTCTCTAGATTTTCTGGAAGGTTGAATTACTTTTCCAAACAAGCTCTTCATGTCGCGCAAAAAATTACCTCGTTTTTTCTTCTCGATTTCGTTTTTTTCTAGACTTACTCTTATTTAAAACTATCCACTTCGAGTGTAATTTTACGATTTCACGAGAAATGTTACGTACCTCTTGACTTCTTTCCCACATATCTTTAAATATGTTTGCTATTATTCTGGCACTCTTTGTGATTAGATGTAATTTAAAAAATCTTTGCAAAATTTGCAATTTTGTCGGCGGTTTCGAGGGATCAAGGGCATCAATCATTTTTCCAACAAGCCACACATTTCTTGTTTTCACAAAATTCATATCTATTTTGAATAAAATTACACATTTTTGCACCAACCAAAAAAAAACAAAATGAAATAAAAAAATTCTTTCCGGTACGTCGACGAAAACTTTTATATATACAAAGAACTTCTCTATTTGATTTGTCGGGCAGCTAACTCAAAAATTTATGTTATGTAAAATCGTATAATGACAATATTATACCGTGTAACGATTTAGATTAATAAATGTCAGAAGTTAACGGCAGTTAAAACCCCAATGCTATAGTCTTGCCAGATCTTTCATTCATTCAATCCCTGAAGATATTGGGATAAGTTCAATTAAACGGCGGATTAAATTGAAATGAAATAATATTTTATTTATTCGCAGAAATCTCCTTAAAGACCCAACTATAAAAATTTATGGAAATATACAAAAATTATAACGAAAAAAGTATCACCATTTTTAAGTTACAAACTATAAAAATAGTGTAACTCGGGAACTGTAGGACCAAATTCCATTTTTCTTTTTCTTAATTGTTTAGAACTTATCCGTTTTCAAAATCGCCTCACTAGTTTTTATATCTTCCATATAAATTTGAAAAGTAATAAACCGTTTTTTTACAGAATTTGTTAAAAATTGCAAAAATACTTAATATCTGGAATCGTAATGGACTAAAATATTGCCGAATCTTAAAGTTTTTGCATATGGATATAAAGTTTGGAAAATTTTCTTTAGAAATATTTGGTCAAAAAATTAAATCAACGTGGTGATTGACAAAGTTATGAGTCAAGTTTGAAAAAAGGTCAAAAACCCCGATTTTTAACAAAGATTTGATTTGCGCGACCTCTAAACCTCTTCCTAAAAATCTAAAAAAAAAATTCAAAAATTGTGGACCCTATAAGCTTTCAAATTATGCTTGAGCCTCTGACAAAAAAATATTTTGGGACACCCTAATATACATACATACATAAGTACGTTTTGATGAATATGCGACAACAAGCAGTAAGCACATTTAAAAATTCCTATTGCTTAATTGGCTTCTTTTTGTATAAATAAGTTTTATTATAATTTTAGTCAGGTCGAAGTTCACTTTTCAATACTTTGTTGAGTATAAGCAAATTCTAATTGCTGAATATTTTATATTGAAGACATTGTCTTTTTAAGTGAACAAGCAGGCGAGATATTCTAACAAATGCTGAGTACACACTATGACATTTTGTGACTGACATCGTAATATTGTGTACTTGTGGCAATGTTGTATCATTTCTGTGGCATTTTTTTCCATGCAAGAAAACATAGTGGGAACGGCGTTGCACACATTTTGAAAATGACACCACTAAATGACAGCCAGATGTGTACTTGGTATAAGAAAAATTGCAGGCTGATGTAAAGTCAAATGTAAAACACAGGCCGTATGAAAGCAGCTTAAGCGAGCATTAATTAGCAAACAAAACTAGTCCAGTATTTTTAATTTTGGTTTTTATAAAATAATAGCGAAAAATGTTAATGCTTCCTATTACAACAATAACTAAAGGCTCAGTTAGCCGACTGTAATGTAATGTAACTGCAACGTCGGAAACGGCTGTTCGATATTTTTATATGAAAAGTTGGTTACGTTACATTACATCTCTATAAGCATTTGCATTACTTTTCACATAACAATATCGATCAGCTGTTTCCTACTGCTGCAGTTACTTTACATTACAGTCGGGTTATTAGCAAGACATGAATGTATTAGATTACACATTCATATTTTGCAATCCAAGTACTGAGGTTGCTCACTTACAATGTCATTGAATATTATCGAAGTACAGTGGAATCTCCCTTAACGGACACTTCCTATAGGCGGACACACCCTTTAGACGGACACTTTTGACAGGTCTCGGCAGCGCTCCACTTAAATATTTAGTTTTCTCTTGATCGGACAGTCCCCTTGTACGGACACATTTCAATGGTCCCTTCAGTGTCCGCTCAGGAGAGATTCCACTGTACTTCGTTTCATTTGCAGCTGGCTTCAAGTGAGAGGGAATTAGAAAGAGAAATATTTTCAAAATTTGAGCCACTCTTATAACCAAGAATGGTTAAATTAAAGATACACCTTCTGCATGATTTCCTTATAGGACATAGTTTATAGTTGTTCCCTTGTAAGAATTACCTGAACCTGTGTATTCAGTTACTTTTATTGCGATAATCGTATCGTTATAATAAGTATAATGAAACTTTGTCGACTATACAGTTACATTTTTTGTAGCGATATTCGCTGTCCATTGAAGTAAGACAAATACAATCACAAGCTAAAATTCAGTTAGTTTTTTTGTGGTTTTCGCTTATTTTGACATTTTGTATGCCCATCTCTGCATAATGAGAATTAAATGGTGCGTAAAATACGGCTGTGCACTATCGTAAAAGAGAAATAACAGAATGATACTATCGTTACTGCAAATTAATAAATTTAACGTTATATATTACGATTTTCGTTTCGTGAAATATATATCTTTCAAAAAATTTATACATTAATGCTGGCAATCATGTCCATAATGTGTTTATGTGTAAACATAAATTATCAAACAGAATAAGTCCGCCAACTTCAGGGAATAATTGCTGTCAAATTAAAGCTTAAATTAGACGTGATATAGCCATAATGCCATAGCCATAACCAAACCAAAATTCAATTGGTTTCTATGGTGAGAGTTATGCCGTTATGGCGAGTCACCTATAATCAAATACAGTGTTGCCCATTAGTTTGGTTCGGACGGCTGTTTTCTATGGTTATGGTTATGGCAAGTCTGATTGAGCCTTAACAAAGCCCATAATAAAATCTACAGCAGTAATTTGAAATGCTCTCTAATATTTGTTTTATTTTCTTTTGTGCTTATTTTTCTTTGAAGTTTTGTTTACAAAATATATGAAATTAATTGAAAGTATGGTAGCATTGTTGAGAATATATTTATTTATATGTGAGAGCATAAAAAAACGCTGTCAAAATAAAATATATTCTATCTCTCGAGTGCTTTTTGGGCCTGTTTTTTATGTCAATTTGTATAGAAAATGTGTTTATGTTGCAATTCTGTGTTATTATACACAATTGGAAAATTTATTCGTTTATGTTCTGGCTTCCACATCGTTTTCACATGTTTTATTGTGAGTTCGGATGTTGCAATACATGCTACACTTGTTTAGTCCTATTTTACACTCTGCAAGTCTTATTGCTAATACCCTTTATTTTCACGCAAAGTTTACTTTGCAAAATCTTAATTCAGCTGTTTGAAAGACAGAGGCAGTAGTACAGTCTCTATCTGTCTCTCTCCCAGCTGCATTAAGACTTTGCAAAGTAAACTTTGCGTGTGGAAAAGGGGTGTAAGCTAATTAGTTTGTTAGGAGAGAGGGACGAGGAGAAAATAAACGTTTCTGTTCCCCTCGTCTCTCTCTCTCTACTAACAAACTAATCAGCTTAGCAATAAGACTTACATGGTGTTAACTAGGACTAAAGTTGAAATTTATAAAATAAAAATTAAAAGTGTGTGTTCTAGCATCCGAATTTAGAAGAGAACAATTTAAATACATTTTACATCTATAAAAGTATTTCCACTATTTCATCTGCTTTAATTTATGTAGTGAATACTCGTATAGGGAAAAAGAATATGTAAGAAATTTATTATTCAACATATTGTCATAAGTTCATTTTAATTTGAAATTTATTTTCTGTTTCAATTCATTCCATTGTCGCTATAACAAATTGTCAGCAGACTTCAACCACACTTTTTGTACAGTCACAAACCTCTTATCTTATGCACAGACTTTCAAAAACTAGTTCAGATCCATCCGCAAATAAATTTCAAAGTAATTTTCAAATTAAAAATAATATTTATATAATAAATATATAAATTACGAAAATAAATTAAGTCCTAATAAAAAATGTATTTGCTTTAAAATAAATTAGACAGACAGATAAAATAGATTGTTTTACTGTTATATTCATACATATGTATGTATTACCCAATACAGAATAAAGGTTGTGTGACATCAGAGTTCCTAAATACGCAGTATATTGAGTCGGTCGTTTTTGACACAAACTAATTACAGTGCAGCAGTGAAAAATCCACATGATCTTGACACTTTAGGTTCGATGGTAATACCACAGGGTTGTAAAACCCTATACTCACTTTGGCGATTTTGTGACCAATTTATTTATGGGCCTCCAAAGATTTTGAAAAGCAGTGCGCCCCCAAAAAATGCTGTCTTCAGTTTTTGGCCAACATCTTATTCAGACTTGGTGATATCTCTAATGTATATAATGCAGTTAAGAGTCTACCAAATAAATCTTTAGTTTTTAGAAACTAATTAGTTAGGCTAGAGTTGTATTTTCATCAAAATTCATACGATTAGCAAGATAGCGAGTCATAAGCCTGGATCACACGATCGGCACAATGTACCGATACAACATAAACATAAACAATAAGCCAAAATGGAATTATTACTTAATTCATTCTGGAATAAGTATATATGGCTTTATTACCAATGCAGTGGTGGTGCAGTTATGTAATTATATTTAAATTAGTTGAGAAATAAAGCCAATTTACCTTATTACTTATGACTTTATTTCAGTGAGCCGACGAAAATCGGTACATTGTGCCGATCGTGTGATCCAGCCTATAGCGTTAACAGCTTAAGGTGCTGGTGTAGCATTACATCCATCAACCCTCAAAAAAGTCTTGATATAAATCAATTGATGAAAGAAAACTTCTTACTTTATACATACATACATACATATATCTTAGATCTTCTACTTTTTATGCCACTACACGCCACAGATAAAGTGGCACACACATGTGGAATCTATAGCCCTAATGACAAATTAATCAATGTCTTAAAAATTTTCATTATTCATAAAATTTGCGATTACCCTAGCGTTGTCAGTTAAAGGGTTTAATCTTGTAATGGAAAATATTAAATTAATTTATAAAAAACACATTTGAATAAAATATGTAAGAACGTGCCGTTTTTATATGCACACACATACAAACAGACAATTCAAAGATACATATACACATAGAATGTACATATGTATGTAATTATGTATGTATGAGACATGTTTGAATTTTGTGGCATTTATAAATGATAGATTGACGGATCTACGTACTTATATTGTTACTCTCGTTTTAGATGTATGTACAGTAGTGTTTTTCATACGGGATTTCCTGGGAAAAATTTCCCGGCATCCCGCACATTTTCCGGGAAAGAAATCCCGGGAAATTTGTGCGGGAATTCCCGGGATTTTTTTGATTTTGTTATGGCAACTTAATATGTATGTATTTACACATTCCTTGATGAGTGTCGTTATTCACTTTATGTATGCGATGGTGCAATAATAAGGTGATGGCAATATCACAATAGGCCGAGCTTACATCTGGCACGCATGCGCTCTGAGATTTAGATGCATTTATTTGTAAAAAGCAGAACGCGACGTTCAGAATTTAATTCTACAACAATTCATATAAGTAAAAAACAGAAATGAGCAAGGAAATAAAAGAAAATTCAAATAATTACAGTTTCTAATTGGTAAATAGTGCGGTTAACAGCATTAACAGTTTATTCTGTACTAAAGTCCTATTTCCAAAGAAATATGCCCTTATGCAAAAACGATTGTTAAAGTTAAAGCATGCGTTAAAACTGGTTTTGCCATACAAAATTCGTTTGTTAAAGCAACTTTAAGTTTAACAATGATTTTTTCATAAGGGGGATATTTTGTAATATTTTTTTTTAATGATACTCGTATAATTTTTTTTTATAATATTGATATCTATGTATTACTATTATATAAAGAACGGAAACGGTATTGTTTTTTGACTAATGTGTGCATAAAACGTTATTATTTAATCGATCTCATGAATTATAATTTGTTTTTGTTGAAATAGATTAAATTTAAAAATAGTTCGTATTGTTTTGTACTGGGCGGGAATTCCCGGGATTTCCCGGGAAACCGAAAAATCTTTCCCGCTTTCCCGGGAAATGAAAAATTCCGGGAAAAGAAAAACTCTAATGTACAGTGAACTCGCGAAAATGTGAACTAATTTTTACCAAGGGTGTTCACACAGAAAAAAATTTGCCTCATAGAATCAAGAAGATTTTCTCTATGAAACATTTTTAGACTAAGGGGTATCCCAGCAGAAAGAAGCGAAGATTTTTCAATAGAGATTCCTTATTGTTTTTATGTGGTAAATCTTATTAATTTGATCAAGAAGAAAACAACATAAAATCTAGAAGAAATCTTATTATTCACAGCTTTTTTTACTCAATTTCCGTTATTTTTGGTACCAAAAAAAAAAAAATCCATAGAGAAAATCTTCTTGATTATATTAGGTTTTCTTATAAATTGTAAACTATAGAAATTTGTTATTGATTTTATTAGGTTGCCTTCTTGATTTTTTTAAAAACGTTTTCTTCTTGATTTTAGTAGGTTCCTATATGATTATGTGTAAAGAATCTTATTTTTGTATAAGAATGTTTGCACAATAATTTCAATGGTTATTCAGCATATTGGTTAGAGTGCTTGTCTATCAGGTAGAAGTTTGATGGTTCAATACTTGGTGAGTAAGTTAGTTAAGAATATAACATAATGTGTATGTGTGTGTATGTATGTATGTATAAATAAATAACATCTACAATATAATACATACATATGTATATGGTATAGAATTTAAATGAAAATACATAAGTACAGAGAATAAAGACGCAATTTTTTTTGTTTTTATTGAAAAAATCAATAAGATAACCTCATAAAAACTACAAGATTTCTTCTTGATTTTTTCAAAAAGGTTTTCTCTATGAAATTAATAAGATTTCTTTATTGAAAAGCAATCCATAGAGATTTCTTTTTAACTTTACCAAAATGTATGTTTTGTTTTACAATTTTTAGTGGAGTATTTTCCTTACATATACCACGTACATATGTACAAGTACTCGTATATGCATGATTTGTTGAAAACAATCAACGTAAACATAAAAATTTGTTCTGGAATTTCAAAAATTCAAATAATTAGACGATAAAAATGAAGAAAACCTGTTCACGTTTTTAAGTTTTCACACTTTGTTCACGTTTTAGTATTCAATGTAAAAATTAAAGTGTTCATGTTTTCGAGTCGTTCATGTATTCACGTTTTCGCGAGTTCACTGTACTTCCATTTTATGTTCATGTGGCTAAAAAGAATTTATAGGCTATATGTAATGAAATGAAAAAAAAAATGTTTCGCTAAAAGCATATTTCCAAATTACTCTACTGAGTATGAGTATGGGTATGTTTATTAACTAACTGTTTTGCTTTTTACCCAAAATGAATATTCAATTGCACAAATATTGAACATTCATTGTGTCATTCTATTACATACCGTATCAAAGAGATCCAAATACTTCGTTAGATAATAACCATACGTTACGTAGACCAGACGCATCATCCATGGCTCAGTATTAGAATTGTCAACAGGCTGGCATATCCAGCTGTAATCTTTGCGAGTATATGAATTTAAAATGCCCTGTTTTGTAAATTAAAACAAAAAAATATTCAATAAAAAATCCATTAATAAATTGAAATGTCCAGCTGGCAGCCAAGAGATAAATATGTACTGCCATATTCAAATTAAATAACATTAATGGTCTGGCTCACGATGTCGACAAGAAATTTTTTTTGGCTTATTTATATTGAATACAAAAACAAATTTTCTTATTGAAAGAAAATTTTTTGTCGACATCGTGAGCCAGGCACGATAAATACATCAAATATGTACGGAATAAATACTTCTGCACCGAATGAATTTTGCTTCATAGATCCAAAGAAACAATTTCATTGGGTTTTTTCACAAATCTAATGATAATTTCACAAATCCAATGAAAATTTCACGAGTATTGTGAAAGAATTTCATTGGAATTGCTTCGTTGGTATTCTAGTTTCGTAACAATATTTCTAGTTATTTAAAAACACCTTTATATTGATTTAATGAAATTATTTCGTTGTTTCGATGAAGTTATTTCATTGTATTAATAACACTGTTAAATATATTTGACGAAGTTTTCATTCAAATAATTTTGACAAAACTGATTTCATTAATCCAGCGAAGCGTGACGTTGGTTGAATTTTAATGAATTTTTTCATTAGATTAATGTCGAAATTCATAGAATTTATGAAGAAAATTCTTTCAGTGTAATATGCTTTAAAACTCACATAGATAAACAATATAAAGTTGAATATCACTTGTGTAATATTATAGATGCGCATTATAGATTTCAGATGAAAGGGTTTACGTTTCTCCATCCATTTTGGACCATAATGCAAAACAAATGCCAGATACGCTGATAAAACTAGAATTATGTATAAAGGTGAATACACCAAGGGCAGGTGTTGTGTACGCGGGTCTGTGAAGCAAAATAATGAAAGATAATTAATTAAACAGTTTTTCTGTATGAATTTTGCATTTATAGTATTTTATATATAACATTCGTAAATAATTTAAATTTACCTGCATTCCTTTGGTAGACGTCTTCCAGTAAACCGTATATGTATTTTATAACATAAAACATTATATTATTGCTAAATTTTATATCTGTAGCAAATTAAAATTATTTATATACTCCGCACGCTAGACATGAAGTAGAACTGTAGACACTTTTCCTTATTTTCTTCCGTACTAAACACTATTAACTTTGTTTTTTTAATTTTTTTACTTTTTCTTTCTTTTTGTTTCAATTTAAATACAATTTATATTCGTTGCAAACAAAAAAAAATTGAAGAATACGAGACAGAAATTCAACAAAAATGAAGCCCCAGGAATAGGCTTCTAAGCAGCAGAAAAAATATAATAAAAAGGAATTTATATATAAGAAGATGTGCTTAGTAAGCCGGTCTTGTTTAAAATGAATTTTTCATTTACTTAGAAAAATTTTGTTATGCGCATTGTTTGTGCCCGCCCGTATTTGAAACGACGAAACTTTCTGCCTAAATTTGTATCTACGCATATAATTTACATTTAATTGCAGTACTAAAATAAAAACCAAAAATAATTCAACCATTTTAAATTTAGAGTTGAGTACGTGAGTGAGTGGTTCCTAGCTTGCGATCTTATGTGAATGGAACATACATATCTGCACTTCTTGTATCGAGGCTAGATAATTATACCGTGTGACAAAATTTAAATTTTTTTCTTTTTGGCAGCAATGCGACTATACACCACCCATTAATGCAGATACAAATCAAAGCTTTTTTATCCATTTCAAACCAAGAGTACAATTACTTATATAATTATATACTATATTATCATATTAATACACAGAGAAAAAACTGCCTCATAGAATCAAGAAGATTTTCTCTATGAAACGTTTTTAGGCTAAGGAGTATACCAGCAGAAAGAAGCGAATATTTTTTCATAGAGAATCCGTATTGTTTTTATATGGAAAATCTTATTTATTTTATCAAGAAGAAAACCACATAAGATCAAGAAGAAATGTTATTATTCACAACTTCTTTTTTACTCAATTTCCGTTATTTTTGGCAACAAAAAAAACAATCCATAGAGAAAAACTTGTTGATTCTATTAGGTTTTCTTATTGATTTTTTCAATAAGGTTTTCTTCTTGATTTTATGAGGTTAATATATGATTATGTGTAAAGCATCTTATTGATTTTTTTAATAAGAAAATCTTCTTGATTTTATGAGGTGTATTGTTATTTCGTTTCTAAAAATAGACATAGAGACAATTTTTTTAATGAACTTTTTAATATTTGGATAAGAATGCTTGCACAATAACTTTAATCGTTATTCAGGCTGCTTGTTAGCATATTGGTAAGAGTGTTTGTCTATCAGTCAGAAGTTTGCTGGTTCAATACTTGGTGAGTAAGTTAGTTAAGAATATAACATAATGTGTATGTATGTATGTATAAATAAATAACATTTACAATATACTACATACATACATACATATGTATATGGTATAGAATTTAAATGAAAATACATAAGTACAGAGAATAAAGACGGACATTTTTTATATTTTTTATGAGGTCCCCTAATAAAAACAAGAAGAAAACCTTATTGAAAAAATCAATAAGATAACCTCATAAAAACTAGAAGATTTCTTCTTGATTTTTTCAAAAAGGTTTTCCCCATGAAATTAATAAAATTTCCTTATTGAAAAAAACCATAGAGATTTCTTATTAATTTTGTTCTATTTTATGAGGTATTTAGTAGGCACTGTTTTCTTTGTGTAAGACAATTTAAAGTTGATTCTTCAATATGCACACATACATACATACATATGCACGTATGTATGTGTGTTTGTTACCATTTTTTTTTTTTTTTTTGGAAACTTCAGAGTAATGAAATATTAAATACTCGTAAGGCTGGGTTCACACACGGAAATTCTGGTTAAGCAACTTTTTAGTTCATGTGCGAGAGAGGAATATATGATGATGGATCATTATCAGGGAAACCGCAAATATGCAATTGCATGTTTTTTCTTGTGTGACGTATTAATTATCTATTTCAGAACTTTTTATGAATTTTGTCACCGCTTTGTTAGTGCATATTTTTGCATATTTTACCCTTTAATGCATGTTTTTCTATATAACAGTTCTACACGCATATTTTTAGCATATATTCGAATTTTTAGAGCATAACTTTCGCTTTTTGTGCATATTTTGATACTTTATAGAGTTTTTTTTTTTTATTTTAATATGCTTACAACTTAAGGGGTCGGTCAAACTTTTTATTTAGTTTTTCGCTATCTAAATCTTTGTTCCAAAGTTCCATGTAGTGTATAAATTTTTAATATATAGTTTTAAGGACGTTAGTCTCAATACAAATTTCGTTTTGCTATTTGTGATGGACTTTGCCCCGAGTAGACATTGAAGCAATATTTTCAATGTATAAAAGTTTATTTAGATGTGATAGGAATTGATTTTTATTTGAAATCTAGGTAAATATTTTGTCGTTTATTGCCATAAAGATTATTAAGAAAAATCCTGACTTATTTATCCAAAATACAGTTCTAAAGTTGTAATTCTGATATCGTGATCTGTTTTAAATTGAAGTTAATTTGTATTATTTGTTTTAGTGAAAATGTGTGTGGTAATTTTGTTTTAACCTGCACTTTTTTTTTGTCTTATTTTATATGCAAATGTTGTTGAATTTTTGAATTGAAAATATATTTTCATTTACAAATAAACCAATTTATTTTATTTTTAAGAGCATATTTTTTTTACTTTTTAGTGCATATTTTCAAGTTCTTAGTGCATATTAAATGCTCATAAAAATAGCATATTTCTGGTTTCCCTGATCATTATATTCTTATCTCTCTCCCTCCCATAAACTCAAAAGTCGCTCAACTAAAATTTATCGTGTGTGAATCCAATCTAATTAAGCTTGACTCGTATTTCAACTCTGCTATTGTACGTTTTATTAATTTTAATAGCGCCACTGCAGATCTTCTGGTGTTAGCCATTATTTTTATTAATTTAGGAGGGCGCTGTGATATATTTACATTAGCGTTATAAGCATATTTGCATAATTAAATAATGTTGCACTATTTCGTGGCTGCATGAATAATGTAATCATGGGCTAATTACGCGCACACACGGCCAAGGGTAAATCATAGAGGAAAGAAATCACGATATAAGCACAGCTGTATTCATGTATAACAGGTAATACACATGTGTGCATACAAATGTACATATTTTTAATTAAAATTCGCTATGGCTTACAATACGTCAAATTGCTGAAGATAAAAGGAAATACAATGTATAATGTAGATAGTAAGCAAATAAAAAACTAATTACATATATAGCATATTTAACACATAAAGTCCATTTATTATACAAAAAAGACTTGTATTATATCAATTTCTAAATTGATAAAAATTCTTCTACTGTGTCTTCAAATGGGAACTTTTCTTTCAGAACTTCGATCTTGGTAATTCTTAATTCTTTAAGAATTAAATTAAGCGTAATTATATCGATATAACAAAAATGATCTTCTGTGTGTACATAGCCTAGTTACAAATACATATCGTCACCTAAAATGCAAAATAACGTATTATCAAAAAATTCAAAATTGATTTCTTTTTATTACAATTCAATATATCATACTAGCTACACCCGGAGTGCTTCGCTACCACGACCGACCTTAAAATTTACCCCCATCGTCTTCAAAATTCTATTTGCATCGATTTGAAAGTGTTAAAGGAGCAGAAATAAGGCACATATGTCTTGTATGTCTTATTATATGCTTTAAATTTCATTAAAATCCACTTCAACGTTTCGGAGGAGCAGGACTCATCTCTGGCCCCTTGCTCGTCTTACTTTCCTGAAGGTACAAAGAGTAGCTGTCCTTCTAAACGAAGGGGTATCTTTATTTTAAATTTCGCTAATATCGAGTTGAGACTCAGAAATTGTCCCCCTACTTCCTCGTGGTCCTACTTTAGAAGATATCTATGGTCGTTTTGTGACTTTCTAGACGCAGATTTATTATCTGAATTTCATCAAAATCGGTTGCAACGTTTCGGAGGAGCAGAAATCTTCCCCTATCGCCCTCCTTTTCTTAGTTTTAAAAATTTAGATAGCCTCTGTGGCTCTTTAGATGCAGATCTCTCTATGTTATATATTGTATTAAAATCGGTTTGAAGGTTTCAGGGGGACAGATATTTTCCCCGTAACGCCCTCCGTGGTCTAGTTTTGAAAATGTAAAGAGCCTATTTAAGCTCTTATATGTGACTTTTTAAACGCAGATCTATCTCTGTTGTAAATTTCATTACAATCGGTTTGATGGCATTTCGCCCCAATCGCCCTCCTTTTCCTAGTTATAAAAATTTAGATAGTCTCTGTGACTCTTTAGACGTAGATCTAACTATGTTCTAAATTTTATTAAAATCGGTTTGAAGGCTTCGGAGGGGCGGAAATTTCTCCTTATCGTATTAACGTATCATCAAGTGCATGATTTTCTCAAACAAATTAACGTATCATCCATCACTCATATGAATTTAAAAAACTACAGACTATTTATTTTCCTGTTTTTAATTGAAGTAATTTGAAGTAATTCAATTTAATTTCATCTTAGTTTTATTACAAATATTTATCATTCTGCAAGTGTTTTCAAAAGTGGAAAGAAAAGTGAAATCAATATAACGGGTACGCTTTGGCGTACGATCCAACAGGAGTCATATATTACAAAACCAATATTAAGGATGACTATCAGCTTCTTCCACAAAGTATGCACTACCAAAAATTCTGGAAATTGTTGCAATTGTTACCAATTCCAAAAAGGAAATGGCAACATATACAAGATCTAAGATCTTTGCTTCCTGCAGACTGCCATTTCTTCGATGGTAGTATTATACCTTTTGACTATACTTTTGATAAACTAAAATAATTTTTTCTTGTTTTCCTTATAAAAGTTAAAGAAATTAAGTTTTCTTCGGTTAGTAGCGCCAACATAATATTGAAAGGTAAAAAACACCAAAAAAAAAAAGAAAGCTGATGATACGTTATTTTGTTTCAGAAAACCACAATTCAAAATAACATAAGACACATAACACTAAGCTTAATTTGCTAAACGGATAATTAAAAAAAAAGAAATTTTGGTTTAATATCTCTAATAGTTTCCACTTTATGCATTTTTTTTTTTGCTTGCTCCTCCTGTAAACGTATGAAAAGTGTTGTTACGTTGTTTTGCATTTGAGGTGACGATATGTATATCCTATCCTTTTCCATTATAACAGTCTTAACCGATGAACGAAGTGAAGTGATTTTCTGCTATTCCAACGGATGCTTTGCATCTACTTTGTATAAAATTTTAAAGCTACTAATACCCTGTCGGGACTTGAGCTAAGTTAAAAGTATCTAATGGTTAATCAGAGACGAGTGACAACTGACTCAAAAGCTAATTCACTTTACATGTTAAACGCTATTCACATTTTCAACCTAATGTCCTCAGAACGAGTCGGTACTCACTTACCCTTCATAAGTTTCAAATAGCCACAAGTTAGCTCATTTCGAGTGAGTTTTTTGCTGATAAAATACAAGTGCTGCAAACTGGCTATAACTAATGGTTGGTCCATTATGACTTACTTTGTGGCGCATCAAAAAAGAAGAAAAAAAGATCTTTCTTTGGCCAACCATTATTTTTAACTTACTATTGATTAACATTTTTAGTCCATTTTTAGTCAACTTAAAGTTGAAATAATCTTACATTTTTTAGAGACGAGAATGGGTATCGTACCTTGATTACTTTGTTTGCCAGCCATCATACTTAATACTATAGTGCCATATAAAATAAGGACGGTATAGAGTTAACATAAACATGAATTTTATGCTGACATCTTCTCGATAATTTTTGAATCATCTCTGCATCAGCTTTGAGTTAGCTAAAAGTTAGTTCAAATCTTATCGGGAAGAAGACAGTTGTACAAAAACAACTGACTCACATCTGTATCATTTATGAGTTAGTTTAGAAAGTAGTTATAAATAAGTTAGCAAAAAGTCACCAACATTTTGAGCTAGCTAGTATTTTTGATTTCGTAAGAAGTTTCGACAGCAGATTTTTGCACATAGACGATTTATAAAATAAGCATATTTTTTATTTACCCATAAGGGGAAATATAGATTCAGAAGAGTCTTGAGAAATGTACATATGTATTGTATTCATATAATTTTTTTATTAGCTTAAATGCACAATGCATATTTCAATCGTGTAACAATATACAAATATTAAAATATTATTAGTTAGTGTATGCAAAACCAAATACACTGTATGATTTTGACAGTTTCTTTTGCCCTCAAAAAAAGGATTGATAAAATAAGATTTTTGAAAATTAACAAAACAAAAGAAAATTATATGAAGGCATTTTTGCAGGAAAATTTTAAATAGTGTACAATAAAGCAGAAACAAGGTTTTTCAATTTTTAATCGAATTCGTCCCTATTTTGTTTAGGTGTGTGTTACTTTATAACTCGATACATTTCAGACCGATTGTAAATTTGTTTTTTGGATCTGAGAGGGTATAGCATCCCATTGGTCCCACTGTAAAAAAGTGGGTGTGGACACGCCCACAATTTTTTTATATAGCTTTATGATATTCTACTTATTTGATTGCTGCGAAAGCTATAAAGCAGCTTTGGTCTTGTAATTACACAATTTAAAAGTTAAAAAAATGGACGGAGTTACGCCCATTTAAAATTTATTATAATATTTTACGTGGCTCTACTTTACCGATTTTTACAAAACTTAACACACACCCTAAGGTATGAAAAACGCACAATCTTGCCCATTAAAAACTAATTTTATATTTCACGTACTTCTTCTATCAGATCTTTGCATTGAAGTCGGTTTTTTTTTGGCAGAAAGAATTACTTTGTAACAATTTTAAATCGACCAATCTTTCCAAAAAAAAAATATAAAGCGAATAAAGTAGAAATTTTTCAAACTTTTGCGTTTTTTGTTTTAGCTTATTGCACTTTAAACAAGCTTTAAATCATACAACACGCTTAAGAAATACTGTATAATTTGCATATTAGTATATATCTAAGGTCAAAAAAAGTAGAAGGCCCCTAATTCGTATATTCACGAAATTCTGTTTTTCAGTGATTCCATTACATTACATTTCACACAAATACACCTCGTTACGAAAATTTATTGTAATAGAGTAAAAAATAAAGCTTTTACAAGCTGTTTTCAACAGCTTCTGCTATAAAGTTACAGTTATTTGGGTTAGGACCATTATACTTGTGATCAAGGATATCTATGTATGTATGTCCAGTAGACTGGCCCTTATTTATAGAAAATTCCTTCGATTTCCGATTGCTGGGCGGAAAAAGTTTCCTTTTGATACCAAATGCTTAGCATTAAAATTTGGTAGCGATCGGAGAACGTTTGAGCCTGCCGCTCAAGACTTAAAGTTTGAAAAATCGAAATATATGGGAAAAATCAATTTTTTTATTGAAATACTTAAATTTTAATACATAAAACTAGTTTTAGTTGTTGATTTTTAGTATTTTATTGAATTGCCAATTAAATTACCATTTCAACGAGCTTTATAAATCCAAAATTTAATGAAAAATATCAAAGTTAGACAATTTTATAGCTGAAAAATACTAAATACAGGCAAATTTAAGTGAGTGTGGATTTCTTATGTGAAGGGAATTTCTGACGATATGACTCGACGAACTGAAATACCAATTGTTTTTGATTTTCGTCATTTGTTAAGATTCGATTGTAATCTTTCATGAATTTGACGCCGCGTTCGGCAGCATCGTTTACGACGAACAAATTACGACAAAAGTCCAAAGCGTCTTGATAGTCATCATCTTCTTCCCATAACGATGGATCTTTTTCCAAAAAACAGGCAGACAAACCAAATGCAGTGAAAAAATATTTTGTTTTATATGATACTAAATCGCTCAATGAACTGGAACGTAAAACTTCAACGTTTGCAATTCGACGGTTCTCCAATAGGTTTACGTTCGGTTCACTTGATTGGAGACATTTGATCATTTTGCGCTTTGCTTCATCTGAAACGGAAGGATCAAAAAATGCTAAAGCAACGTTTTCTGGTGCTAGATACCACAAATGGTTTTTGATTTTTGATAGAACTATGTTGGACACTGCTGCATCTGTTTCAGCGTATGCGATCGAGTCCTTTACAAATTGTAGATCTTGATTTGGAGCTGTGATGGCATTTGGGCATCCATACCAGACTTTGACATATAGTCGAACTAGAAAAATACATACATCTCGCAGCGCGCTCAATTGTCTATCTGTGCATTTGAATTGTTCGCGAAAAAGAAATATTTTCAGGCAATAAATTGCTTTTCCCATAAACCTTGCATGGGACGTTGAACTACACGTCCGAAAATTGCCACCGTTTCCACCAAGGAATGTGACTGTGAGCTGTAGAAATTCTTTATAATCAGCGCGAATTTGATCTTTTTGTAAATTTTGATAGCAGACATGTTTGACTTCATCACAATCCTCTTCGCTTATTTTTGAACGGACAATTTCGTCGTCGAGACCGCATTTGAATGAAGTTTGATTGAGATTGTCCCAAGCTTCCGCAAATCGATTGAAAATAGGAACTTCGGGTGCACTGGTCGCTGAGTATTTCAAGTCAAAAACACTTTTCAAGACAATATCGAAAATATGATGACGACATGGAAGTTTGATTAATTTCCGCTGTAAATATTGTTGTAAGAATGCGATTGCACCATTGTTAGGACCAGTGTTTGAAGAAGTAGTGTCGAAACTCATCGCACACTGCAATATTCTCTCCCGTGGCGGGTTCTACAATTGCTGCACTGAGAAATTTTGCGGTGCCTTTATAACTGACGAGAATTGCGATTCGCTCAACTTTTTTTTACCAACTATTGCTTCCATTAATTTGCCATCCCAATGAACAACTAATGATTGTGCACTATTTATCTACGGAAAAAAATATATATATATAATTAAAATTAAACCAAAAGTAAAGTAAATTACGTCTTCGACGAACTCGGCCTGAATCTTCTCAAATTCTTTTTCACGGTGCTTTCTTCGTAAATTTTGGAGAGACGTTCGATTGACAACATGCTCATCAACGTTGACACGCAAGGCTTCTGCCACTGCCATTATTATATGTATTGCTTTTCTATCGGAAACCTTAGCATCATCCACAGCGGCTGAAAGACGTGGTGTTATCAATTGCGTACGGCCTCTTCTTTCCTCTGGTTGAGTGTCATAATCGTCCACGTCCATTGTTGGATCGTTGTCGTCGGAAATATTATCGCTTTCACTAGCACTATTGTTTTCTTCAATCGCTGAATGAAATCATAAAAGAAGTTAGGAATTCATTCATTCCAATAATTGATATGTATTATACAATGCAAATTAAAAATATTTACCAATATCTACGTTTTGAGACTCATCGTGCTTTCGCTTTCGTGACTCTTCTCTTGCTCTTCGCTCCTGCGATCGCTTTTCACGGCTGAATAAATGTATATCGACTCCGATCATGCATCCGGGGCGCCCTTTTTGTATTTGTTTCAATAAAAATTCCCGATCATCTTCAATGCGAATCATCTGCAACGCGTTGTTGTGAGCAATGTCGAAGAGATTGTCCAAATTTTCGAGAAATTCTGCGTGATCTTTGTTCGCTTTCCCTTTCGACGACTTTTTAGAAACACGTCGCCATTCATTGTACAGTTTTATCAATTTATCAGCACATTTGTACAAATCACGGATCGGTAAGCGGGCTTGTAGCCAAAAAAGGGATGCAGCGTTCACTGCCAATCTTGCACTTTCTTTCTGCGATAATTTGGCGAATCGAATATTATAAAAATAGACTTGCAATACTTGTCGATTGGAGGGTAATTTAGCTCCACTTATTTGATGTGTCACATTGCCAATCAAATATATTTGACGTAATACTTTATCAGACGTACGAGTAATCACTTTTGATGTGGTCGGTTCCATTTCGGCAAAGGTTGATGGTTCGTCCGACTTTATATTATCAAGCTGCAAATCAAAAATACAATCTTGGTCACAGACAATTTAATTATTATATTAATTATTGCCAATTAATGGTAATTTAATTGGCAATTCAATTAAATATTAAAAATCAACAACTAAAACTAGTTTTATGTATTAAAATTTAAGTATTTCAATAAAAAAATTGATTCCCATATATTTCGATTTTTCAAACTTTAAGTCTTGGGCAGCAGGCTCAAACGTTCTCCGATCGCTACCAAATTTTAATGCTAAGCATTTGGTATCAAAAGGAAACTTTTTCCGCCCAGCAATCGGAAATCTATTTCTAGTGGCCAGTCTAATGTCCAGGCAATGCGGTGATCAAATTAAACATATCGCATACAGAAATTGTAAAATACTCAGGCAAATACTTAACAAAACTCGAGACCCATCCTAATCCCCTTGCTCGTAATATCTTGAATTTTACTGGACACATCCGCTTAAAAAAAATGGACACAAGGGCTCTAATACTCGTAGTTGCTCAACACTCCAAACGAAACTGCTTGAAAATACTTTTGTTTTTGTTTATCACGACTTATGTATTATTAATAACTATCACTAAGATTATGTCCGACACTGGTCGGGCCTTATTAATTTTATTTAGCTTTAAGATTTGAGTACTTATTGTTAGTTCATATTTGAAGATACAATAAAAAAAATATATGTATTAAAAAATATATATCGCATACAGTGGCGTGAGACATGCCGCCTTTTTTGCTCTATGAAAAAAACCTTTTTAAAACTAAATATGAAATTTTCGTTAAATATTTAAATTACATTGTGCATTATACGTGCAAATCCGCACGGTCGTGACAGTATAGGTTCGATAGTATTACCAAAGGGAAGTAAACCCCTATACCCAGTTTGGCGATTTTGGTCAACAACTTTTTTTATGGATCTCCAAAGATTTCGAAAGTCAGTATGCCCTCAAAATATGGTGTGGTGAGTTTTTGACCAACAGCTAGTTCAGACTTAGTGACAGCGCTTTACTTTTATGGCAATAATGTAGCTAAGAGTCCACTAAAAAAATCTTATTATGTCGAAAAAATTATTTCTTCACATACTTTGTTTGCAAAAGTAAAGTAAAAATGTTTTTAATTTATTTTAAAATAACTTACAGGGACTCCTAACTTTTTGCTAACAATATTTGGCAATATAATCTGAACGTGTCTAAGCACCCTAATAGGTTATACACACCACTTTTTAACTCAAAAATTTTCATTTTCACAATTTTTTTTTCCAAAATCATATAATTAATGCGTTAAGTTTAAGTAACACTTTTTGCAAAAAAAAAGTATACGGCCATGTTCTGAAAACCATTTCGTTTTGAAATCGCAAAGTTTCAAAAACGGAAAACAGTTTTATCTTTATCAGATAATTAAGTGCATTAGAAATTAAGTTTGAATACAATATCTCAAGCATATGAAATTTTAAAACCAAATGCAAAGCTGCAGTAAGTGAGCTTTCTTGTTGATGTTTTTCCTGAAATTTGTCGGTTTCAAAACGAAATGGTTTTCTGAACCTGACCGATAGTCTCATAAAAAACAAAAATTTAACATCCGAATTTATTACACGGAGCAGTCAGTCAAACCAACAACTGTTCGAACATGTCGACTGCTGAAATTCTTCGTTGTGTATAATTTTTCGTTTCAGGCGTTCGCTTTGACTGCGACATTTTCAGAAACAGAAGCAAAAGCAATTTCACAAATCAGAAGGTTTTAAACGCTGCTTAACAATATCTCCTAACTAGAGTGCGCTCTGGTTTCGTAAATCAAAATGTAAAATGCACTTAAAATACACTTAACTGTCGTTAAATCTCAACAATGCACTCAAGTGTTTTAGAATACTATCATATGAATAAAAAAAATGTACATGAAATGATCAATATGAAACTATTTAAAATTTTAATTCTTAGGGTCCTTAAAATTTTGCCTCCCCTAAAACCATGCCGCCTTAGGCCTGGGCCTCACGGGCCTATTCGTAAATCCAGCACTGATCGCATATTGAACGTTTTGCGCTTGTTAGCAGTTTTTAGTTGTTAAATTATAATTGTTAGTTTTTTTCTAAAAATGCAAAATTGTTATATGTAAAACGGCAAAATATATCGCTCATTTACTTCAATAGTGTCATAACTCAAAAAAAAGCATTGTTTTGAGTTAATAATTTAATCTTGTGTAAAAATTTCATATAAATAGCTTTTTTGTCCGCCTTTTTTAGGTTGAGTTAAAAAAAATACATTAAAAATAAAAAGTTTAATGTAGTTTTTTCATTTGTTTTTAATTTTGCCCTTTTTTTTTTTTGATAAATCCCCTATTTAGTGCTGCAACTTTTTGAAAAATGTCATCGGTCACCCTGTTTACTACCACCTCGTGAGAGAAGAATTTTTATTTATGATTTCTTCATTGAGTTGTATGTAAATTGAAAACTTTAAACGCGTTTTCTGCAAAACAATTTTTTTTTGGAGTTGTAACACTATTCAAGTAAATGAGCGATATGTAGATGTACGTTTTTGCGGTTAAACATGTTTCAAAGCTTTTCGCACACTACTTATTCTGTTTTGACGTACGTACTGCTGTCATTAATACCGTTTGTACAAAACTTTCTCTCCTATGCAAACTGTATTATAAATAAAAAGTGTTTCTTTTACAGACTGGTCAAGTTTTTATTGCATTAGACACATTAAAGCCATCATTTGCAGTATGAGAAGCATATATCTGCTATTTTGCATTTTTCGTGCTATTTAATATAAAAATTTTAATTTTATTGCTACTTCGGAACCGATTTGAATGACTTAAACCTTCCACATTAGTTGCATACATTTTACAAATGTAGCGTCGTTGATGAGTTGTGGTATTTTTTAAGTTCAACAACTTTCTTGGAATTTTATGTAAATATATTTTGACATTGTATTACTTTCAATTTAAATTATTGGAATCCACTCAAATTAAAGAACATATAAGTGGTATGTACGTACATATACACATAATAAATATTTTTGCATATAAATTAACAAAAAAAAAAAAGAAAGAAAATAAATGAAATGAATAAACCTCTGCTTATCGAATAAAAATAAGTTTTATTGTATTGATTTCTTATGCGTTCATTTAACACGACCCCTGCGTTTAGCTCGTAAAACACAAAAGAGTATAATTTTTGATTTTAATTTATTTTTAAAATATTCATGTTCATGTTAAAGAAAATTCATTCTATTTTCCGTGTTTATATGTTTCCCTAATAAATTTTTGATACGTCTTCCAGCAACACTCTAATGATTTCTTAACCTTTCTTTCATCTTTAACTTATGTTTAGCTGTTTGCTAAGCAAAAAAAAAAAAAAAAGAAAATCATAAAAATGAATCCCTATTCGAGATCTTAAACATTTAACTATCAAAGTCAACATCTGCCATCAACATCATTATATCTGTGGCAAAAAAGAAAAAGTGCCTAAGTCGAGATAAGCTGATTTTGAGTTAATGTTAGCTCCGTAATCTGCATATTCGAAAGTGACCCTGGTCAAAATCTAAAATAATTTGAATGGTTTTTCAGGAAGTTATAGCACTATAACTTGCGACTTATCTTTTTTAGACTTCTAATCTCATTTGAAATAATAGCTTAATTATATAGTTATACTTTGTTTTATTTCAACTTAAATCTACTACTTTGTTTAAAAGAAAATGAAGATTAACAGAGAATTTACGAATTTAACTGCAAAAGAAGTAAATTTCTGAAAATCGACTTGAAAGCTTAAAAGTGCACGCCTGCAAAACAGTAAAATATGACTTAAGCACTTGTTCCTTATTGCCACAGATATTGTATTTATTGTCTTTGCTGTGTTGCCAGCATCCACAAAATTAGTTACGGTTGATTTAAATTTTTTATTAAGATTTTACTTTTTTAAAAAATTAAGAATTTATTCTTAGATGAATAATTTTCGTATTTAACAGACTATTAAGTTTTAAATGATTTAATTTCGAGCGTAAAATCTTGATTTTAGCACGTTTTTTCCTTTAGTGCCAGTCGCCCGCTAGAATTAAAGATAATGAAAAAAAAATTCCAAAAATAGTTTTTGCCACGCCTACAAACACTGCCCTTTTAGTATTTTGCTCACTGTGTCGCCATTTTTAGTCCAATCAAGGGCTACATTTCTGTCTTTAATAATTTTTTACTACCACGTCATATTCACGTCATGACGTTTAACACTCGGTTCGTACTCACCCTAATGCTAAATATATTTGAACGAAAGTAAAAAAAAAAAAAAATTGTGAACATGAATTTATTTAATTACGAGTATTTAACTTATAATTTTATTGCATAAAAAAATGTATAGCATGAAATATGAACAAATTAAATATGGATTCGAATGTATTAGTTAGTTGAAAGTCGTAGCTTAATTCATAAAAGTCAGAAAGTTCTTGCTTTTTATATCGAAGCTCGCAAAGAAATACATAACTATCTGTTCGAGCTTATGAATTTTTGTTAAATTTATTTAAGCTGCACACAAAAAAGTAATATGAATGATTTTGTAATATTAATTAAAATATTTGTAATATCAATTAAAAAATTAATTAAATTTTCACATATGAACAATTTGATAATATTAATTAAGTTTTTCCACTAAAATTAATAAATGCAATTAAAATTTTAACTAAATCAATTAAATTTTTAATTGAAAATATTAATTGGTGAATATTTTTTTCTGTGTGTAGTTCGCATGTGGAGAACGTTAAATTATGTATATGTAATAATTTTTCTGACAAACATCAGCGTGTGGGGTCAGTCTTTGGAAGCTTCATCATTATGTACTACAAAATTTAATACATAAGTTGTTTTAGTACCACAGTTTGCTGAAATATTTTTTTTTTGTGGTGAATGCTCAAATCAAATTTTCCCTGACCAGTCTCGATAACCCTCAAATTACATTATTTATACATGCAATCCACAAAAGGCGAGATCAGTTTAAGAAAATAGGACAAAAGCTATTATAAATTAAATTTGTCATGGTCCGTCGCTTTATCTGCAAACGATTTTCAAAAATTGATAACAATTAATAAACACAAGTTATGTTTGCAAATACATACATATGCGCCCTTAACTATATTCCTTTGGTCGAAATATTTAGTAAATTACATTTGAACTAATCAAAATATATTTTTATATTGTGCATCATTTTAATTTAGAGTTGTTCTAGTCTCGATCAATATAAGTTTATTTAACAGTTACTAAATATTTATTGAAGCTTTTACAAGATTAATTTAATATTTCGAAGCAAAAATGCATGTGACTTAGACCACTTTCATAATTAAGGGCACATACTCGTATGTAAAATACTTATGTTCAAAAAAAAAAAATAAATAAAAGAAATAACGTGCTAAGACAATAATGAAAATACCGCTAATGTAATTTTATTTTTGAAATGTCTGTCCACTTGTTATTGCGTCGTTTTTGGAGATGATACCTTTTTCAAGCGCACGTAATTATTATAATAGAAATTTGAGAATAGAGCAATCATAAATATGTTTTGTAAAAATAGTGCCAACACCCAATAAATCGGCAAGTTACACCAATTGTTAAATAAGGGAATGCCGAAGAAAACGGATAGAATTGCAAACTGTAACAGCTGCAAACGTGTAATGTTGCGTTTCCATCTTTCCAGGTGGATGCCTGGCTTTATTGCAGCCACCAAATAGTAAGTGTACATGCAAACATGAACGAAACTATTAATGATACCAGTCATAGTAAAATGGCTTGCTGAAATGTAAGTTCACATTAAAAAAAAAACAATACAAAACCAAATAATAATTTGTTCATGTACTTACAAAATAAATTGAGGCAATATATATATACTGCAAGAATCATCAAGGAATGATGGTACACATGTAGAAATGTAATTTGATTAAATTTTTTCCGCAGCAGAAAGAATATCTAATAAAAGTATATAATTAATACGATTTAATTTTTGAAAGAATAGTTATGTAAACATCAATATCTATACCGTATCAAATAGGTCCAAGTATTTGGAAATGTAATATAAAAGGGCCGGCCTGACCAACTTCATTGTTTGAGGACTTGTATCAGTGATATCATACTTTTGGCAAATCAGCTTGAAGTCATCTCTCATGTATGAATATTTTAATGCTTCATAGAATATAAAACTGTTTAACACAATTTGTATCACATTGTATATCTTCATCAAACCCTCAACTTTGTATGGGTTGCGGTTGGCCATGAACCTTGGACCCCATTTCAAAACAATTAATAAATAGAAACCAATAATTATAAGCATAGGCCATGGTCTACCGAGTAATGGATAAATAGAAATGCGTTTGTCTAAAATTGATCTTTTGTAAATCCGCCTGGTGAAAGATTAATTCCAAAAGTTTATTTGAAATACCTTTTGCAAGATTATCTAGCACGGTTTCAATTCCATTGTAAAATAATTTTAATAGCAGCATCTTTATCAATCAAAAAGAAAATTACTCCAATTTCTTGATTTCCGTCCTCTTAGCATTTAATGTATTTGCACTGTTTCGCGAAGTTTTCGTTACTGTGTAAAATGTAAGTTTGATCCAATATAAATCAAATTTTTAATTGTTTGCCAGCCATTATACTTTTAAATGCATTTGAAATTATTTTTACCTCAAGGCACTTCCCAGTAATATAATTTAATACAAACATTAGCATGCTCAAATATTGTATGTGTATGTATGTATGTTTATATACAGTGTGGTGCAAAAAATTAACACATGTTTGATTCATATGACCACAATTTTAAATTACATTTATATGTGTTTATCGTATTTTAACGAAATTGAGTTTTCCAGTGATTTCAATACATATCACACAAATACTCATCGTCACAAAAATGTATTGCAAAAATGTAAAAAATAACGTTTTTACAAGCAGTTTTACAAAGCACATGTACTTTTTATTATTATTATATTTTTATCTTCTCCTGTAAAGTTACAGTTATTTGAGTTAGGGACTTTATACTTGTGACTAACGATATGTATCTTTTTGGTAACGTTTTTTAAAGACTATTTTCCGTTAAGCATGTCTAACCCTCATCCCTAAATAAGAGCGGCAAGCATCGCGTTAGCAGCAGGGTACGTATTTTCAGTACAATCAAACATTATTTTCAGAATTAAATTGTATTGAAAATGCGTACCCTGCTGCTAACGCAACGCTTGCCGCTCTTATTTAGATATGAGGGTAACTATTTTACAGCAAAACGAACTTTCTCTCCCTCTCTTCTTTGTTTCTCTCTCTCTCTCTCTCTCTTCTTCTTACGAATTGTTAAAAATTGCACATATTTATTTTTGAACAACTTTTTAGGGGGTCTGAGAAAATGAGACCAATGCAGTACTTTTCAAGAAAAGGTAAAATTTAAGAGAAATGGACTGGACACATTTGTCAAGTCTCAAAAGAAGCATTTAAGTGCCTATAGGTTTTTTGAAATGGTACGAGCGATAATTCACCCCATCCGATCTCCTCACTATTTATACCACTTATATCGGACACCATGCCCTCTATCCTTCCCTTCTAGTGCTATGGGCGTGCTTGGTATAGGTAAAAAAAACGTTATCCTGCAAACCCATCCTTTGTGCAGCAAGCAGGTGCTTGTGAATAAAGTCGTGCACAAGACCTTTTAAGATATGACAGATTTTTCAAATGCTTTACTACAGCGTAATATTATAAAACAAACGCTAAACAAAACTGTTGCAAAGGTTTTTTTTCAGTTGTTTTTCTTGCCAACAGTGTTTTTTAGTGTTTGTTTTAGAATATTTCACTGTACTAAAGCATTTGAAAAATCTCTCATGTCTTGAAAGGTGTTATAAATGATCTTGTGTAGGAAATTATTGTGTAATAGCTTGCAAATATATTAAGATTTATATAATAGTGTGTAAAGAGGTCTATTTATATATTATGGCTAATAATTTACCCAAATGGAAGATTTTTTTCAAATACCTCAATATCATAATGACTCGAAATATGCGGCGAAAATCTTTAAAGAATAAATCACTCGCCAAAAATTTTAACCAGAGAGAAATGACTTGACGACGATTAAAAATTGTTAGACTTTTTTAAAAACAGTTGGCAAACTATGATAATCCTCTAAATGGAATCAATGAGCACTGGGAGTAGATAAATCTGTGGCAAAATGACACCCACCCCTGCAATCTCCGTATTTCGAATTTCCCAATCAGCGATGCCAACTATTTATAACCCAAACGCGCTATACCCCTTCTCAAAACGCGCTAGAACGCGCTAAGTTACAGCATTATCAATAATTTATAGTCAAAACGCGCTATTTTCCTACGCGCTAAATTATATTTTAATAAAGGTCGATGTATGTATTACAGTGTTACCAAAATATATATTTAAAATTACACCTCGTAGGAACCAAAATTACCCGATTTCAAGGGAATTACACCCAATATTAAAATAAATATTTGAAACATTTCCAAAATCTTGTTTAAGGTCTACTTATGATTTGGTATCAGCCCCAGTGAAATGCAACTCAAATTTTCTCAAAATGAGTTTCCGATGGTAAAAACTTCTCGTATATAATATTCATCTGTAAAACATGTGAAAACGATGTGAAAGCCAGAACACACACGATTTATTATATAAAACAAACGAATTTCAAATTACCCGTAAATTACACCCACGCTCTACACATGCACATAAAAATTACACCTGATTCGGGCAATTATCCGCGATTCGGCAACACACTGATGTATTAGTAAATACGATTACAATTAATTTTTTAGTAACTCTTTTTCAGATTATGCAATATTGCTTTTTCGAAATTATATCCTAAATAACTAAAATCATTTAATACAGAATCAGTCTCGCCTTCCAAATATTCGAAATTCTTAGTTTTGATTTTAATTTTATTTGTCAAACTTTGTAACAACTTATATAAATTGTCCAATACTGCTGCGATTCAAATGCTTTTTGAAGTACAAAAAGAATAGATGCTTAATAAGTTACATAAATTTTTTGGGTCACGAGTACGAGTACATAATTCTAACCAAGGGAATTTAATTTGTAACATCTGAATCATTAACGAATTTAAACAAAAAGTTAAATTTTGTTAAATTTATACAAAAAAGTAAAAAGATATTGAACTCAAATGATATTTTTGACTTTAATCAAAACGCGCTAATATAGCGCTTTTTTTATTAAACGCGCTAAGACGAAAAAAACGCGTTTGGCATAGTTAAAACGCGCTAAAACTAGAGCGAAAGGCGCTAAATTGGCATCGCTGTTCCCAATTTAGCTGCAAAAGAAATAAATTTCTGAAAATCGATTTGAAAGCTTAAAAGCTTAATTTAGGCACTTTTGTCTTATTGCCACAGAAATTATACCAAAAACTGTCGAAACGCTTAAAACCTTGAAAAAAAATTCAAACGTTTGTAGACAAAGAACTAGTTTTCCAAAATGCCTGCTAGATAAATATATTCATTAAAGGCTTTATTAATAAAAACTATTTTTAATTTATGAAAAGTTTATAAAACAGATTTCCGTACAAAATATTTTTAATAAAGCCTTTTTAAAACATAATAAGTTTGAGATGCTTATACAAATGAGCAATTTTTTTTTTTCGTTTGATTTTTCATTTTTGCTCCCCACTGTATTATGTCTGTAAACTAGTTGTTGTGCAAATTGTTCAGTATCTTACATTCGACTTGCTATTAAAGAATATAATAATAGACTATGAAATTCTGTGAGAAATGTGGGCTTTCGTTTTGTAATTGTCTCGGGAATTTCTTGACTTTGGCAGTGAAAATGCAAACATTTGATCTTTCTCCTATTCAAAACAAAGTTATAAATTCTTCCGGTTCTTATTTCTTTTTGCGATTCAAACATCTAAAATACATATAATATATGTACATATGTATATATGTATATGTGTGTAAAAAAAAATATTTTTTAAAATATTTTTAACCCTTTATGACTCCACATCATGAAACTAATTTTGTTTAAAAGATTTTAAGAGGACGTATCATAAGCATAATGCTTTTTTGAAATTTAATTTTTGTGGATAAAATCGGTAAAGAAGGAAGTGTGAAAAGCGTCAAATATGTATGTTGGCGTTTTGAAATTAAAAATAGTTTCACTCACAATATTTTAGCAATATTTATTGAAGTAAAACAATATTTAATTATTTAATAAGAGCACAGGGTGACTTAAAATCTGTTCTGCTGTAGTAGATAAAATTTTTAGGGTTCCGTACACCAAAGGTGAAAAGGAACCCTATTGTTTTCTCTAGAACCGTAAGAGCTACGGACTAGAAATTTGGACAGAGTGTGTAGAGTGTGTGTGTAGGCCGCTACGTTAACATATATATTTTTTTTTTAATACATATTTTTATTTATTGTATCTTCAAATATGAACTAACAATAAGTATTCAAATCTTAAATCTAAATATAATTAATTAGGCCCGAACAATATCGGACATAAACTTAGTGATAGTTATTAATAATACATAAGTCGTGATAAGCAAAAACAAAAGTATTTTCAGGCATTAAAATACATTAACAAATAAATGAGAGATACAAATTAAAGGATGTTCCAAAACGAGCAACGAAAAATGTTAAAATGCCATGTAATATACATACAATTGTATGTACACAATTTTATATACACTTGAAATTTGTAAGGTTAGTGTATTTTTATACTAAATTTAAATTAAAGGGTCTTCCATCAGTTAATGCAATTTTGACTATGTAATTTTGACAACTTGCTGTATCTTGGAAACCGTAAGAGCTAAACTCTTGAAATTTTCGAATACGGTAAAACAAAAAAATCCCAAAATTATAAAATCGCCAAACCAAAAAAAAAAAAAATTGCCAAAAACAAAAAAAAAATCGCAAAACCGAAAAAAATCGCCAAATAAAAAAAATTTCTAAAACGAAAATAAATCGCGAAAAGCCGAAAAATCGCCAAAATTAAAAAATTGCCAAAATGGAAAAATCGCCAAAACTAAAAAAAATGTCAAAAAGAAAAAAATCGCCAAAAAGAAAAAATTCGCCCAAATTAAAAAATTCGTCAAATATGGTAAAAAATGCCAAAAACTGAAAAAAAAAATCGCCAAAACGAGAAAAAAGAGAAGAAAAAAAATCATTTCAGCTGAAAAAACGTCAAAAACGCAAAAAACGTCAAAAACGCAAAAAACGCCATATTTAAAAAATGCTCAAAGCGCAAGGTACAGAAACCTTCGTGCGCGAGTCAAAGTCGCACTTTACTGAATTTATTTTTATTAAGAATGAATTTTACATTCTGAAACTAGATATTGTACAAAGTTATTGAGTTAAAATAAAATTACTTATTACATTTAAATATTACTTTTTATAGAGATCTAATGGTTTGTAAAGTATACTTATGTAACAATGTCACACAACGTTAAGGGTTAATTAAGTAAAATAATAATGACTTACGGCCTTGGTGGTATCAAATTTACATATTGTATGTATTAAAGAGTTGCATTTGCATACTTATAAGTATAGCCAAAACAAATACACCATGGTATGTACCATATAATTGTAGTGTGAGCGAAAGAACTAGTATAAGAGTTATTGTGTGTGTGTGCTTTTAGAAATTACAATATAATTAAAAGCAGATAACAATTGCTTATTGTATTGCTGCTGAAGAACTGTTTTATCTGTTTCTTCTCACAAATATATGTTGTAATACAAATATATGAAAAAAACCACTGTTGAAACAAATACACTATGAGCAGATATTCGTGCGCACGTTCGTTAAGCCGAAGGTCCACACCATCCGTTCTTTGCACATGCGTGGTATGCGTTTCTGTACATTCTCTCCGATTCTAAATTCAAGTTACATGCAATACGTCTTAAGCCCAAGGTCCATACCATCCGTTCAATTCGTAGTTGCGTTTCATGCATTTGTCAAAAAGTAGAATCAAGGTAATTGTATGTGGCAAGTTACAGAACAAAACGCAAAGAACGTATAGACGCATAGGACTGATTAAGTAGGTTTACTTTCTACTTTTGTATCCGTCGCATGCATCATGCTCTCTTTTATTGGCAAATGTTCGTGGGGCGAATTTAAATTTTTTCTCTTTTTGCATTAAAACAACAAAAATGCTTGCGTATAAGACGTATTGCATGTAACTTGAATTTATAATCGGAGAGAATGTACAGAAACGCATACCACGCATATGCAAAGAACGGATGGTATGGACTTTCGGCTTTATGCGCAAGTATTTTTGTTGTTTTAATGCAAAAAGAGAAAAAATTTAAATTCACCACACGAACATTTGGCTATAAAAGAGAGCATGATGCATGCGATGGATACAAAAGTAGAAAGTAAACGTACTTTATCAGTCCTATGCGTCTATACGTTCAATGTCACACAATGTTAAGGGTTAATTAAGTAAAATAATAATGACTTACGGCCTTGGTGGTATCAAATTTACATATTAGCCCAATTCACAAACTTGTGCAAATGGTCTTGCATCGTAGCATTTGCAAAATGGTTAATATATTGATACTCTCCACTTAACAATTCTTAGTGGTGAGTATCAATATACTATACAATTTTGCACATGCTACGATGCAAGACCATTTGCACAAGATTGTGAATTGGGCTATTGTATGTATTAAAGAGTTGCATTTGCATACTTATAAGTATAGCCAAAACAAATACACCATGGTATGTACCATATAATTGTAAAACGCAACTACGCAAACGAATGGTATGGACATTCGGCTTTAGGTTTTTTGTGGCACAGACAAGGATAGAGATCGAGCGAGAGAGAGTTAACTGTGCTCTGAGTGTAATTACACATGCATATTGTGTGTAATTTTTTTTTATATTTGTACCTCATGTGTTTCACAGTGATGCCAACTATTTACAACCTAAATGCGCTATTCGCCTTCTCAAAACGCGCTAGAACGCGCTGAGTTACAGCATTATCAACTATTTATAGCTAAAACGCGCTATTTTTCTGCGCGCTAAATTAAATTTTAATAAAAGTCGATGTATGTATTAGTAAATATACTTTTTTAAGCAACTCTTTTTCATATTTTGCAATATTGCTTCTTCGAAATTATATCCTAAATAACTAAAATAACTTAATACAGAATCAGAATCACCAAATAATCGAAATCCGTAGTTTTTATTTCAATTTTCTTTAACAAACTTTGTACCAGTAACAACACACTCGTATAAAATGTCGTATAGTTTTGCGATTCAAATGATTTTTGTACTTCAGCTATAATAGATGAGTTATAAATTATATATAATTTTTTGGTCACGAGTACGACTACATATTTATTGTTGTGAAATTTAAAGATTTTTGCCATTTACAATATTAAAACGCGTTCTTAATTCTAACCAAGGGAATTTAATTTGTAACATCTGAATCATTAACGAAATTAAAAAAAATTTTATCAGACTTTTGGATACTAGAAAATCGGTAAATTTATACAAACGAAGAAAAAAAATTTAACATGATGTTACTGACTTTATCCAAAACGCGCTAAGTTAGCGCTTTTTGGATTAAACGCGCTAAGACGAAAAAAAGAGCGTTTGGAGTAGTTAAAACGCGCTAAATCTAGCGCGAAACGCGCTAAATTGGCATCGCTGGTGTTTCATATATAATTTACTTACATATGTATGTATATATGCAAAATTTTAGTTTTTCAACACATCATACGGTACATATGGTAAAAGCAGTTTTATGTATCTTATTTGTTTTAGAAAAACAAAAGGTGCTTATTCGCATTTCTCGAAAAATTGGTGTTTTGGTATTTTTATAATATTTAGGATGAAATCTTGTAGAAACAGTCAAGTTAGCATTATTATTATTTATTTTATAAAGTAAATGGGTTGTAAAAAATTTATGCTTAACAAAAGGTGCTTTTTTAATATATTAGATGACCACATTCAGTAAAAATTTTATCGTCATATATGTGTATTCGCATTGCGCAATGTACTTTTTCCATATATTAACAAAAAGTGCTTTTTTACTTTTTTTTTAACAAGAGCTTTTTATTTTTACTTTTTTTCTTAACAAAAGGTGCCTTTTTGCTTTCTTTTTTGAAAATAAAAATGGAATTATATCAAACATCCTTAACATTTAATGGGGTGACTTATGACAGTTAGATGCATCTATAGATAAGTAAAAAACTTGTTAGCATTTCCAGGTTCTTGCAGTGTTTTAAAGGGGCGAAAAAAATACATCTCGATTTCCCTAAAATTTGAAATGAGCTCTGCGGCTCCTCAAATACAAACAAATTTGTTGTTCTCATTTGCTCATTGCCCAACTATACAATAATTGTTTAAGAAAATTAACATTAAGAACTTGTAACAGAAACGCTAAACATCTGAACATACCAGAACCAATACACACGCAAAACTGATGCAAACAGGTATATATGTGCAAGCCTATAGTATGTACTAAAGTGTGGCACAAACACAACAAAAATGTCTTACAAGCATTTCATGAAATTATAATTAGTGTGTATGTATTGGAGATGGGCAAAAAATATCGATATATGGAAATATCGATATTTGCGAAAATAAATATCGATATATATCGCCGATATTTCAAAAACCGATATATCGATACATCGATTCATATATACGAGTATCGGGTTTCGATATTTTTAAAAGCTCTACAAATTTTAGCCGGTTTTTAACTGTACAATATTTGCATCACTGCTAGTAATGCGAACAAAAAACAAGAGAAATTTCATAATAAAATGGCGCATCTATAAGGTGACCCCAATAAGTCAGGTGACTTTTATTTGTTAACTAAGCTAAATGCCAAATCTGGTTTGTGTGGGTATAAGCCTGAAGACAGAAGTAGTTTTTACTTTCTGTTCTATTACGAATCAGCTAAGTCTTTTTTGTTTATAGAAATCTTATACAAGCCGTTAGGTTTTCTGAAATCTATAAATTACAAATATAAAAATAAAATACACACAAAACAATAATAAAATTTGTAAAAGTGTTGTTGTTTTGTGTCTATTTTACTTTTAATTTGTAACTTGTAGGTTTGAGAAACGGGCCCCTGTTCTTTTTCGGTTCAACCTCTGAAAATCAAAAAACTGTTAAGTGGCAACATAAACAAAATAAAAACATTTCGAAATAAACTGTGATTGTGCTTTAAGAATTTAAAAAATTGAATTTTTACCAGAAAAACATAAAATTATATCTAAATATAACAATGGATGAAGCAAAACTCATCACTTTTGGGGAAACTGTGACTGTTCTGGTCAGAAACAGCTAATTTACTACAGAAAAAGTAACTATTAAAATTTATAAACAGAACGGCACAGCAACATAAAGTAAAGACTAACCCCCTTCTGCAAAAACGATTGTTCAATTTAAAGTTGGTTTAACAAACGAATTTGGTATGGAAAAACCGGTTTTAAAGCATCCTTTAACTTTAACAACCGTTTTTGCATAAGGGCATAACATACGTAGTTCCTTTGTATTAAATATCTTACAGTGACTAATTGTGCATTTGATATGAATGCAGTTTTTCAGAAATTATCTTATAATACAAATTAAACATACATATGTATCGATAAATTTATTTACTTTTTTGATATAAACGTAAATTTGGGGTTTCTCCACTCATGGAGTTCATTAAGTTTTAAGTTAGTAGTTCGCGGTTTCTTTAAATATTATTGTTTGGATGCAAAGTGGATATTTCTCGTATTCCGCAATGATGCATTTTGAAGTGTTAAACACGGGTATTCATTAATCAATGATTAACATCCTTATTTATAAAAATTATTAAGGCTTTCTAACGGCTTATTAATCAGCAAAATTGTTTATGGAAATCTTTTTTTAAACCCCTTAAAACCCATAAGGTCTCAGTAGTTGTTCAAAATTTATATCGCTTAAAAGTTTTTTGGCGGTTATGGCACGATATGTTAGTATGTGTATTTATTTTAGATTTGGAATATTTTGGCAACATTTGTATGCAAAAAATATCGATATATCGAAATATCGATGTTTTCAAAATATATATATCGATACTGTTCAAAAATATCGATACGATATATGTATATCGATACATTTTTTTCATTTGCCCATCCCTAGTATGTATTACTTGCTCATTGCAAAACACATACTTCCGAAAATATTTCTTTTGTTTCACGATCAAAACATTGAAGAAGAGAACACAAGTGCAAAAAAACAATGTTAAAATAGAACAATGCTGAAGTAGAAGAGAAATGAAGTAGAACATCAAAACTATTTTGGAACATTCAAAACATGTTTGAATAACTCATAGAAAAACAAAGACTCTTTTGCATTTTTTATGAACATAAAAAATCGAATGTATGTATGTATTGTAACGACACGATTCCGCTCTTAGCTGGGGTAGACTCAGCGGAGGCCAGGATCGTGTGTGGAATAAATAAAAAACCGATCTGATTTCCTTTACGTTACAAAAATTCACTTTATTTACAATTTATATTGAAAATTTTATTGCCAAATGCAATTTACTTCAGCCAAACTAGATTTAATTCTACAATACCATTTCCACACTTTTGGTTTATTCTTTAACTTTAAATATAATTACAACAATTTAATTAATGGCAGAAAGCCCAAATTTACTAGTGTGGGGATTCGTCTTGGAGCCCGGAACCGGGTCACCAGAGACAGCCTCCTCTTACTCGTAAATTTTCTAGTGATGAGATTCGTCTTGGAACCAGTAGCCTGGACACCAGCGACAGCCTCTCCTCACTCGTGGAATTACTAGTGATGAGATTCGCCTTAGAAGTGTGTATTCCAAGGTAGCCTCCCTTCACTCCTAGTACTGGACCTTATCGAGAGTTTACTCCAGGTTGTAGAGATTGGATTCGTAGCCGAATTCCAATATCTACTCTTGCTCCAATGTGGCTATAGAAAGTCAAAATATTAGACAAGTAACCGTCGTCCAATATTCGTCTTACCGTAGCGAGCGCTGCAAGCAAACTCCTCTTTGTTCTGTATTGAGTCGCTTGTTATACCATTTCTATACCATGCACAACAATACTACAATCACACAAACGTTAACCAGAGTGTGTGTTGAAAATGTGGTGTGGTGACTAACAGCCTTTTATGCTCTTTAAGTACCACACATACAAGTATACACCCATACGAACGTTACACGCAGAGAGCGTCTGTGATGTCTCTTGTTCTCATTCTATGTAACTAATATAGGAGATACGTAGACAATTCATTGCTTGTTTAGCATAAAAGATAATAATGAAATTAAGAGTATAAATGTAATGATAATTAAAACCTGCTTCTTGCGGTTGAATAAAAATAAATAACAGAATTAAATATAAAATTCATTGCTTATTAACGGGTAAGGTAATAATGACAATGCACAAAAATCAGTATTAATAATAATAACTACATCAGTAACGAACTTCAGTGGTTGTGGGCCAAAACGAGCTTGAGACTTTGGCCGTCACATTACCTCCCTTCTTCGAGTGGCGTTTTGAGACATGGGTTGAACAATTGTATACGCACCTCCCCAGTTCGCCTGATGATAATCCGGTATCGTTGCTCGTTCACTACCATTAGCCACCGGAAACCCTTTTTTCCTCTGGCCCGTTCAAGATTCTTTCTTATTTCCGCCTGCACAGTTTCGGGGGCCTTGTTAACGGGGATGTCCGTCGGTCCCGTATTTGCCGATGTGGCCGGCGACGTTACTGCGGAAACGTCAGGGGTGACGATGTCGGCCTGTAGTGTTGCAGAACGACTTTGTGTCGGCATCATGGATTGTGTGGCTGGCGACCGCCCCGGACCCTTGATGTAACTTGTTGTCTGCCGTACTTCACTTCTGTCGTAGCAATCGGGGGGACGGTTGAGCCAACCTCGCCCCGGGATTATGGGTAACGGTACTCCAGTTACGATCTCGTTGATGTCCAACGGACTCGGGGATTTTGATACACCACGTGGGCCTGCGGACTGCCGTATTAACGTCTGCTGTTCCTGGTGGCCGGTTATTCTTGCAGTGGGATTTTGTGACGCATAACGTACCTTGATGGGTCGTTCGTCTTTCATCACTATGCTATGAGTTGCGGCGCAGGACCGTCCTTGCATTTTCTGAAGTTTTGATAATTCTTCGTCACGAAACTGTTTAATTTGTCGTTGTGGACTCATCTGGTCGATACGACGTATGGCAACCTTTCGACGACCACTTATTCTAGCTTTATTTTGGCTTACCTTTTTCTTTTCCGCCCTCTTGGAGTTAGCATGTGCGGCTCGCCCAGCACATGTCACTGTGGTGTTGAAGGACTTCAAGAAATCTACGCCTAAAATCATGGGTTCTGTTGATGATTCCATTACCAAGAAATCGTGGCTGCCAGTTTTGTTGCCCAGTGTTACCCGGCACTGCACTGCGTCTTTGATGGTGGTTTTAGAGCCATCAGCCATGCGCGCATCGATTGCTACGGGCAGAAACTGGGGTTTGTTGAATAGTTTTGTTACCAACCCTGGAGTAACGAAACTGCGAGTTGCACCTGTATCTATAATGGCAGTTGTCAGCTGATTCTCCACCCTGAGAACTGCTTTTAATTTGTCTGCTTCCCATGTTAAATATGTTGCGTCACCATTGGCCCTTGAGACACGTACTGCGCTATGCTCTTGCTGTGGTACGTTCCCTTTTACTTGTGTGGTGTTAGTTATCATACGGTGCTGTTCTCCACGCGTATGCTGTGGGCCACTCGGGATACTCTCTAAATCGGCAGCAAGTGCCATGAGTTCATCCAGAGTTGAAAAATCTTTCCGCCGGATGTACCATTGGTAATCTGCATGGGCATTGCGGAATATGCGCTCCAGTTTTTGTTCTGGGCTTAGCTGAGCGTGGCGCATAAGGTCTTGTAGGGCTAGCATGTAGTCCTTGAATGCCTCACGCGGCCGCTGAACCCTTTTCCGAATTTCGTCCTCTAGTTTCTCGAAGTATCGGGTTGGGAGGAAAAACTCGTAGAAGTTACGTTTGAACTCTGACCACTGCTCCCATTGCTTATTGTTGTTCCGATACCAAATGAGAGCCCTGTCTCGGAAAAGCTCGGTCATGACGCGTAGTATAAGATTTAGGTCGAGCTCGTACATGCTGGACAGTTCTTCTACCCGCTCGATGAATCCTAGTGGGTCCTTCCCTCCATCATAACGTAGCCCACATTGGCGCCCGAGCAGGGACATATTTGTTCCAAATTATAAAGAAAACATTTTGATTGTTATCTAAACATAAATAAAAGACTGATCTAAACGTTATAAAATACGCACATACACACGGCTACGAACTGTAAGATTGCCATTTTTCTGTACACGTCCAACATGATTAAAACCACGTGGGTATACTCCCTGAAAAAGGAAGAGCTGGTTAGCTACCTAAACCAGTGCGAGCAAAGCACAGCCGGCACTGTAGAAGAATTACGAAAACGATTGGCGAAATATTTGAGCCTAGACCACGACGAAGAGCATACTAAAAGGTTCCTCGAGTGGCAGGCCAGACACGACTCTCATGCTCCGAGTACGTCAAACACCTGCCTATCCCTGCCAGAAACTGACACTACCAAAACAGTTTCCACACCATCAAAAGCAGAAATTCCTGAGCCAACGACAGCACCACTAGCTATAAGCCGGCCAACCACGGAAACCCGAGTAGCAGCTATTGAGCTCGTCCGCAAATGGGGGCTACGTTATGATGGAGGGAAGGACCCACTAGGATTCATCGAGCGGGTAGAAGAACTGTCCAGCATGTACGAGCTCGACCTAAATCTTATACTACGCGTCATGACCGAGCTTTAACGGGTAAGGTAATAATGACAATGCACAAAAATCAGTATTAATAATAATAACTACATCAGTAACGAACTTCAGTGGTTGTGGGCCAAAACGAGCTTGAGACTTTGGCCGTCACAGTATGTATTAGTTAATAACACTCTTGTTTACATTTTTACGCTTTTTTGTGTTGGTTCTAGTGTACTCGATGCTTTTGGTGTAATTTACCGTTTTTTTATTTCATTGTCTGTTTTTGTTTGGTTGCTCTACTTCGTTTGAACATACAAGCACTAACAAAGCTATAGAGAGAAACTTTTCGAATGGTGCTTGTTTTGTTTCAGTGAGAGTCATGTTTTGTTATGCTTGTTTTGTTGATAATGTTTACACTGAAATATAAGGCTTGAAAGTAGTGTGCTTTAGAATACAGAACTTTCAATACATTTTGTACAGCTCTTTAGTATGTACATATGTATGTATATGTATACCCAGCAAAAAATTACACATTGCCATCAGAACTACTTGCCATATAATGACTTACGAGTACTTGTCTGATGACCAAATTTCATTACTCGCTTACAAATCACATTACCTAAAACTTAAAAAAATTATGTACAAGTTGCTAAATTAGGAGAATATTTTTTTTAGATTACATAGATTACGTGAACAACAAGTTGCCAAATAAAAAAAGTAAGTACTTCTCAAGAATCGATTATTTTAGTCTCTCCACGCCTTGTTAAAATCATTACGTTTTTAATCCAGTAGGAAATGCTTCCACCAAAAATGCTTCATTCCAAACCCAATTACCTTTTTCGAAATCTTTTGCTGGGTATATCTGGCCAATTGAAATTTATTTGATTAAAAAGCATAAAGTTTCAAAACTTTAGAAAAATTTTTTGCAACACGAATTTTTAAAATTTGCATAAGACAGGCAGAATATGTTTTTGTTATTTAAAAAAAAAATACTTCTCTCTATAAGTTTCACTTAAGTGCGGTATTTTATATGATTACATTCAAATTTCAATCTTATTTGTTAAATTATGTTAAAATACAACAAGATAAATGTTTGGTTTAGATATTTCATATAAAATGTGATACTACGGTCGCATTGAGAACAAATTTTCGTGTTTTGCCATATATCTAAATACCAAAAGGAAATTGCGGTTACACTAAGCACATTTATTTGATCAAATGCAATGTGGAAACTGTACGGAGATGAGGGAAATTGTTTTCATTGTTCAATTACCTAAAATCTGTCTATTCGTAGCATAAAAATTTGTCTCCAATGTCAAAATCATGCACAACTTTGCAGCAATTTTACTTCCCAGTAAAATTGTGAACTAATTTTCATAAGAAATTTTTGCATTATTTACAGAAATTTACGTGAAAGCAATGTCTTGAGGTTAAATTCGCATGAAAAAGTTTTGAAAATGTTAAATTTTTTACCCTTTTGCTTAGAGGAAAATATCATTATAGAACACCAAAAAGAATTTTTTCAGCATCGCTTCCAATTCGGTGATTTGAAATCGTAAAAGACAATTTTATGTAAAGATGATTAGATATGATTCAAATTTTCACTACTTTCGAATCGCAAATTCAACATTTTCATGGTTTCTTCGGAATGTTTTTTTTAATGAGTTCGCATAAAAGTGCAAAAAGGTAGATTCTGTATAATTACGTTCTAAAGTATTTTGTTGCTGCAGCATTTTAAGGTCCTGAGGATTGCACGTGCATAAAATGGGAGTTGAATAATACAAAAAAAAAATTTATTTAACTTTTTTGTTTTTTCTTTTCTCCTTTCAATTACAAATTATTTTTTCAATTTAAAAAAAAAATAAAATTGTAAAAATAATTTGTAATTGAAAGGAGAAACGAAAAAACAAACAAATTAAATATCATACAAGCCAAAAATTAATACCCGAAGGTTAACGAAATATTGAACTAATAAAATACAAATATAAAATAGACCTAAAGCTTAAAAAAAATAGCTTAATTAAATTGTATAAAGTATGCAAAAATTAAATGTAAACTTATCCTTAACCCTAGAGCGGCTAGAGAAAAAGCCATGATGCTGTAGAAGTCAGCCCTCCTGATTCAGTCACACGTATCATTCAGTGTTACCACTAAAATTCGTTCGCCCATTTGTGAATGATTAACTGTAATCGGTGAAATTTTACAGGCTGCCAGTTCCACGAGAACCGATTCACTTGGATCCTGGTACGTCCTGTTGTGCTTGTTTGGTGGAAGAGAAGGACATATGGAACATTTTGCCTCTATTATCCCATTTGATCGGTATTAAACCAACTTTAATTTTGTATTAATATTTTTTTTTGCTTGTGTCGCATTCTTTTGCATTAGTTTATCGACCAGTAATGATTATCTTACCAAAATATCTTCGTGATGGGAGTTTGTCCTCTCCGAACTTAGTCTAAGTTTTTCAGCTTACTTTGAACACTTTTCACCTAAAATATCTCTCTTAAGAGCGCAAAATATACTATAAAAGAATAAATGTAATACAAAGCGATTTGGATCAGTATTGATTGCCTCCTTTTTTTAACCTAACTTTACCTACAAACATCCAAACATATACAAACATTTCTATTATTATTATTAATTACAGAAAATAACTATAACTTAGTCACACAGAAAAAAATACCAATGTTAAATCAACATGCAAAAAGGTTGATTGAAACTCATTCAAATCACATTAAATTTACAATAAATAATATGTTGTTTGAGTGTGTTGGTGTGTATTTACTTTGTTCATAGCTGGAATACACTTTTGTGCTTAGTTGTGTAGGTTGTTTTTGTATTGTTGTTGTTTTTTTATGTTTCTAAACAGTCGACAAACTGCTGCTGGCTGGTAGGCAGTGTGCTAGTCTTGCAGTCGGAGGATCGCAGGTTCGAATCCTGAAGTCAAGTTAAAGTATTTTGTATTTTTTTTAACTAAAGCTTTTCAAGTGAAAGCATTTTGTTTTTTTTTACTAAAACTAAAACTTTTGAAATAATGTGTATGTTAAATGATAAATGAAATAATGTTAAATTACAATTTAATTCAAGATGGTACATATTAGTGTGTACTCGTATCTTAATAATATTTATAGTTATTGTGGCTGCAGGGGTAAGCACGTTGGCTACCACGTGATGAGTTCCGAGTTTAAATCATCTTGGTCGGGGAAGAAAATTTAATTCATATACAAACATTTTGCTGATGTCTATTTCAACCACACGTAAGTTAAATAATTAATAAAGTACAATTACTACATTAAATTAAATTCATGTTGTTCCAACTTGAAATAAGTTTGATTCAACATGATTTTTCATTTTAATTTTAACAGCACGTAAATGTTAAAGCAACATGAAATAAAGTTATTTCAAAAGGAAACATTTTCTTTGACAATTACTATAAATCACGTTAGATTAACATGAAACACATATAAGGCAAAATTATTGCCGAAAAATATTAGATTAACCTTGTTTAATTTGATTTTGCGTTGACATTTTTCATAGTGCTTAGTACAAATACATTTGTATTTTATATGCAAGCGACTAAAGCACTTAAAGAGCCCTTTTAATTGTTTAATGTTTTTTTTTTGGCACACATTTGAACATGATTAAACTGGATCTAGAGGAAGGGAAAGATCAGGACCATGTCTCAACATGCATGGGCAACTTTTTTTCGTGATAAAAAAATTACCCAATACCATTTCTGTTGAATAATAAAAAATAAAAAAATAAAATACGTAGGAGTTGCGAATTGCTTAATTAATATTTTCTTCGACATGATATAACATTGATTATTTAAAAGATAAAGAAAACACTAAGTACGATGAAGGTCCTTCTCCTCTTACCAAACAGATGATTAATGAAGTAAACAACTCGGTTTCCATTGGCATGAAAGGAGGGAAGGAAAACATGCAAATAAACCCGCCCACAGCTTGTAATGGTGAAGGTTTTTTTTTCTTGAGGACAAAAAAAATTATGAAAGAAAAAAAGTTAAACTTGAATGAGGTTGATAGCAATGAAAAAATATAATGATGGTTTCAAGAGCTGTTAATGTTGAATGTTAGTTAAACCCTTTTCAAAATAAATAAATTGCATGTCAGCGTATGATCATATTTTGCCTTTTTTATTTGGTAAGTTTTTAAATATTTTTGTTCTATTAATTACACTGTATAATCAAATTAAAATAAATTAGAGATACTTTTAAAAAAGGTGACTTATAGCTATTATGGCTACTTGTCATGTTTAGAATACTAATTATTATATCCTCAAAATCTAAATTTATTGATAAAATATAGCTGGATAATTTTTGCGCTACCTTTTAATTTCATGTATACAATAATTAAGCGAAAAATATGAAAAAAAAATCACGATGGATTATTAGATATTGTACTTGGCCCATGATTCACTATGAAAAATATGAACGAGGCAATGCAAACGATATTTCACCCCATCTGGTCTCCTTATTATTTATACCACTTACATCCGACCGAAAATGGAATACAAGTCTCATTTATGGGCCGGCGCTTCAAAGTCTATTTCGGGGCTGCTCGACCGCGTACAGGAGAGGACGAAGAAGCTCATCGGTGACAGCAAGGTATCCAACTCTATTGATTCATTGGAGCATCGACACCATGTGGGTTGCATTTCATTGTTCTATCGTTACTACAACGGAATGTGTTCTAATGGAATTAGGGAACTTGGTCCTGAAACCTGCACATTTATACGTACAACACGTGCCTCATTCAGAGCACATCCCTTTGTGGTCGATTGGCCAATGAATCGCACTACGCATTACAGAGAGAATTCCTTTTTTAGCCGCACTGTTCGTATGTGGAACCAATTACCTGCGGATGTCTTTCAGTAGTATGTTTACGTTCCCTCTGGGCCACTTTTTCCATACAAAATGTTGGCTCATGCCGACCAGTGTTACCACCCATGAAATTTAGTGGATGTGGGTCGGGTGTTGGTCAGTGTTACCACCGTGCAAAGGAAAAAAAAAAAAATGTGCATACCTTAACCCTTTAACGGTCGATGGGGTTAAATTCGACCCCATGATATTTTATGTTATGAGACGACAGCGTGTTCGGTTTTGCTTAAAGTGTATGAGGCGACAGCGTGTTCGGTTTTGCTTAAAGTGAAGTCGTGGTGGATGTTATTTTTAAAACTTTGATAAAAAGTTGTGGTTAAGTGTATAAATAATAAAAATGAACAAACAAACAAATAGTTAAATTAAAATTGCATTAACATTTTTATTTAAGTAAATATGTTATACTAAAAAAAGAAAATAAAAAAATTATAAAATCTGGATACTTCAAAGGGATCTGGCACACATTGTTTCGGTGGTTGCTGTTGTTGTTTTTTTTGTCTTCAATACTCAATTTATTTCTCTGGTGTATCTTGAGCTTAAACGAAAATAATCAATTATTATTATATTTAATAATCAAAAAATAAAAATAAAAATTATTTTACCAGAAATTACCTGATGTTTCCGCAATAATGGTTAATTCATAGTATAACCCACTGCTTCCTTTCTTTATTTTGGAAATGTAGTATGTATTAACATTAACTTCTGAAATAGCATCATCGTCTATCGTCTCAATAAATATACTCGGGAGGTATATATAATGAGTTCCCTCTACCAGACACCGAATTTTCATTCCAAAGCGTGTCTGAACACGCTCCATCTTTATTATTTTATAATTATGATCAAAAACCATCTCCTTTATAGGGAGAATGGTTTTATTTTGTGATTTTTTAAAAATTTTTTTTAAATGTGATTCCATTTTTGATGATTTACTTAACTTGAATGATACTTAAAGTAAAATTGGTGGAGGTTTTTATACAAAATTCAGAAATATAATTTTGTTTCTAAACAGGAAAAAATGTGGTTTCAATTTTAATGTTGTGTGTTTTAATTTTAAAAAGCTTCCGTTGCGGTTTTTCATTTTATAAGGTCCCAAATTTATCAAATACGTGAGAAATTTTAGATGTTGTAGGGTTTTTTTTTTTTTTATTGATATATATGTTTTCATAATTTAAAAAAAGTTTCTATTTCGAGGTTTATTTAAAAATACAAAATTCTGAAATATAATTTTGTTTCTAAACAGGAAAAAAAAATGTGGTTGCAATTTTAATGTTGTGCGTTTTAATTGTAAAAAAGTTTCTGTTGCGGTTTTTCCGTTTTTATAAAGTTTCTATTTAATCAAATGTGAAAGAAATTTTAATGTATGCAGAGTTTTGTTGATATATATGATTTTAATTTTAAAAGGTTTCTGTTTCGTGGATTGTTTTCTATTTCATCATCATCATCATCATCATCATCGTCTTCTTCAGTGCTGTTATACAAGTTGTTGTAGAATACAAATTGCTTCTTCTTTTTAAGGATTAGAGTATATGACCCCTTCACTTCTTTAACTTTCTTTAAAATGTGTGGAGTTGTGTTTAGATAATCCATCTGATTTTTAGTAATAATCAGAAATCGTTTAGGTAAATAAATGTAATATTCGTTATTTAGATCACATCTTATACTTTCACCATATTTTGTATCTACTCGATCTATCTTGTTGATTTCATATATAGTATTTTCTTCCATATTCTTTAAAGGTAAGTATGTAATATTAGAACTTTGAAACAATTTTCTTAAGCTTGCCCTCATTTTTTTTTTTTTTTTTGCTTTCAACTTTTCACCGTAAGACGAACTTTCAAACTGATTCTTTATATTCAATAATTGATAGTATAAGACGTTTTTAGATATTTCAATAACTTCTTATCAGTTGCGGTTAAGTATACGTGTATGCATACATATACATATATATATATATATATATATATATATATATATATATATATATATATATATATATATATGCATATATAAAAAGAGATTCAGTTAAATTAAAACTTTGATAAATATGTATTGGGGTCAATTTTTAAAAACTGGTGATAAATATTGTACTTGTCATGCACAGTGGAAAACTTTTCAAATAATAAATGCAATAGTTTTGGATATTATAATGCAGGTGTTTCTAACTGCAGAAGGAGGGACTAGAACGCAAATTTTTTCTCTTAATAGAGGACAACAAATGCCAACAAATATTCCAATATTTCAATTTAGTCACAATCAACATATAAAAATTGAGGTTATTGGTGGTATGATATCACTAGTCGGAACAGTCTATGAGGGTGGTTTTAAAGATATAAATGTACACTCATACAAACCATCATGCGCGTATAGTGAAATAGATGAACATGTTTCTAGTGGTGCAACTAAATCTTATAATGGTAAGACTGGTATCCGCTCATTGAATAAAAATCAACAAAAACCTCTCCTCCTCCTCCCTCAAAAAATGGTTAATAATAGTATAGTTAAGAAAGCAGCTGGTGGTGCTAGCGGTGGTGATGATGACTCATTTCAATATGAAGATTATTAAATTAGTATATAAATATGAGAAACAATTCTTATCATCTCATTCAAAAATATATCGCTAACCTAAGAACATATATATTAAAAAGAAAAACTAAAATGAAAAATATTTTTATCATATTGTTTTCATATATCTATATCATACAAGTGTTTTCAGCTTCATTACCTATTGATTTGAGTGAAAATGAACTTAAAAATACAGAATTTGCAATAAAATTACCGAATAATGATACTGTGAGCATACAACTAAATTTCAAACTTTTAAAGTATAGTAATGATTTAAATAAAAACATCGAGTCAACAACAACAACAACAAAAGCAGAATATAAATCAATCTTTTACTGTTGAACAAGCTATTGAAGCATTTAGGCAAGATTTAGTAAAAAAAGAAAAAAATATTGCAGGAATAATTGAAAGTTCGGCTCCATTTTATAGACATTTTCAACTTCAATACAAAGATAATATAAAATTGAGAATCCGTTGTACATATAACAGCAATTACTTGAAACGTCGATTAAATATTTCATGTTTCGAATACCGTCAAGTTGAATACGAGAGAATTTTAAGTAATGGTGAAATTGAGACGGTTTCTGAGGATGATACTACATACCGATCCGATATGACATTAATCAACATTCAAGATTATACACATGATTTGGATATGGAAATATCATAAATTAACTAATATGATGAAATACATTTACTACTACCACTTAATATAAACTTTGTTGTTGATGTGTTAAGAAGATTTATTTAATATAAAAAAATAAGAAAAAATAATGAATAATCAGTTTTATTCGAAAATTGTACATGACTTCTTGAATGAAGAAAGGTTTTTGTGGTATGAACATGAGATTATTTTGAAGAAATTAAAAGCTCAATTCGATGATAATGCATTTTATAAGAAAAGTAAATCAAAATTTGGATATCATTATAATAATTGTGTGTGGTCCAACGATGAAACAACTTGTGGACCTGATACCTGTAAATGTTCCCTTATCGATAACAGTTGGGATCAAGCATTATATATAATGAATTTTTATAATAATTTAAAAACATAGACTTTATAAACAGTTCTACAGTCGTCGTTGTGACTTGATTAGTACTAAACAATGTCGGAGGAGAGAATATTAGTTGTAGACGTACAAGGTTTTTATCTCAACAATAAATTCATTGTAAAAGAACTGAGTATTTCAATTGACGACTCACAAGTTCAAACATTTATTATTAAACCACCTTTTCCATATTCATCGTTGACAACAAAAGAAAAATATTCAATTAATTGGCTTTATAATCATCATCATGGATTAAAATGGAAAGATGGCGATTCATCCTTAACAAATATTGTGGAATATTATATTGCGCAAGTTAAAGATAAAAATTATATTTATTATGCTAAAGGATTAGAAAAAATTAAGTGGATTCAAAATATTTTTAAGGATAAAATTTATTTTTATAACCTGGATGATTTAAATTGTCCAAATTTAAAAACATTATATCAAAATGATGAATCTGTAAATGTTTGTTGTTATCATAGAAAATATTGTATATGTGCTCAAAAAAATGTAATACTCTTAAGAAAGTTTATTAAATCAAATATTAATAAAGAAAACATAAAATTATAAAAGACATTTTTTCTTTTTTTGGATTTATTATTTAACACTTAAATCAGGTAAAATAATCATCAAACATCAGTTCATTCTGAATACTCGAAATGTCAATAACAATATCTTTAAGCGGAAACACTTCAACTCTGGTTGGAGAATATTTTCCTCCAATTGAACTCCCTACAAAATATGTTTGTGGACTTATTGATTTTGTAACATTCAATTCCATACCCAATGTAGATGTTCACAACAATTTGTTTCATATAGGAAATCATATTATTACTATTCCAGTTGGTTCATACGAACTTGAAGATATTGGTTTTTTCTTAAACTCAAGCTTACAAGATATTGATGAACCAATTTTTCTAACAATTGAAGCTAACAATAACACACTTAAAACTGAAATAACCTCATCAATGGATATAGATTTTTCACAACCAAACAGTATAGGAAAGTTACTTGGATTTAGTAAAAGAAAACTAGAAGTAAATTCAACTTACTATTATAATACTAATCAAAATCTTAAAAATGATAAATCTTTGGAAGTGATGATTGTAGATGTTAATTCATTGAATACTACAAAGTTATTTGAATCTGATTTACCTACACATATTACGAATGTTAATACAATACGCATTGAAAGCAACTTAACAACCGGTTCATTTATTAATAATACTTCGAATCATGCTATTCATGAATTTCCTCTTGATATTCCTCCAGGATATAAAATAAACGAAAAACCTCGAAATGTTATTTATTTACCCGTCAACTGTCAACAAATAAACAACATAACGATTAGAATCTTAAATCAAGACGGTGAACTTATAAATTTTAGAGGAGAAAAAATCACTCTTAGACTCCACTTCAAACCAGAATAATGATAATTTACAATAAAAACGTAATGCAAAGAGGATTTCCATTCAATCCCTCATCAACTCGCATTCGAGAAAGTATAAAAAATAAAAAAAACCCGTTAACATCATATAATATAGAATACTTAAAATCGTTGGGATTTAATCTTCAACAATGAATGAAATACTAAATGTCCTTCAAAAACCTATATATGATGAGAGTATTGTAAAAAGGGAATATCATAGTTACTCTCCATATCTAAAATCATTCAACAACAATGATGAAATTCGTATACCAATTCAAAATCAGGATCTCTTTGTCTTACCAAGTGAGAGTATGATTTACATTCATGGTTTTATAGTAAAGAAGGAAGCAACCAAAGAGGTTCCAGCTATAGATGTGAAATTAAAAAACAACTTTGTTTCATATTTGTTCGATGAAATTCGTTATGAAATTAATGGTTTTGAAGTTGATCGTACACGTAAACTTGGAATTTCATCCACCATGAAAAATTTTGTATCATTGAATAAGGCTGAAAGTGATGTATTAAAAAACGCTGGTTGGTCTCTTACTGAAACTTTTGTTTTAGAAAAAAGTCATTTTAGCTGTTGTATACCTCTGAAAATGTTGATGGGGTTTGCTGAAGATTATAACAAAATACTATTAAATTCGAAACATGAGCTTATCCTTCAACGTTCTACATCCGATGAGAGATCATATTGTTCTACAAATGTAACTGATCAGTTGAAGTTAACAATTCTGGATATAACATGGAAAATGCCACACATTCAACTATCGGACTTTGCAAAATTGGAAATGTTTAAGATAATCAACAGCAAACATTCTATACCAATTGCGTTTAGAAGTTGGGACTGTCATGTAAATCCTGTTTTACCAAAGAGTACAAAGGTTTTATGGAATGTAAAGCTTTCACCACAAAACGAAAGACCACGATTTCTTATAATTGGTTTACAAAAAGAGAAAAGTAAAGAACAAGGAAATATATTTGACCATTGTAATATCTCTAATTTAAAAGTATATCTAAACTCAGAGTCATATCCATATGATGATTTAAATAATCGTTTCGAAATGGGTCAGTATTCTGTTCTATATAATATGTATGCAAAATTTCAACAAGGCTTTTACATGCGAGAACCTGAACCATTGCTGGATGTTAATGATTACAAGTCTTACGCACCGCTTATTGTTGTTGATGTTTCACATCAAAATGAAACTGTTAAAACTGGACCTATTGATGTACGAATTGAATTTGATACTGAAGCAAACAAACTAATTCCAGATAATACATCAGCATACTGTTTAGTTATTCATGATCGTTTAATCGAATACTCACCTCTAACAAGCGAAATTAGAAAAATTATTTAATTATATTTATTTTGAAATTTTTTTAATAAATGAAATAATATGTTTATTTATAAATAAAAGAAATTCTTAATCAATGTATTTTATTAAAAAACATTTATAGTTTCTTTTAAGTTTAGCTTCGAAAACAAAAATTTTAAACATAAATGGCCACAATTTATTGTATTAAAATTTTGATATCTATCATAATTATAACTTATGTTTTTTCCTAAATATTTTATTAATTGTTTTGGTGGTTGCAAATTGCCAAAGCTATCAAAATATTCGATTTGATTGTTGTTTTTCCAGTATGCTACCCAATGTGTGCCAGGGCCCTTTGAAGTATCCAGATTGATTATTCCACATTCTTTTTTAAATGGTTTGCTGCTTGGAAGGGTGTTACACATAAACACACCTCTAAAATTTGGAATATGTTTTGCATATTTTCTCAAGTCTACATCAGAAAGAGCTCTTTCAGGTAGCTTCATTAAAAATTTTTTTGATAAGGTTTTAAATATAATCCAAGTCCTTTTTTATATGGTTTTAAGAACATGCCTTTTCCCATCGCAATGGCTTCTATTGTACTATTATGTCGTTTTGCTTCAGTCAGTTGTTCCTTTCCATTTTTGACTGCATTGATTGCTTTTGTTAATACCAGATACACCACCAGCTAAACCACCAAGTGCACCCAGTGCAGCAAATATAGGGGCAAGTGGAAGAAAACCTCCAGATTTAGGTAGAGGTATTATTCGAGGTGTTTTTATTAACGATTTTTTCTTCCCCTTGAAAATATTGTTTACAACTTTTCGTGAAATCTTTATAGCATCTTTCAAGTTTTCACTTTTCTTTATATTCTTTCTTGCACTTTTCAATGCATGTGTAAACAGTTTGTGGGTATTTAGTGGAGACGACTTTTTAGTTTTGCTAATAACGTTACCCATACCGAATTTTGTTTTTGCTTTCATTGCAGTAGCAACAAACCAAGCGTTTGATTTTTCACCCAAACTACTATCGTTTGCTTTGACCCTTTGCCAAGCCTTTTCAGTTAAAATTCTATCAGCAATATGTCTTTTCTCTAAATCTTTATTGTTTGAGTATGCTATATCATGCTCTCTGCAAGCAGTATCCAATGGATTGATTCCTTGATCACCTCTAGCTAAACGTTTCTTTAATTTTGTACCAGGTCCGCAAAATTGATAACCGGGTAGATGAAGTTCAATAGGAAGTTTATTAATTATTTTATTCAGAAAACCTCTACCGATGAAGTATGGATGACGACTGAATATCTTTTTATAAATGATTGTCATATCTATTGATACTTTGTCGATTAAAGATTAAAATCAAATTGATTGAAAACAAATAAAAGAGACTGGTTTATATATTATGTTATCATTAGATTTCAGAATGCGCTTTTTTAAACAACATAAAAGGATTAACGTAAAGAATATCGAATCAAAGTTCGATTCATCAAATAAAATTCGTCATAGCTCATTACTACCGAATTCTATTCGAGCTCTTATTGTGGGTCCATCAAATTGCGGAAAAACAAATGTTATGATCAGTCTTATTGAAAGTCCTCATGGATTGAAATTTAAAAATATTTACTTATATTCAAAATCAACACAACAACCGAAATATAAGTACTTAGAAAGTCTAATTAAACCCATTAAGGAGATAAATTTTTCATCATTTTCCAATAATGATGATGTTCTATCGCCAGACGAAGTTAAACCAAATTCAGTATTTATATTCGACGATATAGCTTGTGAGAAACAAAATCATGTACGTGCCTACTTCTGTATGGGTCGTCATAAAGATATTGATAGTTTTTATTTATGTCAAACATATACACGTATACCAAAACACTTGATTCGCGATAATGCTAATATGATTATAATTTTCAAACAGGATGCAATGAATATTAAGCATATTTACAATGATCATGTTGGTTCTGATATGACTTTGAAAACATTTCATGAGTTATGTACCGAGTGTTGGAAAGAAAAATATGGTTTTCTAGTTATTAACAAAGATGATCCTATGAATAATGGTCGATATAGAAAAGGTTTCGATATATTTATAAAGCTATAAAAGAAACATTACAGATATTTTAAAATCAGTACAAGATTAATTATTAAACTAACAGCTTCTCAACTATTAAACTGCTAACTGCTAAACTGCTATACTGCTATACTGCTATACTGCTATACTGCTAAACTGTTAAACTGCTAAACTGCTAAACTGATCTGTTTTGAATCTGTTTCTAATTCAACCTATAAATATGAACACAAATCTAGTTAATAATCTTATTAAAACTCGAAATATTTTAAAAAAGAAATATAAGAATATTTTGCTTGGAGAAATTGCAAATGATGAATTGTTGGAAAAGACATTGAAACCAATATCAAAACCATTAAAAGAATTAGTTCAATCAACTAATAATAATAATAATAATAATAATAACATTATAAAACATGAAAATTATCCGGATAACTCTTTTAAACATGATCTTGAGAATAATAAAGTTGCCTTCAGTACACCATATAAAAAGAGTAAGCTTGATTATAACACGTTTTCTCCAAGCTCTAATAACAAGAAAATCGAGAAAAGTTCAAACACGTTTCAATCATTTGATGATGAAAATGATCATGATGATGATCATGATGATTATGATGATGATAATAATGATAATGTTGATAATGAGGATGATAGCAATGATGATGATAACACCATTGCAATACATCCCAATGAAAGTGTTCAATATAATTTATCAAAAGTTAACTTAAATATATATGATAAAACCTATGGTCCTCATAAGGATAAAAATCAAATATGGAGACTGGGTAATGAACCCATCGCTTTCAATTCAATCAATATTACTGTAGGTAATTTAAAATGGCCCTTCACATCAGGCTTATATGAATTGTTAGTTTATAAGAAACCAAGCAATTATAATAAAACAGATTTAAATAATTATAAACAAATATTGGAGATGACTAATGTCCATAAACGAAATAACAGTATTAATGGTCAAATTAAAGGAAATCGTTCAATTAAATATACAACGATTATTAAAAACCTATTTAAACAACAACAGAAAATTCATGAGGGAAAAGGTTTAATGAAATTGAATAGAAAAAAGCATAATTATGTTTATTGGGATGATCCTAATGAATTGGTTGATAGATTGCGTCTTTTGATTTCATCAACAACAGCTGGTCACTCAAATCATAATAATGAAATTGTATCAATTATTGAGGAATTGAGAGAAGCAAAAATTATTATATAAATAGACTTAAAAATGTACAAACAATTCATATTCATAAAATGCCTATCGATAAGTTTGGACATTATATTGAAAAATCTGCAAGATATCAAAATCAACATTTCAAGATTCATTTGGATAGTGATCGTAATTTCAACTTTAACTTGCGGAGAATAAAAAATATTGCTAGTCCTGTATTGGAAAACGATGCCGTAAACAAAATTTATATGAAAACTTATTTAAGTGAAATAAAGAAACAACTGGTACAATGTATATGGAGAGAATTAAGGGAATGGAGGATCGTTTTAACGAAATAATACATCAACAAAACGTGTTGACTACAGAAAAATTTGATAATGTAGAAACACGTTTAAGTAAATTAATACATGATCAAAGTATAATACCAAATAATCTCAATCAATCACTAAAAGAAATGACATCATTATTTAATTACAAAATTGATTCAGTTGAAGAACGTCTAAATGAAAAAACGAAGCTCATTACAAAGCATTTAAAGATAGATATATAAATCGTTTTTGATTTAAATTCAATATCAACAGCATTTAAATTGATGTAATCTGTAAGATAGACGTTAGAAATGGAGCGACAAGAAGTGGTTCAGGAGCTTCACAAGCAAGCACGTAGAAATTTCATTCGACGTCGAGTGGTGGTCAAGGGAATTGATGATCTTTGGCAAGCAGATCTTGTTGAAATGGGTGCTTACTCAAAATATAACAAAGGCTATAGATTTATTTTAACAGTTATAGATACATTTTCAAAGTTTGCTTGGGCTGTACCCGTAAAATCTAAAAGTAGTGAAGATATAACCAATGCTATACAATCTATTTTTTCGCTAAAGAGAATTCCAAAAAACTTGCAAACCGATAATGGTAAAGAGTTCTATAATAAAATATTTCAAAACTTGATGAAAAAACATAATATCAACCACTATTCTACATATAGTATCATGAAAGCGTCTATTGTAGAACGATTTAATAGAACTCTAAAAGGAATGATGTGGAAAAATTTTAGTCTACAAGGAAATTATCAATGGATACATATATGTAAGGATTTAATTAATCAATATAATAATAAAAAGCATAGAACAATTGGAATGACACCAAAGTCTGTTAACACAGAAAATGAAAGTTCTATACTAAAACAAGTTTATAATCATCCCAAAATATTTAAATTTGGTAAACTAAAAGTTGGAGATTACGTTCGAATTAGCAAATATAAACATATTTTTTCAAAAGGATATACTCCAAACTGGACAACTGAAATTTTTAAAATTCGTACTTTACAGAACACAAACCCCATTACTTATTTATTGGAAGACTATCAAAGGAATCCGATTGTTGGTGGATTCTATGAACATGAACTATTAAAGACACATTTTCCAAATACATACTTGATTGAAAATGTGATTAAAACTAAGGGGCACCAGGCGTACGTAAAATGGTTGGGATTTTCCAATCAACATAATTCTTGGATTAATAAAGATGAACTTCAATAATATTATATATATACTTCAATATGAGATTTATTTTTATTATATTATTATAAAATTCTCAAAAAAAAATAAAATAATATATATAAAAAAGTTTTGTTTTGATTTTTTTTATTTCTAAACGATTAAATTTTATATCAACTTAGTTGAGTAAGGTTAAGAACAAGCACGATTAATTTTTATTCACACAAAAACAAATTGTGGTTACTTGTGTTTAAAATTCCTATTCAATAGATAACTATAGTTTAAAATAAAAACAAACTAAAATATTTTAATGATATTCTTTATTTATTTATTTATTTATTGTTTTTTAACGTTATATATATATATATATATATATATATATATATATATATATATATATATATATATATATTCACTTATAATCTAAAATCACTTAATACTATTGTACAATATTATCACTTGAAGATGATGTTAATGCATTTTCATTGGGATATGATGATGATGGTTGTTGACTATTTATTGCATAATGTCCCCATGCATAAGTATTAATACTATTATCTCTAATAAATCGCTTATCATCTAAATAACTTAATGCTAATTTACTAATGTGTTGAGTATATATTTCATGAATCTTTGATCTAAATACATACATAGAATCATAATACAACTTTTTCTCCAGCAAACATTTTTTGAAATCATTAATGTTTAATCTAGCTGTTACACTACTCTTAACACCTTTAATTTTCTTAATTTCTTGATCTACCTTATCTATTTTTAAAGAATACATTTTAGCACGTAAACCAATGAACTCTCTAATTATTTTTCCATTACATTCATCCTTCATCATGCCCAAAACCTTTTTATTTATCAGTGGAAAATGATAGACATTTTCTTTTGGATATGCAGATGTATCGAAATGTATTGGGAGATCATTTCGAATATCATCGTATATGTCATTTGTTGTGACATCATAAATAAATGAATCCGTATCCATATAGCAGAGATTAATATTTTCAAAGTATTTTGGTTTCATATACTCGTAATGGAAATTATACATTTTCCATTTCGATAGTTCTAAAACAGAAAAACCTACATAAATAGGTTTGTTGTATTCCGTTCGTACTCTTTTCATTTCAATGACAACCATTTCATCGTGAATTTTGAGACAACTGTGGAAGTTGGGTTTAGCAATAAGAGATCTAGCTCCTAATCGCTTACCTCTATTTTCCCATTCACATACTATTTTAACATCTTTTCTCTTGTCAACATTTTCCATAGTCTTCCCATATACAGCATTATTGAGCAATTTAAAAAAGTTTTGTTCAAATGTGTTTTTAGCCAATGTTCTGTGATAGTTATTTTCATCAATATATTTTTTCAACCAATTAGATTGCTTAAATTTAAGAATCCTATGAATTTTTCTCAGAATTAAACCATTTCGAATGCATTGTTGCAGATTGCGATAGTGTATTATATAATTGCTTTTATTGTTTAAATCTGTTACTAATTTTCTTTGCTTCATGCTTTCAGTTTTCTTGTTTTCTGCACAAAATGGAAAATCGTTATGGTAATCATGCAATGCGGTTGGATAGTCCAAATCTACCTCTAAGATGTAACCAAATTCGGAATCTTCTGCTATAATGTTTACATTAAAGTCTTCGCAGTTTTTAACCCATTCGAAATTTTTAAAGGGAAGATATTGTGACATTGCGTATCCATATAAGTTATTCACATCAAAATACATTATATAATTTTGATTCTCTTTTGTATAATTATAATCAGTAATATATTTATTGTTGGCTATCGCATGCCGTTTACTACATTGTACAATACCCCCCCTAATACCTCGTGCAACGAAATTGTACATATTAATATCGGTCAACAATTCCAATTCTATTTCAGTTGTTTTTAACATAGCATCCCAGGACAATCCTGGGGTAGTATAATATTGACAAGGATCTAAATTATAAATGGTTTTACAAACTTTACGGAAATTTTCGAAAACATCACACAGCAGCATAACATCTACTTTCAAATATAATAGAAGATAATCTAAGAGTGTGTTGCATTTAAACGTATTCCAAACTTTTTCAGCATGTTCATAATCATCCTCACTGCACAACTCATTCGTAAGTTTATTATAAAAGCATGAGCGGGGTGGTAGCTCTGTCTCTTCAAGACGAATCTCTGAATCTAGATAGTCATAGGGAAAAACACCTTTGCGTTTCATTAAACCGAATTCATTTGGTGTAGGGAAAATAGATCTTACGGTCGTCAGATCATCATCAGATAAGTATCCTGTCAGTTTTTCTAAACTTGATGGCATAAACCGACAAGAATCTAGAAAACGCAGTTCAATAGTACTTCTTTCATCGACGGCAATTCTTTTCGATATCGATATATATAACTCTTTGTTTATAGGAATTATATTTATATCGCCTTCAATCGATGAAAGTTCTCTAACAAACAAATGACAGTCATATGACGAAAGATTGTGAAAAAATATGGGAATGAATTTTGCAATTTGATATTCTAGATTGCAACTGACATGTGCCGGTCCTCTATATTCGCCGGTTAAGTGACAATGATCAGCTACCCGATCTACAGCAGATAAAAACTTTGTACAAATGTGACATATTCTATCCTCTTTTTGTTTTAGTTGTTGAAGGGATGTTAGGACTGTCATTGGTTTTACTATACTTAAATAATTATGATATATATCTAGACAATCCTTGACTAAATTTGAAAAAAAGTGACTTGATGGGTTATCCCCACTATAAATTCTAAATATATCTAACGCACTATTATAAGAACATTTTATATAATAGCTATAAGCAACTGGATTGTGCCTTTGTGTGGACTTTACATTTACTGAATTTTGAATATCAATTGATTGTAAAATACACTCAAAATCCGCATAAACTACAAAAGGCACATCCATTTGCTTTTTATAGTTTTTAAAACTCACAATATTGTTGACTAGGGTCGGTAGTCTAGTTATAATTTTATTACACTCTTCTTTGTGTTTTAATAGTAAAGATTCCGATTGAAAATGATTTAAACATGTATTGCATAAATACAAACATCTACGATGTCTTGTCAGTTGGCTCCTTATTAATCTAAAATTAAAAAGTTAAAAAACTATTATTATTAAGTGTGAAATGTAAAAATTTTAAGTTGAGATATACCTTGAAATATTTTTAATCCATACGTAGTGAAATTTCACACCATCTTCCAATAATAACAAGTTAATGTGTCTATCCTTTTCTTTTGAAGTAGAATAGTAGGGTCCGATTATATCATCCTTATCATCCAAACCAAATACATTCACACTAATTTCTGGATTGTTGATTTCAAAGATCTTAATTTTATGTGTTGATAGCGGAAAGTTTAGACTTTTAAAATTTATAACAATATTGTTTTCCAACGTTATAATGTCATCTTCAATATTTATAACTTTATAGGATGTGCATCGATTTGAATGATCATCGACTGGAAATAAGGCTGATATTATGGCCCACTTGAAACAATATTCATCATTATTTTGGACATTGATACATGCATGTTTTCTCTGTATTGCCGATGTTAGAGCAATATACGATGATCCCTTCATGCATTTATATTGATTAATGTTTATTTCTAAACGCAATATTTCTGTTAATGCCCATCCGCTATCACGCTCTTGAAATTCACTCATCTTTCTCACAATCTCTTCACAGTGTGCATTATAAATATTGCTAGACTCTTCTACCGTTGACGATGAGCAGTTTATTACAGTCATTTTGCTTTGATGTGACTTTATTTCAATGGTACACGATTCTTCTTCTTCCTTAACCAACATGTATTCACAAAATATTTCAAGATTAAATTTTATGCTAATAAATTTTTGTGTCATATTCCGTAACAGTTCAACCACTTTATATTTTATACCCGATAAAAAATTCTCTGGTATTAGATCCGATTTGTTATTGTTCTTAATTAAATATGTTATAATGCGATTGTTAAATACTGATTTGTCATGTACTATTTCATCAATGTCACTATCATCATTAGATTTCTTAGCACAATTAATTTTGTGTTTATTTGTTCTTACATGATAGCACCAATTGGACTTAGCAACATATTGATTACAATCGAGACAATTAATATTATTACTTTCTCCTTCTCCAGTCTTAGAATGTTGTAGAAGATGAATCTTGTAACTCGACTGATCTGAGAAATATCTGCTACATGGAATACATTTAATCGAAGACGATGGTTCTTCGTGATGTAGTCGATAATGTCTTCTTAATGATGAATTCAGCTTGTATGCTTTTGCACAAATATCACAAATAAATTTGCCACCCATTTTAATTTAATTTATTTTATTAATTTTTTATTATTTTTTTTTTTTTTTTTTTTTTGTTAATAAATAACAAAAAGTATAATCACACCTTAGAGTTTAGTACAACAATGAATATATTTTATTAATTTGATTTTATTTTATTACCCACACACTTAATTAAATAATGTGGTTAACATTTTATACTGATATCAAATACGAATAGTATTAGGGATGTTATTATATACCGCAGTAAATGAATTTTATTTATTAAATACTAGTGTTTTGTTTTTAAATAATGTGGTTAACATTTTATACTGATAACAAATACGAGTAGTATTAGGGAGATTAATATATACCGCAGTAAATGAATTTTATTTATTAAATACTAGCAAAAAATCACAGACTTTCGTAAACCGCCCTAATGTAGTCTAATTCATATTGTATTAACCCTCTAACGAACACATTAAATGTTACGACTTCACTTCAACAAAAATAACATCCACCACGACTTCACTTTAAGCAAAACCGAACACGCTGTCGCCTCATACACTTTAAGCAAAACCGAACACGCTGTCGTCTCATAACATAAAATATCATGGGGTCGAATTTAACCCCATCGACCGTTAAAGGGTTAAGGTATGCACATTTTTTTTTTTTTTTTTTTTTTTCCTTTGCACGGTGGTAACACTGACCAACACCCGACCCACATCCACTAAATTTCATGGGTGGTAACACTGGTCGGCATGAGCCAACATTTTGTATGGAAAAAGTGGCCCAGAGGGAACGTAAACATACTACTTCTTTCCTGTCACTACCAGCGTGAGAAAGTTTAAATCAAATGTCCACAGACACTACTCTCTCTATCCTCCATCCCTATAACCTATTTTCCTAGTTCTAGCACAATGCATTGCATGAGTAGGGGTTATCCCCTGAGTTTTGTCCTATTAAAAACAAAAATTGCTGTGGAACATATCAACGAATAACAATGAATACTCAAAAATATATATAAATGAATAAATAGTCTTAATTTAGGTAATCCTAATTTTTACGCTCACATACTTTCAATCTGACTATGTTTATCTAATGATGCTTTAAATAAAATTCGTTGATACTCGAGATATTTATTTATTCATCATTCGCCGCCGTGTACATATCACTCATTTACTTTAATAGTATCACAACTCAAAAAATTCGTTTTAAATTTTCAATTTACATACAACTCAATGAAGACATGGAAATATATTCTTCTCTCAGAAGATGATGGTATAAGCTATTTATATGAAATTTTTACATAAGATAAAATACGAAATGCCGCATTATTCTGCATTATTAACTAAAAAATACTAATTTTTTGAGTTGTGACACTATTGAAGTAAATGAGCGATATGTAAATATATTTATGTATATAAAATGGAATGGAAAATGTGTGGGTGTGTGCGTGGCCGTTTGAAAATATGATTTATGTTTGTGTGTAAATAAAATAGCCCTGTACACATGCATGTGTCGATTAATATTCAGAGTATTTTTATATTCATGCGTGTGATTGTAGTTCACACAGTCTATAAATTTAAGTTGCTGTCGTTTGTGCTGCGCTGTTAAAAAAAAATGTATATAGTTGTTTGATGCTTATACTTATACGAATTCGGTTTAAGACTAATGCGTGGGCTTGTATATAAGCGTGTCTTTTATTTTTAGCTGCAAGCATTCATAGTTGTTTGAGGGCGAGTACTCAAAGAGTACTTAAAACCATACTTTTTGCATTCTTTTGCACACATTAGCATATGCCGACTACACATCTGGCACAGATGTGCCCAAAAAAGCGTAATCACTAATAACTAATGAAAAACTGTATGATTCAGACCTGCATTTATTGATTTAAACAGTTTCCAATCATGTTGGATTAAATAAAATTGCCCATTAGCTATGTATGGGCACATATGACATATGACATTATATGACATTATACAAGCTATAGTTGTCGATACGACTGGTCCATGTAAGAATTCGACCTCAGGGCTAAAACTTTAGCTAAAAGCATTTTATACAAAAATGTGCTTTAAATCGGCGGACATATTAGATGGTTATATATTTTTTGCACAATTTACCAATAACTTTTGGTTCATACGAAGAACATAAAATATCGAATCACGTCGATTAAAAGATGTTGATAATTATGTGAAAATCATAAAAATTTCTTGTTCTTGTTGCAACAAAAACACTGATATGTAAATATTACTTTCTTGGAACACTTATATTCCGCGTTTTAGTTGGGCTCACTGTACATTATGTGAAAAATACCAAAAACTAAACGAAAAGATTTAAAAGTTACAATCTTTGCAAAACAGCAGAAAATAATTATACTTGAAATCCGATTACAGCCATTAACTTGGTAAATTAACACCACTGCACATATTTACAGACTAACGAAGAGGCTTGAAATTACACTCAGCTAATACAAGTATAAACCAAAAATATATCCATATTGAGTGACTTAAGTGCACCCTTTGCTTTAGTTTTTTGCTTCGAAATAAATAAATAAGTTAATAAAATATTATTTTTAGTCGTTATGAGAGAATCATCTTGCTATTATAAAAATTTTAAGAAATAATTCAAATGTCCTTCAAACTCTTTGACACACTTAATTAACTTTGTAAATAAAATGTAGAACGCATGCTTCAGCGTAAAATTCTGTTTGTATGCGGTGGCAATTTGAAAGTAACGTGAATGAAATAAATTTAATACTTTAATTATTAAAGTTTTTTTTTTATTATTTAATATTACATTTTATTGCGTTTGCATTACACTGCTGAATAATTTTTCGTGTAATGACACAACTGGTTTGCCGGATAGAGTAGCGAAAAGGACATTAATTAAGTGTTGAAAAGCAAAAAAAAAAAAGAAAAATATAAAATAACAGCATCATTTACACCAAAGAAAATAAATGAAATAAAGCAGTATAATTTATAGTATTAAACGAGGAAAAAATGCAAAATGTGTAATTGCTAGAAAGTAGTTATAGACATTAGAAGGGAAACTCCTATCGAAATCGCACTCATGATATTTATCGTGACAAGCAAGAAAATTTTTTTTGAGCAATCAATTACGATTGGTAAGATATTTCCTTTATCCTTATAATTATTTCAAAAATTACGGGCTTAAGCAAATTTCTTAGGCTAAATTATCAGAGCCAACAGAAGTTACCCATTCTCATCCAGAATGGTAACTTCTGCCTAACACCGAAGATATCAGATTTACTACTTAACTGGTAAATTTAGCTTCTTTAGATAAGAGAAAAGAAGCAGACATAGACGCGTAACTACTACTTCCGCTTTTAATAAGTAAAGAAAGAACATTTCTCACTGCTTTACGCACCTACGCCCTCAGAACAACTCTAATCACAATTGGAATAGATTGCAATCACTAACTCAACAAAAAAAAAATCGAACTTATTTTCACTATAGTTATGTTCTTATACCCTGAAAATAACGCGACTAGTCAAAACATGCAGGTCCTGGGTTCGACGCCGGTATCCAACAGTCATTAAATAACAACACCACGCATTTTTCTGATGTGTATCAGTGTCACTTTGTATCCAGTTGTTGTAGGGAAGTTCAAGTGATGATGGCATAGTCACTGGTCACTGAACTATACCGACTTCAGCAGATATTAGTCCTAATGTAACATAAGAGCGCCCTCTTTCGTTGTGTTGCAGAATCATCGGCGAAGTAAAATAACCAGGGTTTCCGTTGAACATTTCGAAAAAGTATCATAAAAAGGGTCTTTCAGAAAAAAAGGGTCAAAAAGGGTATATTAAAGTAAAATAGGGTCAAGCTTTTTGTGAATAAAAAAAAATAACATTTACTTCAAATAAATAAAAACGAACAATAATTTTAACAATTAATTAAATACATCAGACTAATAGTGCATTTACACTGTCTCGAAATCTAGTACTTTCGAGATTTGGAGGTGCTTTTTTCGAGATTTCCCACACAAAACGAAATCTAATTTTTCAGTAGATTTGTAGGAAATCTAATAAAAATCTAATGTTTTTAAATATTCCTTACTACCCTGTACAACAACAGGTGAGTGAATTAGCTACGGTCTGCTTAAAACAGTGTGTGAATTGGATACAATGCGGTTGTTTGGTTGTAGTTTTGAAAACAAAACAGTTGATGGGTTTTGTTTTGGATAAAAAATATCTTGATAAATGTCAAAAAAAAGCTGGTGTAAACGATATAGATTTTCAAAGAGATTTTAATCAAAATATGCTAGATTTTGTGCTGATGTAAATGCCCTATAAAATAAAATTAATTAATATACTTTAATTGTAAATCAATGTTAACCCTCTAACCGGTCAGATCGTAAAAATTATCGGATGAAGATAATATTTTTTTTTAAGTTTATATAGGCAAAAGAGTAGTAAGTTTTAATTTACTGGTAAAAAAAAAACACCAGGAACGAACGCCAGGTAAAGAATAGTGAATACCGTATGTAATGAGAAATCACATTTAAATTTTATTTATAAAAAGTTTTATTAAGATTAAAGTTGAAATTAAGTTAAAATATATATTTTTTTAATTGTGATACTCCCAGAAATAATTTGCTTTTGAAATCAGGAATTTGGGTGTCAGACTTTTTGCAATATTTTCACCATTTATTGGATTTTCTATCGCCTAAAACATTATAATGATCGACACCATGGAACCGAATATCGCCAACTGGATGAGCAGCTCTGCTTCTGCTTTGAGCATATGATTGCCTTAAGGCATACACTTTGTCAAGATGATACAAAGGGATAAATTAAAAGAAGGGTCACAAAAAGTGACATTGGCATAGGGTTTGGGATTTCCCGGACTTTTGCACTTCCCGGGAAACAAGAATTAAAAAATCAAGTTCCCGGGAATTCCCGGGATTCCCGGGAAAAGCTAATTTTCTAAATTAAATACATTTATTAAATGAAAGTTGGTGAAATTTCGATTGTTTTATTAATGTAAGCATTCTTTTGAAATAAAAGTTAATAAAAAAATAGTTCTAAGACAAATTTTTAAGAATTTTTAATTGAATTTAAGCAAATGGAATAAAGTTATTACACAGCAAAAGATCATATAAAAACCAATTGACGACTGTTACCACAATTAGTAGACAATTTTCTAATAAGACCTTCCTTCATTTTAATAAAAATTTGCCTTGCTGGTTTCTCATTCTTTTTGAAAAAGTTCCAAGCGGTTTCTTATCGTTAAGTACAAGCAGGTTACAGTACCATACTGCGCTGCGCCGAATTTTGAATACCCTGAGTGTCTTTAATTTTTCAATTTATTTCTCCTAAAATATTTTCTTCGGGGTTTCCATAATAGCGTCTACTTGTAATAAATTTAAGTTTTGTCAACTCAGAGTTCTTACAGCTTAAAATTTTCAGTACACTTTTCAAAATTTGTTCACTAATTCGGCGAAAAATCACTTCAAGTTCGCTTAGCATCAATTATTTACTTTAGGAAATTATTATATCATTGCAATCATTGATACTTATGCAATTTATTCCACTTTTTTTAGGAGATATGGTATGACCTCAATTTAATGGAATTTTTATCAAATTTCTGACTAGATTTGAATAGCTCACATTTTTATTTTATATTAAAAATAAATGGACATTTTACTGCTTGTTTATCGCATTCGAAAGAATTCTTTTTTTCTAACAGTTACATTTAAAACAAAAACTCAATTTAAATTTTAAGATTAAAAAATTTCCTTCGAACAATGTATATGTAAGTGTTTAAACGGACGATGAAAAACGTGTCAACGTTCGTGTAAATTTAGTCATACAATCATTCAAACGAACTTTTGTAATATATAAAAAAATAATAAGTTTTTATATTAAAGTAAAATTGGATTATAAACTCTATATATTTATGAAATAACATGCACTTTAAATTTCCCGTTTTCCCGAGAAAATCTCAAAAATTTCCCGGGAATATTAGACAGACATTTCCCGCGATTTCCCGCCCGGGAATTCCCGTTTCCCAAACCCTACATTGGCACGAAAAAGGCTCAAAAGTGATACTTAAGTGTCACAGCGGCAACGCTGAAAATAACCAATAAGATAGCTACTAAGCACAGCTTCAAAATAAATTTAATACGCCTCATTTAACAGCAGAGGCGCTGCAACACTGTAAAAACGTTCAAAACACCAGAGTTGTCAAAAAAAAGAATAAAGCTTTCCTCTAACTCTTCCTTCACCATCTGTCTTCTCTATCACTACCCCTTTCCTAAAGAACCTAACACCTAGTAATAGTAGTAGGCACTCATTGCCTGAGTGTTACTTCTCTTTAAAACACAGAGAGAAAACGAAATGCATATAGACAATGCTTAATTAACCATAAAAACAAGCAACATTTTCAAATTAATTGTTTCACCAAAATCTAAAATATTTTGCTTCTTAATTTCTGGCAACTGTGACAAAAACAAAATTAAGAATTACAATAATGTGCTGTAAAAGGCGTGAGAATGTTGAAAGGGTTTAGGAATTTTAGAGTTCAAATTTTGTTCTTAATTTTTATACGTGCTACAAAAAAATGCTCATACAACACGTTTTGTACATACTTGGCACTGATATTTTACTTGTTTTTCTTTTTGTCATACTTGCTGTAAACCATTTTCTGCCATCAGGCCAAATACAGTGTAATATAGTTGCATAGTTTTTTTTTTCTTCTTTTTTTTTCTCGGATTTGTATCCTTCATAAACTGGTACTTCACGTACCATGACTTGTTTATAGTCTTTGTTGGTTCAATTAGTTTCCATTTCAATTTGAAAAAAAAAGCGCTGAGAAAAAATATTATGTTTTCTTATCTCTGTAAGTGCAGTTGCCATTTAACATACTGTCTCTCATGTCAAATTCATAAACACACAATTAAATTACATAAATACTTATAAATATATTTACATACATATATATACATATACATTCATACGCAAAAATTGCTGTGGTATGAAGACAAAATGCGCTGAGACGAAACTACGAACGAAGGAATTACAGCTAAGAAATCTCTTAAACATTTATTAGCAACAACTATTATATTACTTCAACAGCACTTACTCATGCCAAAATGTCAGTAAAGCTCATATTTTCCTATTACAGGGTGTCAAATACTTGACTATACAGTTTTTTTTTACAAGTAGAAAGCAGAATTCAGGTTCTGTTCCACATCGTTTTTCCAACTTGTCAGTTCAATTTTATCTTTTACTTTTCACTCATATATTTACTTTACTGAGTTTTATAACTAACTTTCCTGAATAGCAATACGAGTAAAATTGGAGATAACAACATACTTATCATTAAAAATGGCATTCAACGGCAGCAAAAGCATGATGAAAATCTCGAACATGCAAAATAAAATTTTTGATAAGAAATGTTTGCATTTTTAACTTCCCGCTGTAGGAAGTTACGGATTTTACCTAAATTTTTAACTTTCATTACATCTGGACTTTTTGAGGTCCTGGTATGTATGTGTGTATACGAGTATGTATATAAAATAATGGTGTGCAAAAATATAAGTTTTCGAAATTTTTGTATTTATGTGTTCAAGATTTGTTTTTTTTTTCAGGATCCCGATCTAAATAAAGCGATTCAGTAACTTTTAGCGATCCGACAATCGTAATTGTTGTCTATACATTTCGACGTTTGCAATAACGATTGTGTGATTCGGTAACTTCTTTTTAACGATAGTACACAGCTGATATTTTCTGTTGATTTTGTCGCTGAAATTAACAGCACATAAATTATTGTCGCTTAAATAACGACACAGCTGACATTAACCCACAGCGAATATCGTTAAAAATGTTACTGAAATACAAATTCGATAAATTTTCATTATAATTATTTTAACGATGCGATTATCGTTAAAAAAAAGTTAGTGAATCGCACTAGAGAAAAACCCAGCGACTATGCATTTCTAAATCTAAGTTTGTGACGCGCAAAATAGAAAGGGACCTAAGGGTAAAAACCGGTTTTGTTCAGGAGAGCCATTTTAAAGATTTAAATATGTGTATCTTTGGTGTACCATCACTGAGCATGTTGACATTGGTCTCATTTGAAAGCGACATATCTCATGACGTCAGGAATGTGTTGGTCAACCTTGAAAACGCGCGTAGGTCGTCCCTACCTCTTGTTTAGTGTAGTTGGTTTTTACTGTTTTCTACCTAGCGCGCTGTTTCCATGAGTTTGATATCAATTTTGCTCGCGTTTTTTCGAATCCAGGTTTATTTTCTGAAATTATTAATTGTGAATTATAATAAATACTCGTTTATAATTCTTTTAAATCGTGAATATCACTCTGTTAGTACGAACATTTGTTCACATAACCTTAGAATCGTCGACTTCAATTTCATAAAACGCCCATATCTCTGGGAGGGAAAAGTTTTGGGGCATTCGATGCTCAGATGATACCCACATCAAAAAAAAAAAAAGTTAAAATTAATTTTTTTACCCTTAGGTCCCTTTCTCTATGCGCTGTCACATATACTGTTGCAGACTGAATTAGTACTTGTCACTCTGTCTTTGTTCTATTTTTATTTTATTTTTCATTTATGAAATGCCAAGAAATATTAGAATTTGATATCATTTTATATTTTTTGCTTGTGTACACAAATGCGCGTGTATGCGTGCGTGTGTGTGACTTTGGCTGTCTGTGTTTGCATGAAAATACGTGTATGGGTGTTTGTATTGGTGAGTAAAAATATGAATGAATTTATTTAAAAGATCTACATCAGCAAGTTTGTAATAACTACAAATAGAGTACTTAACCTGAATATTAGTACATTTCCGTTTTAGCTTTAAATTGTCATTAGTTTTTCTTTTTTGCTCTCTGCTTTTCGGTTGTTGTTTTTTAATAAAACACTATGGAATAAAATTTATTTAATATTTGCTTTTTGCAAACACGCACTTTCCTTCCTTTGATCATCATCTTTTGTGGGCTACGGAAATGTTGCCGTGTCAGCCAAGGGATGAGATAAACTGACTTCTTCAAAGTTATTATCCTTCCTTAATAGCATACGCATTTATTTTATTTTTGCTTGCAATTGAAATTATTTTATTGCTGCCAACAAAAATGAGCTTGATTTAAAATATTGAACGAAAAAAGATATAAGAAAAATTTTAGTACATACTTTTCTACAAATATATACATATGTATGGACGATTGTGAAAAGAGGCCTGCTGGATTTTTAAGAACTAACTGGAAACTAACTCAAAAATTTGTTTGTTTATTTTTGTAAAATAAATGTATGGCCGCTGCAGAAATAGCAAAAAAAAAAAACATTCATACATACGTATTTTAAAGAAAAAATTTGAAAAAAAGCTGCAATTATTTTAATTAATCTCTTTCTTGCAAATAAGGTGATTTACAGCCCTGATTAATTCTAGACTTTAAAGGGCGTGTCACTACTTGATTAAACAACATTTTCCAGTTCTTAGATTTTTGTGGTTGGTTGCTTATCTTTACCTGCTTATATAATAAATTTAAGATGTCTAGCTAGGAAGTGCCACCTAATATTGATGAGCGAGTCAGTCAGTTTGCCTTAAACTTTAGTACTTTTAATACTTCCATACCTTAGGGAACTTTCATTATAAGGCTTTCAAACTGCGAGAGAGATGTCCTTATGTTGTAAGTTTAATCATTTAATAAATAATTGGAACAAAATTATGAATGGAATGTTAAACAGGGCAATTGAGAATTGTGTGCAATTGGGAGAAGTTTGTTCTGGACGCAGCAGATTAGATTAAAATGGATTAAAGGCATCGTTGCCATATCACTGCACAAATAAAAAATATTCTTCTTTTATTTTAGCTTGAAATAAGAACATTTTCCATATTATTCAACCAAAAATATTTATAAAGTTAAGTTTGCATTTGTAGTACAAGTGTTAAAGGTCTACAAAACTAAATACTTCAACATTCCTATTCCTATTCAAGTGCAAGAATTTATCATTTATTATTAAATAATTAAATTTAATAATTAAGCAATAATTTGATAGGTTCAAAAAACTTAGGTAACCTATTTCCTATTTGTTAGAATTAATTGATTAGAAAAAAGCTTCTTCATGTAGCAGACGAAAATTTTTTTTTTTTTTTTTTAATTTTTAGTAACGAGAAATAACGCTATGCGCAACAGTTTTGTATTGTGCTTTTCGTTAACAAAATAATAAATCTTAGAAATTAAATATTTGCTCCCTTTATGTGATTTTCTGCTTTTTCATGTTTACGTGCTTCAAAAAGTCGACATTTTGCTGCACGTAGCAAAGCCCGACAAGACAAATAAAAGATTTCTACTACTCGCATGTGGTGAATTTTATAATTAAAATTTAATAGCTTTTATTTATTTAAAATTTAAGACGCAACAACAGTGTTTTGTTTGTTTAAAGAAATTAAAGCAGCCATGAAAAAGAAACGAAGCAAGGACACAATAAGCAAATGATGAGGAATCGTTTATTTTTTAAAACATTTTAAAAAGACTCTATAAGACTCAAGTACATAATTCTGTTACATTTTACAGGAGCGTGTAACCGTGCATTTGTTACAAAAATAATGATGTTCCTTTTGTGTTATTTTTTTAAACAAAATTCGCAATTAATTAATAGGAAGAATTTTTGTTTGTTGAAACGTCTTAGTGCATATCGTTTCTGTTAAAAAACTCGTCAGCAGACTACAGCAAAAAATTCTTGAAAAAGAACCTTAAAAATGCCTATAAAAGGAACATAGGAATTTTAGGACAATATCATATACACACATATGTATGTTTGTATAAAAACTGTCTAATGCCGGCCATACAGTACACAAGTTCACTGCACAAGTCTGGCACTGTACAGTGCGTTTGGGTAGTGTATGTGGGTGGTTGTGCTATTTACGCAGTGAACTGAGTAAATATCAAAATGATTTTGATATTTGCTCAAGTTTGAAAACTGTACAGTAAACTTGTGTAGTGTATGTTGCAAACGCTCAATTGTTGCGTGATTTTTTAAGAGTTCAGAACAAGAAATGAGCGCAGAACAAATATTCCGAACAGAGTTCCTAGAATTATACAAATAATCACCACAATTTTGGAGAATTAAAATAAAACATGCACAGTTTACTTGTATAGTGTGTGTCACAAGCTTAGTTTACGCAGTGCCAGACTTGAGCACTGAACTTGTGCAGTGTATGACCGGCATAAGTTGTTCAAAATTCTCATTAGCTCCACATGATATGGCAAGGCCCTGTAACCGTTCTTGCCCAAAATGTCCAATGTGTGTGTGTGTGTGAGGTGTGTGGCACGTTGCTCCATCGTGTTGAAACCATATATGTATGATTGGTGTCCATATCCTTCAATTCTAGTCCAAACAGGTTGTTTATAACCGACCTGAAATAGGCGAAGCACTCTAAACTTTGCTGAAAAAATTAAAAAAAAAAATTGTTATTTGCCCGTGCCAATGAACTCTATATCCATGTGTGTGATTTCAAAAATCAGCAGATATAAGTTCAAAAAAATGGCCGCCATCACGAAATCAAACATTATTGATAAAATCGTTTATTTTGCGACTTTTGGGGATAAAAGTATTTCTGTGCCGATTTAAATTTGTTTAAATACATCAAAGAGTTTCAATTTTCTTGCTATTCAAAATTATTTGAAACTTTTAAGTGCAAAAATAACTAATTTAAAAATAGTTTTGTTCAGAAATAACCAAGAAAAATCGTATTTTATCCATAACACCCCATTTCGAGTGTGAAACTACGCCTCTACTCTTCGGTAAGCCTTTTGAAAAATAAATAGTTTTCAGTATATTAAGCGTTGTAAAAGTCCGATACATAAACATATGCATACGCTCCTGTTTTTATTTTTATTATTTTTTCTTCCCTTATTTTTCGTTCCACTTCCGTAATATTCTACCATACTCGAGATAATGGCTGGTACATTAAGTGATAAGTCCAAAACAATTCCCATTAGCGACTGGCAGGGAGACATAAACTTTGTTATTATAAAAGAAATAAACAAGTCAAACTGGAATGAACATTTGCTCTTACAATAGGTCAAAAGCTTACTTTTTCTCACACTGTAGTCGTCCTTTGAAATATGTATGAGAGTGTGTTTTTGTAATTTTCCTCGTTTGGTCGCATTTAAACAAATGTTTATACAGGCATAGAGAGGAAAGAAATGAAAAGAAAGGAATATGTTCTGCTTCAGGAAGATTTAGCAAGATGAATAAAAATAAATATGTACATAAAAAAATGAAACAATATATATTTTTTTTAAACATTTACGTATCTTTTTCCGAAGCGCAAAGCACAAATACTTAAGTACTTAAGAATGTCCACATTAATTTAAGCACCCTTGTAATATTATTATAATTTTGGGTTTTGCTTCTTAAAAACTTATCAAGGGAAGATTGTAACAGAAATTTGCACTCATCTCTCATTACATTTGTGCATCCTTAACATACAAGTATAATTTCAATTTGCCAAATGATTATCAGCAGTATGCAAACGATGATATCCTTTTGATATCTGGTTAAAAGTTTGCCATTTTAGATAGAAGAATTATGCTAACTTTTCAAAAACATTAGACGTAAAAATATACACATGTAGATTTTATATACATATGTGCCCTTAATTATGAAAGTGGTCTAAGTCATATATATCTTTGGTCGAATTATTTAATAGATTACATCTTAACAAATAAAAATTTATATTATGCAACATTTTAGTTTGGAGTTGTAGTAGCCTCGATTAATATAAATTTATTTAATCTTTATAAAATATTTATTGAAGTTTTTTTCGAAGCAAAAATACATATGACTTAGACCACTTTCATAATTAAGGGCACATAAATATGTTACATTAAGCTATCATCCTTTCAAGATTGTTACAGTAATTAACAAGGTTGGCAAACGGTATCATAAAAATACCGATACCGATTCAAATACCGCTAAAATTAGATACCGGTATCGTTACCGATACCGAAATCCATTTCGGTTAGAAAATACCGGTACCCAGACTACCGTTTACTTCTATACCGGTACGTACCGGTATACCGATTCCGGCCAAAAAATAAAAGATAGGTGAGTTTTTTGGCAACTACAAATTTTTATTATTTATTAAAACTTTTTTAACCATGAAACAACTGATTTTTTTCAGTTGTATTTTGGTTTTTATTTCGTCCATTCTGCTCGTTTTGCTTTATTATTGCAGACGCTAACCAATCCCATTTGTCAACCAATATTATTGCCATGTTCATAAAACATAGAATCTCAAGAAAAATAGCAAGGCCAGAATTAAAAGTATTTAAAATGTTTTGTAATGGATACTATTTCAAAAAACATAGCATAGATAAGAATCTTCGAAGACAACTAAAATTAGTTGTTATTCAGAATACCAAAAAAACAGTTGTTTAAAAGTTAAGTTGTTTCAGTTTCAATCCAACTTAGTTGAGCTGTAAACCGTAATAAGGGCAGAACTTGGAAAAATATATTTCAATTAACTTTCTTTTTTTGGTTTTGGTCTTGTTTACACACTTCCACGTAATAAATAAGGTTGGTAGAGAAAAAACTTTAAACTTTTATATTTGAAGTTAAAGATTGCTCTCTTGAGGTGAAGAAAAGTACCTGCTTTAAGTTTTATAATGTTAATTGAGCAAGAATATTGCTTTCTTTGTTTTTGATTTGGCTAAAAGAATATCGTTTATTCTTTGAATTGAAATATTCAAATGTTCGTTTCGTCTGAATTTGGCGAGAAAGTTATAAGCAATATGGGTCCAGTACAAAAATATTGCCTAAAAATGTTTCCAAAGTATAAAAGTGTCGAAAAAAACCGAAAAAATTATATTTGGTGCAAAATACAGACATATGTATATTTGAAATTTACTGCAACAATATATATGTATATGTTTCGAAAGGTCTTAGTCTCTTATTTCTGTATCCGTTTATTAATATAAAATCGGTTGATATTTAACTTAGTTAGAGGTTGATAAGTGCCTACGGATACGAAAAATCGGTTTTTACCCGCAACTCAAGATTTTGGAAAATTTCAAATACAGATTTTTGTTATACTCGACAATATCTAGCAGAAAAATGGTAACAGGTCCCAGGTATTTCGATTTCATCAAAATTTGTCACACAGTGTAATTTATCAGTATAGACAAAACTTATATTTTTACTATTTTGTTTAATTAACCAAAATGTATACTTTATATATGTAAAGTTTGAACTGCTGTCTCCTCGTTTCACTTTTTTAATAAATTATTGTTTAATAATAGTATAAAAACATATATAGAAACAAATAAGTATATATGCTTTTATACGTATGTTAATGTAAAAATACTAAATTTTTTTAAGTAATTTATAAGAATATCGGTATACCGGTATTATAAACTCGATAACGGTATGTACCGGTAATACCGATACCGAAATAAAAAAAATACCGATACCGCTACCGATACCGAAATTTAAAAAATAATTGTACCGGTATCAATACCGATACCGTTATTTGTTTCGGTTTCCAACCTTGGTAATTAAGGAAATTTCTTATTCGTCTTTTAAAATATCTTTCATTTCGGACAGATTTATTTGTAATGAAAAGTTTGCTCTGCTTCTTTGAGTGTTATTGTATTTAATTTGATATTGAAGCTTCCGACCGCTTGAGGTAAACATATCTGCACACTAATACAACTAATTATGTATTTCAATTCAGATATGTTGGTGCTTTTCGCCCACAATATGGAATATAATATTTATTTATACATTTGACATTACTTGCATACTTATATTTCTTTAAAGTATATTTAAAGGTTTCTTATATTTTCTACAAGTTATCTAAACAATGTTTTCTCCATAAAAAATATGTATGTATGTAAGTAATTTCTGTTTATTAATTTCGTTATCAACAATACGTTTTCCTTTTAATAAAAGTTGTTATTCCAAATGACATTTAAAATCTCCCTGCTTTATAAAATATGAAAGTACACAGCGTATCTCAGCAGAATTATTTCACTGGCAAGTGATAACAAATGACAAAATAAAATGAAGAAATAACTTTTCCCAAGAAAATTAAACACATTAATGCGAGTATTACGAACAAAGAAATTGTAAAGCGTTACTATTCTTGGAATTATTACGTTAACAAGCAAAAAAAAAAAACAGAAATAACTTAAATTTAAATTAAAGTGACTTGACAACACTTGTGTTTCACCCAACTGTTAACCATAAAAAGTTGGTATTGCACCGGATATTAAAAGTTTATCGAATCAGAATAAATATTGCATTTAATTCAGTGAAACATTGTTTGTTATAAATTTCTCCTTTCGGAACTTAATGGTCAACAGAAACAGGAAGAAAAAAGAATTAAAAGTGAATTGTGTAATATCTTCACTTTATAATAATATTGACACATTCGTATTTAATAAGTACTAGAGTAGGAAAAAAATATTGACAAAACAAATATAACAGGCAAATACCTATGTAACTCTGCTTACATAAATGACATAATACGAGTAAGTTTAAGGTCTATCTATGTATATAAATTTATGAAATGGCAAAACAAGGCTGGGTACACACGCAACAATTTTAGTTGCTGAAATTTTTAAAATTTTTGGCAAACGCACACATGAAATTTTCGTTCAGCAATTTTTTTTGTCTTCTTTAGTTCTAATTTACACTAAGCAAGTCTTATTGCTAAGCTGATTAGTTTGTTGGGGAGAGAGACGAGGGGAACATAAACGTTTCTTTTCACCTCGTCTCTCTCTCTCTCTCTCATAAAAACTAATCAGCTTATCAATAAGACTTGCTTAGTGTAAATTAGGACTTAGCTTCATCTCACTAAATTTTCAACACGCACATATGTACATATCTAAATGTACATACATACTAATACATATGTAAATGAAAAACATCACAGAATGACATTGAGTAATCAAAAAATTTTATACATAATTAGTTTTAGTAACTGCATATAATCACAATATTAGCGCAAGTAATTTGTATGTTCACATATTTTCTCTTAAGCAACTTGAACTATAGCCGATGTAAAAAACTAAAATACCCTATAGCTAAAAATAAAAAGGCACATGCGTATCAAGTGCATTGGCTCTTTTTCATACTTATAGTTTAAGCATGTTTATACTCAGACTATGGATATTTAATCGCGCAAAGAAAATATACGCATGATAGTCAAAATATTTATTCATCATTTGCCGCCATATATGTATGTATGTATATAGAATTCTACATATAAAATGGCATCGAAAATGTGTAAGTGTGTGTGTGGCTGTTTGAAATGATACGTACGATATTCAGAGTACTTTTATACTCATGTGTATGACTGTAGCTCATACAGTCTATAAATTTTAGTTATACGAGTAGCTGTTTGTGCTGTGTAATTAAAAAAAAAAAATGTGTACAAACATAATTGTTGTGTGTTTAACCTATTCTTCTTAAAATAAATGTTTGTATATAAGCATGTTTTTTATTTTTATCTGTACGTTCTGCTGAAGTTTTGCGTAGCAGCAACGAAATGCATCTAGATAGATATGCCAACAACAAGTACATATTTTCCAATTTTAATTTTCAAAAAGAAAGTTATGAAAAAAATCTTTATGAGAACTTTGAAAACAAATCTAAGAAAACAATCTGAGGAGAAAACACGGAAATTTATATTCCTCTTACCACTCTCTTCTATAAACTGAAGAGTATAGAAACTAAAATTGATGTGTGTGTAAGGAAAGGAATAGTGAAATGTGTTGAAATATTTAATTAGAAAGCTTTAGCCGTTTCACAGCTCTACTCTCTGAGTTTTGCTAATTTTCATAGCATCCTTGCAGCGCCTCTAGTGTTAAATAGGCTTATTATCAGTTTGTTTCTAGTTTAACTTAACCAATGATACATTTCTACAAATATCTACGAAGGAGGGAAGATCAATCAATATTCATTAGCATAGACGCTACGGCATATCAGAAAAATCTATAATTTTGATATGACTGAATCTGGCCCGATACTAAAATCGTCCTGCCGAACACCGTCATTTGCTTTCTAGCCAACTCCTTAACTATTTCAGCCAACAGAATCTTCAAAATTATTAATTTTTCTGCGACTTATTTCATTAAGTTTTGTTAAAACTTATTTCATTACCTAAGATCGGACCTGAAACACTGGCCTCCTCACTAGTATTCACTGATAACATAAGGAATACCCATACTGAAATTAAGTAGAACAGTGCAGGACTTGAATTTGCATTTTTTACAAAATATCTTTTAATACACTGTCAATTTTTAATTCTGTTTTCATAGTTTTAATAAAACAATGAATTATTATTCCTTTTCTTTGCAAATTTTTAATGTTTCCTTATGAAACATTTTGATGTTTTTTAGTGCTTTTTTATTATTACATCAAAAACATACTTGTAACTAGACAGAATATTAAATTCTCAATAAGAATCCTGCGTATTTTAAGCAGTTAAAAGTATGTAGAATGATGTTTTGAATTTATTTTTTATGTTCGATGAATGTTAGTTTGAGGTTTATTTACAAAAAAATAAATAAAACTGTAAAAAGTTAGACACTTCCTCTCGGAAATCAGTTTCAATGGAAGAATATTTTTTATTTTTATAGTCTACGTAATCCTATATGCATGTGTATATGAAATTTATGTGAGAAATTTGAGTATAACATAGTGAATCACACGCAGCATGAGTGTTCTGCCAGTTAGAAAGTGATGATTTTTGATGAGACAAACTCTTTTACAACACATTGCCTGTCTGACAAATAATTCTAATGTAAAAATACCAGTAGTAGGGAACTGCCGCTCCTGCGCCAATTAAAATTTTAAAATTTCACAAAATTTTCACAAAATTTCACAAAATTTTACACTGAAATTTTGAAATTTTGAAATTTTAATTACCCAAATTTTAAAATTCTTGGAAATTTGTGAAATTTGATACCCTTGAGTTTTCGGCGGCACGCTTTGATGTTTTTTTGTTTACATAAGGAATTTTTTGTTTACATTAGGAGTTTTTTTTTTTTTGTTTACATTAACCCTTGTGGGAACGGGTGATTTTTTTTTTTGGGGGTTACATTAATTGTGTGAACGGGTGATTTTGTTTTTTGTGGGAATACGTTAAGTGGGTTCATAGGTTGGAGGTTTTTCTTTTTGTAATGTATGTATGTATATGACGACGGGAAAATCATGAATATGATTTTTCCTAGTACCAACGGGAAAATCATGAATATGATTTTTCCTATTACTAATGGGGGTGAAATAGTGAAAATTATTTTTTCCTAATGCCGACGGCAATGCATGAATATTTTTCCTAATGCCGACGGCAATGCATGAATATTTTTCCTAATGCCGACGGCAAAACATGATTATTATTTTTTTCAAATGCCGACGGGAAAATGATTTTTCATAATTCCGACGGGAATTATTATTGCTAATGCTAATATAGGAGTTGAAGACAGGCCGTGATTTGGGTGGGTGGAGTTGTTCTTGTAATATATAACCGAGGGAGTTTATGGATGTGTCTGTCTGTCTGTCTGTTGTGCGAGGCTGTGATTAGCCGGGGGAGCGTGGTGTAGTTGAGGTAGATAGATTCGGTGTATGTGTGTATACCTGTCTGTTGGAATTTGTGTGAGGGTATGATTGACAGGGGGCGGGGTGTAGTTGAGGTAGATCGACTGCGTGTATGCAGGTGTTGCAAGTCTGTAGGAATTTAAGGCTTATAGTGATTTGGGGTAGGTGAGGATGTTGTTGTACGAGTAGTATGTATCCATGGGAATTTGTGGATGTGTCTGTCCGGAGGAATTTAAGCGAGGCTGTTATTGGGAGTGGGTGTGGTGTAGTTGAGGTTGATCAACTGCGTGTATGTATGTCTATATGTTTGTAGGAGCTTAAGGCTGATCGTGATTTGGGAGAGGTGAGGGTGTTGTTGTAATATGTATACGTAGGAATCTGTATGTATGTATGTCTGTAAAAAATTAAGGCTGATCATGATTTAGGGTAGGTGAGGTTGGTGTAGTAATATGTCTGTGTGTATGTACATATGTTTGTAGAAGTTTAATGCTATTAGTGATTTGAGGATAGGCGAGGGTGTTGTCGTACGAGTGATATGTACCCGTAGGAATCTGTATACATGTTCGTAGGAGTTTAAGGCTGATCGTGATTTGTGTTGTTGTCAGTGTTGTTTGTAGGAATGACCGTGAGAATTTTTGTATGCATATCTGTAGGAATTTAAGGTTGGCCGTGTTTTGTGAGGGGTGGTGTGTTGTTGAAATAATTTGAATTTTTCTTAGATGAAATCTGGTATATATGTGTGTGTGTGTGTGTGTGTGCGTGTGTGTGCGTATGATTTTCTCACGCTAGTAGTTTTATGTACGTAGAAATAAATTGTATTCAATATCGAGATTTGGTTCTATAAAATATTTTCATATATCTGATACATATACATAAGTATATTTTCATACTCAAGGTTGCTGGGTATTTTGTCATGCTTAAAATTGTATATATTTTCATACTCAAGGTTGCTGGGTATTTTGTCATGCTTAAAATTGTCCAGCTTTAAAGTCTGCCTACGAGAAATTTGTTTATATTACAGATTTTGTTTATTTAACTACGTCCGGCTTCTTTCCCTGAACTTCTTTTCATACGATCATGGGAATTTATAGTTTCTCTGTCCATAATAAGGTCGTTTAGCTTGGGCATGTGCTCTGACTGAATGGTTTGCGTTATTCATATATTTTTATGATGTAGATATGTAAGTGTGATTGTCAAGATCTAATAAATATTTGAGTATTGATAAGAAATTTGATATTATGTGTACATACATATCTACAAATTGATTTTATGTATGTATGTACATATGTATGTACATACAAATAAGTGTTTGCCTCCGTGTTTGAATACATTTTTTTTGTTTTTGTTGTTGTTCTAAATATTCGCCTGGTCTTTTATATATAGATGTCAAATATCTTCATAGTTTTTTTTTTTTATTTGAAATTAAAAAACGTTGATTTAATTTTTATCTGTATTTACTTCAAAGTTTGTGAGGATTTGCTGTTTTAAGTAAAACTAAATTCCTTAAGATACATACTTTAGAATAATAGTAACTATAATAGAAATATTTCCTATATTTAATTTACATTTGTTTAAAGTTGATGCAGCTTATCTTCATTCTTAGAAATATTTTGATACAAAATTTTTTCCAGCCGTAGGCTTTTTTCATCACCTTTTACATTTATTTTAGAATATCTTGCATTGCCTTTTATACATTTATAAACATTTTTAAATGAAACTGATCCAGCAGTCCAGCTTATGTAATGATAGTTTTTTGTTAGCCAGCTTGCTTCTTTTTTTTATTTTTTATTGATTATTGAGTTTTATAATGAAATTATTATATTCGTAATTGTTGAAAACAATTGCTACTTCTTTTGCGATGAAATCATTTGAATTATTTTTGAAACCTTGTACGTCTATGAAAATTATATTGTTTTCCATATTAGTCAATTTATAAGACTTTTCGAATTTGACCTTTGATAGGTATATATATTCTAGTATATGATCATGAATAAGAATACAGTAAGCTGATTTCTTTGCTTACTATTTCAAATTAAAATTTTATTCAATTAGCCCGATATTGAATAAAAGGAGCTTTTTTATCTTAAACTCTGGTACAGGTAGAAACGCATGAGATTCTTTCATATACTACCTTTGCTGGAATCTTAGATACATGTAATAACTATATAGAATTGCATTACGTTTATTTTTAAATTTTATGTTAGGATTATCATCATATGGATATGAGACTGAACTTAAATGTACTTTTAAATTAGTTAATTCATAATGAATAATCTTATTTTCTTCTTGAATAGCGAACAACAGAAAACGAAGTCGTTTTCTTACAATTTAGGTCTAACCTCTCAACTGGTCCTCTAGTATACAATATGACTTTATATGTCAACATTTCTGACTCCTCTTTGTCAGCGTTAGGGATAATTAATTTTAAACTTTTTATTCTTCAAATTGTGTTACTTCATACTGATAATATGTTTAAGTACATTAATAATGTACGAGTATATGTTTATTTTATGACGGGTCCCTATAGCTTTTATTTGATGTTCTAGATGAAGTGTTTTTTTTTTTTCTAATTTTATTAAAGTTTAGCGTATTGCGTATATATTTCTAATATATTTAAGTGAGCTTTTTGTACCTGTCAGACAGAGTGTACGTATCAGTTGATCAGTCAGTCTCTCTTTTTATTTTATTAATTTTTTCTTCTAATGTGTCACTACTATTTTTTCAGATTTTACTACTTGAAATAGAAAATATTTATATAATTTTAAAAGTATTAATATATACATACATATAGGTAAATATATGTATGTACGTAAAAATTAGTTCATATACAAAGAAATACATCTTTAATAATCAACTATTCTAGAAAATCGATCTAAAATAACACATTTACCTCCATCATCATTTCACCGTCAGTGTTTTCATAAAGTGTTAGAAACATTGGAATATCTATGTTTAGGAGAATTTTTACTTCAAGTGTTTCTATATAAGATTTGGTGTTTGACCCCTTGACGTTATTGTGGTTAACGTAGGCTGCGTTGTATCGCATTCAGATGTAATAATTTCTCACTTAGAAAAGGTCCTCATTACCATCAATCATACCTGTATATAATACATTCATGAGTTGAGTTGATTTAGATACAATTGCTGTCTACAAATTAATGATTAGAAAAAAGCTTTCTCATCACATTCTAACAGGTTTTAATATTTTGCTAGCATGCATGCTTTAGCATGCTATTCTATCAATAGTGAGGCGAGAGTCCGACATATAGTGGTGTTTCAATTAAAAATCTATACAATTAGAATTACGAATTCACTCTTTTGAATTTTTGACAAAGTAGATACATATGTATGTATGTATTTCACTTGCCACAAACTCTTAAAATTTCTGTACTATAAAAATATGATGTCAGGAATTTTTTTAAATCATACATGCTTCGGCATGCTTCCAATATTTTTCTCGGTAAATTTATTTCATACTCATACAGATACAGATATAAAGTAAGATCTGTTTACATTCCATTTTACAATTTATGCATGCTTCAGCATGATTCTAGTTGAAGTCTGTATTTATTTAGTAAGTTTGTTTGATACCCATTCATACACATGTACATTGTTAAAGATTGGATATCAAAATCCAATTTTCTTAGTTTATCTAGAAATGAACAAAGTGAATATCTTTTATAATAACCATATTCACACTTTAAAATTTTGTGTGCTAGAGCTTTCGAAATGGAAAATGTACACCTTTTACTACAAAAATTGATAATATGATGTGTTGCTGAATATTTTGAACTCTTAAGTTTTCACAATATTTCATACAGACCATCAAGTTTAGAGAATTGTAGTATATTAAGCTATTTATCTTCCCTGAGACCTAACATTCCTAATCAATCCTTCAAAAAACCAATACAAACTAGATTTTTCCTTTTTAATTTTATTTATATTTTCATTGAATTTCAACATTTTGTGCCTCTTCAAATTACTGTATACTGTATTTTGCACCTTTTTCTCATTCGTTGAGTTAACTTTAATCGCAAATATTTCAATGATGAGATGAACTTTTCTATTGTAGGCATTAAGTAAATCTTTGTGTATATCAATCCACTTATATGAACCATTATACCTAAATTCTTAACACATAATTCCTTTTAATGATCTATTAATTTATTCTACTATTGATGCTTTCATATTATGAAATTTTTAATCCTCTGTTTATGTATGAATTTTGCAGTGTTTATTAAAAATTCTTTACCAACATCTATATGTATTTTTTTGTTTTGATACTCATATCATTTCAAAAATATTTTCCATTGCCTTGGTTTTTTTTTTCGAGTGCAGCTTTTATTTTCAACGATACTCACAATATAAATTTTGAGAATGTGTCAGTTACAGTCAGCAAAAAATCAATAATTTCTATTTTCTCTAGAATAGCTACCCAGTTCACCTAAATCAGCTCCATAAAAGATCATCTATTCCATTCATTACATCACTACAATACACAAACAATTTTATAAATTTATTATGGATTACGTTTACTAAATTTCTTTTTAAGGACATTGAGTTGTTTTACAGTTTTTTGGCGAGTGTTGTGATCTACTTGATACATTTTCAGCTATTTATACTAAAATGTAGTTAATTTTCCAATCTATAAATTTTATCGCTCAGCTGTTCAATTTGTTTGTCAAAAGATGATTTAATTTTTAGAATGTCTTTTTCAATTTTATACCTATCTTCTATCGTTAATTTTATTTCGCACTCCACTCCATTAATTTGCATTTGAATATATCCTTGAATTATATTAATGCCTTAAGCTTTATTATTAATTCATCCTTTAGTTTCTAGATTTGAGTTTCCAGAAACAATTTACTGATAACATTATTCTCCGTCAGTGAATGATGATGATTCCCTATGTATGCATTGGTAGAAATTATATATTTTATTTAGTTTTCAAAATCAAACTTGTCATAGTATTTTCACGTTTTATCAATCACTAAAGAAAATAAACCCACTTTTAAACTCCATATTTGACCACCAACTTGTATTTTATGTTCACTAAGTGTAAGTTTACTATCACCGAATTTCCATTCAATTATTGAAATCTTTAGGTGAGTCATAGTTTGTATCTAATTCATTTCTTCCTTTCAAGACTAATAAGTTAATATAAGTATCTTCGGTGTTGGAAAGCTGTGGGTAAAAATCATCTTCTTCATCATCATAATCATTCACAGTATTAGCATCATTAAATAAGATGGTATTATCAAATATTGTTCCTTTTGAAAGTTTCTTTAACTTCTTTCTATCTTGACTGATGGTTTCTGAGGCTTTAATACTTATACTATTTTCAGATTCTATATTGTTTTTACTTTGTTCTTTCTTATGTATTCTTTCAATATTTTTAGAACTATTCATGAATTCTTTGAGAGGTTCTGTTTTAGGATCAAATATACATATCTCTTAGTTGTTCACGTGTATCTATTTCACCAGTTTTTATACTACAAAGCTTTTTCTTCAAGACGCTTCTTATCAACACCAACTGTTTAAAATTTTCTCATACATGTTTAATAATAGCAAATAAGAGGTATCAGCTATTAGATCAGGTACCACCTATTAGATCAGCTATCAGCTATCAGATCAGCTTATCAGGAGCTGGTCTGGTTTTCAGATCAGCTTATCAGGAGCTGGTCTGGTTTTCAGATCAGCTTATCAGGAGCTGGTCTGGTTTTCAGATCAGCTTATCAGGACCTGATCTGGTTTTCAGATCAGCTTATCAGGACCTGATCTGGTTTTCAGATCAGCTTATCAGGAGCTGGTCTGGTTTTCAGATCAGCTTATGAGGACCTGATCTGGTTTTCAGATCAGCTTATCAGGAGCTGGTCTGGTTTTCAGATCAGCTTATCAGGACCTGATCTGGTTTTCAGATCAGCTTATCAGGACCTGATCTGGGTTTCAGATCAGCTTATCAGGAGCTGGTCTGGTTTTACGATCAGCTTATCAGGAGCTGGTCTAGTTTTCAGATCAGGTTATCAGGTATCAAATCAGATTATCTGTTTCAGATTGGGTTATCAGTTTACAAGTAGCTGAACACTTATAACATCAAGATGAAGGAAGTTTAAGGTCAGATAAAATGTGAAAAACTATACTGTTATGTAGTCAAGTTATTTTCTAAGACGATCGTCACTTAATTCAGTATCTTTGCTTATAATCAAAATTCCATATTTTTAATACCAACAAGATTTATATTTTTCTCACATTACTTAAACATTCTAACTACATTATGATTATTTCCTATCAAATGTATGGTGATTCTGGTATAAATTTGACATTAGTAGAATGCATCAACATTCTTATCTTACCCCATACAAAAATATGCTTCTCACAACATGGTTAAATATCATATTGGTATTACTTCTAGCTTTCTTAAAAGAAATAACAGATTCATTATCTCTAAATGTGTAATACCTATGACTTTCATTAATGAAATTAATTTCTACAGCAATTCATATTTAGATTGTCTTTGAGTATAAATATGAAGATGATTTCAAGTTTTACTCCATCAAAACTTTCTAGCCAGCCAATCATAACATTATTATTATTTTTTTATTTATTTTTTTTTCGCAATTTGACAGACCAACTATTCTTGCACGAATAGAAATTGATAGAAGGGAACTATGATTTATTTTTGAGCTATCGTTTGATGACTCATCAAAATTTCATACCAAGGTATTTTTATGTTGTTTTGACTATGAGTATGGGTCAATATTTATGAAATCCCTTTCCTAAATATTAGTGCATGCACATAGTCAAAACAACATAAAAATACCTTGGTATGAAATTTTGATGAGTCATCAAACGATAGCTCAAAAATAAATCATAGTTCCCTTCTATCAATTTCTATTCGTGCAAGAATAGTTGGTCTGTCAAATTGCGAAAAAAAAAAAATAAAAAAATAATAATAATGTTATGATTGGCTGGCTAGAAAGTTTTGATGGAGTAAAACTTGAAATCATCTTCATATTTATACTCAAAGACAATCTAAATATGAATTGCTGTAGAAATTAATTTCATTAATGAAAGTCATAGGTATTACACATTTAGAGATAATGAATCTGTTATTTCTTTTAAGAAAGCTAGAAGTAATACCAATATGATATTTAACCATGTTGTGAGAAGCATATTTTTGTATGGGGTAAGATAAGAATGTTGATGCATTCTACTAATGTCAAATTTATACCAGAATCACCATACATTTGATAGGAAATAATCATAATGTAGTTAGAATGTTTAAGTAATGTGAGAAAAATATAAATCTTGTTGGTATTAAAAATATGGAATTTTGATTATAAGCAAAGATACTGAATTAAGTGACGATCGTCTTAGAAAATAACTTGACTACATAACAGTATAGTTTTTCACATTTTATCTGACCTTAAACTTCCTTCATCTTGATGTTATAAGTGTTCAGCTACTTGTAAACTGATAACCCAATCTGAAACAGATAATCTGATTTGATACCTGATAACCTGATCTGAAAACTAGACCAGCTCCTGATAAGCTGATCGTAAAACCAGACCAGCTCCTGATAAGCTGATCTGAAACCCAGATCAGGTCCTGATAAGCTGATCTGAAAACCAGATCAGGTCCTGATAAGCTGATCTGAAAACCAGACCAGCTCCTGATAAGCTGATCTGAAAACCAGATCAGGTCCTCATAAGCTGATCTGAAAACCAGACCAGCTCCTGATAAGCTGATCTGAAAACCAGATCAGGTCCTGATAAGCTGATCTGAAAACCAGATCAGGTCCTGATAAGCTGATCTGAAAACCAGACCAGCTCCTGATAAGCTGATCTGAAAACCAGACCAGCTCCTGATAAGCTGATCTGAAAACCAGACCAGCTCCTGATAAGCTGATCTGATAGCTGATAGCTGATCTAATAGGTGGTACCTGATCTAATAGCTGATACCTCTTATTTGCTATTATTAAACATGTATGAGAAAATTTTAAACAGTTGGTGTTGATAAGAAGCGTCTTGAAGAAAAAGCTTTGTAGTATAAAAACTGGTGAAATAGATACACGTGAACAACTAAGAGATATGTATATTTGATCCTAAAACAGAACCTCTCAAAGAATTCATGAATAGTTCTAAAAATATTGAAAGAATACATAAGAAAGAACAAAGTAAAAACAATATAGAATCTGAAAATAGTATAAGTATTAAAGCCTCAGAAACCATCAGTCAAGATAGAAAGAAGTTAAAGAAACTTTCAAAAGGAACAATATTTGATAATACCATCTTATTTAATGATGCTAATACTGTGAATGATTATGATGATGAAGAAGATGATTTTTACCCACAGCTTTCCAACACCGAAGATACTTATATTAACTTATTAGTCTTGAAAGGAAGAAATGAATTAGATACAAACTATGACTCACCTAAAGATTTCAATAATGAATGGAAATTCGGTGATAGTAAACTTACACTTAGTGAACATAAAATACAAGTTGGTGGTCAAATATGGAGTTTAAAAGTGGGTTTATTTTCTTTAGTGATTGATAAAACGTGAAAATACTATGACAAGTTTGATTTTGAAAACTAAATAAAATATATAATTTCTACCAATGCATACATAGGGAATCATCATCATTCACTGACGGAGAATAATGTTATCAGTAAATTGTTTCTGGAAACTCAAATCTAGAAACTAAAGGATGAATTAATAATAAAGCTTAAGGCATTAATATAATTCAAGGATATATTCAAATGCAAATTAATGGAGTGGAGTGCGAAATAAAATTAACGATAGAAGATAGGTATAAAATTGAAAAAGACATTCTAAAAATTAAATCATCTTTTGACAAACAAATTGAACAGCTGAGCGATAAAATTTATAGATTGGAAAATTAACTACATTTTAGTATAAATAGCTGAAAATGTATCAAGTAGATCACAACACTCGCCAAAAAACTGTAAAACAACTCAATGTCCTTAAAAAGAAATTTAGTAAACGTAATCCATAATAAATTTATAAAATTGTTTGTGTATTGTAGTGATGTAATGAATGGAATAGATGATCTTTTATGGAGCTGATTTAGGTGAACTGGGTAGCTATTCTAGAGAAAATAGAAATTATTGATTTTTTGCTGACTGTAACTGACACATTCTCAAAATTTATATTGTGAGTATCGTTGAAAATAAAAGCTGCACTCGAAAAAAAAAAACCAAGGCAATGGAAAATATTTTTGAAATGATATGAGTATCAAAACAAAAAAATACATATAGATGTTGGTAAAGAATTTTTAATAAACACTGCAAAATTCATACATAAACAGAGGATTAAAAATTTCATAATATGAAAGCATCAATAGTAGAATAAATTAATAGATCATTAAAAGGAATTATGTGTTAAGAATTTAGGTATAATGGTTCATATAAGTGGATTGATATACACAAAGATTTACTTAATGCCTACAATAGAAAAGTTCATCTCATCATTGAAATATTTGCGATTAAAGTTAACTCAACGAATGAGAAAAAGGTGCAAAATACAGTATACAGTAATTTGAAGAGGCACAAAATGTTGAAATTCAATGAAAATATAAATAAAATTAAAAAGGAAAAATCTAGTTTGTATTGGTTTTTTGAAGGATTGATTAGGAATGTTAGGTCTCAGGGAAGATAAATAGCTTAATATACTACAATTCTCTAAACTTGATGGTCTGTATGAAATATTGTGAAAACTTAAGAGTTCAAAATATTCAGCAACACATCATATTATCAATTTTTGTAGTAAAAGGTGTACATTTTCCATTTCGAAAGCTCTAGCACACAAAATTTTAAAGTGTGAATATGGTTATTATAAAAGATATTCACTTTGTTCATTTCTAGATAAACTAAGAAAATTGGATTTTGATATCCAATCTTTAACAATGTACATGTGTATGAATGGGTATCAAACAAACTTACTAAATAAATACAGACTTCAACTAGAATCATGCTGAAGCATGCATAAATTGTAAAATGGAATGTAAACAGATCTTACTTTATATCTGTATCTGTATGAGTATGAAATAAATTTACCGAGAAAAATATTGGAAGCATGCCGAAGCATGTATGATTTAAAAAAATTCCTGACATCATATTTTTATAGTACAGAAATTTTAAGAGTTTGTGGCAAGTGAAATACATACATACATATGTATCTACTTTGTCAAAAATTCAAAAGAGTGAATTCGTAATTCTAATTGTATAGATTTTTAATTGAAACACCACTATATGTCGGACTCTCGCCTCACTATTGATAGAATAGCATGCTAAAGCATGCATGCTAGCAAAATATTAAAACCTGTTAGAATGTGATGAGAAAGCTTTTTTCTAATCATTAATTTGTAGACAGCAATTGTATCTAAATCAACTCAACTCATGAATGTATTATATACAGGTATGATTGATGGTAATGAGGACCTTTTCTAAGTGAGAAATTATTACATCTGAATGCGATACAACGCAGCCTACGTTAACCACAATAACGTCAAGGGGTCAAACACCAAATCTTATATAGAAACACTTGAAGTAAAAATTCTCCTAAACATAGATATTCCAATGTTTCTAACACTTTATGAAAACACTGACGGTGAAATGATGATGGAGGTAAATGTGTTATTTTAGATCGATTTTCTAGAATAGTTGATTATTAAAGATGTATTTCTTTGTATATGAACTAATTTTTACGTACATACATATATTTACCTATATGTATGTATATATTAATACTTTTAAAATTATATAAATATTTTCTATTTCAAGTAGTAAAATCTGAAAAAATAGTAGTGACACATTAGAAGAAAAAATTAATAAAATAAAAAGAGAGACTGACTGATCAACTGATACGTACACTCTGTCTGACAGGTACAAAAAGCTCACTTAAATATATTAGAAATATATACGCAATACGCTAAACTTTAATAAAATTAGAAAAAAAAAAACACTTCATCTAGAACATCAAATAAAAGCTATAGGGACCCGTCATAAAATAAACATATACTCGTACATTATTAATGTACTTAAACATATTATCAGTATGAAGTAACACAATTTGAAGAATAAAAAGTTTAAAATTAATTATCCCTAACGCTGACAAAGAGGAGTCAGAAATGTTGACATATAAAGTCATATTGTATACTAGAGGACCAGTTGAGAGGTTAGACCTAAATTGTAAGAAAACGACTTCGTTTTCTGTTGTTCGCTATTCAAGAAGAAAATAAGATTATTCATTATGAATTAACTAATTTAAAAGTACATTTAAGTTCAGTCTCATATCCATATGATGATAATCCTAACATAAAATTTAAAAATAAACGTAATGCAATTCTATATAGTTATTACATGTATCTAAGATTCCAGCAAAGGTAGTATATGAAAGAATCTCATGCGTTTCTACCTGTACCAGAGTTTAAGATAAAAAAGCTCCTTTTATTCAATATCGGGCTAATTGAATAAAATTTTAATTTGAAATAGTAAGCAAAGAAATCAGCTTACTGTATTCTTATTCATGATCATATACTAGAATATATATACCTATCAAAGGTCAAATTCGAAAAGTCTTATAAATTGACTAATATGGAAAACAATATAATTTTCATAGACGTACAAGGTTTCAAAAATAATTCAAATGATTTCATCGCAAAAGAAGTAGCAATTGTTTTCAACAATTACGAATATAATAATTTCATTATAAAACTCAATAATCAATAAAAAATAAAAAAAAGAAGCAAGCTGGCTAACAAAAAACTATCATTACATAAGCTGGACTGCTGGATCAGTTTCATTTAAAAATGTTTATAAATGTATAAAAGGCAATGCAAGATATTCTAAAATAAATGTAAAAGGTGATGAAAAAAGCCTACGGCTGGAAAAAATTTTGTATCAAAATATTTCTAAGAATGAAGATAAGCTGCATCAACTTTAAACAAATGTAAATTAAATATAGGAAATATTTCTATTATAGTTACTATTATTCTAAAGTATGTATCTTAAGGAATTTAGTTTTACTTAAAACAGCAAATCCTCACAAACTTTGAAGTAAATACAGATAAAAATTAAATCAACGTTTTTTAATTTCAAATAAAAAAAAAAACTATGAAGATATTTGACATCTATATATAAAAGACCAGGCGAATATTTAGAACAACAACAAAAACAAAAAAAATGTATTCAAACACGGAGGCAAACACTTATTTGTATGTACATACATATGTACATACATACATAAAATCAATTTGTAGATATGTATGTACACATAATATCAAATTTCTTATCAATACTCAAATATTTATTAGATCTTGACAATCACACTTACATATCTACATCATAAAAATATATGAATAACGCAAACCATTCAGTCAGAGCACATGCCCAAGCTAAACGACCTTATTATGGACAGAGAAACTATAAATTCCCATGATCGTATGAAAAGAAGTTCAGGGAAAGAAGCCGGACGTAGTTAAATAAACAAAATCTGTAATATAAACAAATTTCTCGTAGGCAGACTTTAAAGCTGGACAATTTTAAGCATGACAAAATACCCAGCAACCTTGAGTATGAAAATATATACAATTTTAAGCATGACAAAATACCCAGCAACCTTGAGTATGAAAATATACTTATGTATATGTATCAGATATATGAAAATATTTTATCTCGATATTGAATACAATTTATTTCTACGTACATAAAACTACTAGCGTGAGAAAATCATACGCACACACACGCACACACACACACACACACATATATACCAGATTTCATCTAAGAAAAATTCAAATTATTTCAACAACACACCACCCCTCACAAAACACGGCCAACCTTAAATTCCTACAGATATGCATACAAAAATTCTCACGGTCATTCCTACAAACAACACTGACAACAACACAAATCACGATCAGCCTTAAACTCCTACGAACATGCATACAGATTCCTACGGGTACATATCACTCGTACGACAACACCCTCGCCTATCCTCAAATCACTAATAGCATTAAACTTCTACAAACATATGTACATACACACAGACATATTACTACACCAACCTCACCTACCCTAAATCATGATCAGCCTTAATTTTTTACAGACATACATACATACAGATTCCTACGTATACATATTACAACAACACCCTCACCTCTCCCAAATCACGATCAGCCTTAAGCTCCTACAAACATATAGACATACATACACGCAGTTGATCAACCTCAACTACACCACACCCACTCCCAATAACAGCCTCGCTTAAATTCCTCCGGACAGACACATCCACAAATTCCCATGGATACATACTACTCGTACAACAACATCCTCACCTACCCCAAATCACTATAAGCCTTAAATTCCTACAGACTTGCAACACCTGCATACACGCAGTCGATCTACCTCAACTACACCCCGCCCCCTGTCAATCATACCCTCACACAAATTCCAACAGACAGGTATACACACATACACCGAATCTATCTACCTCAACTACACCACGCTCCCCCGGCTAATCACAGCCTCGCACAACAGACAGACAGACAGACACATCCATAAACTCCCTCGGTTATATATTACAAGAACAACTCCACCCACCCAAATCACGGCCTGTCTTCAACTCCTATATTAGTATTAGCAATAATAATTCCCGTCGGAATTATGAAAAATCATTTTCCCGTCGGCATTTGAAAAAAATAATAATCATGTTTTGCCGTCGGCATTAGGAAAAATATTCATGCATTGCCGTCGGCATTAGGAAAAATATTCATGCATTGCCGTCGGCATTAGGAAAAAATAATTTTCACTATTTCACCCCCATTAGTAATAGGAAAAATCATATTCATGATTTTCCCGTTGGTACTAGGAAAAATCATATTCATGATTTTCCCGTCGTCATATACATACATACATTACAAAAAGCAAAACCTCCAACCTATGAACCCACTTAACGTATTCCCACAAAAAACAAAATCACCCGTTCACACAATTAATGTAACCCCCAAAAAAAATCACCCGTTCCCACAAGGGTTAATGTAAACAAAAAAAAACTCCTAATGTAAACAAAAAATTCCTTATGTAAACAAAAAAACATCAAAGCGTGCCGCCGAAAACTCAAGGGTATGAAATTTCACAAATTTCCAAGAATTTTAAAATTTGGGTAATTAAAATTTCAAAATTTTAAAATTTTAATTGGCGCAGGATGAACAGTTCCCTACTACTACCAC